>JAQISU010000323.1:11042500-11790000 GCA_029339505.1 Unio delphinus
TGGTAATAAAGCGCATCAATGCTTTAGCTTTTCATCGATTGAGTTTTGGTCCATGAGTCTTTTAATACGACCGTTAAAGGGTCCTGCCAATTCTCCAATGTCTCAATGTATATCAGCAAGGAACAAAATTTTAAAATCTAGATTCCACATATGTTGTAACATTGTAAATTTCATAATTCCGATGATTAACTGCGGTTCATAATGAGAAAGACAATGATTTGACAATTCTATAAAACTATGTATTCTAAAGTTTGTAATGAAGGAGAAATTATTACCAGAATTAATTTTTTTTAGTGATTTTTATACTTTTGGCTATGTAGTTAATATATACAATAAGAATGGGTTACTATATAGATCCCTGAAGTACACCTGCAGTCGTCCGAGGTTTGAGAATTTATTTCCAACCGTAACTATCTGAAAACAGTTAAGTAATCATCAATCCAAACCAATACGCTTCCATTATTTCGATTGCTTTTCAATTTATGTATTTTTCGTCCCACATTCTATCTAAAAGCTTGGGTCTATCGCTGAATATAACGTAACTAATTTCGCTTCGGTTTGTTGCATTGCAGACGTTGGCGATATGTGGTTGAATGACCAGGTATACAACTAGATTGGCAAGAAAATCATTTTTATAAAAAATATTTTTATATTTCAAAATCAATCTTTAAAAAGTTTTGTACAAAAGTGATATGGTTTCGTTTTAATACAGAATAGGTTTGTTGTCTTTCTTAAATATTTGAATCTATATTGACCATTTCGATTGATTTGGAAATTGTTGCAAATTTAATGATTTTTTTTTAGTAAACGTTTTAGTAAACAAATTTGTAACATTACAAAATATTTAGCACGTCTCTTCGATGTGAATACCTGACGCAAATTAAAGTATTCATTCAATGTATAACAATCACTTACTGTATTTCCCTTCTAACAGAGCCAGACTTCTGGCTTGATTGAATTGTGAGATACAATTGTTTCATCATGACAAATGTAGACTTTAGAACATTAATATGTTCAACAAATGTTCACATTCGTGTTAAGTCTGATCGGCTATTTTGATTTATATAAGGGCCTTAATCCACAAGTTGACTAGCACAATGTGCTTTCAGTTTAATTACAGCTTGGAGTTTGTACTCGTTTGCTTATAGTTTGGGTACAGTTTGGAGTTTTGTACAATTTGGCTTATAGTTTGCGCACAGCTTAGTGTTTGTACGCTTTTGCTTACAGTTTGCGCATAGCTTACAGTTTGTACACGTTTGCTTACAGTTTGCGCACAGCTTAGAGTTTGTACACTTTTGCTTACAGTTTGCGCACATCTTAGAGTTTGTACGCTTTTGCGGTCAGTTTGGGTGCAGCTTGGAGTTTGTACTCTTTTGCTTACAGTTTGGGTACAGCTTAGAATTTGTATGCTTTTGCGTGCAGTTTGTGTACAGCTCGGAGTTTGTATACTTTTGCTTACTGTTTGGGTTTACCATGGAGTTTGAACGCTTTTGCTTACAGTCTGGGTACATATTTGAGTTTATGCGCTTTATCTTACAGTTTGGGTGCAGCTTGGAGTTTGTACGCTTTTGCTTACAGTTTGCACACTGCTGAGAGTTTGTACGCTCTTGCTTGCAGTTTGCGTACAGCTTGGAGTTTGTACGCGTTTGCTGACAGTTTGCGTACAGCCTGGAGTTTGCACGCTTTTACTTACAATTTGCCCACAGCTTAAAGTTTGTACTCTTTTGCTTACAGTTTGTGTATAGCTTAGATTTTGTACGCATTTGCTGTCAGTTTGGATGCAGTTTGGAGTTTGTACGTCTTTGCTTACAGTTTGGGTGCAGCATGGTGTTTGTACCATTTTGATTGCAGTTTGCGTACATCTTGGAGTTTGTACGCTTTTTATTACAGGTTTTATTTTACAGTTTGGAGTTTGTACGCTTTTGGGTACAGCTTGGTTACAGCATGGAGTTTGTACGCGTTTGCTTACAGTTTTGGTGTAAAATTCATCGTGCAAATAACACGTTAATAAGATTCGAAGGTTTGTTGGACACGTAGTCGCCTTTTTTGTATCAGGATTGCAATTTTTGTACGTTACAAAATGTATATCATTTAGCCAGCTAGAATTACTTTAAATATTGAGGAAAAAATGTTGGCCATTTTTAAGTTTTAAACGTGTACATGCATGTGTACGGCCGAGTTACGAAGCCTTCTGAGCGCTCCGGTGTCTTAATGTTGTAGTTTGAGTTACTTTTTATTGTTACTTTGAATTTTGAGTTTTCCATTTCCTCCAAATGAGAGCCAAATTCAAGATATTTTATAAAATTATAAAGTCTAATAACAGAGTACTTGGAACAGAAGAACAGAACAAGGGACGCAACTCTGCAGGAACTCATTTGATGTGTGTTTGTCCGCTAGAAAGTACTGGAGTTTGTTTCAGTCGATATAGGTATACGATTATCACATAAATTACTGCTTGTCTCACCGGTTCCCCACAAACGACAACAACAACAACACACAAATTCAGTGAATGTGCTCTACTCGTATACCGCGGTAACGCCATCATAAGAGCACATAATGATTTTGATGATTGTGGTTGAACAGTAGAGTTGCTTGACAAACGTGGAAAGTAACGAAGTTTTTGTTTCTATGTTTCAAGAGGAATTGAAATAATTAAGTGCTTAAACGGGTAAGGATATCTGTTCAATGACCTTTTCTGAGATATGCACTATATCAGTAAATTGAAACAGAAGGTATACCATTATTCATCCCCGTTAAGTTATACAACGTTCGAGTTTATACCATTGCTCTTCCATGTAATAAACATCTTTCGCGTAAGTTATGAAACTTTCGAGTTTAAAAGTAGAAACTAAACTTTACTAAATCTCTGACCCAAGACACTTTTGCGCGTATTTTATGGGTGAGGTATAACTTGTGCTTTTTTGTTGTGATAATGTTATCACATGTAATCTTGCCACTAAGTACATGTAAATCAACGTAATAGTTATTTTGTTATACATGAAGTCTGTGCACAGGTGCTTGATGGATGTTTGTTTTCAGCGAACATGAAAAATGTCCAAAAGTGAAATCTTTTTCAGCACTGAAATTAACATTATATCAAGCTGGAACCTTTGAAAAGCTGACAGTAATCGCCTTGAACATTGTCGTTTTACTTTCATAAATTCCTTCCCAACCCCTCATAACAAATGATAAAGAGTTGTAGTCATTGACTGTAGCAAACGTGTATGGTTAGTGTTGGCTATTAACAACGGGTGCATCTTAAAAGGTTCAGCGTGCTACAATCTCAAAGGGTCCAACATGGTACAATCTTAGACAGGTCAACTTGGAGAAATCTTAACAGGACAAATTTTCTACAATCTTAAAGGGCCCTACCTGCAAAAGTTTAAAAGGGCCCAAATATCTCAGCTTGCTACAAGCCTAAAGGGTCCAACTTGCTGCAATCTTTAATGTCCCAAATTCGCTATAATCTTGAAGCGCCCAACTTGCTACAGTTTAAGAGGTCCCATTTTTCTACAATCTTAAAATGCCTATCTTGGTAAATCTTAATTGGTCCAAGCTGCTACAATCTTGATGGGATCCACCTTGCTACAATTGCCATTGTGCTACAATCTTAAAAGGCCCAACTTGCTACAAACTTAAAGGGCCCAACTTGCTACAAACTTAAAGTGCCCAACTTGCTACAAACATAAAGAGCCCAACTCGTTTCAATCTTAGAGCGCCCAACTTGCTACAATAATAAAGCGTCCAACTTGATTTAATTTTAAAGGGTCCAACCTGCTACTGCCTTAAAGGGCCCACTTTAAAGTTTCCAACTTGGTACAACCCTAAAGGGCCAAACTTGGTAAATCTTAAACGTTCCAGCTTTCTACAGTCTTAAATCGGCCCAATCTTGAGGGGCCCAACTTAGTTTAGTCTTAAAGTGCCTAACTTGCTACAAGCTCAAAAGGTCCAGCTTGTTGCACTCTTAAATGGCACATCTTGATATAGTTTTAAAGCGTTCGACTTGCTACAATCTTAAAGGGTACAACTTTCCACAAATTGAAATGACCCAACTTGCTACAATCTTAAAGGGTACAACTTTCAGCCAACTGAAATGGCCCAACATGCTACAATCTAAAGATCCAATTTTCTGCAATCTTAAAGAGCCAACTTTTTACAAGTTTAATGGACCAGAATTGTTACAGTCTTAAAGGACCAAAACAGGCTCCTATCTTAAAGGGCCCATTTTGATACAATCTGAAGGGCCCAGCTTGCTACAATATTAAAGGGTCGAACTTGCTACTGTTTTTTTTTTTTAAATCAGGGTTTAACACAGATGAACTTATGTGAAATTGATTTGGATGCATCAACACCATCAACACCAACAACAACTACATCATCATGATCAACAACAAGAACAGCACTAATAATATTAATAAAACTAATAATAATAAAAATGATGCGTCAACACACCAACACCAACAAGTACATCATCATGATCAACAACAAGAACAACAACACTAATAATATTAATAAAACTAATAATAATAATAATAATAATAATAATAATAATAATAATAATAACCAACTTTATTTAAAGATGAAAACATTTAGTCATAGAAACCTACTCAGCCTTGTTGTTCTCAATTTTTGCTAAATAGAGAAAAACAAAATATAAATGATTATTTAAAAATCATACATATACCGGTACTCATGCATCCTCGCACACCCATTCTCACAAATTTAAAATGAATGAATATGTGTAGCTATACGGGTCATCATGTGCATATATGAACTATTTATTGCTATATGCATGTGCGTACATTTCAGCATAACCTAAATCGTATATATACGCATCTAATAAGACCTGTGGATATTATTTCTGGACAAAGCGATAAGTGTTATATTCAGAGGCTCTAATGCGTCATTCCAGCTTGCCAAAAAAGAATATCTTGAGCATGGTTTTAAACAAAGCAAGACAGTTTGAATTACGTATGTTTAGGCATTAGGTAGCAATGGGCCACAACTCTACTAGATAATATGTACATTTCTGGCAAACACACTCGTGCAAAATTTTCATAATGTACAGAGGTGTGTAAAATTAGCTTAATGATTCTGATGTAAAAAGTACTTTGGAGGGGAAAAAAACACCTTCGAATAAAACAAACAAACATTAGAACAAAAAAAAAAAAAAAGGTTTATCACTCCACTGATTCATAACATTATGACCTTACAGTTAACCGCACAGGAAGAAGACGTAAAAAACAAAAACACAACTAAAAACAAACGTAATCCATCCGAGACGTCATCTGTATCATACTGAAGGAAAAATATTCGTCGAGATCTGAGTCAAACAAAGAGTCAAGACCCATAAATCCTGTAAATAAGGCCGTGATCACTGGAACTCGAATCATTCAAGATGCAATCAATATAAATCCACACTAAAAAGCTAGATGTAATCGAGTGAATATTGGCAATGTTAAGAAACCAAAACTGGGAGAGAGGGGATCAAAATTTCTGTAAAGGACCTAGGATGTTGAAAGTAAAATTACTTCAAGGTCTCGTCAATAGAAAAGACCAGTTTAATGGAAGCCCAACAATCCTTGGTAAAGGTAAATTTCAGAAACCAAAGTTAAAAAGAGAATAAATCATGGGCACTAACTCCAGTAACTAATGTTGTCAAACTCTAGAAAGGAAAATATTTTAAGATCTGATCGAGATAAAGTTATGTCTGATTTGGTTTAAATCCAACAGTCTTTATTAAGGTTATCATTCGGATACCAAAGTGTATTGTAATATAGGGATCGTTAATTAGATTATCATTCGGACAGCAAAGCGATACACAAAAGTTATAGTAATGACGTATATATTTATCAAGCACCATCCTTTTAATTTAAGCAACTCCAAACTTCTTGTTGTTGGTGGTGTTGTCGTAGAATTTGACGCGATTCTTCAGCACACGATGGGCCATACATGGCGGCCAGCATAACTGATGAAGAACCTGGAAACCCCCAGGAAGAACCACCGACTTTGACTTTAAACGAAGGACTCACAATTGGTACGGCACATACCTACCGCTGATGATATATAAGTATACCGCTGATGATATATAAGTATACCAAGTTTCATCTTTTTATTTCAAAAAAAGTTTTAAAGTACTAGAGCGAACGTACACTATTGGGCTGTGACCCATTTCTTGCAAATAGAACGCTCGGGTCGGAAATGACATACCGGAATACCGGGTTTCATTCATTAATTTATAATGGCTCTAAATTCATTAAGCTGAAAAGGAAGTATGTCGGATAAAAACGTGGACGAATGGACTAAAAAGGTAATACTGTGTATCCAACTTTTTCCGAAAAAGGTGACGGGAACAATACGATTATGAATAAGATGCGTCAGTTTTGTTCAGCTTCATTTAATTCATGTCGTGTATAATAAAGACACAAATCATAATTCTAATTATAGAGTATGCTTTCATATATATATATATATATATATATATATATATATATATATATATATATATATATATATATATATATATATATATATATATAATAACATATTTTGGGCAAATTGTAAGTTGCTTTTATACAACGGTATATTATTGTCCAGGATGTAAACATGGATATATTAAATATCACAATACGTTTAAGTATCAAAGCAGGAATAATAGTTATATCGATGATTGTGAAGTGCATTGTCGTTACCGTATATATATGTCACTGACTAGTATTGTCTATACAATATAGTTATGTCAATGAATATTATTGTCTATACGGTATGTCTATGTCAATGACAATAGTATTGTCTGTACGGTATGTTTGTCAATGACTATCATATGCCTTGCCTTTACCGCATATTTATGTCAATGACTATCAAATGCCTTGCCCGTACCGTATATTTACGTCAACGACTATCAAAAGCATTGTACAAACCACATATAATAATAATAATAATAATAATAATAATAATAATAATAATAATAATAATAATAATAATAATGATACTACTACTACTACTACTACTAAAAATAATAACGAGGACTTTGTATAGCGCCTAATCATTAGAAGAAAATAATAATAATAATAATAATAATAATAATAATAATAATAATAATAATAATAATAATGATGATACTACTACTACTGCTACTACTACTACTACTACTACTACTACTACTACTACTACTACTACTACTAATAGCGAGGACTTTGTATAGCGCCTAATCATTAGAAGATCTAAGCGCTTTACAACATTTATAATGATATGACTACAAAAAAAATAACACCATGAAATTAGAAAACATAAAAAATGCTGAAAATATTTAAGGATGGAAACATTATTAGGTCTTTAAGTTGGTTCTTGGAGTCGAAGAAGGTGAGGTTTTAGAAAGGGATCGCTGTGTCCTTGTGTCTAATTTCAATGGTCAATTTATTCCACGTTGCTGGGCCCTTGTATGCAAAAGATCGTTGTCCATATGACTTCATTTCATAATTGGAATAATGAGTATACGATTGTCAGAAGAAGATCGTAAGTATCTTGATGGTGTATACACATAGGTGAGGCCAGATAGGTATGTTGAACCGGAGTCTGTCAGTGAAACGTAGCACATAGAACACATTTTGTGTTTGATTCTGGATGGAATGGATATCCAGTGTAGGGTACAGAGTAGCGAGGTATATTCTGATCGTAACACTAGGAAATATCCGAGCAACTGTGTTTTTAACCTTTTGAAGTTTCTGGAGTAGATATTTGCGAATGGATCTGATGCGTCTCAGCTCAAGATATGCAGCCTTGCATATTTTCATTATAATTTTCCTTATTAAATTTATGCAGTAAAATTCATTTAAAATACCTATGCAATTGATCACGAACTAATTAGTATTTTTTACTGTTATAAAAGACGATTGAGACTGTATTATTCAGAGAAAAAGGGCGAAAATAGTGGAGTTCAAATGAGTAATAATTTAATATTACCGTTTTGAAATGAATTGAATAATGTCCAGCTTTTGCGATACACATTTGGGATGATGTTCATCATATTTTATATTTTATTGATAAAAGCGCGAGAGAAAAAGAAATACTATGATTCATTCTGACGCAAATAATGCACCTTTAAATTGTCGCGCGTAAATATAGTTCCTGGCTTAATTTGATTTATTTGCTGTTATATAACCAGTAACATTTTTCATTCTTTTGTTACGAATACTAATTCAAAGCGAATTGTCAGAATAAACAGAATATTTAACTCAGACAACCGATTGCTCTAACACAGAATGTATATCCAAATTAAAATGACGTATGCCTTATCACAACCTATAATCATCAACATCACTGGCGACTCAGTCTCGAGAGAACATGAGAATAGTGCCCTTGGGATGTTGTCTGTCTCTTGAGTGTTGGCATCATATGCTGTGACTGTGCAGGCTTATATGCGATTGACAGTCTCTAATGGAGCTGGTGCAGACATACTGAGAAGTCTGAGTTACTGTGATTGCCGACGCGATCTTCTTTCTCTCCCGTTTCTCTGCCGCCATCTGGCCTCTCCTCGCATCAGCGACCGATATGCCTTTGCTTACTGTCAGTCTCCAGGTGTCCCAGTCTTTAGCCAACACTTCCCAGCCATCGGGTGAAATGTCGCATGGCTTCATCTCCGTCTTGAACACATCCGCCTCTTCTCGTGTCAGTGGTCAGCTGTTCGTTTAAACTGTCCTTTGGCATCCTACTATCCATTGGGCATCGGGCGTATTCCAGCCATCGAAGGTGGCATTTGCTCAACAGGGAGTACATGTTAAGGATATTTGCACGTGCAGGATCTCGCTGTGTGTGACACGGTCTTGCCAGCTGATTTTGAAGATGCGTTTTAGGCACCATATATTGAAGGATTTGTTCCGGCGATCTTGTCTCATGTAGTACTTCAGGTCTAGCTTCCATACAGAAAGGTGCTGAGGACGCAGGTCTAGTAAACTTGGACCATGGTGTTCTCTGTAAGCGCGTTGTTTTCCCAAACCGTCTTCATTATTCATGCCATGAAAGTGTATGCGTTTCCTAGCCTTCTGTCCATCTCCTTATCAAGCGAAAGTATTGCTGATGGTGGACCCCAGGTAGGTAAAGTTGTTGATTGCTTCCATGGTGACACCATCGATGTGTATGGAAGCGCAATGTTGGTATCTTGCACTCTGACATTTGTGTCTTCCAGTCTGATGGCGGGCCCAAACTGCATGCAGGCATCAGCGAACCAACCGGTGTCCCGTTCTCTGGAGGGCTTCCTTGATGTAGGTTACAAGAGACCCGTCATCGTCAAAAACAAAACATCTCCCTGATGCGCACAGCCCTTACGTTGGTCTTCAATTGCAGTCGTGCTAGGTTGAACAGGCTCCCCTCGGACCTGATGTGTAGATATATCACCATCAGTTGACGAGTCTAAGGCCTAGGACAGAAGCATGGAAAAGATTTCGAAAAGTGCTGACGCCAATACACAGCCTTGCTTTACGCCACTGTTAACTGGGAAGAATATTGAAGGGGTATTAGTTTATAGAGGACTGTTCACTTCATATGTGCATGGAAAGAGATTATCATGCTGCGGAGTTTTGAAGGGCAACCGATCTTACTGAGAAGTTTAATAAGGCCCGTTCTGCTGACCAAGTCAAAGGCCTTGCTGAGGTTGACGAACATCATGTAGAGTGGTTGACTGTTATCTCTGCTTTTCTTTTGGAGTTATCATGTCTGTTGTCGACCTGCCTGCTCTGGAGCTGCACCGGTATTCCGGGTACACACGGTATGCCAGCAATGGAAGCTGTTGAGTATGATGTGGGCGTACACTTTACCAACAGTGCTCAGGAGCGAGATCCATTTCCAATTATTACAATTACTGTGGTTGCCCTTCTTTTTGTAAAGGGTCACAATTGTGGCGTCGCTCATGTCTTGGCAGACAGCTACTTCCTTCCTCTCAGCAGAGGTAAAGAAGCTCATGCAGTTGTTGAAGCAATGTTAGTTTCCCACGTTTGATAGCTTTGGGAGGATTGCTGTCACTTCCTGGTGCTTTGTCGTTTGGGAGGGAGTCGATTGTTTAGCTGAGCTCCACTAAGGTTGGAATTTTGTTGAGCTATTCCATGGTGGACGGCTTCGTTATGCTGCTGAGTCCTGAATCGGTGACTAGCGTTCTCGGGGGTATTAGGTCTGAGTGGTGCTCCACCCATCCGGCCATATGTTACCCACGGTTTGTGATGTTCTCTTCCATTAGAGATTTCAGGGGAGCGACCCCTTTCACTATAGGACCTAGAGCCTTCTTGGTGCCACTGTATATACCTTGGATGCTTCCGGACTCGGCACTGCGCTGGATGAACACTGTGTTTGCCAGTATTCGTTCGCGCACTGTCTAGCGATGCATTGTGTGTTGCGTCGGGCACTTATGAGATCAGTAAGCATACTTTCATTATGGCATTTTTTTCAAAGCTATGAAATCTTTTCGTTTCTCCTTCAGTAGTGGTTCCATCCTTGATAGGTGTGAGTTGAACCCGTCCTGGCTGGATCGTTCCTTTTTGCCAAACGTGGAGATGGCTGTACTGTAGAGAGCCTTGTCCCATTGGAGGGGACCGACATCTGTGCAGTTTTTATGCTAGGGTTTACTTTTGGTTTTGAGCGTTTTTTTGTGTGTGGCTGTAGTCGCACCTTGCTGATCACGAGGGCATGGTCGGAGTCTCAATATGCACTGTGGTAGGTTCTGGTGGAGTGGACGCTGTTAAGGGCAGAGCGCCTGGTGACCAAGTCAAGTTGGTGCCAGTGATGGTGATGGTACCTGGGTAGTATCATGACATTTTTTGTTGTGACTTACACTTGAAAAAGGTGTTTCTAACGCACAGGCCATTGTAATTACACAGCTTCAGCAGTCTCTGGCCGTTTTCGTTGGTCTTTCCAATGCCCTGATATCCGAAGAATGTAGTCCATGACTCGTGGTTCTCACATACTCTGGCATTAAAGTCGCTGAGGAGGAATAGTGGTTCGTGTTATGGGCATCCTTTGATATGTTCGTCCAGCTGCCCATAGAACGGATCATTTGTGTCTTCTGAAGATGTGAGGGTGGGGGCGTAGATACTGATGATTTTGACAGGACCTACAGTAGTGGTGAGGAGGAATGACAAGAGATGCTCAGTGCCCCTGTGGGAGGTTTAATCGAGGTTAGGAGATTGATGTTAATAGCGGGGATCCTCAGGTTCCCAACCCTTCCAGAATAAGGTGTAGTTTTCCTCTCTGAGGGAGACACCAGAGGCGAGCCTGGTTTTATGGAAGACAGCTATACTGATATTTAGTCTGCTGAGTTCTTTATTGATTATGGCCGTCTTCATTGTGTCGTCCACTTCCCTGAGGTCGTCGGAGATGTCTGTGAATGTGCGAACAGTTCAGCTTGCAAATCGAAGAGCTGGAGTTTTCTTTATTGGTTTCTTTCTTCTTTTGCCTGGCGTGAAAGTTTCGTCTGCTTGTCATGCTAAGCATCACAGTGAGCTCCAGACACCCACTGGTACAGGCATACCATGGCTGGTCAGCACCTTATTGACCCGGGACTTACCGGCTTGATGCTGTTGGTAGTTGGCCAGTGGGACATGATGATCCCTCTCACCGTCAAAGCAGATTAGTGGCGTCCCTTCCCTATGCCAATTTGGTGGAACTTATAACCCGTAAACTGTCAACGTCCGTGTTGTTTCCTCATTCAGTAGCGAGACTGGAGTGAGATGTGCGTGGAGTATGGAGATCCTGGGCTATCCAGACGTCAGGATCGCCCTCTCATCCTTGCTGGTGGGGTTCAAAGAAATGCTAAGCATGACATTTATCACCAGTTTGGATGCAGGAGCTGCCGGAAGGAAGTCGTAGTCAACACCAAACCGCCATGGGTGCTCTACTCCGGTTTTTCTGTCATGGTTTACTCCCGTAGCCTTTCCTTTGCCAGAAGATATCCTTAAGGCAGTGGAGCCATTATCCAATGAATGAGACTTGGTGGGATTTGAATCAGAGTTTCATTCTCCTAGACGAGCTGCATTGACAAGGTTAATGTGCTGTGTGTGGGATTTGAATCAGTTTTCTTCTACTAGACGAACTGCATTGACAAGGCTAATGATCTTCATCTTCACGGGTTTGGAGTCAGTGTTTCCCTTCTCTTAGACTGCCTGTCCACCCAGTTATACCGCCGAGTACTCAGTCGCGCCACACAGCAGGCTCTATGAAAACAGGGGTTCCGCGTGAAGATGCTGCTGAGGACACAATAGTGTAGTAAAGGCCATATACAAGTAACCTCCTGCCCAGCAGACCAGACATTGGTCCGGCGGCGATCACTTCACCTGGAAAAGAGAGGCTGTGAGAGATAATTAAGGCCATATCCAAGTAACCTCATGCACAGGCCTTGCACACCCTCCTGCTAACAACATATCAAATGATAGTATAATGTTGTTTTCAACACGCAACGCTTTTATTGCAATATCACAGCGTACGACATTCAATCCGGTTTGTACTGGATCACTTTGATTTCCATTTGAATGTATCTGTAATCAAATTTTAAAATGTTAACTCCTTGCTGAAGTCGATACCAAATACATACATGGCCTGTGCGACTTTTTCTATTGAAATCGACCAAATTTTATTTTGATCGGAATTAGATCACATATTAAGAGTTATTTTGAAACATGCTGTGGTTGTATATCGTTCCTTCATTTTAGAGACAGGTTTTTCTTTTAAAGACCACATTCTTTTGTGAACAGGATTGAGTTTATTTAGCCGAATAAATTAACATTGAAATCACTCTTTAATGTAGAATTGACTCATAGTTTCAGCTATAACGCACAACCATCTCCCCATTTTCGCTATCAAACGACCAATTTTTTTAGTTGTTGTTGTTGTTCTTTTTTGGGGTTTAATGTAATATTTTCATCGCATTATAATCTTTATATGGCATAACGAGCCCATTTGTGGTGAACGGTTCAAATTTAGACCTAACGTGATTTTACCACAATGACCTTTCTGCAAACGATGCAAAAAAAGTCGCAACTAAAAGCTAATAGCAATAGTAAAAGTAACAAGTTCTAAAAAACTAGGTGAGGAAAAGTTTCCCAGATAGTAGCCAATCAGTAGAAAGAAAACTGAGCTAGAATTTTATGGATTTATTTGGACGAATCAGAATCGCTTAAAGTGATATTTTATCATAAATATGACCATGATAATCCTTGTTATTACATAAAAAGTGCGCATCCATTTATCAACGTCGGATTTCACGCAGCACAGATGGCCTATTATATCATGATACATCTTGTATCCGAGCCGTATCCGAAAGCAAATGGATCTGTTTTGTGGATTCGTTGAAGAAAAAAAAAACAGTTTTGTTTCGCTATCCAGTTGCACAGAAGAGACTAACTTTCCAGTGTTACGTATATTTGATTTAAGTCAATTATTTTTATTTTAATTGTTTGTTGGTCAGATTCAAATTTGACATTTTATGATTCATTCATCAGGAGATATTTTTTTTAAAAAGTGGGATGACCTGTATTTTACAAATAAACACCAGATTTTGTAAACAAGCTTTTAAAATGATTGGTTGATTCCAAGGATATTATGGAGCTTTGTTATAAACATCTTTCTATTTTTAGTTCTTGAGAGTAAAAAAAAACTGATTTTCATCTGGGTCATACAGTGTGTACGAGATTTTTTGAACGTAAATTTGTTCTAAAGATTCTAGAAGATTATGTGACCCCTTCTCTTCCTTGTTTACGTAAAAACAGGTATATCAATTATGTTTCGGAGCGAATTATTTAGTAGAAGTTGGGCTGTTAGAATATTAAGTTGTATTATTTTGAGTTATTTTAAATTACCTTGTACTGGAAATTATTTCAATTCGTTTGGATCAATAGGATTTATTTTGTAATTTATCTGGAAAACTATTGTGCTCATTGAATTTCATAAGACCATAACTTATTTAATCACGTGACATCGTCTTCCATCTTGGATGCTTCATTAAGATTCGAACTGGGAATTATTAGGACATTTAATTACCAGGACTTTTGCAACTTCACTAGTGGATTATATTTTGAATTATTTTTGGATTAATTTTGGAATTGATTCTTAAAACCGTAAGTATTTTTTTCTTTTCTGGAAAATATTTGTGCTCAATAAATTGTTTATTAAGTTTTTACAAGCCTGTTATTTTCACTCTTTCTATGTTACTGTTTATTCGAGCCTAAGCACATAACACCAGTACAATACGTTTTATTCACTTCGAACGAAAAAAATGTGTACGGTGATGGATTTTTACCTCGTCTACTTTGTTTTATTTAGTCTGTGTCTCTTATGACTTTTTCCATACTAATTGAGATATGATATTTATTTTAGAACATGTGGCTACAGCGCATAGTCGGTCAAAGAGTTGGGAGTTTCCAAAATTTGCATGCTGTTGGCATATGAAAGCCTAATGCTTTGGGGCGCTGCTAGAATCAGTGACCTTACATCGTGCCGTCGTGGTATTGACTGAAAACTGGCGTATTTTATCAACATTTACGAGTACAACATTCATTATCTTTTTTTTAGTTATACAGTTAGTAGTGAAGTTCATAAATGTTAATAACTTTACTTATGTTTACGTTGAACAGTATAGCTGACATATGGATACAGTTTGTTCTTTTATACCGCTTGTATACCTTGTGCACAGAAATAGAGAGCAGTCTGATAAAGAATAACAGCAAAAATGCATTCTAAAGTATGAAAAACCTCACCAGACAGAAGCAACAAAGAATCAGTACCATTCAAAACAAAATGGAACATGCCTCACAGAAGCAAGTGATATTTCAGAAAGATGGACTGAGTATTGTAAGATCGCTACAACTATCCGTCCACAGGAGACCCAGAGGTGCTTCAAGTTCCAAACTCCACAAATGGTGATGATTTCCCCATTCTCAAAATAGAGGTGGAGTCAGCAATAAGAGCACTGAAGAATGGGAAGGCAACTGGTGTAAACAACATCCCAGCTGAACTTATCAAGAATGGTGGGGAATTGATAGAGCTATTAACAAAAATCTGCATCAAGATCTGACAGGCAGGCGAATGGCCAACACAGTGGACCCAGTCGCTGATAATAACACTCCCCATAAAAGGCAATCTCCAGCTGAGCCAAAATTACAGAAATATCAGTTTGATCAGCCATGCTAGGATGGTGTTGCTGAAGATCATCTTGAACACACTGAACCCAAACAGAAGAAATAATCGATGAAGAACAGGCAGGGTTCCGGAGTGGAAGAAGCACAACAGAACACATATTCAATCGTAGGGTTCTGTGTGAAAAGTACTCGCTACATCAACAATACATATATCATGAGTTCATAGATTTCAAAAAGGATTTTGACAGAGTGTGGCATGAGGCATTGTGGGCCACAATGAAGAAGCACAATATGGGTCAAACGTTGACTAATGCCATCAAGCCGCTATACACCAAGGCTACCAGTGCAGTAATTTCCTCAAGTTTATGTGGGGGACTGGTTCCTGACAACAGTTGGAGTACGTCAAGACTGTCGCCTGTCACCCACGCTTTTTAACATCTACTTAGAGTGCATCATGAGCGAAGCCCTAAAAACAACCGTGGGACAGTCATCAATGGAGGACGTAACCTCACTAACCTCTTCTTTGCAGACGACATTGTTGGGTTGGCAGGCAGCTAAGACGAGCTTGCCGCCATAGTGAAGAACCTGGATGAAACATCTTCCAGATTTGACATGGAGATCAGCGCAGAGAAGACCAAGCTGATGACAAATAGTGGCAAACAAATCTCAACCGAGATTAAAGTCAGAGGACAGGAACTGGAAACTGGGCCAGTTCAAATATATTGGTTCCGTAATTACCAAAGATGGATCAAGAGCAGACATTTTGTCACGAGCAGCACAAAAAACGGTAGCTATGTCAAAGCTAAGACCCATATGGAGAGACGAGAATATATTTCTGAAAACTAAAATCGGACTATTGAGAGCACTAGTCATGTTTGTATTTATGTGAGGCCTTGACCCTGACAGGAAAATTACAACGTGTCCGACTTTGCTAGTATCAGTTAACATTTTCATGGTCTAAATAGTACTAATATTTATAGGTTTTTTTTCGTGCACGGGGTAAGAATACAAACCCCAAGTTATCAATGATGCAGCTGGGTGTGATTCGCATCCGTTGCTTTATCAGCCAAGCGTCACAATTCTAACAGGTTCCTTGCATATAGGCACTGATGCTTAACAAGGTCTCTACCAGTATAGTTAGAACAGGTGATGAACAGGCATTTACAAACATGGTTGGTGTTCCTCCATCAATATGTTTATGGCGTAATCAATAAATTACAGATGCCCTTGAAATTTATGTTCGAGTAATACAAGGTAGCAAAAACAAGACTTATCCTAATCCTTGGACGTTTGAGAACGCGAAAATCACCAGTGCTTGCACTGGAGTGCGAGCCGTAAGAAAATGATCAGTGAGCCTGGCGGTGGACCATATACACATATAGTTAGGAATCCATGTTGCGCAGACTAAAGGTCGCTACAGATGGATACATGACAAACTAATTAGATAGATGGCTGATATCTTTGAAAGAGAAAGTCAGAAGGAGAGAGTCTCAATGAAGACAAGTCGCCGGTTTATCAAGTTCGTTAATGCGAGACAACATTAACAGACCACTACGGCAGAGAATGATGGACTGTAGCAGGAAGCCAAGTCATGGAAGTTTCTGTCGAATTGGGCGGAAACTGGTATTTTCTGACGTCCTACAGATATGTCCAGAAGTTGTCATCTGGTCACCAGTTAAAAAGAAAACGATCCTAGGAATCTAGGACAAAGGAGGTTCATGAAATAAAGAGGACAAAGTACAAACTTGCAGAGGATTATAAACATAGTTGTTCCCTGTGGAAGTAGGTTGTAGATGTCTTCAGGCCCAATCAGGCTGGATGATGAACTGTGCATTGGAAATAAAAGAAAGGGTACGATCGACATATGTGCAAGCACTGGCCTGGGCCACAAACAGAGCGTCTAGTTGGTTCTGCTTAACAAGTAAAGACAAATTATTGCAGCCGTCACAGACGGGCAGAACCTGATCACTATTTTCTTCCCGCCATCTGGAGGGTTTTTCCGAGATAAGGGGCGAACATCCGTAGAAAGACGAGTACTTGGTTGAAAACTTCTGTGGAAAGCAGTTAAACTAACTGTATATCATTGTTGAAATATGTGTAAATATCGCTTACCGTCTTTATCCGATACTTTCTTTTGGATTGTCTGTCACGATAGCTTAACGGGTCTTATTTGTAAGCCTCGTTTTTGTGTATGCCATATAAGGACATTGCATTGTTTTTTGGATACGCAAACAGATGGCAGTAAATATAATATACCTTGAATAATATAGAATATGCAAATATGACATAGAAAGCCTTATTCGGAAAATGAATGACCGCAATAATATCATGTTATCTGTCACGCGGATAAAGTACGATTAGCGTAAACATACCAATGTATTTAACCTGATATAGGCTTAATAACTTTATTTTAGTCAAACGTACTGAAAAAATATCTCTAGGTAAGTAGCAGATTTTAACTGTCATCCTTTTGGCTTTGACAATAGTTTTATTTGCAAGCAGCGCCGGATTAAGCACCGTGGAGGCCCATAGGCAGTCAAACTTTTGGGGCCCCAGACCCACGGTCACGGTCTCATGGGGGCCCCTGGGGGCCCCTGATGGGGCCCATAAAAGTCGCGGGGCCCATAGGCAGTTGCCTACTCTGCCTAATGGGTAATCCGGGACTGTTTGCAAGGTAAACAGTCACGTTGAAACACGTTGAGGCTACGAAATTATAGCTAGACTTCAAGAGCTGCCAAATGGTATGGTAGAACCACTCGTCAGATATACCATGGCAACACACCGGCGAGTTAATCCAAGGTTGTGACATATGGGGAACATCATCCACACTTGTCACATCCGCTATACAGTCATGAATTAGATCCAAGCAATATTTTGCTGATTTTCTTTATCAAAGATTCGATGAAGTAGACGACTTGATCAAAGATTTGATGAGGTAGACGACTTGACTAGCTTAATGCGGTTGGATGTGCACTCAAGCAGAACATACCACAAAATAAATACTAACTTACATATATTAATTGGATTGTCAGACAGGAAACTGTGTTCATTTGCATGGGGAGTACATTGGGAGGTCATTAAAAATAGCTTGGTTGTAAACACTCTAACTGTAGCGTTTACAAAGGTTGGGGTGAGGTAATTCCAATATATTAATTAAAATATAATGGAAGTTCCACCCTGGCTCGTGAAATTATAAAGTTAAGTTACTGACGAAATAGATGTACAGCTCTAAGCCCCCAGTCAGCACTGCCGACGGTTAAATTATATAGAACACGAAGATGAAATTCAAAATAATAACAATTTAATAAATTCGATAATTTTAAATGATAAACTCAATCACTCGTCCTCCAAGTGACAGCCTACTTAATCTCGTGATTTCCAGTGTGAGTTCGATTTTACCCTGGCCTTTGGTTCTACTCATCTCTTTATTTCGTTCCTCCCACTCTTCCTGAACTTCACCTCTCCCGACTTCTCTCCTTCCTTCTCTTTTCTTCCGTCTCTCTATCGGAGACACTGGGACCACTGTCACTGGTCTGTCCCTCGAAGCTTCCTCTCCCGAATTCTCTCCTTCCTTTTCTTTTCTTCCGTCTCTCTATCGGAGACACTGGGACCACTGTCACTGGTCTGTCCCTCGAAGCTTCCTGTGAAAACCACAAGGCGTTAACATATGGTTTATGGAATCTCACCTCACACTAAATCATCAATTAACCATCAGATAAGGCTATTAGTTTTTAGGTCACGCATACATACACATCGAAATTCCCACACACTTCTTACAGGGTAAACAATGGTGTAATAACACGGTATCATACATACATCAATACATTGTGTCACATCAGTATATCCAAATATATATTTAATCTCATTGTACTATAATAGTACAACAAACAGACGCATGTCTGTACACGACACTCCCACGAACATACACAAATATTCAAATATTCATATTACTAATTTTTCACACTGCAACTATTTCCAAGCTACAATTCAATTCATTCTTCAAAATATGCAAACATATTAACATCACAAAATAATTATTCCTACTACGATTATAGTAATAATAATACGTATATCTTCGATCTACAATTAAATGCAAAGATCGAACAACTAGCTCACTGACCTTTAGAAGCTGCACTTAGAATCCTGTCCTAAGGTTTTTCCCCGCCAATAACGCATGGCTGATCGGAGTTGCTATCTTTTGGCAATCTCGCTATCGAATTATAGCGAACTAAATCTTGCTGGCAGGTCTGAGGATATCATACTTAGCCCAAATCAGGGTCCCGTCCCTATCTCGATTCTGATTGGGTGGCGCTGATGCCCTGTCGATCGACTAATCGACCAATTCAACCTGGCTGTCAGTCTGCGGAACAAGAAGATAAGGCACGTCCACTCCTTCGGGCAACTTCTTTGATCTGCGCAAGCGCTTCCACACCAAGGTGATAATTGCGCTTCTGACGGCCTTGGTCGGGCTTCCCAGCCTAGCCACGGCTAACTTACGTAAGGGATAGTGTTATCCTGCGGTCATGTTTAACATTAAACAATGGCTTGTCCGAATTACTTTGATTATACATATTTCTAATTCAATTTTGGTTCGGGCAAAACGCCACACTAACATTTAAAACTTTTTTAACACATCTCTTATATTGAGATTTGTTGGTAATTGTGTTTAACAATGGTCTAGATTTAATTGTTAAATAAATTACCATTCGGCATATATGAGATACACATTAAAGTCGAATCACGTGACAATTTTCCATTAAATAGAGAACAGTGCGCTATTATTTCTTTGGTGGTAGTGGTGTAGGCTTTGGGTTGGTAGTGTCCGTTGTTTTTGTGCATTATAAACAATCCAAAGATAATATAATCCTTCATATGCATGGCGGTACGATAGAAGCATTCCACAGAGGGGCACAACTCTACTTCAGCTACCTGGCTTTGCTGAGTGTCTGAAGGAAACATGCATTCCCAAAGATGCAATTGTATCATGGCCAGCCGACGAAGAATAAAGGGACTGGGTATGTTGGGGTGGAGAGAAACGTTATATTTACACATAGTTTGAAATATATAAGTTGAAGTCAGAATTTTCCAGTAATGTATTTCATGTAGAAAGGCTTCAGCTAGGCAAGACAATTCATAAAGATTCCTTTCAAAAACATATTATCTGTAGAACTGTTATCTTATAAACAACAGTCGATGGACTGACAGTTAACGTCATCTAAATATAACACTACGGACGTATGTTACGCTATTTGCTCCACGCTGCCTAAAGGTATTACACCTTGAGTTACCAATCGCAAAATCAATCACGACCTTGTTGAAGGGTCAGTCGTCCGATGGCTCTCAGTTTAAATGACCATAAATATCTGCGCCGCGGGAATGAACGTCCTGATTACAATGTCAGCTGTGATTCATGGTAAGATCTAATTGTCTGCAGGAAGTATTTGATACAGACAACTGACTGTTTTTTTGGTAAATTATACATAACATACTTAGTTCATGTTCTGCTGATGTCATATGTCTAAAAGTTACAAATCTCACTCGGAATATATCGTTGTTTACTCTCGCTTACAGTAAATTAAACACTTTATCCGATGCGTTGCTAAAAATAAGTGGATACAGAAACCCAGAGGTCACTAGAGCACAGACTTGTATCAATGCCTATCAGCTTTCTTTTATGCCGAAGAGTTTAATCAAATTAATTGATCAATCGGATCCTATTTGTCGATCAATAATGTCACACCACTACATCCCTGATCATTAACAGACTTGTAACTCACAGAAGCGTCAATAAGTAGCCAAGATCAAATCAATTGTTTGGATAGCAATTAGTTCAATACTTTTCTCCCATTTGCCGAATACCCTGGACACTTTTTACACAGATGTTCAGCAGCACAGTGCCTCAACGACCACGCTAGGTCATACCTGATACACTTACATTAATTGACTGCGTATCTGCTTTACTTACACACAGTGGTGTTGGATGTTTGAGATTTAAAACATCGGGTTAGGACACACTGTAATTATATGTTGAACTGTGAACAAGTCTAGAAATGGGTGAACAAATAATGGAGTATATACGGGTTTTGGTTAATAATGAAAAGTAAAATTGTTGTAAAAATATCTTTTGAGAGCTTATCCTATCTGTAATTTCAAACAAATATAGACAATATTATATTGATGCAATTTTAGTATTTTTACAGGCTGGACCTAAAGTACTCGATAATGAAAGTTGCACCTGATTCATTTGGTGCCGAATCGATAACCTGTGTTTCATGCACATGTGGACAAAAGAAATGCCGCGGCTCATATGATGTTCTCCATACAGAAGCTTGCACCAAGGATAGTTCTGCATGGCGAAATATAGATCTGATCTTTAGCATCCAGAAATTTTAAGTTACTGAATTTTGAATATGATGTTTGCCATGGGAGTTGAATTCATACCGCGATTCTTATATGCAACCTATATATCTTGCTATGAGCCTGGTGTTGACTTGTTTTTCACGTACATCGAGTGTATAATTTTGGTGGTTTCCGCCAATGACATTCATAATGGAGTCTGTACACGGTTTGCATGTGATTTTGGAGACAAAATCTATACAAAACACGGATGTGAAGGGTTGTATATGCTGGACAGGGGCAGTATATAGCTCAGGCTATGGCAAAAAGAGATTGGATTCATTAAACTGCTTATGAGAAAGAAAGACTTTAATTACCTTGACAGCACTTGATCATTGCATATGTTGCATACGATACATTACGTATTAATTGTGATGTACATGTATCATATTTTTTAATGATTTTTCAAGCTCAGTCTGGCATCTCTTTTACAAGTCAAGTGCAAAGTTGTTTCGCTTCTTTTCCCTCGGTTTGTTTTAGTTCTTCCTGGCATCAAATCACTTAATTTGCTCTGACCTTTAATGAACTTTCAACAATTTTGAGCACGTATCAATAGCACGTATCAATGGCACGTATCATCAATGGCACGTATCAATGGCACGTATCAATATAGTTTACATGTTTCAGTTATTCCTTCCTTCCTAAGGTCCAGGCTAACGAGCAGTGTCTGGATCAGTTGTAATATTACGTACCTCTAGATTGCCTGTTTTGTTCAAATGGATAAGCACTTTCTTACAAAATATGTATTCATCTCCAATATTTGTTTGAAAACTTGTAATAATCTGAGCATTGACACAATTGAGCTTCATCATCAGATGCATGCATTTTACCCAATGTGCATAGTTTATTCTCTGTAGTTATAGTAACTACCATTTTCTCAGGAGTAGTGTCTTCAACTAGAATGTGTGTGCATTAAATAGCAGGTTGAAAGGTTGTCCGACCTACTCCATTACAAATTGCATTATGATATGCTGAGTCACAATGAATATCAGTTATATCTGGGGTTTTTTCATAATATAGAATGAAACCCCATGACTACTTGTATATGTTCTATCGCGTCTCTCATGTTGGTTCATTCAATATTTTGGTCAACGGTATTGGAAATTCGGCATCCATTTAGTCGAGGGGGCAGGGACATTCGCACTTAAAAGAATAGTACTCAACCATTGTTTCCAACAGAAGTCTGTGAAAGTCCTATCTGCATCGCATTATTTACACAGTCGTTTTTTCTTTCACATCCTCTCTTTGTCATTTCTTCATACAGTTGAAACATTCTCTACTTTTTAAAAGTCCCATGATAGAAAACGTAGACAGTTAGGATGGTGGAATCCGTGCTCTTGGAATACAGTATTCCATATATCAGCATTATTCCTGTGTGCACTAAACGATACGTGTTTTGTTCACCAGATCGGTTGATAAGAATAGTTGAAAACAAGCTTCATGTCAGAGATGTGGTTTTAGATTTGAAACAAAATCTATTGATAAAGGCAACATTGCTCTGCACTTGCTATCAAGTGATAGTATTTAATAATTTAGCTGTAAATTAGAGCTTGCTACATGGTATGTTAAATCAAGGTATTGTAATAAATTTGGAGCATGCGCATTTGATAGCGCCCCGTTTTTAAGCAAATCTTAGATTTATTTGTGTGATTATTGGGATTCGGCGACATGAAAATATTCCTAGCCCGAAATAATTAGCCAATTACTAGGAGCAAACGTCACGGAGTCGAGTGTTAGTGCGTTTGAATGACCCCATGGTTCGCTAGTAGTAATTTCAGGTCCAAACCGAATGACTGTCCCTGGTAGTAACATAGTCCATATTAAAATCTAGTAGTGTACAATAGTGGTGTGGCTGAGGTGGCAGTATTTACGGTAGGAAACCGGTAATTTACTCAACGGAATTAATAAGTAGGTACTTGGTAGATACCGCTTATGTGTCCATAGTGGAAAATAGGTGTAATTATATTAGGGTAATACGCCTGTAAAACTGTACTTTGACTGTCCCAGGGTGGCAGAGTTAAATAGTTCCCAGTGAGAATATGGATACTAGTATATTTTCTATGGCATAACCGGCTGGCGGTACGGAAATCTGATGATGGTGAAGAAAAACCATGCAAATGTGCTGTTGATGGACTTTTGGCAAGTTGTGTTATCTGTGGTCTCGAAATGATTAGAGTAAAATTTAGTATATAAAAGCAGACACGTCTGACTTTCCAATTTACAACTCAAATTGTATGGAAGTCTTTGGAAATTTGGGGAAAACATATGACTTCCAGCGGGATTCGCGCCAGGTTTTTGACACCGCTCGGTCAAGTGAATACCCCTGTGCGTGTAACAGTATAATACATCCCCTTTGACTGTAATGGAGTGATTGCAAGCTTTTCTTTGCTTATCTTTTTTCAATAATGTATGCAGTTTATTCAGCTTTATATTGAAAAGTAAATACTTTAACACTGCTTGTAGTAGAAAGTGGCCACAATAATGATTTTGAGAATTTTTCATAACTTTGTATGATTTTTGGATAAATGTTGGTATAGATTTATGTATTAGACAACTTTAAGATGCAATTGAATTATGTTACTTACATTTACAAAGTATATATATATATATTGATGCAACTTTAGTTTTTGTACAGGCTTGACTTAGGAGTACTCGATAATGAAAGTGGCACCTGATTCATTGGTGCAGAATCAATAGCATGTGTTTCATGCACATGCAGATACAAAAAATGTCGCAGCTCATATTGTGTTCTCCATAAACAAGCTTGCACCAAAGATTCTTGTGCATGGAGAAATATTGGTCTGATCATTAGCACCCAGACATGTTAAGTTATTGAATTTTGAATGTGATGGTGTTTCCAAATGTTTACTATGAGAGTTGAATTAGTACCGTGATTCATTTATAGTCCAACCAGGAGTCAGTGCGCATGAAGAAAGTAAAAGAAAGTCATTCAGATAAACATGGGATGTGCACTAGTCTAAATAAGCTGTTGAAACTGAACTTAAAGAAAGTTATAAAAAAACTCTGTTTTCTTTGAAAACCTAAATCTACCTAACTCCACCGAAATATATCCTGTAAACATGGTACCTTATTACAACAGCCACAATTCACAAGCACAAATAAATACACAATTACAAGCGCATTAAATATGTACGACTCGATGGTCTTAAACTAAGAACAGAAAAGAGCGAAAACTAAGGTTTGTAAAATTCAACAAATACATTATTTCCCTAGAAAACAAAGTGAAAATTTAAAAGAACTCAACGTATTGTTATTTAAATCTCAAATAATCCTCAATTTTTGGCCCACAAGTCCAAATGTATTATTTCCAGTGGTTATTCAAATATATTCTAATATTGAATGTGTTGATGTGCTTGTAGTCTCGAACGTGCTAATGTGAAAATGGTATAGATTGTGGCGATGTGTTAACAGTCTTTGGATCTATCTTAATAATAAAATCGTAACTGTCCTTGGCTGAATTTATCATAATTCTAATTAATGTTTTAGTCCAAGAATATTACTGAGTACTTGTAATTCCAGTTAATAAACAAATTAAAAAAATATGAACACAACAAGACTAATACTGATCCGGAAATTAAGACAGGACTGACTAATCCTTACGTAAACAAGTTTATTGAAACTATTTTCGGAAATTTTATAAGGTCAGAATCAAGACTGTATCCTTAACTGGAAATGACGTAAACATGTTTATAATTAATAATGATCTGAATATTTTACAAATAATCATAGCATAGAAAAATATAAGTAGTGTATTATGTTGTTTACTAAATAAATGTCACTGGTCAAATAGACCAATAACTTGATTTTCAACTTAGATAAAGTGCAAAATACAAATATGCATAGCATTTAATCATTGAAACAAGCCAACAAGAAATACAAATTAAACGTACATAATAGGATACAACTAAAACATGAAACCCTGATGCTTCACCACAGTGCATATTACAAACTAAATAAAAACATTTTCAAGGAGTAACGGACGCTCATACAGACGGACAGTCAAGAGTACACTTTCTTTCAAATGGAAATGGATGAAATACCAACAACAAAATGTAATTATGTGCTTTAAAGTGAGGTCCTTAATGACGGCATATAGCGATGATCTCTTGCTTGATTCGAATAAATGGGTATCCTTAAGAAGCTTAGCTTAGGTGGCCTAGTAGATAGAGCGTCCGCCTCGGGTGCGGAGATCGTGGGGTCCATCATCAACCGAGTCATACCAAATTCTTACAAAACTGGTTCTAACAGCTGTCTCACATGGTGCTCAGCATTCAGAGGTTAGTGTTAGGACTGGTAGACCTGGTGTCATGCTACATGTCTGCGGCAGCATTCCCCAGTGCTAGACATCACTATAAACTGCCTCACTGCAGACATCATACCGATATGACTGAACAGTTGTTAAAGCTACGTTAAAAATCCCTACCATACACACACTCACACACAAACACACTATTGATGATAGTATCCCCATTACACAACGGAAATGAACTATATGCGTCCCTATTTTTCTCCTTGCATGTGAATTTGCAACATTCAATAAATTATATACAGGGTCATGCAATTGTTGTGATGGGGAACACAGATTATGTTATTAAAGCCCATTATGACACTAAATCAGAACTCTATTAGCAATCACTTTACATCATGTATGTCCAGCCACCAGTTACTCTTAATTGCCTCTTTCATCCATTTGTTGGACTGTTGAGTACAGCAAAACATTTTAGATGTAGTTTACCTACTCTTAACACTTTATTGGATTGGAAGGTGCCACACGTTTAATTTTTGTCGATTACTGTAATGAGTCGAGATTGGATGGCAGTCGGCTGTTGTTCATACTTGCCCTAAGGTCTGGTTCAATTTCTCAGTGCAAATTAAATTGTCTTTATGAGTTGCACTGCTCTGATGGAATACCAAATGCGTCATGGTTACCTAGTTGTCATGTCTGACGGAGTCTCAAATACGCAATGGCTACCCTAGTTATCATGCAGTTACGATTGACATGTGATTCTTTTTTACTTTGAAAAGGAATAGTTGTTTCGTGATACTCCTAAAATTGCAATTCCATCTATGGACGCCATGAATCGTTTCACTCTCGTGATTACATATATGAAGTGAAATCCAGCACTGAGATCACGTGATCACGAAGAAACCAATATGTGTTTAATGTTTTAGACGACCTCAGTTTTATTACTCAAGAAAAGCATGTGTAGTATGTCTTTTAGTATGAACATGGGCATGCAACATTCCTGGAATAAGTCATGGTATTAATCGCATCCATTTATCAACATCGGGTTGGATGAAGCTATGATGGCCTAATGTTTCGATATTCTAGTCCTTTATATGGACCACACACACAATAAAAAAATATACATCTCGCGTAGTGTGTAGATTATTTGAAAATAAACATTTCTGTTCTGTTCTACAGAAGAGTGAAATAATTTCCGGGCAGTGAGATCTTATCCAAATATATCATATTCACGCAGTGATATAAATAACGGTGTCTGATAATTGTGATTTTCAATTCGCCTACTTAACAGTAATTTAGCCTCTATTTCCTTTTACCTTTCCCACTCCATTTGAGATATTTTGACATTTATTTTAGGATGTGTATCCAGAGTGCTTTGCCGACCGAAACGTTGGAATTCGCCGAAACCGCGTGGTGTTGGTAAATGAAAGTCTCTTGCTGCTGTGTCTTGAAAACATAAATGACCAACATCTCCGCTTGCATGAACATGATAGGAGTACCGTTTATCGTCTCGGAATTTGTGAGTATAACATTCATTATGTTTTCATTTATTACAGCGTTGATGAAATTTGACTTGCTACTCTCCATTTTGAATTGTTAGTCACATGACTGCAGAAATATCGCATCTCCAACAGTCACGTGTTGCCAACTAAGAACCCTTTCAAATGTTGCTGTAAATAAATTGAACATATTAAATGAAATTCAAATGTTTGCAAATTAAACCAATAAAATGGCACAAACGTTTCAACATATTTAAAGAACAATGACTAGAAACCCGAGAATATTGCAGCAACATGCAAAACGTAAGATTTAACGTATATACCTTAATCGCATTATATGAACAAAACTCGTAATGGCATGTGCTCCCCGTGTGATAGATCTGGCTTTTACCAAGTTCTTGCTAGTGCAATAGAACACGTGTTTGAGCATTGTTTTCGGAATAAATATTTTAAAAAGTATGTGTCCTTTAGTTGTTGGTTTACAAACGATAAGTGCATTTCAGGTCATAGTTTCTCAGTTTTGTAGCCTGCTGTTTTCTCACACACCTAAAACACTGTAGATATGTAAAATGAAACAAGAATTATCTGTAATGGTAGTTGTTTATCGCGTCCTCCTTTTCCTTCTAATCGGTCTAATAATTTACCTTATAAATTGTTCATGGGTGAAAATATTCCCTGAGCTTTAATTTCAATTGTTTGCAGTGAATATTGGCTGCATGTTAATGGCCACATGTATCGCTTTTCAGGAAGGCTCTCTTCGTTTCTCTTTCTCTCATGAGATATTTTCAAAACATAGCCTTGTAATCACGACCGTGTCGAAATGATTTGAGAACTGGATTTGTTGTCACAAGACGTGATGTTTGCAGGACTGTGATAGTTTGAAGGTTTGAGACGATTTTGTTCAAGCGGTATTTACTCGCATTAATCATTATGGACAGTTCCTAGAAGATTACCAACCAAAATTATAACGATAGCGGTGTACAGGATGGGTCTTATGTGGGTGGGGGTGGTGGCGGTAAGTAAAGCTTTCCAGACTAGCAAAACAAAACAGATGCCCCCACCCCCAAAATAAAACTGAGCGCCATGCATGACCCATCTTTCACAAACCTTGATGCCTATTAAATGAAAGGTCTGCGATTGGTGAGAAGGATTACGATGATCGATACACAGTAGAAATAATTTACGTTTTCATCGGCATTATCTTCTTAACTATTTTCTTTATATTACAAATCAGTTAATGTTCACAATGTTTAGTGCAGGATGTGTCCCTCAATTGTCTACCACTTAAAAAAAAACAGGCGCGGATGCTACTGAACAAATCGGAAAGAGTGTTCAAATAGATTTGAATGAAATTGTCACAAGTATTGATACAAGAATTTTACATTTTGAAGCGTACTAAACAGGAAACTTCAAAACTTAAAACGGAGGGGAAATATAATAGACAACAAAATCAAATCGCACGACTTTATCGGAAAATCAAGGCCTTTTGCATGCATTTTTTTATGGAAGAGTCTTCCAGTTGCATGTTTTTCACTTTGCTAGTGTCCGTGAACCTTTTTATACTTATAAATTGTAGTAATATCATACATTTACTTCCTGGATGGGATACTAATACGAGCCTTTATTTATCAAGGGAGCAGGTTTGTCTGATTACCTACTGGCAAAACTTGTGAACATGCGTCTTACACACAACGCACAAAATTAAATAGTCCTCGTATTTAATAGCCGACATACTTGACATAATCGTATAAATACGTTTAAAATATCGCTCACACTCTTTATCCGACATCTTTTTTTGGATCGTCTGCCATATTAGTTCAACCCCGATTTCTCGTGTGTCATATTAGTTCAATTAATATTCATATTTGGAAACGCAGTTAATATGGTACGCAGTGAATAACGTATCATACAATATTCAAATCTAGCATAGGTACACCTTAATTGGAACGCAAATTACCGCAAGAATCTCGTGTTATTTGTCAAGGCGGATACAGTAAGCGTAATCATGCATATGTATTTGACCTGATATTTGCTTAAGATATTTTTATTTGGCTGCATTTCACTATCGATGCATGTAGACGACTTGACTTTGCTACCATGCGGTTGAAAGTGTACTATTATAGTATAGGAAAGCATGATATGAAGTAAATACTAAAATGCAGTTTTTAACTGTATTGTCAGACAGGAAACTGTGTCGCATGCAGAGTACTATGAGATGTCGTAAAAGAGTACCATTTATTAAACAGATCTTTGTCGTACAATGCTGTAATGAATATAATATTTAATTAAAATACCCATCGTATATAGTGAGAATTTCCGTTCTCATAATTAGCAAGCGATAACGAGCTAATTGTTTAATATGTTACCTTTCGGCAAAGAAAAGACACATTACAGTTGAATCACGTGACAATTTTCTATTGAGTCTCCTCGCACTCGGACATTAATTAACTCTGGCTGATAGAGAAAGGTGCTCTGTATTTTTCTTTGGTAGTGGTGGTGGTTTAGGCTTAGGGTTGGCGGTGTCCATAGTTTTTGTGTATTATAAATCAATCCAAAGATAATAGAATCCTTCGTTTTCATGGCGGTACGATAGAAACATTCCACAAAAGGTCAGAACCGTGCAGCGGCGTCGCTTGGGTTGGTGCGGTAAACTCACGGTGTCACCCCTCCAGACTTCCACCATGGATTTTTTCTTCTTCTTAAAATAAGTCCACAGTATAAAAATGACAAGAACAAAAACAAATTAATAGAAGGTCAGAAGGTAAAAGTATTCAAGAACTGTAACAACGTTAAGTTATAGTTATTTTTACATTAAACTTACTTTATTTAAAATTTCCTTTTGGTGTCACCCTTCTGAGATGATGTCACCCGGTGCGGTCCGCACACCCCGCACCCCCTAGCGACGGCACTGGAACCGTGCTTCAGCCTCGATGCATTGTTGAGTGTCTGACGGAAAATTGTGTTCCCAAAGATGCAATTTCGCTATGCACCATCGATGCAGAATATAGTGATTGGGGAGGTGGGGGTGATAGAAATATAACAAAATGTGTGAAATATAAAGTTTGAAGTCAAACATTATCAGCAATGTATTTAAGGTAGAAAGGCCATGCCAATCAAAATATCGATGTTTAAGTCTCCTAATATTATTTGCTATGCTGGTCTCTCCATGCTGCCTAAGGGTGGTATACCTTGCGTTCCCAACATCGCGAGCTTGTTGAATGGTCAGTTGTTTGATTGATGGCTTGCATTTTAAATGGTCATGTGGTCACTCCATTCATCTGACTGTCACACCCAAGAGCTAATTACATGTCAGCTGCCATTGCTAATGAGATCTAATTAAGTGCAGACAATTATATTTTGGATAAATTATATATATCTTTAAAAATATATCTTTCTTTCTTTCTTTCTTTCTTTCTTTCTTTCTTTCTTTCTTTCTTCTATCTATCTATCTATCTATCTATCTATCTATCTATCTATCTATCGATCGATCGATCGATCGATCGATCTGCGAACGAACAGTGCAAATTTTATATACTGTTCTACTGTATGTGGAGAATGCTTACATAGCTCTACTCACATGCCGTAACCGTTTAATCCAAAATGCAGTCCAGGTGATTTTGAATGTTTAAAAATATTTAACATCTACACCATATCTGTTTAACACAACTAGATGCAAGATTAAGATTACATTATGTTCTTTTATAGTCAAATACAGTTATTATTAGTAATTTAGCACCAGCCTTGCTTAGTGCTTTACAATTTCGCAAGGCTCGTTAGTACATGGAGCATATGGGCGAGTAGAAATAATTAATACTTTTTGACGGAGTATACTATATGCTCTAGTTGTGGCAAAATGTTTACTTGTTGACTTGTTTACGTGTTTTTTTTTTATTGTGGGCCGAAGGAAAATTATTGTTTTGTACCTCTAACCATGTTACCATCTTGAAACATTATTATTATTATTATTATTATTATTATTATTATTATTATTATTATTATTATTATTATTCACTGTAAAATATTAAAGATATGTGCAGAAAATAAATAAATAGCTAGATAAATAGAAGGACAAACAAAATTAGAGATTCACCATAGGTATGAAAATTTCTTTGGCCCGAAACGTTACGTATTTGACCAGGTATCCCGTAGCAGCAGGCCTACGTGTTGATTCACAGTATCTTGCGTTTACTGCTAACACACACATTCATAATAACAATAATATGAATTACAACCCAATAATGAAATATAGCTTACAAAGGTAAGGTATTTGATGATACGTTCATGTATTTACCTGATCAGTTTATACCGTTTTATCTAAATATTTGAACTGTATTTCCTGCACTTGTCTAAAGTTTATTATTCGGACTTTGTCTTTAAAGAAATGGGGAAGAAAGATTAATAAAATGTTTATTTTTGCAATATTTTGACATAAATTGTAGACCCAAGACAAATACCCTAAAACTAAAATATTTTATTAAGTTATTGGAACACCGGATTCTGTGAGTGCGCATGTAGAGAAAATGACTTGAGTACTATTGGCTGATTATGCCCAGACCCCCAATGTTGTGCTGGAGATGATTCAGGAGCTATAGATACAACGTGGATCTTATACTGGAATTTTTTTATTTATGTGCTTTTTTGTGGGAGCAAAAAGCCTTGAGTGAGGTTTTAATGTAAGCCGATTTGAGTGGGCAGACATACACATTATTTGCCAAGAAGGTTTCATACATTGTTTTTAAGGCTGTGACACGAAACGTGTGGACGAAATTTTGTACAGGCTAGGTCTAATAATTGCCAAATTATATCTAACCAACACGTCATGTAATGTATTACTTGTGACATAGTTGGGGATTTTTCAGCGCATTCTTAAAATCAACGTTACACATCTATTCAGCTTCTGGAGTAATGCGTGACAGCTAGTATTTTACTGCCGAAGGTAGTATTTTACTGTCTAGACCAGATTTCCCCTCACTCCTCACCCAAGTTACATACATTTTCTTTTTTGCTTGTCAGGGTTTTCTTTCATAGCCTTTTAGTCATCTTGATGGTGTTTCAGCTTTGTTGGATTGTTGAAAATGGCTGCATCATAAATTCAATACAAAATCTGATAGGTTTTATTGGCTGTAGAGTTCTAATTTAGGGTACAACCATCTCCTGGGTGATCTTACATCAGGTACATATAAATTTCATATATGTCTGATTGAGGAATAATGTGACTGTGCTCTGTCTGCGTGGGTTCGAGTCTTAGGCTCGGCTAATGTGGGTATGTGAGAAAGCTTACAGATAGCTTCTCGTGGGTCGGTGGTTCTTTCCGGGGGTTTTCCTGTATTCTTCCTCCACCATTAATACTGGCCGCCATGTATAGCCTATCTTGTGCTGAAAATGGCGTTAACACTACAACAACAACAACATTTATTTCAATTGCTTAAGCATTTATTGTCCGATAAACTACATTTTATTCACCGCATATAATAAAGTTTCATACTTACGTGAGATTGTGTTTAAGATTCATATTTTTCTTGCTTTTATATCCATGTATAAACAACGCGCTAGTATTGCCTTTTGTCATGACGTGAATAACAATACATTTAGTATCCAATCTAAAGTCTATATTAATCAACAATTCAGCAGATTGCTATTTCTTTAATTGATTTTTTTCCCAATGTATGACTGAATAAATATAATATCGCACAAGGTGGCGAGACCCGATGAGTATGTATCAAAGTTGAGTTTATTATTGCTGTTCTGACATATCTTTATGGAGAGATAAGGGCGCTTTGGTTTGTGGTCGTCGTACTGTTTGACTGGCAACTGACGTGTGGTGGTTTCTTGGATGAAAAAAAAAGCTTGATAAATGTTTACACTTCCAAATTCTTCTTCAAACATTGTTGTTTTCAATGTTTTCATGTACGAAATCTATCTGATATGTCAGATTTGGTAAACCTCGGCTATTTATGCTATTTCAAACAAACAAGATGGAGAATATTGTTGACCTTGACCTAGCGTATTCGCAAGATTTTATCCAAATTTGTGGAAAATTTAGACAACGAAAGAATTGTCTTTTATGCAGAACAAATTAGGATTTTTTTGCACGTAACTCTATTTGTTCTGTTTATCTTATGTGTTTAATTATTGTGTCCATAATTGTAAAATGTTGTGGTCATTTTGTAAACAACATACTACATACCAAATACGTCTCTGTGATTGTAGATTATACTGTAAGATAAGTATCACTTGCAAGTAAACATGTTTACATAGGTTTGGGATAATGAAATTGGTGTTCCCCTGGAAATTCGTGGCGTTTGCCATATTCTTTATTAAAACTTTGGCAAGAGAACCCATGTTGTGTACAATCAACTTAGAATGTTCTATAATTGAAATGTTGACCGCATTCTGGTCCTATTAATGTGTCTTTTGTTTTTATAATAAGGTTGTTTATATCAGAGTTATTCATCCGTATCTTTAACGTCATTTATGCTCAGATTTAATTTGAGTGGAACCTTTTACGATATACTAATTGGCATTAAGACTAAATTACTATTCTGAAATTGTGAAATCATTCAGCGCCATTTTGGATTATATAATTGTGATACATCAATATTCTTAGCACTTCAAACTATTCAGCGCTAATGACGCATCAGTACATTTGATACTGGACTTCATTTGGATCACTCTATTCTTTTGGACTTGTGATATAACATTTACGACTAGTTATCACAACGCTTAAGTTCTTTTTAAATGTTCACTTTTAATTCTAGGGAAATATTGTTTTTTTTGTTTGTTAAATTTTACGAAAGGTGTTGGTTTGCGCTTTTTCTTGCTATTTGGTTTAAGATCATAGAGTCGTAATATACCCCTTCACCCATATGTATGTATGTATGTATGTATGTATGTATGTATGTATGTATGTATGTATGTATGTATGTATGTATGTATGTATGTATGTATGTATGCATGCATGCATGCATGCATGCATGCATGCATGCATATGTATATATATATATATATATATATATATATATATATATATATATATATATATATATATATATATATATATATATATATATATATATATATATATATTAATATAATCTGTCTGTGAAGAAAAGTAGTTTTCTCCACAATTTACATAATAAATGCAGCTCCTCAACCGCTTCACTTATATTCTGATTAATACTAATCATTGGTACATTTTCAAACTAAGGAAATTATTACTATTTTATATGAAACATGCATTTTGTACATCCCATGATTACAATAACATGCACCTCCTAAAACCTCGATAATACAGGTAAGTATGGAGCGACCTCCAATGCAAATATAAAATTTCCATTGCCATGGCCCTCTAAATCTAGAATGGGCCCCTTCTGCAGCATAAGTGAGCTGCCAGTCGGGACTGACAACCCCCCCCCCCCAAAAAAAAAAACAACACCTTTAGTCCTCCACCGAAATGCTTCCGTTTCATTGTGAAGTTTCTGAAAGATACTGGTGAATTATTATTAATCAACTTCCCGTAGTGCCGACTTTGTGTGTGTGAGAGAGAGTTGTATTGGTAACGTAGCATTAACAATTTTTATTATCGATACGATGTCTGCATATTGACATTTTATAGTGATGTCTAGCACCGAGGCATCATAAAGCAAACATGTAGGATGATGTCCCAACCAGTCATTTTATCTTGACACCAAGTCGACCAATCGTATCACTAACTCTTAATGATGAGTGCCAAGCGATGCAGATGCTAGCACCATTTTTATTAGTATTTGGTATGACTCTGACAGGGATTGAACCAGCGACACCAGCATCAGAGGCGGGTGCTTTAACTACCGGAGCAGTTCCACGTTATGAAGACTGCTTAATTTTATCAAAATATATGATCTGTATGAGTGCAAGCGAAACACGTGACCTATAACACGGAGAACTGTATCATTTCTATTCTCTGTATTGAATTGGTTGTATAACAGTATCCCTCATTTGTGCGTTGGTAATTCATTGCTCAGTATATAATTATATCGATCAATACATATGCAGCTGCCTGACAAAGGTTTTTGGTAATGCAACTATGCTTCGTGGGTAGGGTGCGTGTTTTATTGCCAATTATTATGTATAGCACACATTACGTGGAAAATGTTACATTATTTACTTAAAACTGTATTTGAAATGTGCAGCAGATGTGTCTGTTTTGCAATATAATTATTGTTATAAGCAAAGCAGAGCGAATGAAACACGTGCATGAGTATGGTTTGAGGCCGATAGTTTTTCCCTTTATTAATGGCCCCTAACTAACAGACGTTGTCAGCAGAAAGGTTTCGTGAACGCTCGAATACTAGAAATAAAATGCTCTTAATCACATAATGATCGCATATCAAGAACACTCTAATTTCACAACGAGGACTAGCGGTCAGTTATCTGCACTTAATGATGGATCTTCAGTCGAGAGAAGAACCAAGGAAACGAAATGCAATGATTTCGTGAAGAAAGAATGAGCTGGTTGAAATATTTGTATGTTAAAATATGTCTCTTAGTACCTGTTATGCGATGTTGTTAATGAAAGCGAAAGTAGAAATTCACCAGAAACGGGTCATATTGAAATTATTTTTCAATCCCAATGTGTTTGAGCGCACTAACCGATATACCACGGCCACGGGACTAATTTGTAAAGCAAGTCTAAAGTTTTCTCCATAAAGTGAAATATTACAGATTTAAAAGTTTATTTATAATCTTCGAATGTGTCATGTGTACTTCTGTCGGACATCAATGTTACAAAAGGTGAATATTTTACATGTAAGCAAATTTAGTTTTTCATCGAGCGTTTTTGAATGGATGTGCACATTACACTAGCAATCAAATATGAATCAATATATATTTACTGAGTTCTTCATTGTTTTTTTAAATCGTGAATGTTTTGGCTAGATCTTACTTTCTTTCCAGACATACTTTTTCACTACTTATTTTTCTGTCATTCGATACTATTTATCCATACATATCAATAATAAGGCATAAAAAAATGCTAACTTTACAAATCAATCAATAAAGTGCTCGGACAGAACAGATAGCGCCTAGTTAGCCAGATCAGCTGAAGAAGTATTTTTTATGTTTTTTTTTTAAAAGTGAACGTTCATTAAAGCCGATAATTTCTGACTTCGAATAAAAGAAGTAAAGAATTAATGTTTTGATAATGTTTATTTCCAGTACATCCTTTTTAAAACCATGACTGCATGCAAATAATATAGTATACACATATATTGGATAAAAAGAATAATATTTGTGAGTGTTTTGAAAACGATACCAGTCCTAAAATTGAACTACAAAAATAATGAAAGTTATTTCTGTTGACAATTTTTGACATCCCACTAGTAAAGAGATTTATTAAAATTTTAAATCCTTTGGCTAGACCTGTTTAATATATACACACTTTTACTGCTTAATTTTCTGTCACTTAATATCACCCTGGTACACTGCGACACGTACTCGACATAATTAAACTATATTTTAACTTCACAATTCAGTCTAGGATTTTTTTTAAAAAAAATTATTTATCAAAGCTAACTAAAGAGGTACTCCGATTGATGGACCGATAGCCGTAGCGCCACATAGGTAGTAACGATAACTCGCTACTAGCTCCCATTGCATGGTTTCTCTTGTTTTACATTTTTATGGTTAATGTGTAGACTTTTTAAAACCGAATATTGGTATTTCACGCTATGCAAAACAAAACAAGATGCAAATAACTAACAGTGTTGCAATATCAAATTATTAAACACATATCTAAAAATCAAGAGAATTCCTAATGTTAAGAAATTTGAGAGGCCACATTTTGCGAAATGATCAATATTGTCATAAAGTCTCCCAAATGCTGTACATTATGATACGTGCTTCTAGAGAAGGACTAATACATCATGATGAAAAATATATTCCGAATACCAGTCACATTTTTTGAACAATAATGTTTAATCTAACGATGCTATAACGGTAGACGTTAGTACAAATAGCACGTACTCTAGGTTTATGCATTCATTTACATGACATAAAGCAGACAATTTGGTGTTGTATTTTACGCACGATAGACAGAAAGAACCATTGAAATGTAATCGTCGTATTGCATAAAGACTACACGATATTCAACAAGTGCTACATTTTAATTATTCATTACGTATACTTCACGTGGCAAACATCCCGATTCCATGTAATTGAGGCTGCTATTTTCGTCTTCCTCCAGTCAATGATGTCTCATGAGTTAGTCATATTGCACGCATATCTGTAAAATAATGGTTATCAAATTTAGAGAGTATAGTTAATAAAGAAGAAACATCCGAAAGGCTCGTGAAATATTACCACCTGATATAGTTCTTTGTTTACATTTCACTTCTTGTCCACTATCCTTTTACCGCGCATGGTCATGTAAATATTAATTAATTAATATTTATATGTTTTGAGATAATCAGTTTTTCATTCTTAACACCCATGTGAACAAAGTGAAAAGTACTTAATGTCAGATATATGTCCTAAATTAACCTTATATTTATGCCCAAATCGTATATATATATATATATATATATATATATATATATATATATATATATATATATATATATATATATATATATATATATATATATAGCTTTGCTTGTAAATAACTGATGTAGTTTTGAATGACGTGTTTCCCTTTGTGTGTGAGAAGACACTTCCCGCGAGGCAAGATTTTTGTTCAATATAAGAAAGTCAGATATTTTAATAAAACGATGAACTGATCAGGTAAGATATATGTGTTGCCGTACCTAGGAATGTTTTGCTCTTGTGCAAAGCAGGGTGTTCAGGCCCCTATGCAAAGATGACCAATGGGCCCGGTCAATGTTAATAGCAATTGTGCAGCTCTAAAATTACTGTATTTGATGGGTGGTGTATTGCATATGCCTTGTTTCTATCTGTAGTGTTAAAAAAAATTGTTTGGATGGGCTCGTGGGCACTCTGTATTCGTTGACCCCTATACTGTGCATACGTTTGCTATATAGTAGCTACGTTCCCGGATATATAATCAGTTGCATACTTGAGAAGAAAGTAGTTCCTTCAGCTCGGTTGGATGTTACTGTTGTGACTAATCATGAATTCTAAACAAAGTATAAAACAACATGCTAAGTTACGATGAATATAACATGTACACATGCATATATCGATGTGCTCTTCTTCGTTTGATTATGCCGTGTGTCTAATAGGCCAAGTATAAGGATATAATTGATTCTTATTGTTACATGTATCTATATAGACAATAGTGGTGCTTTTGTAACATTCGTTGCTATTTATGATAACTAGATTTTTTTTTATTGTTTTGTGTGTGACACTTAAGCACTTTGTAAGTTAGTTTTTGTTGCCGCACAATGTAGTCGGTTGCAAAGTCACAGGGTGTTTTAAGAAGAGGTATATGAGGAGGTGATTTACTGTATATGTTGGTCTATATTCGCCACCACTTCAACATTGATTTACTCATATGGCAAACGTGATGTGCAATAAATGATATAGAAACTAGAATGTTAATTACATGTCACTTTATGGTAATTACTTCAAATGGCATGTGTCCAACAGCGATTTTGTGTGGTTTGGCCTGGTTGGGCCTGGTAATTGATATCCGTATGTATTTAACAATTATCTTCAACATCACTTATCTGGTCACCGTATGGTCATCGCAGTGGAAGAAAACGATAATAACAACATCAGCTAATAGACAATGGACAGGTCATGATGAAACGCACGGAAGAAATATATATGGAAAAATATCAGACGAAACTATTGCATATTCGTATTGCCCTGAACAAGCGTGCCAAGAATGTGGCCCTATATTTAAATACAACAATCAGTAACTAGTAAAGCATGGAAAATTAAATGCAACACTCATTAACTAGTAAAACATGGAAAATTAAATGCAGCACTCATTAACTAGTAAAGCATGGAAAATTAAATGCAGCACTCATTAACTAATAAAGCATGGAAAATTAAATGCAGCACTCATTAACTAATAAAGCATGGAAAATTAAATGCAGCACTCATTAACTAGTAAAACATGGAAAATTAAATGCAGCACTCATTAACTAGTAAAGCATGGAAAATTAAATGCAGCACTCATTAACTAGTAAAGCATGGAAAATTAAATGCAGCACTCATTAACTAGTAAAACATGGAAAATTAAATGCAGCACTCATTAACTAGTAAAGCATGGAAAATTAAATGCAACACTCATTAACTAGTAAAACATGGAAAATTAAATGCAGCACTCATTAACTAGTAAAGCATGGAAAATTAAATGCAGCACTCATTAACTAATAAAACATGGAAAATTAAATGCAGCACTCATTAACTAGTAAAGCATGGAAAATTAAATGCAGCACTCATTAACTAGTAAAGCATGGAAAATTAAATGCAACACTCATTAACTAGTAAAGCATGGAAAATTAAATGCAGCACTCATTAACTAATAAAGCATGGAAAATTAAATGCAGCACTCATTAACTAATAAAGCATGGAAAATTAAATGCAGCACTCATTAACTAATAAAGCATGGAAAATTAAATGCAGCACTCATTAACTAGTAAAGCATGGAAAATTAAATGCAGCACTCATTAACTAATAAAGCATGGAAAATTAAATGCAGCACTCATTAACTAGTAAAGCATGGAAAATTAAATGCAGCACTCATTAACTAGTAAAGCATGGAAAATTAAATGCAGCACTCATTAACTAGTAAAGCATGGAAAATTAAATGCAGCACTCATTAACTAGTAAAGCATGGAAAATTAAATGCAGCACTCATTAACTAATAAAGCATGGAAAATTAAATGCAGCACTCATTAACTAGTAAAACATGGAAAATTAAATGCAGCACTCATTAACTAGTAAAACATGGAAAATTAAATGCAGCACTCATTAACTAGTAAAGCATGGAAAATTAAATGCAGCACTCATTAACTAATAAAGCATGGAAAATTAAATGCAGCACTCATTAACTAATAAAGCATGGAAAATTAAATGCAGCACTCATTAACTAATAAAGCATGGAAAATTAAATGCAGCACTCATTAACTAGTAAAACATGGAAAATTAAATGCAGCACTCATTAACTAGTAAAGCATGGAAAATTAAATGCAGCACTCATTAACTAGTAAAGCATGGAAAATTAAATGCAACACTCATTAACTAGTAAAGCATGGAAAATTAAATGCAGCACTCATTAACTAATAAAGCATGGAAAATTAAATGCAGCACTCATTAACTAATAAAGCATGGAAAATTAAATGCAGCACTCATTAACTAATAAAGCATGGAAAATTAAATGCAGCACTCATTAACTAGTAAAGCATGGAAAATTAAATGCAGCACTCATTAACTAGTAAAGCATGGAAAATTAAATGCAGCACTCATTAACTAGTAAAGCATGGAAAATTAAATGCAGCACTCATTAACTAGTAAAGCATGGAAAATTAAATGCAGCACTCATTAACTAGTAAAGCATGGAAAATTAAATGCAACACTCATTAACTAGTAAAGCATGGAAAATTAAATGCAACACTCATTAACTAGTAAAGCATGGAAAATTAAATGCAGCACTCATTAACTAATAAAACATGGAAAATTAAATGCAGCACTCATTAACTAATAAAGCATGGAAAATTAAATGCAGCACTCATTAACTAGTAAAGCATGGAAAATTAAATGCAGCACTCATTAACTAATAAAGCATGGAAAATTAAATGCAGCACTCATTAACTAGTAAAGCATGGAAAATTAAATGCAGCACTCATTAACTAGCAAAGCATGGAAAATTAAATGCAGCACTCCTTAACTAGTAAAGCATGGAAAATTAAATGCAGCACTCATTAACTAGTAAAGCATGGAAAATTAAATGCAGCACTCATTAACTAGTAAAGCATGGAAAATTAAATGCAGCACTCATTAACTAGTAAAGCATGGAAAATTAAATGCAGCACTCATTAACTGATAAAACATGGAAAATTAAATGCAGCACTCATTAACTAATAAAACATGGAAAATTAAATGCAGCACTCATTAACTAGTAAAACATGGAAAATTAAATGCAGCACTCATTAAACAGTAAAGCATGGAAAATTAAATGCAGCACTCATTAACTAGTAAAGCATGGAAAATTAAATGCAGCACTCATTGACTAGTAAAGCATGGAAAATTAAATGCAGCACTCATTAACTAATAAAGCATGGAAAATTAAATGCAGCACTCATTAACTAGTAAAGCATGGAAAATTAAATGCAACACTCATTAACTAGTAAAACATGGAAAATTAAATGCAGCACTCATTAACTAGTAAAGCATGAAAAATTAAATGCAACACTCATTAACTAGTAAAGCATGGAAAATTAAATACAGCACTCATTAACTAGTAAAGCATGGAAAATTAAATGCAGCACTCATTAACTAGTAAAGCATGGAAAATTAAATGCAGCACTCATTAACTAGTAAAGCATGGAAAATTAAATGCAGCACTCATTAACTTTTAAACCATGGAAAATTAAATTGCCAATTTTGGTCATTAAGAATTAACCTGATCAATAGAATTCACAAGTGTGAGTGACATTTCTTTTTCTATGCATGACATTTCATTTTGATGCATCCAAAACAGGTATGAAATTTGAACCATTAAAAGGCATTCTTCAATCCACTCACTGGTGAGTGTTGCAGCATACTTAATTGAATGAAATGGGAGATATAAACTAACGTGATGTTTAGCCATTTTTTCACAATTAGTGCACCATTCACCTGTAATAAATTTTGGATAACTAATATCTCAAAAGCTAAGCCGGGATTAGCTACTTATAAAAGCCACCACCACCACCCCGTTTTTTTCAATGAGTTGGTAGCAGCTGATTTTATTGATACGGTGTGTATTTGTCCTTGTGACACATCCACGATACTATCACAAGAAATAATTGCAAACTTGAAAAAAGTGATTTTAATGATTTATATTTATCAGAATGAAACAGAAGATCAATGTCTCTCTGATCTCATTTCTGTTTTCAACTGTTATTTACTAAGAATTCTATAGAGTAAAGGAAACTTACTCCGAGGCGCCCAAATACTTGTTTCAACATACACATCGCGATATATGCAGACTGTACATCGATCTGATTTGCCTTCCGTAGTAAATATAAGCAATCATCGTGATATTAAAAAACAATAAATACAAATATAATAGTTTTACATTTCTAAAAACTCATGATCAAACCTATATTTATCAATATATATTTACCCTTGAAGACAGCTTTGTTGTAGATAACACCAAATGAGCCGCGGCATTTTCTGGATCTACATGTGTTTGAATCAATGTTTTCAATTCCGCACCAAAGACTCGTATGCTAATGTCATGAATGAGGTTTAAATTCAACTCTGAAAAAAGGACTGAAACTCCATCATTAAAATATTGTCTCTGTTTCACTTGCAACAACGACAAGGTATCACAAAAAACGTTGTCCAGACTTTTTGGCCATGTCTATTCACATTATGTGTTAAGTTTTATGATTATAGATTGTACGGGTCATTTAGCAAAAGAAAACAAAAGTACTTTTTTATTTTTCACTTTGTAATGTAATTTAGGGAAATAAATTTAGTTGTTGAATTGAATAAACTTGCTTGTTTTGTGCTTTTTTCTGTTACATAGTTTAAGAACTTGGAGTCGCTAAATCTTCCTTGTATTATCAACCAGCCCAAGCATGCCACACCTTATGTGCTGCATTATATGTTCACCTATTTCTAGACTGGGTCCTATCCTTCAACATCATTAGTACTACGAGTCCAAAAGGCTTATATTCAGATATCGCAAGTGTAGACTTGTATGCGAAAATGATTCAAAATGTACCACCTGAGCATGCAGAAGTTGTGGTATTGTTGTAAAACTCGTTGGTTGTGAGTATTACTTCCGCACTATATGAAAAAAGGATCTGTACGAGTTGGGTATGTCAAAATAATAGTAAAAGGTACGCCTTTATTGGGCAATTTGAATTTAGATCAAAACAAAATAGTTATTTAAAAGAAGCTTGTCCTGTGCAGGTGTCTGAAAATTCTTTGAACATTGGAGTAAATGAATAGGACATGGGGGAACATATTGCTTTACATGAAATATTTTGAGAGGCGAACACAATAGTCAATTTACTCTGATATTGTTGATTTATATTTATCTTTGAAGCACATCAATTTCAACGTCGCATCAAAATAACTGTGGAAAAAAAATTATCCTTTCGGGCTAGTAAACGTTTAATTTAGGCTTGCCCTGGACCTATGCTTGAAATAATTTAACACGAGCTCTGCATGTGCCTCTTTTTCTTTTCACTCCTTTATCAGTTTTGTTTTACAACGATTTATACGTCTAGAAAACTGCGCATTTTCCCACGGCATTTTAAAAAATAAAACAGTTTTGTTTCGGTGTTTGAATTTTTTTTTTCATCTTAAGGCTAACATAAATAACACCTTAACTTAGTAATCACACTTCAAAGTGACATAGGTATGACTAGCCAGTTAGGCTTCCGGCATATTATCCATCGCTACATATTTGTACATTGAATGTAGTTTTCCTTTTTGATGTATTAGAACTACGTATCATTGACTGTGTGTTTTATTTCAATATTTTCAAAACATGTTTAGTCAATATTACGGTGTAATGTTGGTGAGTGGCATCATCGTGAATAAATTTTTATTCAATATATCGGAATACTACTGGTGAGTAATATCATAATGAAGACGATTTAGTCAATGTACCGGGGGACTATTGGTATGTGACATCATTATGAATACATTTTTATTCAATATATCGGAATACTATTGGTGAGTAACCGCATCATGAAGACATATTTAGTCGATATACCGGACTACTATATTTGAGTAACATCATCATGAAGACATTTTAGTCAATATACCGGAATACTATTGGTCAGTAACATCATCATGAAGACATTTTAGTCAATGTACCGGGGTACTATTGGTGAGTAACATCATCATGAAGACATTTTAGTCAATATACCGGAGTACTATTGGTGAGTAACATCATCATGAAGACATTTTAGTCAATATACCAGAATAATTTTGGCATATTTACTAAGCTACCTAGTGCTTTGGGATTACCAACTACCAATCTGAAATTAAAACAAAGGATAAAATAATTATACATCTTTGTTTAATATATTGTGGAGATTAAAAACTGCTAATAATGCACAACAAGCTACAATTTGCCTATTAAAAATGGCACATTAATAACCATGACAAAATGAGGTGATCTGAAAGATTTCAAGGGTCATATATTTACATGTTTAGTTTTACCTCCATTCGGCAGCTTAAACTAAGGGCATATCTAATACTAATATAGCTAATATCACTCTAATTAAGTGATATTAGCTATATACGTTCATCAAGGTGACACTTTTTCTTTGTACATTATCTAAAACAGATAAATTAGTTTAGACATAATTCACATGGACACGAGAGTTTGCATAACCTAATCAATCGTTATGATCTCTAAAGTTAAGGATTGCATGATATCATTGTTCTTTTCATTCATAAACATTGTATGGTGTATACAGTAATTATATATTTTAGTTGCATTTGGAGTTTAGTTGCACAGGAATTAGGTGTTTTGTAGCAATTTTATTCAAATCTCGGATTAATCTGTTATACTTACAATCTGTACAAATGACCATCAAGTTATCGAATCAATTTGAAACAGTATATAGGAATTTAGAATACCCAAGCAGGTGACAGGAATTTTCTTTAATACCAATTAGTTTAAATACGAAATAATGGCAATAAAATAAACGATATCGATTTTTTAAACTACGGAATTATGAGAATCAAATAATGTCAATAATTCTAACTACTAAATATTGGGAATCAAATAAATGATATCGAATTTTTAAAATACGGAATTATGGTTTTATAATGATACTGATTTGAGCATGAAATATTTGGGAAAAAATAATAACGCTTTGAAAATGAAATGATGAGGAAAAATTAACTTCACCGAAGCAATAATGACATACGGCCTATCCAATTATAATAAAAACATCAGTTTCTCATTTTATTAAATCAAATTAGTCTGCGTTTCGTGCAAAATTTGTCTCAGAAGTGTATAGGGCTCGCTAGCTTAATATGCGATGCGGTCCGTGGGATTTTACAATTTAGGAGTAACTATTAGATGGAACGATCAGACGCATCAGACTTTAGTACACCAGGTTTATTGAATATTTTAGGGAGAAATGAATAGCTACATACCGTAATTATGCGCAAGAATCAGTTCAAGGATGACAAGTTATAGGAGAAACAAGTTGGACATCTCTTATACTCTAAGACAGATGGAATGTACATAATTGTGTATCATATAATAGACCAATGTGAACGATTTTTCACTGTCACATTTAACCTCCAGTCTACATCGCCAGGGGGACTCGAATGATATATATAATGCGCATCGGACTGGTTCTCTGGTTTCATGACAATCTGCACGACTAATAAGAAACACGTTTTGCAGATTTTTCAAGTGAAACTGTTGTGAGCGCATGAAGGACCCAGGGGTAGAACTTCTGATTTACGCGGACTGGTTACACTATCTCTCTATTGGAGCCTACGTTCGCAGAAACTATCAGGTAAACACTAATAGATTAAAGCTAGATAAATTCGTCTTTCGGCTAGAGTAGATTTTCCCATTTCAAAGTCATTTGTAGAGAAAAGTTTCACATATCCACTTTGTACTTTTTAAAGTGCTGTTCCTGCATAAGATAAGAAAGGGAAAACAAGCGAGTGGTGTGGATATTCTTTTTCTTAGTCACTACTGCAACTAGAATATACTGGGAAAAGAGGACACACATTATCCTTCCCGCATGCTTCGAAAAGCTTTCAAACAATAGCAACACATACACATGTATGCATAAATGGATAACAAGTTTGGTGTTAGTCATGTTGATTGTATACAGTATATACAGCATAGACGATTTGTGTCAGTTTTGTTGACTAGTGATCTGGTCACAAAAATTTCAATTTGTCATAAATAAATTAGCGTCAGAGCATGTTTTCTCAGGTATATTGGCTGTTTCTCAGGTATATTGGCTTTTTCTCAGGTACATTGGCTGTTTCTCAGGTATATAGGGGGTTCTCAGGTATATTGACTGTTTTTCAGGTATATTGGAGTTTCTCAGGTATATTGGCTGTTTCTCAGGTATATTGGCTGTTTCTCATGTATATTGGCTGTTTCTCAGGTATATTGGCTGTTTCTTAGGTATATTGGAATTTCTCAGGTATATTGGCTGTTTCTCAGGTATATTGGAATTTCTCGGGTATATTGGCTGTTTCTCAGGTATATTTGGCTGTTTCTCATGTATATTGGCTGTTTCTCAGGTATATTGGCTGTTTATCATGTATATTGGCTGTTTCTCAGGTATATTGGAATTTCTCAGGTACATTGACTGTTTCTCAGGTATATAGGAGAGTACCATACTGTTTATTACTAAGCACCCATTATATACCACTGTAGACAGTCTCGTTTGTCAAGCTGACACCCCCACGTCTTTCATATTTATCTCCACTGCAGACGCACTTTTCTATCTAGCTGACAAGATCAATTCGTTCATATTTATTGCCACTATGATAAAAGCACAGACTCAACAAGGCCGATAAGGTCTATGTCAGGCGGCAAAAATAAATTAGTATATTTATTGTCCTTCCTAGCAACTGTCAAATGTTGCGATTTGATGTCATTAGTAAACTTGAAACCTTAGAGTACTACGCGGAGATCATGGCAAAATAAATATCTGTGTTAACCTGCAATTGACATAATAAGAAATTCAATGATTTTATGTGACATAAATTGGTGGATAAATATTTCCCTATTTTGCTAGCTACGTACCTACCTACCTTGACACACACACATACAAACGTACACACACACACGCACGCACGCACGCACACACACACACACACATACGCACATACATGCATACATACATACATACATACATACATACATACATACATACATACATACATACATACATACATACATACATACATACATACATACATACCGCTGCAAGGTAAAATAACCGAAATATAACAACTTTTGAAATATTTCCAAACAAATGACAAGCATTGTCGAATACGATTAAGATATATAAATATAAATGAATTGCACTTTAATATACTATAAACAAAGAGAAATATAAATGGCTTGCATTTCATCTACAATAAACGAAGGAAGAGAAATATGAATGGCTTGCATTTTAGAATGCACCTAATAAAGAGAAACTGGGTGGAGGAACATGGCTGAATTGCAGTAATTGTTTACCGTACAGAGGCTGTAAGGAGAAAAATTCAACATACGACATTATAAGGACTGCCAACATATTTAAAAAGGGTAACAACTTTAAAATGTAATCGTTGATACTTATATTGCTATTGCTTACTTTTAGATAGCTGTAGGAAAATCAAGAAATAAACGAGGAAATATGAGACGAAATCTGCGATGGTTTTGTTTGAAAGGCGTATTCTTGATTTATCAAGTCAAAAGAAAATTAACTTTTGTTATGAAAGCTTTCTAAGTGTATAAATTATGTAAAATTTATTTTTGCAATGCAAATTCGTGTAATGAAATAATTGCAAGCTTTTAAACAAGCATCCAACTTAGTTGGCATTCATGTAATCATCTTTAATTTCATTTTGCAAACGGTATAAACTATTAAATAAACGATATCAGACAATATGCGATGTCACAATTTTAATTACATTTTCTGACAATTTCATTGACAATTCATTGACCAAGATTTCACTTGTATACATATATATATACGTACGACTTAAGTTGAACTGTTTGTGCCTGTATACTGAATTTTGATCATATGTGAATGTTTCCTAGTATAGTCAAACAGTCATTCAAGTTGAATATGTATGAATGAGTGTGCGACGAAACCCGATTATGTACATGATCTTGTATTTTTACTTTATGTTTATTTTTTTCTTCACATAGCCAATTACAATAAATGAGGACCACGCGGCAGATGGGTCAGTCATGACCAAATGTGTTATCCTCGTTAAAGATATTATTATTATTATTATTATTATTATTATTATTATTATTATTATTATTATTATTATTATTATTTTCAAATCAGACACAGTGTCCCTGCGCTTGTTAATTTATTCAAATGGTCTTTAGTGCCAGATATAGTGTCACCGTATTTGTTACTTTACCAGCCATAAAGTCCATCGTGTCAAACTCAGTGTCACTGAGCTATTTTTAAATAGTATGTCCATCGTGTGCGTGCTTTGAAGATTATTACGTATGAAGTCCTTCGTGTCAGACACAGGATGTCATTGTGCTTGTCAGTTTATTAAATATAAAGTCCATCATGGCATACCTTGAGTGTCTCTATGCTTGTATGTTTATTAAAGATAAAGTCCATCCTATCAGACACAGAGTGTCCTGTGCTTGTCAGTTTATTAAATATGAAGTCCTTCATGGCATAGCTAGATTGTCCCTATGCTTGTATCCTATCAGACACAGAGTGTCCTGTGTTTGTCAGTTTATTAAATATGAAGTCCTTCGTGCCAGAGACATACACTTCTTAAATGTGACGTCCATCATGTTTGACAATAAATGTCTCTTTGCTTGGCAATTTATTATATATGATACCATTCATGTCAAACAAGGTTTCTATGTGCTTCTTAGTTTTTTTTAAAAAAATATTATGTCCATCGAGTCGGACACACTATCGCTGTGCTTGTTAGTGTATTACATCTGAAGTATAAAATGTCAGTTACGTAGTGTCTCTTTGACTGTTTATTATATCTGAATTCCATTATATCAGAGACAACCTGTGCCTGTGCTTTTTGTTTAATAAAGTCCATCGTGTCAGACAGAAAGTGACGTTGTGCTTGTTAGTGTATTGAATACGAAGTCCACATCATGTCAGATATAGTGACGCTGCGCTTGTTGGTGTATTGAACATGAAGTCCATAATATCTGAAATAGTAACGCTGTGCTTGTTAGTCTATTAAATATAAAGTTCATCATGTCAGATACAGTGACGCTCTGCTTGTTAATGTATTGATATGAAATCCTACCGGTCAGAAATAGTGACGCAATGTTTGTTAATCTATTGAATATGAAGTCGATCACGTCAGAAATAGTGATGCTGCGCTTGTTAATGTATTGGATATGAAATCCATCATGTCATAAATAGTGACGCAATGTTTGTTAGTCAATTGAATCTGAAGTCGATCATGTCAGAAATAGTGACGCTGTGCTTGTTAATGTATTGAATATGAAATCCTACATGTCAGAAATAGTGATGCAATGTTTGCTAATCTATTGAATATGAAGTCGATCATGTCAGAAATAGTGACAATGTGCTTGTTAGCGTATTGAATACGAAATCTATCATGTCAGAAATAGTGACGCTGTGCTTGTTAGTGTATTGAAGACGAAGTCCACCATGTCAGAAATAGTAACGCTGTGCTTTAATGTTTTGAATGTGAAGTCTAATATAACCGTCGCATAGTGTCTTTGCGCCAGTTAGTTTGTTAAATATGAAATCCATTATGTCCGAGTATCTTTGTGCTTGTTAGTTTACTAAATAACGAGTATATTGTGTCAGGCATAGATTGACCATTGATTGATGGACTAAGGGCATTCATGGCACATTTCATCCAAATATAATGTCCGGTGTGATATTCTATTCACAATTTCCGATAAATATAATAATGAAATTCCGGTCTCAATATTTATTTCCACTAATCTTTATTAACCATATCATTCATGTTAGCACATCTGTGAGATCTACATATAAACTGCAAAGTTAAAGATCTACCACCGGAAAATTAAGTCAACCATAAATTTTAATACTCCGAATTCTTTCGAAAGCAGAGTTTACACGTGAATGCATTGGATAAGGATAGATTAAGCGGATATACTATGGTATAATGGCCTGATTGTAAGTTTTATTTAATCCCTTTGACGAAATATTATAATGATAGTTAATAACTAAAAAACTAAGTACAGAAATAAACTAATTAATGTTTTCCCTTTCTTTAAAGTTACTAGGTGATATTCGTCAGTGACAACTACTAGTATCTTGTGAAGATCCGTTTTAATTAAACGTCCTTGTTTTACATTAAGGGTTATTTTTAACAGCACGAGTTCTTATTTCAACGAATCTGTTTTGTTTGTCTTTAAACGTGAAGACGGGAAGCGGAAGTAAAGTCCGATAGGACTCATTTCTATCATACATAGAGGCCTTCTGAAACACCAATGAACTTCGTTGTCAAACATTGCTTCAAAGAAGTGGTTTGATCGGCAATATTGACCAAAATTATGTTCGTCTTCTTTTGCGTTAAGTCAACATGTTTAGGTCAGTTTTGCTGTAGGATATGGCACGTTACGATTCCATGATTAAGCCAGTTTAGCTGTAAGGATGGGCATGTTCGGTTTACATGATTAGTCCAGTTTTGATGTAGGATTTGGCACGTTAGGTTTACATGATTAGTCCAGTTTTGATGTAGGATTTGGCACGTCAGGTTTACATGATTAGTCCAGTTTTGATGTAGGTTTTAACACGTTAGGTTTACATGATTAGTCCAGTTTTGATGTAGGATTTGGCACGTTAGATTTACATGATTAGTCCAGTTGTTTATGTAGGATTTGGCACTTTAGGTTTACATGATTAGTCCAGTTTTGATGTAGGATTTGGCAAGTCATGTTTACATGATTAGACCAGTTTTGATGTAGGATTTGGCACGTCAGGTTTACATGATTAGTCCAGTTTTGATGTAGGATTTGGCACGTTAGGTGTACATGATTAGTCCAGTTTTGATGTAGGATTTGGCACGTTAGGTGTACATGATTAGTCCAGTTTTGATGTAGGATTTGGCACGTCAGGTTTACATGATTAGTCCAGTTTTATGTAGAATTTGGCACGTCAGGTTTACATGATTAGTCCAGTTTTGATGTAGGATTTGGCACGTTAGGTGTACATGATTAGTCCAGTGTTGATGTAGGATTCGGTACGTTATGGTTACATCATTAGGCCAGTTTTTCGGTCTGATTTGGCAAGTCGGGCTTACATGTTTAGGCCAGTTTTACTGTATGAATTGGCACGTTTTGTTTACATGATTAAATCAGTTTTACTGTATGAATTGGCACGTTTTGTTTACATGATTAAATCAGTTTTACTGTATGAATTGGCACGTTATGTTTACATGATTAGGTCAGTTTAGTTTTGTTTTGGCCTGTTCAGTTTTATTGACGTTAGAATGAATTAAATATGAGAACTGCATGTAATATTAGAGTACAGTTTCCTTTCCTTTTGCAAAAATATCTCTTCGAATGTATCTTGTATGTACATTATTTACCTAGTGACTTATCATGTGAGAATAACCCATTGATACAGTGTTTGCTATGAGTAAACATTTTTTGAGTACTCACGTAAAATTCTTTGGACACGGTTTGCTATCAGCAGCCGCTTGTCTGAGCACTCGAGTAAGACTGTTGCAGATCTACTGCTATGAGAAACCGTTTTTCTCAGCACTCGAGTATAGATATTTTGGTAAAGATTTGTTACGACTGTAACAGGTTTGAAATAGACTAGATTTTTAGAATCATTGATAATATCACAATATGTGTGAATGAAGTTTATGAAATGGAAAAAAATGTTCACGACAATACACACGCAAATAGACTCTCAAGACTGCCATTAGGATCATGTTTTGAAAAGAAAACAGAATATGGTTCATATATCCAAAATAAATAATGAAAAGAGTATGATTCACAGAATCGTGTGCTACAAAGGAATATGAATAGTTCAGAGAATCATATGATATAAAGAAAAAAGCAGGATTCATACAACCATATGATACAAAGATACAAACATATGATACACCAAATAAGTATGGTGTATACACCCATATGATACAAAGATAAATAAGTTTGATTCATACACCCATATGATACAAAGAAAAAAACAGCTTGTTCATACTATGTCACTATAACAGAAACGCGGTGTATACTGCTCTTATTCAATGTTTAGAAATTATATCACTATTCCTCGACCTTTTCCAGAATTGCACAATCCTATGCTCCGGAGAGATAATCATGTTTTTTTACAACCATATGTCTCTGTAAACACAACACAGTGTATACTGCCCTTATTCAAAGTTCGAAATTCAAGGTCACTATTCCTTGACTTCTCTAGAATCCGGAATTCCTATTCTATAAGTCCAGTCATGTAGTAACGTACACATCGTCAGCGGAATTTACTTCAATGGCTACGCTGCCACAGCGCATGTAATGCCGTCACCATTCTAGTTCTTCCAGCCAATCAATGCATCCAGCTATAAATATACCAAACTACTAGAAATAAACTAAATGCAGAGAGGAAATCCATAAATACACGCTACCACATTGTTTTACATCAAAATGAAGACTTTAGCGAGGCATGTATATCAGTCCGACGGTCTTTTGGGTTATGCGCAACCATTTGTTTTAGCATTCGAGTAAGACCTTTTAGGCACGGTTGTCTATGAGCAACCATTTGGTTTAGCACTCTAGTAAGACCTTTTAGGCACGGTTGTCTATAAGCAACCATTTGGTTTAGAACTCGAGTAAGACCTTTTAAGCACGGTTTACTATGAGCATTCATTAGTTTTAGCACTCGATTAAGATTTGGAAACTACCATGTTAAACTGTTTTTCCTTTTTCCGGCAATTGTTTACACACAGCGCACAGTGTACGATTCTTAAATGAATGTGTTTCATTAATATTGGGATGCGTTACTGGCGGTAGCAAAACTATAAGAACTAACCCCAACAGTTTAAGCAATGTATTTGTATTTTTGCAACATATAAGTCTTTGAATCGTAGTATTCCAGCTGATTATCTTGTGAAAGGAAAAATAAATTTACAATGTCATACAATCGAGTTTTTAAGGATACATTTGTCAAAAGTCTTGCCGCCCATCATATATATGGGTTTCCTTTCCAGACTGAAAGCTTTCAATTTGATGGTTTCTTAATACTACAAATATTATTAAAATAATATTTGTTAATTAGTCTGGCAAAACAATATTCTGTACTATCGACTGATTTGGATAGTCAATTTAATTAGCTCTCACAGCAGGTCACATTGGTATTTTCGTAAGAAAAGTGCCGGTAAAACAACTTAAGCTGTCTTGCAATCGCCCATTTTTAAAAAGAATATTACAAACCGTAGTTTCAAACGTTATCGCCATGTTGTATATACTTGACAAAATATATGGAATGAAAATTAAGACAAGACTTGGAATATGAAACCGTTTACTGGATAATAACATCGCATATAACAAATCGCAGTGATGATGCAGTATTGTACGGACAGCGCATTTGAGACATAAGCCTGAATCATGCATACCGAATAAAAGGTGACATTCAGCTTGAGTTCATACCCAGTGGAACTCGCTGACAATGGAACTCGTTCTTATCTATTTTTTTTTTAAAAATTCCACCCTTAGAGACCAATGTTTTTTTTTATTCAGCTTAATTTAGTAATTTATGTTGATTTACCACCTAAGACAATCCAGGATATTGCGGTCTGAGACCAAATATTTACTTAAACTCTTCATAAATTTTTATATATTTATATGTATTCTACATGGTTTTACCTTTTGGATCTCATATCGTTTTGTACAGCATGTTTTCGATTATTTGGAAGGACTTTTCGTGCAAAGTTTTTTGTTAAGTTCTTTAACTTGATATGTCTAGAATTACATTTTAATCGTTACACTATAACTGATATTGCGCTTAGAAGCCGTTTCATTCAATGCATACATGCCATTTATTCACTCACCTAACTGCCATCGTGCGTTTTCGTTCAAGCCGTACGAAGAACAATATTGTGTCTCTGCTTAGGACAAAGTCAAGCTTTAGTTATTAACTCAGACAGTCCCAAAATTGAGACAGTTGAAACTCATTTTCATTTTTCTAGTATGGAGACAGCGGTATTTCGTTCCATTAGTTCCAATAAGGAGACAATTGTACGACATTCAAGTCGTTCAAATATGATGGCGCATTGTATTCAAATTGTTCCAATTTGATGACAGGTGTATTGCTTCGATCATTCCAGTATAGAGACACGAGTATTGCATTTAAGTATTTCAAAAATGGAGACAAAGGTACTAAATTTGTATAGTTCCCTTTTAGAGACAATTGGACTACATTCGAGTTATTTCAATATGGAGACCTATATCGAAAAGTAATTAATTCTAGAAATTTCAATACGGAAACAAATGTACGACATTGACATATTTCTAATAAAGAGAACATTAAAATCCGACTTGGACATGTACGGAGACAACTGAACTGCATTAAAATATTTTCAATATGGAGACGTTTATTCCAAAATCGAGTAGTTACACTATGAAAGGAACGGTTCGTCATTGGTTTGTTTGTTTTTATGGTTTAACGCCATGTTTCAGCACAATATAGGCTATACATGGCGGCCAGTATTAATGGTGGAGGAAGAACCCGGACAACCCCGGGAAAGAACCACCGACCCACGAGAAGCTACTGGCAAGCTTTCTCACATAACTACATTTGTCCAATCTTAGACTCGAACACACGCAGACAGAAGTGAGATGGCAGTGGTCCGTAAAGGACAGCGCTTTAGACCACTCGGCCACTCGGGGCCCCCGGTTCGTCATTGGAGTAGCTCCAATATCGATACAACATTACTAAATTCGAGTATTTCATTTATGAAGACGATTTTACCATATCTGCAAATGTTTACAGTGTGGATACATCGGAGCTACATTCAAGTACTTCATTCGAGTAGTTCCAATATGGAGACGCTTTCCTAAATTCAAATACTTCCTAAAAGTAGACAACTGTTAAAAGAATCGATTAGTTCCAATACACAAGCAACTCAGCCTGTTCTGTTTTCGATTATTTCTATATGGAGAAAAGTGAGCTAAGTTGGAGTGGACACAATCTGAAAATATCTGTATTACATTGGTGTGGACACAATCTGAAAATATCTGTATTACATTGGTGTGGACACAATCTGAAAATATCTGTATTACATTGGTGTGGACACAATCTGAAAATATCTGTATTACATTGGTGTGGACACAATCTGAAAATATCTGTATTACATTGGTGTGGACACAATCTGAAAATATCTGTATTACATTGGTGTGGACACAATATGAAAATATCTGTATTACATTGGTGTGGACACAATCTGAAAATATCTGTATTACATTGGTGTGGACACAATCTGAAAATATCTGTATTACATTGGTGTGGACACAATCTGAAAATATCTGTATTACATTGGTGTGGACACAATCTGAAAATATCTGTATTCCATTGGTGTGGACACAATCTGAAAATATCTGTATTACATTGGTGTGGACACAATATGGAAATATCTGTATTACATTGGTGTGGACACAATATGAAAATATCTGTATTACATTGGTGTGGACACAGTATGGAAATATCTGTACTACATTGGTGTGGGCACAATCTGAAAATATCTTTATTACATTGGTATGGACACAATATGAAATATGTGTACTACATTGGTGTAGGCACGATATGAAAATATCTGTACTACATTAGAATGGGCATAATATAGAAATAGCTGTACTATATTAGAGTGGAACAAATATGAAATAGCTGTGCTAATATGAATATCGAGACAACTGTTTTACACTGGAGTTGTTGTGTTTATAGTGACTAGAGATGTTGCAATTGTTAAAACGGTTTACTCAGGACAAACCTTATTTTATTTTTCTTAAATGAATGTTGACATATCTTTATGACAAGGTTGTATGTCAGTTTTCCACGTTATTATTGACCGCAGAGAAATGTCAACCCTTGATTAACTGTTAATGATAATAACACTTGATTTACTGTTAATGACTATAACCCTTGATATACTGTTAATGACTATAACCCTTGATATACTGTTAATGATTATAACCTTTGATATACTGTCAATACCTATAGCCTTTGGTAATTGTCAGATTCTCGCGGGCCATGAGCGTTACTCGTATAATATTGTATAAGCCCCACTTGTCAAAGGGTAAGTATTACGTCCCACTTTGTCAAGGGGTATTGCACAACATATACTAACAACACTATAACCCACTCCCCTCTGATACTCGTTATCTAAGAGATGACCGCCCTCGGTATAATTGTCCGGTTTGAGTAAGAGAATGTATATGGTAACCTGATCGGGAATATTGAACAAAACAACTCCGAGCCCCCGTAAACATAAATAAACAATTTAATCAAATACATACACAATGAAATTTCCTTTCATTAGGAATACACGCGGTTTAGAACTAAACTTTTACCGAATTACAAATAGATTTGAAAAAGAATTAAACAAATTAGCCGTTCTATTACTGGTAGTTAAAAGTCATCATAGGATCGAGTGTCACAATCGAAGTCAATGCTTTGTTCGATTTTCATAACCTGTTATCCTCGAACCACGTTCTCTATTCAATCCAATGTTGTCCTAGAAGTACGTTCCTCTCTCTATATAATCTGCCCTCGTGGATGTCCCGCTTGAACTCAGACTTGTTCACTGTCATGTATACACCTCTCAATTCTTTTTCCCCAACTTGTACGTCTTTATTTCTTCTGTACTTCAGGCCTTCCCAAAATGCTTCTTTCTTCCTTCCAAAAGAAAATTAAAACAACCTAAGTATCTCGTTACAATGGTTACAGTTGAAACTGTTCATTATTCCTGGTTCGAACAATCAGATATTACTGTCAGTGATAACAATGTTACGGCTAGTAGTTAACTACACATGTCCTCAAATAAATGTAGTTTAACCATGTGTTAAATCGTTTTGCCTTGACCTAATACATTAACGTACAAAAAGCGAGACGTTGAATTATACACTGTCGCTAAATTATCTATGACATCAAAATTCGGTGAATTCACATGTATTCTTGTAAATCATTAACTAATGTAATACATTAAATTCTTAGAACACGATCATTATTCAAACAATATCATAAAGTCAAGAATTAACGTAACACTTCCTATCCATAACTCAACATAGTGTTTTTACGACATAAAATAACACTACGTCATTCTTAACTAAGAATGAAGGTAAGAATTCCAATTCATAATACAAAAGCACATTATTATACAAGTGTATCCAATTAAACCAATTATATAAATGTATCAAACGAAATCATGCAGACCTGTAAACGAAGCAGACATTATATTAATTGCATCACAATAAACGTGGAATTTGAAACAATACCTTGTGTTTTTGGGTGTCACTCAATCGATGTTTTTGGCGGTTTTTCCCCTGGTCGGTTATTTCACGTATGAATGTATTTCTCTCAAATAACATTCGGAGTCCTTTACTAAAAAATCCTGCCACTTCTTCCTTTCTTGCAGAGGAATTTTTAAAGATTAAAGTCTAATTTAGCTAGTGTGATATTATGTTCTAAAGATTTCTCGAGTAAAACACACCCCTTTTTTAACCGTGACCAATCAGAATCAAATGTATTTTCTCCCGCTTCCCTCCAAAAGTCGTTTATGTTTATGACAGGCTTTGGTTTTAAGCAACAAAAATCTCTATTTTCTCTCAATTCTGACATTTTCGTGATAAAATGAACCTTTACAAGGTCGCCGTCGGTCAATACAGGCTCTTGTATAAACAACGGGTCAATTAGTACAGCGGTCGGCTAGCCGTTACAGGCACCCTGCCTGCACGATGTCTCGTAAATTTAACTAATAGCTATCTGGCCACAACTAGTGGTTTATTAATAGATCCACCGAACATTTGGCACTTCACAGTAATTACTATAAACTTTGATATACTCTTAATAACTATAACCCTTGATGTACTTTTAATGACTATAACCCTTGATGTACTGTTAATGACTATAACCTTTGATGTACTGTTAATGACTATAACCCTTGATGTACTCTTAATGACTATAACCCTTCATGTAATGTTAATGAACATAACCCTTGATGTACTCTTAAAGTCTATAACCCTTCATATAATGTTAATGACTATAACCCTTCATGTACTGTTAATGACTATTACCTTTGATGTACTGTTAATGACTATAACCTTTGATAAACTGTTAATGCCTTAACCCTTGATGTACTCTTAATGACTATAACCCTTGATGTACTGTTAATGACTATAACCTTTGATGTACTGTTAATGACTATAACCCTTGATGTACTCTTAATGACTATAACCCTTCATGTAATGTTAATGAATATAACCCTTGATGTACTCTTAAAGTCTATAACCCTTCATATAATGTTAATGACTATAACCCTTCATGTATTGTTAATGACTATTACCTTTGATGTACTGTTAATGACTATAACCTTTGATATACTGTTAATGCCTTAACCCTTGAAGTACTCTTAATGACTATAACCTTTGATGTACTGTTAATAACTATAACCTTTGATGTACTGTTAATGACTATAACCCTTGATGTACTCCTAATGACTATAACCCTTCATGTAATGTTAATGAATATAACCCTTGATGTACTCTTAAAGACTATAACCTTTCATATACTGTTAATGACTACAACCCTTCATGTACTGTTAATGACTATAACCTTTGATATACTGTTAATGCCTTAACCCTTGATGTACTCTTAATGACTATAACCCTTGATGTACTGTTAATGACTATAACCTTTGATGTACTGTTAATGACTATAACCCTTGATGTACTCTTAATGACTATAACCCTTCATGTAATGTTAATGAATATAACCCTTGATGTACTCTTAAAGTCTATAACCCTTCATATAATGTTGATGACTATAACCCTTCATGTACTGTTAATGACTATAACCTTTGATGTACTGTTAATGACTATAACCTTTGATATACTGTTAATGCCTTAACCCTTGATGTACTCTTATGACTATAACCTTTGATGTACTGTTAATAACTATAACCTTTGATGTACTGTTAATGACTATAACCCTTGATGTACTCTTAATGACTATAACCCTTCATGTAATGTTAATGAATGTAACCCTTGATGTACTCTTAAAGACTATAACCTTTCATATACTGTTAATGACTATAACCCTTCATGTACTGTTAATGACTATAACCCTTGATGTACTTTTAATGACTATAACCCTTGATGTACTGTTAATGACTATAACCTTTGATATACTGTTAATGCCTTAACCCTTGATGTACTCTTAATGACTATAACCCTTGATGTACTGTTAATGACTATAACCTTTGATATACTGTTAATGCCTTAACCCTTGATGTACTCTTAATGACTATAACCTTTGATGTACTGTTAATAACTATAACCTTTGATGTACTGTTAATGACTATAACCTTTGATGTACTCTTAATGACTATAACCCTTCATGTAATGTTAATGAATATAACCCTTGATGTACTCTTAAAGACTATAACCTTTCATATACTGTTAATGACTATAACCCTTCATGTACTGTTAATGACTATAACCTTTGATGTACTGTTAATAACTATAACCTTTGATGTACTGTTAATGACTATAACCCTTGATGTACTCTTAATGACTATAACCCTTCATGTAATGTTAATGAATATAACCCTTGATGTACTCTTAAAGACTATAACCTTTCATATACTGTTAATGACTATAACCCTTCATGTACTGTTAATGAATATAACCTTTGATATACTGTTAATGCCTTAACCCTTGATGTACTCTTAACGACTATAACCCTTGATGTACTGTTAATGACTATAACCTTTGATGTACTGTTAATGACTATAACCCTTGATGTACTCTTAATGACTATAACCCTTCATGTAATGTTAATGAATATAACCCTTAATGTACTCTTAAAGTCTATAACCCTTCATATAATGTTAATGACTATAACCCTTCATGTACTGTTAATGACTATAACCTTTGATGTACTGTTAATGACTATAACCTTTGATATACTGTTAATGCCTTAACCCTTGATGTACTCTAGATGACTATAACCTTTGATGTACTGTTAATAACTATAACCTTTGATGTACTGTTAATGACTATAACCCTTGATGTACTCTTAATGACTATAACCCTTCATGTAATGTTAATGAATATAACCCTTGATGTACTCTTAAAGACTATAACCTTTCATAGACTGTTAATGACTATAACCCTTCATGTACTGTTAATGACTATAACCTTTGATGTACTGTTAATGACTATAACCCTTGATGTACTTTTAATGAATATAACCCTTCATGTAATGTTAATGAATATAACCCTTGATGTACTCTTAAAGACTATAACCCTTCATGTACTGTTAATGACTATAAACCTTGATGTACTCTTAAAGACTATAACCCTTCATGTACTGTTAATGACTATAAACCTTGATGTACTCTTAAAGACTATAACCCTTCATAGACTGTTAATGATTATAGCCCTTCATGTACTGTTAATGACTATAACCTTTGATGCACTGTTAATGACTATAACCTTTGATATACTGTTAATGCCTTAACCCTTGATGTACTGTTAATGACTTTAACCCTTGATGTACTTTTAATGACGATAACCTTTAATATACTGTTAATGGTTATAACCCTTGATGTACTCTTAAAGACTATAACCCTTGATGTACTCTTAAAGACTATAACCCTTGATGTACTCTTAAAGACTATAACCCTTGATGTACTCTTAAAGACTATAACGCTTCATGTACTGTTAATGACTATAGCCTTTGATGTACTCTTAATGACTATAACTTTTGAGGTACTCTTAAAGACTATAACCCTTGATGTACTCTTAAAGACTATAACCCTTGATGTACTCTTAATGACTATAACCTTTGATGTACTCTTAAAGACTATAACCCTTGATGTGCTCTTAAAGACTATAACCCTTGATGTACTCTTAATGACTATAACCTTTGATGTACTCTTACAGACTATAACCCTTGATGTGCTCTTAAAGACTATAAACCTTGATTTACTCTTAAAGACTATAATCTTTGATGTACTCTTAAAGACTATAACCGTTGATGTACTCTTAAAGACTATAACGCTTCATGTACTTTTAATGACTATAACCTTTGATGTACTATTAATGACTATAACCTTTGATGTACTGTTAATGACTATAACTCTTGATGTACTCTTAATGACTATAACGCTTCATGTACTGTTAATGACTATAACCCTTGATGTACTTTTAATGACGATAACCTTTGATATACTGCTAAAGACTTTAACCCTTGATGCACTGTTAAAGACTATAACATAACAAGTAAACCAGCCTATGGAAGATGAATGATAGGATATACTCTCTCTCTCTCTCTCTCTCTCTCTCTCTCTCTCTCTCTCTCTCTCTCAATTGCCAATCATTCATATACTTTATGTTAGCTGTAAATGCAAATAATATGACAATATTTACTTAAAATCAAATATTAGCATTTTAAACTGGTGTTCAGTCAAGGAGAGAAGCCTTGAAACCGAGTCAACCTAACTTAATACAAGAAGAAAATGTAAAAATTCACGTCTGTGCATTTAAAAATGCGTTATCTAAACATGACAACATCCTCTTCATGTTTGCTTTACATTGAGCAGTAAAACAACAACTACATAAACCTTCACAACCTTCCAATATAGCATTCAACAAAACCTCCAAATATAGCATAGCATTCAACAAAACCTCCCAATGTAGCATTCAACAAAACCTCCCAATATAGCATTCAACAAAACCAAATAGCTGAATTTGTTCCTCTTGGTGTCTTTTATTTTTTCTAGTGATGAAACAGTCATGTATCAAATTCCGTAGCAAATACACAATAGACTGTAATTACTATAACTTCCTTTAAATCACTGAGAAAGTCTAGTTAACCATCTCCAGACCAGAAACAAGTTTTCTTTTTGTTGTTGTGCAATCTAAGCTTTTTCCGTTCAGTTACACGTTACTATGACATATGCAATATTTCCGTTTAAAGAAAATCAAAGGAAAGTGATCATTCAGTGTCACGTGAATTTCCCAGAATAAACTGGTAATCTCTGGAAGGATTACTTTCATTTCTTCAATATAATATTAAATAAAACTTCTCTAAGAGTGCCGTAAATATTCTTTTTTATCGCTTGATTTCTCACATGGCAGAAAGTTTTGAATCAGTTACGTATCTTCATATATTGGTAGCGTACTAAACCAAACTATAGTGCGTCGTAAAAAGACCACTCGCTTGTCCTTTTACCTCAAGATAATAAACAACTTTTTTTTTCAAAACACGTTTACTAAAAAATGCATTACACCTCACCAATAAACCGCATGCATGGACGCCCTTGCTCAGTTTTTATCTACACTAATACAACTGAATGGCATGTGTATGCCACAGTGAATTTAGAATCTAGACAACATAGCAGCCTTGCGACGACGCGTTTAAGGACTGACGAAATCACTGAGACGAGCCTAAAATGTTAACAGTAATTTTAGTGTGGTTTTATTTTAGAGACACGGCCGAAGGACTAATTTCTTGTTGGGAACGAAGTCGCAAGGTAAGGGTTAGACATCACACAATTCCGGATAAAAGATAAGATTTTTTTGTTTACACGACAGTAGCTACCTACATGTCGGATATGCGCATTAAAGTAAGCGATTCATAGCAGCGGCCTTAAATATATACTTTTGCCAAACATATGTCAGTGGGAAGCGAGACTTAACAGTTTTTTTTCCGTTTGAAGCTATGTCTATTGATTTCGCAACATGCTCGTTAGCCTCTTTTACAATGGGGTCAAAATGCTAGTCTTGCAAAATTTGAAGTAAGGTTCTAATTAAAGCTTTTCCATTGGATCCTTGACATACATAATCATCAATCAGTGCCTATCTTTATATACACAGAGCTATCTGCTCGTCGGTTTTAAATCAATTCAACCTATTTTGTGGCATAAAGAACATGACAGAAAGCTTAAATTATAATACTACAGACGTTGACAACTAATTGGGTACCGCGGTCCACAAAAATTTAACTTCTATTACAGTCTGCGCCGTGTCAAGGTCACCACAAGGGAATTTTCATTAGTAAGTGTCAATTTTATACAATATTTTAAAATAAGATGATTTTTATCAGTGCAATATGGCCGTATAGAAAAAAATCTAAATGTCGTGTGAATTCGGACCGTTGCAAATTTGGTGCATAAACTGTTTTGTGCTGCCTTTGTGGTTGTACAGTTTATATTGCCACCAACGTAAGGTGTCATCAACACGACGCTATACGAGTTAGCATGGATAATATATGCATTATACATCTGAAGGCAATGTGAAAGAATGCATAACACTCTGTGTAACTGCATATCATAAAAGGCGGTGCAAGGACTGTTTGCTTCGTTGTGGACACGCATGCCCTACCACTTTAAGACAAAAAAGTTAACGATAAACGAAATCTCTTAATAGTTTTGCAGTTCTTCAACTAAGAAAAGAAAGATATTTAAAAATAGTTGTATTCACGACAGTGTGAGCTTGTTAACTAAGGAACGAATATAGATTGTTTGTATAATGATTTAATTGATTGAATACTGATTTAATTGATTGAACTCTGAATCGGTTAGCATGTCTATTATGGTTTATATATCTCTTTATTTTTCTTTCTTATGTACTTTGTAAAAATCCTTAAGATGTTAGTTGATGCAAACTTGTTTGACGGGGCACGGACATATTTGTGGTATTATTAAAAAAAATCACTAAAATTATGTAATTAAAAGGTAGTAATCAATAATAACAACATCTTAGTCACTGTGCATGTCTGTGTGTCTCTGTCCAGAAGATTTGTATTTCAATGACTGTCAGACCCCTAAATTCGCCCCTGATGGTTATATGTCTCATAGATTCTTTATGATAGTTACCTGTCAGCAAAATATAAACAGCTGACACCTCTGGGAACCCCGGTGGGCAACGCGTTATAAATATGCTTGAAATTCATCGATCCGTGCAATTTGCTTTGATCAATTATAGTTGTGGGCGATACACACCTTTTACGAGTCTATAATACCAAATTCATTGCATGTTAAAATAGCTCTGTACATGTGCCATAACTATATGAAAACTATATTGTATAGTTTTCCAGTGTGTGTGTGTGTGTGTGTGTGTGTGTGTGGTAGATCATAATTAATAGGACCAGATCTGGTATCACGAAGTTCTCTTCCATCTATCTATTTTTTCCATCCCACGCATATGTAAGCATGTTTTTTGGGCGCTCATTACGTCAATGCCTAGTATTTTAACACGATCGATTATGATAAATTTAAGGCAGCTCACATGCAAATATTTCATCGGTTGGTGACCAGAAAGAGTTTCTGAAAATAGAAACCTTTCGCAGTTAATCATGTTACAGGGGTCTCCCTTTTACTTTGCCGACTGGATACAGACGGAGGGTCCATTGTAGTCATAGTTTATTACATTTTTAACATGCGTATAAGGGTTGAATACTTTTAAATGCCGCCATAATTGCCTTGGGTGACCTATATAGATAGGCTTGTGCTGTATTTCTTGTTTTATTACCAGTTGATTTGTCTGAATGTAAATAAAGTCGATAATACCAGTCCAGCGATTGTCTGAGGTGACTATATATCGTAAGTACTATCTTCAAAATCTGTTATTTGTACTACCTCATAATTCTTGAATTCACTTTTATAATTAGGACAAGGATCATATTGATTTATGTTTTGGATGGATGAATGTTACAGGAAAGCTATACCTAATATATCCCAGATTCCGCTCATCCGGGTGTTATCCACGCCAAGGTAAAAACATGAAAGAATCGTTAATCTCGTTATAATATTAACTCGTTGAAGACCTTGTAACTGATCACGGAGCAGTATGTATCTGCTTAAACAAGTAATGGCAAATGTTACTGAAGTAAGACATTTTTCAATTTTTAATATAAGTAGTTTTATACGAACAAGCGGTTGTGTGGATTCCAAATGTGTAATTAGAGTAAGACCGCTACCGGCTGATACACCTCCAATTAGCCAATCTTGTGTGCAAGACACTAGGAACAATGGCGCAAGATATCATGTCAGACTCTATAACATTAGTTCCATGTATTACCTTACATGATCGGCGGTTATGGTAATCTAAATTTGAGTCGCTAGACTACATTGTACTGTTAGTGGACACACATGAATGCACACCTACATTAAGAAACATAACACGAATAGGATTTAACCTGGCACATTTCCAAATAAATAGTTGACGGTACGTGAAATACAAGGCAGAGCCATGAGTTGTTTTACATCCGTATCTACATCCGTATCTACATTACAGCTAGGATTGTGTACAATTTAATATCATACATATACAGACGTGATTGCGATTAAATCGTAAGTATGCATTTACTATATCAAAGCATGTCACAAGTCCAGAAATATCATTTGGGGGAGGATGGTAGGTTCAAACATGTTAGTGAGGGGTGCTCTAACGGAAGCTCAGGGGACGACGACTCCATAAGCTCGTACATTGATACGTTATCATTGCATAATTCTAACCTACTAACTGTAACCAAACTTACTCAAAATAATATTCGGGTTGCTTCGCGCTTAGCTATAGTGACGGTGGTACGTGTGGAGGTCTTCCAACGTCTCTGCCCGACTACGCCCCCCCCCCAAAAAAAAAGAAAACAACACAAAAGCAAATTGGTTTTCGTGACTTGATAATTTAAAATGTACATGTTTATTTATATATTATGAGTATCCATATTATAGTAACAAGTAACTTGCTAAAAATGACTAACATTTCCTTCGCAGCCCGTCACAAATAAGAAATTTACTATTATTCTGTGATCATGTGCCACAATTTGTACATACTTCACCCTCCATCCCATCATAAACATATAGATCGATAGGTGATGATATAACACATGTGTGTAATATCAACTATTTAGTGTTACTATTGATACAGGGAACACAATAAAATATGTATACCCCAACACATTAGATAAGTATAAATGTTCTTTTTATTACGTGACTCTATATTTTATAAAGGTACAAATGTCGGAGATACGATATTGTGTAAATAACCATAGATTATGTTTGGAATAAATTAAAGAAACAAAACTATTATTGCATAACACAGATGAACTCTTGGTGTTCAATTCGTAATTGCTATTGCATTATTTCATTTAGCTTTCTACCATACTCATTATTCATACATAAATCTACGAAGCCGATAACAAGAACGTAACAAACATATTCCATTTAGCAAAATTATACCACTACAGTACTATGATCATGGAGAGTTCCAGCTGCAAAGAGCTCTTCGAGCTAATGTCAAGGAACAAATGTACACCACTTCAAACTACCTTATATTCAGTAAACCTTCCTTTCTTCTGTGACACGGTACAAACTTGAAAAAAAAAACAAGATAAACTGACTTTTCTTCACCATACCGTTGCGATACAGAATTTCAGCGACAACTGTTAGCAGCATTTGAACCTGTCTCTATGGATTTAGTACGGACAATCGTGATGAAGAGTGCACCAAAATCATGTGAACGTGATCAATTCCAACATCACTGCTGCTTGCGTGCTTAGATTCAATATTGCCTCTACTAACTGATGTTATGATTACATCTCTCACACTTGGAGAAATCCCATCATTTAAACAAAAACTGCTATTGTAAAGCCTCTGCTGAAGACACAAACACTCGACTATAACGATTAAAAGAACTATCGCCCAGTTTCTAATCTCCCGTTCATATAGAGAAAAAAATCTTAGAAAAAGTTTTTTCTAAACCAACCTATATCTCTTCCGAATTCAAACAGTCTTTTGTAGCAATGTTGTGTCTGCATATCGCTCTTGCCACAGTACCGAAATTACTCTTCTGAAAGTAGTGAATGACATTATCTATGCTTTGGAAAGCGGAACTATTTCGGTCCTCACCCTCCTCTTAAGTGTCATAGATCATCGTCCAGTGTCTCACCAATTGTACGCTGATGACACCCAAATATATAAATCTAGCCACACAACTGAAGTTGATACTACCATCCAAGGAATAGACAGGTGCATTTCTGATGTGAAATCATGGATGGTATGTAACAAGCTGCAGATGAATGGTGATAAAAATCAGGCCATTCTGATCACAACAGAAAGACTCTCTCATTGACATCCTTTATCTCAAACAATAAATATCAGTAACACCAATACTACATTTACACACAGTACGAAACCTATGTGTTAATCTGGACAGTGCTCTCACATTGCACCAACATGTCATGAACATATATCAGTAACACCAATACTAAATTCACACACAGTACGAAACCTATGTGTTAATCTGGACAGTACTCTCACATTGCACCAACATGTCATGAACATATACAAGGCTGCATATATTGAGCTGAGACGCATTAGATCCATTCGCAGATATTTTTCAGTGGATGTCACTATAAAACACTGGTGTGTTCATCAGTACTTTCAAGACTGGGCTATTGCAGCTCAGTTTTGTCAGGTTCGTCTCAATATTTACCTGGGAAACTTCACTCTTGGACTCCAGTCCAACATACCTTTCTGGCATAACCCATGTGTACACACCAGTACGAGGACTTACGCTCCTCTTCTGACAATCGTAAACTCATTATTCTGACCATGAAAACGAAGTCATATGGATAACGTTTGTTTTACATACCAGAGCTCAGCAACGTGGAACAAATTGCGCACTGAAATTAGACACAAAGACACAGTAATCCCTTGCAAGAGTGCTCTTAAAATTCACTTTTCCTGACTGTAAGAAGAAGCTTAAAGACCTAATAATGTTTCCTACGTTAAATATGTTCAATATTTCTTTTAAATATTTTCTAATTTCATGGTGTTTGTTTTTTGTTTTGTTTTTTGTAATCATATCATTTCATTATACATGTTGTAAAGCTCTTAGAGCTTCTAAGGATTAGGCGCAATACAAAGTCCTTATTATTATTATTATTATTATTATTATTATTATTATTATTATTATTATTATAAGTCTGATCTAGTCTAATAATACACACATAAACTTTGATCATTTTAAGATAAACGTGGATACAGTTGTGCGTAACTTTCCAGTCTTTTGTTTCCTCTTTTAGTTTAAAGACAATACTTTGTTTGCATTGCATTGATTTGAATTTCGGTTACACGTTACAGATTGGGTAAGGTACGCTTTCTAAAACATTTTCGTACGTACATTTGGACTATACAAACATTTGTTATTAATGTTATTAATAATCAGATATGCTTATATGGACGAGAACAACTTTCATTTATGCATTCAGTATATACCGCAGGATACAGATATCTCAGTCTGTAAACGTACGATGGGATACGAATGGGAAACTGCTTTGTAACTGTTCGACAGGGTGCGAATGCGAAACTAGGTTCTCTGATAGTCTGGTTCCCAGATTCGTCTATTTCCTGCGTTGCTATCGGAAGTCAGACGACATATTGTCACGTGATGAAAACAAATGGACTTGTATGGTGAGATCTGGTTAATCTAACCACCGCACATTATTCCGTTAATATTCTATCTGTTAGTGACACAATGTAAATTTTACTAATATATTAGATCTAAACTTTAATTTAACAGTCGTTATCTTGTGTTTAAGACTAACCATCAATTCTTTCATATATTTGTTTTTAGAAATATATGTAATAGTAGGCGAATATGAATGAACATCGATGTTATGTTAATATTGCATATTTTCATCTAAAAAAAGTTCCTTCTCCAATCAATTTTAGACGGACTTAAAAAAGTATAACCAGTTGGATTTTCTTCAGATTCCGTGTCGGAAAGGGCGCATTAGTGTAGTTAAATCTCGTCGTGAATGTAGTTGTAGACAATTTCGTTCGTGTGATCAACCAGGGCAAAATTAACCAGGGGAACAAATTACCACTTTTTTCCTTTATCAAAAACGTGATTGAAAGAGGCGGAGAACAATACAATCAAATTACCAGTTTCACTAATGAAAACGTCCAAGATTTTGTCACATCTCACCGCAAATTTCCAAATTCAGCCTGTTGACATATGTGACAGAAAGTGAAACTGAGTGAAAATAATGGAGTGAAACCGCTGTTTTATGGTGTAGTTTCTGAGAATTTATGAACATATCATATTCATAATTGATATTCGTATTGTAATCGTCTTCATTATCATATACGTAAATACATAGGCAAGATATTTTACAGTTAGTTATTACGTTTAGAGTCACGACAGATAACATAAATCTCTGCCAAACGTTCTGATTGGAACATTACAGATTACAAAACAGTCTCATACGATACAATTGCCAGTGTTGTCGTGAGTGACATATAGAAGGCGTAGTGAATAATATTGTATGACGATATTCAAAAACTGGTGTGCAGAAAATAAGCGTGAAGTACTTATAATAAATAATGTTTTCTCTTCGTTCCTTTCATGTATATACGATAGCAGTGTGGAGATAATATTCATTATAAGAAAACGATAAGTAATATAAATAATAAACAAAGATGTTATTTATGGATATACTCGTTTCCTTTTGAACATGGCTGCCAGAAAGTCCAATAAAATGGATCATTGTCTTATCTTTCATGAATTGTTAGATCATTGGGGTTCCAGATGATGATACAATTTGATCATATTACCTTTTAGGTTCGATACATTTGTTGGGTCCGCTTGCAAACATCATTGACACGATCTGCTCTTGTATAATGTGCTGTCAGATGATGGTCTATTTGTTTGCTCAATTGTTTATTTCAAACTGAATTATCTCAAATCTGTTTGCGAGTTATATGACAGCAAATCTGAATCCATACATTATATATATATATATATATATATATATATATATATATATATATATATATATATATATATATATATATATATATATATATATATATATATATATATATATATATATATATATATATACTACCTTGGTATATATCGTTTTCTTCTTAATATCTTTTAAATACACGAGTGTGCATGTGTGCATACTATTCTGGTGTACGGAGCTGGGGGTCAGAAAAACGCCTAAGTTCCCCGTTGGGTTTCAGGAGAAAAACCCTTACTGAAACACACGAATAAAATATACGTAAAAAAAATGTAACGTACTATGAATGTGTGTGTGATTAGCATTTGTAACATAGCTTTAACAATGGTTCAGTCATATCGCTACGATGTCTGCAATGAGACAGTTTATAGTGATGTCTAGCAATGGGGCATAATGCCGCACACATGTATCATCATGTCCCACCCAGTCACATTATCCTGACACCAGGCCGACTAGTCCAAATGCTAACCTCTTAAGGCTGGACGCGAAGCGAGGCAGCTTTTAGTACCATTTTTGTAAGTCTTAGGTATGATTTGGACGGGGATCAAACCCGCGACATCCCGTTTCCTCGGCGGACGCTCTAACCACTACGCCACCGGAGCCGTCGTTCTATGAATATTGTTGATTCTAGTGTGCATCAAAAAGGCACAATATCTACTCGTTGGTCGGCCCAGTCCATTTTCATGTAGCGTGCAGAAAAGACAAAATCGGCAAATTCATTCAGCAGAAAGGGGCCCCGAGTGGCCGAGTGGTCTAAAGCGCTTGCCGTTACGGATCACTGCCGTTTCACCTCTGTCTGCGTGGGTTCGAGTCTAAGATTCGGCTAATGTAGTTATGTGAGAAAGCTTGCCAGTAGCTTCTCGTGGGTCGGTGGTTCTTTCCGGGGGTTTTCCCGGGTTCTTCCTCCACCAGTAATACTGGTCGCCATGTATAGCCTATCATGTGCTTAAAAATGGCGTTAAACCATTAAAACAAACAAACAAACAAACCATTCAGCAGAAATGGGATGGGTTTTTCTCCACTAGTTTAAATCCATTAATGTGGAACAAAGGACGGAGCGTTATGCAGCTTGATGTATCCTTATTTTAATGCACAATACCATCATACCATGTGATCACCCTCACAAACCACGCGTTACTTATCTGCAAGATCATTTGATTTGCAATGAACTGGTCAAACTAGTCATATATTGACCATTCAAACTCTGGAAAAATAAGCCTACTATTTACAGTAGACAAGGATCTTCACACATCGTACATCTCTGGAGCCCAGAAATTGCTGATGATAAAGAAATCAGACAATCCCGTTCGTGACAAAGAGAGCAGTAGCACATTCAAACAGCTTTGAGCGATGTTTACTAAGGATACAAAGTCTCTGAACATGGATCATTACCCTCCAAGAGCATACATTAAACAACAACAAAGGCCAAGTTTACACATTTTTTTGTATCTCTCATTCTAATCAATCCAATTACCACATAACTAATAGCACTCCTGTTGCTACCAGTGCTGCTTCTGCTGCTTCTACCAGTAATACTACTGACATCCAGTCAAATTTAACTCTATTACGTCTCGAGTCTTACTACCGAGATGATTCAGCATTATCTACCATGCTTGGCAATTTAACTACAACAGCCTCAATCAGAGCAACTGCTACTGTTATTGCCGGCGTTAAGACTAAGATGGACATATGTTGTTATTATTACAACAAAACGCTACTACTACTATTACTAAATGTTTTCCAGATATTGTACATATACTATTTTGTATTACAATCTCATCATCCTATCACGCTCTACTGCATCAGGCTATGCAATATTAAATGACAACTCGTGTAAAATAATTTGGCCTCTCCTTCCTCGATGTCAAGGACGCACTTTGTTCACCTTCAGTATACTATGGAAGTTTGAAAACAATTTCTTCCCACTTTTCTTTCCATTCTTGTTTTGATAAGCTCTTATTAAAATCATACATTTTATCTCTTGTAAATAGTCACAAGGCGTGTAGGGGCCACGGGGTGGCTCGTGTGTTAGAATGTCCAGGTCGGTCAATGTAGGAATGTAAGAAAACTGTCAGTAGCTTCCCATAGGTCGGTAGTTCTTTTGGTCATCACGTAGTTGGCCAGCAATGAAATTGTTGCGCCGTCTGCAAAATTTATATCACGGATTATAACGTTTCCATCCCGGATTATAACGTTTCCATCTCAGATATAATACGTCGTTGATCTGGCTGTTTGATAAAAGTTCTAAATCAGTATTGCGTCTTGGTAGTATATTACAGCTATAAAAAACAACCATTAAGATAAATGCATAAATGTGTTCTTTGTGGACAATATTATATACGAATTATATATATATATATATATATATATATATATATATATATATATATATATATATATATATATATATATGTGTGTGTGTGTGTGTGTGTGTGTGTGTGTGTGTGTGTCTTGAATAGTTGTATTAATTCTGTTTTGCAAACAAATGAATGAAGATCTGTTTTGAGATATCGTACCTAGAAAGACCAGCCAGGCTAGTTCATTATTTATATTGTAAATAAATAGTAAAAGGAAGTGCTGCATTCCTACCTTGCGAGCCAGTTGCATGGATTACAATTTAGGCGAAATATGAGACACGCACATTGCCCAAAAAAGAGATAAAATCAGACGTAGGTCGACAGCTTTATTTCCTAATAAAGGCATACTAGTGTTACGCGATACCAGGATTACTTGAACGTATTTAAATTTGACCGCACTCGCCCCAGATATTCAGAAATCAGTGACGTGTATCTGAAAGTTTGTACAGTTTGCCTGGACTGCAAAATACGTCTCATTCGTGTGTAGCAAACAGTGAATGAGTACCAACAGCGTGGGACGCGGATTGGGAGAGGCGCAGGCGTATAAGGCTTAATCTGTTTCTGTTCTATAGTTCGCATTTGACAGTGGTACACCGAAGGGAAAAGGAAAGTTAAGGTATGCTTATAACGATCCTAAGTATTTGATTTTTTTTAAAAACCAAAAATATTTATTGATTAGTCGTTCGTATGATCATTTTCGCAACAGTTTTACTAACATCGTAAATGTAATTTTGTTAAGTTTACTTATTGTTATCCAAAAGTACCGTAGACATCGTAGCCATGTGACAACAATTGTAAGATATACGTTAAAGTCCACACACACACACACACACGCACACGCACACACACACACAGAGTAAAATCTATGAAAAATACCTGAAAAATGCGTTTACATGATGAAAGAGAAGAAAAGTAGTCATTTCCTCTCTTTATCTGACTTTCCTTTTTGCAAAGATAGCATTTTTAAGGAAGTGATGAACGAAAAGTATACTCTTAAATAAGTTCCAGGATATTTATTAAATACTTGAGTTGAGATGATTTTCATTGCATACTTGAGATGAATTTCATTGCATACCTGAGATGATTTTCATTGCATACCTGAGATGAATTTCATTGCATACCTGAGATGAATTTCATTGCATACTAGAGGAGATTTTCATTGTATACTCGAGAAGATTTTCATTACATACCTGAGATGATTTTTATTGCATACTTGAGATGATTTTTTTTATTGTATACTTTAGAAACTTTTCATTGCATACTTGAGAGGATTTTCATTGCATACTTGAGAGGATTTTCTTTGCATACCAGAGAGGATTTTTATTGCATACTTGAGAGGGTTTTCATTGCATACTTGAGAGGATTTTCTTTGCATACCAGAGAGGATTTTTATTGTATACTTTAGAAGATTTTAAGATCTTCAGGGATCGTCGTGGTTCACTGGAGCTTTGTTATTGCAGTGTTTCGAATCTTTTAATTTACCTCGCATATATATTTCTTTTCGACCAACACTGCAATGTCTATTTGACATTAGAGAGATTTTAATCGGTGCGTACGTAAATAATTGGATTCCAAGTGCCAAACTGCTGTGCATTTATAATATATGTATATAGCTCGTGATCTTCAAATGAGGACTTTGAACAAGATATTTGAAGTGAAAAACGAAAACGCGAAACCATGTTAACACTCTATCTTACCTGAAAAAAGATCACAAATTTCTAACGGAAAAACAATTAAAATGGTAACGCAGACTACGAAAGGCTAAATGTTTGTTTCCATGCAAAGTCTCTTATAAGTCTAGTCCCGACTTGTTAAATTTACCTCTGTAAATTCTGATAGGTAAGAGGGTGGTACATCAGTTTTATTGTACTTGTATATCAATTGACTATTTTATATTCACTTTTAATGTTACCTTTAGCATCAAGTTTCCTTTGAATGAAGCGAAACAGTAAATGACACGAATCAGTGCAAATACATGAGACATTCAAAGTGCAGTTAAATTGCAAAATTGTAACTAGCTGCCAATTAAGAGGCATAAAACTTTTATTGTAAAGTACTTTTATTTCGACATTAATCCAAAACCGCCGAATAAATATAGAACGAGTGTCTAATGATATAGGTACGAACATATGGGGTGTGGGAATATTGTGAGTGAAGTGTTATAGTAAAGCTACAGGTAGGTCACTTGTGTTTCTATGCGCTAATCTCAGGCATCTCAGATATGTTGTTATTACTTAAAGGTTGGGCGTCCATTTCTTGTTTATGTCTAAGTGAAAGTATCGATCATGGCGCACCTTAGTGACATGTATGCGCACTGTGAGACTGTTTAAAATAGTACACTTTTCGAAAGATTAAAACAGAGAAAAGAAATAAGAAGAAAAAAAAGACAACAACTAGAAACCAACAACAACCCAAACAAAATAACTACAACAATTACAAAATACACTGCGACCGATGCAAAACATCTACCTTTTGAAAATCTAACCCCCTTTGAAAAGTCATGTACTCGCCCAATGTTGAAGCCGTGCAAGCGTTTTCATTTTATTATGCTTCTCGAGTTCTTGGATGGCTACGAAAGGATTCTACATTTTCTATCTAAACGAGTAATCAAGAGACCCATGATGCATACCGCACAAACATAATACAAGTTCTTCCCTATGAGAACCTTCGTTGCTCATTGGTATACAATTTGTATAATACAGGTAAATGATTTTTTTGTTGATCTGCTAAATCGTCGCAGTACGGGAGGCTTAAAGACGAGAAAACGAAACATGATTTTCAATTAGAGGCAAATGAAGGTAAAGAATGTGGGTGATACTCATAGTCGAAAATGACGTGAAGGACGTCTGCATTACGATCAAAATCGGAAACCTTTCATGTAATTAGTTAGAAATAAATATCTGCTGTAAAAAAAATACAATATGGCACTTGAGAAATCGGTACATTTTAAAAATAAAAAAAAACTTTCATGCCCACTCTGAGTTCTCATTGTATTATTTGATTGATACTTCTTTATGATATGCCCCTGCACAAATTGAAGCGGCTAGCGTGTTCGTATTTAGAAGTACAATCAGGCATAATGCATATGCTGTTTGCTTTTCAGTCTGTGTTAGGTACTTAAAGGTGACATTTTACATGTATATATTTGCCTTTAGCTAAAAAGCAGATTGTGGGCTTGAAAAAATAAGAGAAGATTTAAAGAAACATACAAACATCCTCACCCCACTCTCAACGACACCACAATCGTAAATAAGCATAATCTAGTGTATATATTTAAATGCTGCATACATGTCAATTTATGTCAGGAAATACTGTTTTCCAGTGTTTAGTGTCATTTAGTGACGGATATATGCCAAATAGACGATTAGTTTGATTTGGCGTTTATGGCACACCAACATTTGAAGGTAATATAGGTAAGAAACATGTGAGTACAGCACCATGTCATAAGGATACACCACATCTGGGCAGATCTGATGCATGGAATAGGACCCGTCCTTTTGCGGTCTAGAGTCCAAAGACATAATCACGTAGCCACCGTGACTCTCAAAAGAAATAGTTGTCAGAGAGAGAGAGAGAGAGAGAGAGAGAGAGAGAGAGAGAGAGAGAGAAACAAAGAGATAGAGAGAGAGAGAGAGATATAGGGACAACAGCAAAACTTATATAATACAGTATATTTTATTGGAAATAAAAAATTTCACAGTATTTCTAAGCTAATTTACAAAAAAGGAAAATAGAGAAGTTTAAATGGTAATTTCATTGGGTGCGTGCGCGCGCACATGAGAGAGAGAGAGAGAGAGAGAGAGAAGAGAGAGAGAGAGAGAGAGAGAGAGAGAGAGAGAGAGAGAGAGAGAGAGAGAGAGAGATTAGTTAGCAGCACTAGTAGTGGCGGTAGCCGCATCAGCTGTTTTATTCGAGATTTCGTGATTTTGATTTTATGAATGGTGGCACTGAGCTTAATCTATGAGACAACATTTGATTAGCTTGCATTATTCTTTGGGGTTTTCTGTTTTTCTTCTTTAAGACAGAGACCATTCAAGTTAGGTTTTTATTCTTTTTTTTCAGAGAAACATGGCGAAGTCTGAAGTACAGAAGTGTTTGGATTGGCTGCTAGAACAAAAGGTGAAATACAATTTATATATTTTGTATTACATGATGTTAGAAGATGGTTGTGGTGGTGTTGGTTTCTTCAGCAGAGGCTTTAGCAACGATCATTATTAAGGTTGTACTTAATTGAATCCACAACGAGGATGAATATAATTAATTTAGTCATACAAGGTGTATCATCAATTTTTGTGTCTTATCCAGGTCTGAGGTATCATCACTCACTGTAACATTTATAAAATTAGCCATTGACATACAATATGTCATAACTCACTAAATCCAGAAAGTTAGTAAAACTGTACATTGATTCTAAAATGCAGTAAACGGGAACACCGATTCACAAAGTTATCAAACATGTACACTGATTCAAACGTGTATTAAACCCGGACACTGATTCACAAAGTTGGCAAAAATGTACACTGTTTTACAAAGTTTGCAAAGATGTGCACTAATTCACATAGTTAATAAAGACGTACACTGATTCACTGTTTGTAAACATGTACACTGATTCAAAAAATGTAGTAAAAGATCAACACAGATTCACAAAGTTAGTAATGATGTACACGATTCACAAAGTTAGTAAACATGTACGCTTTTTTTTTTAAAAAAAAAATATTGTAAACGGAACACATATTCATAAAATTAGGAATAATGTATACTGATTCACAAAGTTAGTAAACAGGTAAAATGTGATCAACAAGGTTCTTAACATTTCAGCACGATTCACAAATGTTTTAAACATTTACACTAACCCACACGATACGGTTTGTCTCAAAGTAATGGCATAACAAATTGATTTTCACGTGATTACCCCTTTTCACCAAACCTTTGTAGCAAGCATTTCAACTGATTAAAATGCATCGTCATCTGACACGGACTACTTCATAAAACTATACTTGTGCATTTATCCGCACGTCTCGTGTACTTGATATTGTAACCAGTTCATGGAATTGCCAGCTTGAAAAACAATTACTCCCAACGTATATAGGCTTCGGCTAAGGTGATCCACGCAGTGGATAATCGATTTTTTCCCCTGAAGTTTATTGACGTTATGAATCCAGTAAAGAAGTTCAACTCATTACGATATGCTGTTTGATCATTCTAATTCAAGCAATGTTTGAAAAATCCAAACGAAAACCGTGTTTGGACACGTTTAGAAGGTTATTAATTTTTTTTTAACGCAATTAAATGTTAGAATTTATTGGACAAATACGTAGCATCATCTCTTGTAATTTGGCTGTGTGATATTGGCTGCCTTTACTTGGCTAAAATTTTATTACAGTAAAGGGATAACTCGTTTATTGCTAAATGATCTAAACTGTCACGACATTAAAGGGACAATTCATTTACTGCTTAATCGTTTAAAATTTCATTACAGTAAAAGTAACGCTCTACAGGAAATTTTTTTTCCCGGATTTCCTCATATTGGCTATTTATAAAAGACATTGCATATCGTAGGTAATGTTAACATTTAATTCCCTTTATTTTGGTGTATGTGATGGATGTAATAAGGTCTACAGAGTATAAAGCATGGTCTTTCTTCAGATGCGCACTTATAAAACACTAATAGCTCATTTTGTTCATTTTCACATCCTGGACTTAAAATATAAATTGTAAATGAAAAAGAGCCAATAATTTTCTTTTACATTTAATATTTTAAACAATTCTTTTAATGCGCTTTCAAAAGTTTGTATTTACAAGTCTGGCAAAATTCATTTTCCCTATTTAAATAACTACTCAAGGTAGTATATGGTTTACTAATTTTAAATTTAATCAGACAGAATTTTTTTATGTACATGGGGAGTAGTCAGTTTTGTTAGCTGTGTGCTTAGATCATGTACAATTTCCACAAGTACAATATACAAAGAAATTTCAATCACAGTACATGAAAGTAATATAGAAATATGCATTTTGCAAATGCAAACAACTTCACCTTACACTTACTGCATTCTCAAAAGTTTTTACTATCGGAAAGCGCCTCCAGAGGGACAATTCATTTACCGCTGAATGCATCATATTAAGAAATTTATTTCTTTGACGAAATACTATAAGAATTTTCGATATTCGTATTGCTTCTGATTGGACATATTATCATTGATCACGTCAATTACATTTTACAATTCTTACATGCCGCCAGGCAGATGTACGAGATCCACTGATTGCTTTTGTTGTTGTTGATCTTGTCTTTGACTTTTCATCAATGCTGTCTTTCAACATTCTTGTCCATCCCATAATTTATTATTTGAAACAACATGACAACTGAAATGTTATGTTGTGTTTACATACCGATATATAGTTTTTGAGTTTTTATAAATAAAGTTTGAAATAAATCTAGAAGATCTTACAATTTGCTTCTGAATAAGGCACATTAAATAAAATAAAGCAACCACCTGTTTAGAGCTGATCTCGTTATTACAAATTTTTACATATAATCCATATGATTTTTGTGACCACACCTAAACTGCTAACATATGTTTGCCCTTTACGTAGCCACATGGGCCAGACAACGTGTGTATACTTTATATTTCGTTCAGACAAAGAATAATAATAATGTCTGATATTTTATGAGCTGAAATATAATAATGTACTGTTCTCAAGAAAAAGTTTAAACCTTTTTCAGGAAGTCGCTTCTGGCTTTTTCCAGTTCAATATTTGTTTTTGTTTTGTTTATTATGGTTTAACGCCATTTTTCAGCACAATATATAGGCTATACATGGCGGCCAGTATTAGTGGTGGAGGAAGAAACCGGAAAAACCCCGGAAAGAACCACCGACCCACGAGAAGCTACTGGCAAGCTTTCTCACTTAACTACATTAGCCGAATCTTAGACTCGAACCCACGCAGACAGAGGTGAGATGGCAGTGGTCCGTAACGGACAGCGCTTTAGACCACTCGGCCACTCGGGGCCCCAGTTCAATATTTAACACATGCGCAGTTAACGTATGACAACTTCTAAGCGATTGTCATTAACGTTGCGTATGTTCGTGAAGAAAGTTTCAAACAAATTTGTAAAGGTTTGACATCTGTAAACCCTTCACAGATATAGTATGTTTAAAAATCATGAGTGAATAGATCAGTAACATGCCTAACGCAGAAAAGGATATAAGAGCACAAAAGGTATCAGAAAGGACAGCGGACAGTATTTGTGGCCCTAGGAAAAATTATTCAGTAGGCATCAATGAACCGTAAATTGAAACAGCTATGGACCCCCTGACTGTTGTGTTCGGGAATGTGCCCTACCCAGCCCACGGACCTGGATAAGACTTAAAAGGTTGGATGATCCATTTATAAAGGAAAAGGTGTGGGTGGACGATTTTACTAAATGGCCAGATTTACAATGTGTACAAATCTATGTGTATTTGGATGACTTTTCAAGACTATATACTCGCGAAAACCCGAGGACTTAAACTCTCTTTGTTCCATTTGTTGCATACAGGTGAACACATAAAAATCATGCCAACGTAGTCATATCCCAAGCCCAAACCAAGAAGCCACATGAGTCACACATAGCTGATAGTAAGTGAGGGTACACATTAAACCCAATAAATGTCGCTGGGACAAAGAACTAATCATCTGTTCGATCCATCAAAGTGTAGATAAAGCTATCATATCGGAACCATGGTAACGACGATGCTTATGTCATTGCAATGGTATTTACATCTGTGGTAACGTCGCAAAGCTAAAGTATGTTAAGGGTAACGTTACCATGGTAAGGATAATATGAATCGTTAAAAAACTAAATGAAATAAATTAAAAACAATAACAACGCTACAGTTGTAAAACAAAACAATTGCAAAATCCAAAGCAACCGTTACAACAATACAATAAACCGTTGCATTAACACTACACACTTTTGTTCCGGTGCTTGAATGTCTTTGCAATGTTAGGTGAATGTCTTTGTAGCATTGTATGCATACCAAGGCAACGATGCCATTTTTCAGATTACCGTTGCAACGTCAATTATGTCGTTGCAGCGGCAACAATTTAACGTTGTATCAACGTAATTTACTATTGCAATAAATATTTGAACGCTGTTTAACGTACCGGTAGTTGAGAATTTACTAATAAACCACGTTAATTACGTCAATGAGAATGGCTGCCTCAGAGCACCATCTGTATTTTATAAATCTGAATGGATTAAAATTGCAAGAGTTAAAGGAAGGAACTGCGCATGCCACAGCTTGATAATCGCAGGTAAGGCCATAAAGCAATAAATCAACCCTTGTAAATTACAGGTAAAGGATTGAGCGCTTTCAATTTTGCACTCCTCGTGCTTCATCCCTTGTGTTGTACCTGTTCAAATGCGTGGGCAAGAATTACACAGGTATTGTTAGAGCTGTTGTGTAGCAAACTGGAGACCAGAATATGATTATGAAGCCTACCGTGTCTCCCAAAAAATTATACACCTTTTTTATTATAGGAAATATAAGCGCATTATGTGCCTGCATATCAGGGCCTGTATTGCTTGTTCTACTGATTCCTCCTAATAAGCTGTATGGACCCAGATCTTTCGATGACAGACACGACGACAGATCTAGGTTTGTGCAGTTTGCATTTGGACCTGTCTTATAGGCATGTATATATGGTATCGTCTTCGTACAGATTCAACCGTTTATGACTATATTGATGAGGCAGGGGAGGGAGCCACTGTAGCTTAGTTGTCAGACTCGTAATCCAAGGGTTGAAACCGCTCCGGTGGCCTAGTGGTTAGAGCGTCCGCCGCGGAAGCGGTAGGTCGCGGGTTCGATCCCCGGTCGAGTCATACCAAAGAATTACAAAAATGGTACTAACAGCTGTCTCGCTTGGAGCTCAGCATTAAGAGGTTAGTGCTAGGACTGATCGGTCTGGTGTCAGGATAATGTGACTGGGTCTGACATAATGCTACATGTCTTGGCATGATGCGCCAGTGCTAGACATCACTATAAACCGCCTCACTGCAGACATCGTAGCAATATGACTGAAAGTTGTTAAAGCTACGTTAGAAATCCTAATCAAACAAAAAATAATAAATCATACAGATTCGACCGTTTTTGACTATGTTGATGAAGCAGGGGAGGGAGCCGCTGTTGCTCAGTTACAAGGAATCCAAAATTTTAAATCCAGAAATGACCATAAATGTACTTAAGTTCACTGTTCATTGCATTATTTATATACTATACATAAGTAGCAAGAAAAATAGATTTCATTCTAAGACTGAAAATAAGGCTGAAGTCAACTCTATTATAATGCGACGTGTTCGTATTCTTTCTTTCTCACAAATCAGTTTTTTTTAAGAGTTGATTATTCTTGAAGAAATAATCCCATATATCTAAAATCCTGGCCAAAAGCTAGAGAGAGAGAGAGAGAGAGAGAGAGAGAGAGAGAGAGAGAGAGAGAGAGAGAGAGAGAGAGAGAGAGAGAGAGAGAGGGGGAGGGAGAGAGAGAGAGATGTAAAGATACACATTTTCAGCTAGAATTCATGTATACATTTGAAGTGATAGTTCAAAACTAGTTAGAAAGTCTCTTGAATCTGTAAACAATAGACAAGTACACGAGAACAGTGTAGTCTACAGTCAGTAAACATCATACGAGTACACGAGAACAGTGTAGTCTACAGTAAGTAAACATCATACGAGTACACGAGAACAGTGTAGTCTACAGTCAGTAAACATCATACAAGTACACGAGAACAGTGTAGTCTACACTAAGTAAACATCATACAAGTACACGAGAACAGTGTAGTCTACAGTCAGTAAACATCATACAAGTACACGAGAACAGTGTAGTCTACACTAAGTAAACATCATACAAGTACACGAGAACAGTGTAGTCTACAGTCTGTAAACATCATACAAGTACACGAGAACAGTGTAGTCTACAGTAAGTAAACATCATACGAGTACACGAGAACAGTGTAGTCTACAGTAAGTAAACATCATACGAGTACACGAGAACAGTGTAGTCTACAGTCAGTAAACATCATACAAGTACACGAGAACAGTGTAGTCTACACTAAGTAAACATCATACAAGTACACGAGAACAGTGTAGTCTACAGTCTGTAAACATCATACAAGTACACGAGAACAGTGTAGTCTACAGTAAGTAAACATCATACGAGTACACGAGAACAGTGTAGTCTACAGTAAGTAAACATCATACGAGTACACGAGAACAGTGTAGTCTACAGTAAGTAAACATCATACAAGGACACGAGAACAGTGTAGTCTACAGTAAGTAAACATCATACAAATACACGAGGACAGTGTAGTCTACAGTCAGTAAACATCATACGAGTGCACGAGAACAGTGTAGTCTACAGTAAGTAAACATCATACAAGGACACGAGAACAGTGTAGTCTACAGTCAGTAAACATCATACAAGGACACGAGAGCAATGAAGTCCCTATATATTTAGTTCGCAACAGATCATTACACGAGAACAATGTAGTCGCAAGAGTCATTTTACATACCAGTAGGCGAGAAATAGGTAGTCTATGGAGTCAGTGAACACCAGACCAGACCAGTACGCGAGAAATAGGTAGTCTATGGAGTTAGTAAACATCAAATCAGACCAGTACGCGACAAAAAGGTAGTATATGGAGTTCGTAAACATCAGATCAGACCAGTACGCGAGAGATAGGTAGTCTATGGAGTCAGTAATCAGCAAACCAGACCAGTATGCGAGACATAGGTAATCTATGGAGTCAGTAAACACCAGACCAGTACGCGAGAAATAGGTAGTCCATGGAGTCAGTAAACATCAGAACGCGATAAATATGTAGTCTATAGTCTATGGAGTTAGTAAACACCAGACCAGACCAGTACTCAAGAAGATTGTCCTTATGGACTGAAAACAAGATATGGAGTCTGTACAGTAGAGGAAGAACCCGGGAAAAGCCCGGTAAGAACTACCAACCCACTAGAAGTTATTGGCAAGCTTTCTCACACACCCACATTGGCCGAACCCGAAACTAACCCACGTAGAGGTGATATTGCAATTATCCGTAACGGTGAGTGCTTTGGACCACTCTGCCACCCTCATTTGGAAGGACTAAGTGACTTTAAATACGATTTAACAGTTGTATCATTCTTTTGCAAACCATAGGATCGTTAGTTACCTATGGAAGGAGTATTATTCGGTATTTGGAACATATGTCTAGCCCCTTCAATTTATGTTGCATCACACAACTAGTTCTGGAGTTAATATTGAGACGGTATTGTAATTTTTCTTACTTGAATAATGATCAACCCATCGTTCACCGGTAGTAATTTTTCCCCAGCTTAACAAAATGTCATACATATTTCGTATATGATATTTTAATCGACATAACCTTCGAATACTTTTTTAAATGTCAAAGCTGAATTATTTCATCTGCTTTTTGTTCCTTTGCGTAAACACGTTAGCTAATGTATAATCGGAACATCTGGTGAATTTGTTTTGTTTACACGTGAAAGAAACACGAGGCAAGTACTATTTTCTCGTAATTGTATGTAGCAATCTAAACCATATAGAGACAATTGGTACAGTTTATGATAAGTGTAAATAAAATGTCTATCACACTAGCTAACCCGTAAGACCTCTTTCGTCTGCTTCTGTATAGCTCGATACGATTTACATGAGTTTCATTGGGATTCAAGGTACGATAAATTTGATGTCTTGGCACAGCGTATCAATTGGATTAATTGGAAATTCTTACCATGTTCAGAAACCCCTCCGCTGTAAATACCGTGACGTTTAAAGATTGACTGTAACGCTCGTACTACAAGTTGATATAATATATATAGAAAATCTCAAATGGGCAACGATTTAATATTGGATATATGAAACGATTTAATATTGGATATATGAAACGATTTAATATTGGATATATGAAACGAGTTAATATTGGATATATGAAACGAGTTAATATTGGATATATGAAACGAGTTGAATAATGTCCAGCTTTTGAGAGCCTTGGCGAATTTCATAAATGTAATATTAAATCATTACCCATTTGATAGTCTTTTTATCACATGTTTTTAATTGAGTTGAAATTATTTAGACAGAAAGAAGAACAGTAAAATGATCATATTTCGACCAGTAGGGTAATTCCGACCGTGTATGCACATCCTGCTGATTATAACAAACATATGCAAATCAGTAAAGGTGTTTCCAGGTAACGAGAGCATCAGATGACAAAATGACGTAATCGCCTCAGTAAATGTATTTTCTTTTCCGCGTGAGTTCAGAAGCGATATTCTTAAACATTTATATTCAAGTCTCTAGTCAGGCAACAATCATCCAAGATTTGTATAGCTTTCAATAACATAATAAATATATTATCTACGCTTCAAACTAATACTTTATCTAGCTAAACATTGCACCAGTTTTATGACCAATAACAATATTATAACAATGTTCAGTATAGTGGTCGGATTTACCCCAGGTTCTTTATCATAAGAAATCGATTTCGACCAAGAACACAAGCTTTAAGAAAATGTAGAATTATGATTAGTTTGTATGGATCATGGAAGGAAAATACTCCAGTAATAAATATGAAATAAAATGTTACTTCTCTCTACAATTATCTCAATAACAACATCTGCAATTATCTATAAAACAATATCTCTTTCTAACTGCTATATCTCTATCGTAAAATATAAAAACAAGCTTTAAAATCTGTTAAGATATACATAATCTTTGTCTTTTATAGATGAAACCTATATGGTCAATCTATGGTGGTCAGAATTAAACATATTAGAGATCGGATTAATAATAATAATAATAATAATAATAATAATAATAATAATAATAATGACTTGGTATAGCGCCTAATATTTAGAAGCTCTAAGTGCTTTACAACATTTATAATGATATGACTACACTCCCCCCCCCCCCAAAAAAAAAAGAACCAACCCAAAAACAAACAAACAACAAAACAACCAACACCATGAAATAAGAAAACATGAAATATCCTGAAAGTATTTAAGTTGGAGACATTATCAGATCTTTAAGTTTGTTCTTGCAGTTGAGAAAGGTGAGTTTTAAGAGCACTTTTGAAAGGGATCACTATCTTTGTGGCTAATTTCAATGGGCAAATCATTCCACGTTTCTGGCCCTGGTATGCAAAGTTCGCTGTCCATATGACTTCGTTTTCATAGTGGGAATAATGAGTATACGATTGTAAGAAGAGGAGCATGATTGTATTCTTAGTGTGTAAACATGGGTGAGGTCGGATGGGTATGTTGGATTGGAGTCCGTCAATGAAACGTAGCACAGGATAAAAAATTATGTTTTTGATTCTGGATCGAATGGACAGCCATTGTAGGGTACAGAGCAGTGGGGAGGTGTGCTCTGATCGTGGTACTCTAAAGATGATCCCATCAGCTTTGTTTAGAGCTTTTTGAAGTTTCTGGAGTAGATATTCAGACGAACCAGATAGAACTGAGTTGCAATAGTCCAGTCTTGAAGGTACTAATCAACACAAGTGTTATAGTGGCATCAACTGAAAGATATTTGCGAATGGAACTGATGCGTCTCAGCTCAAGATTTGTTGCCTTGCATATGTTCATTACAAGTTGGTGCTATATGAGAGTACTGTCTCGAGTAACTTCTAGGCTTCGTACTGACTGTGTGAATGTAATATTGTTGTTGTTGCTATTTATTGTTTGAGGTACATAATGATTTTTTATATTGTGATCAAAATGACCTCAATTTTTTCATCATTCATCTGCAGCATGTTACAAAAATTTCACTAACAGCGGCCTTGCTTGGCGTTCAGCATTAAGAGGTCAGTGTTAGGACTGGTAGGCCTGGTGTAAGGATAATGTTACTGGGTGGGACATCATGCTACATGTCTGCGGCATGATGTCCCAGTGCTAGACATTACTATAAACTGCCTCACGACAGACATGGTAGCGATATGATTGAATGTTTTTAAAACTACGTTAAAAATCCTAATGAAACAAACAAGCAAATCCCCCACCCCTACATCAAAAAAGCAATTTAATTGTAATATCTTTGAACTTTAAAATCAACGAGTGAGAAAGTAAAAATAAGCATTTGCTTGACCAAAAAATAATTAAATTTGTTAAGATCATTCAGTACCGACAAATTATAACTATTACACTTGACTGGAAGCGATCATTCGAAACAAACATATCACAGCACTAAATTTGATAGGAAACAACTATTCATTACAGGGAGCTTATAATGGTTAAACCTGACAGAAGCGATCATTCAATACAGACAAATTAAAGTAATTAAACGTGATAGGAAACGATCATTTAGTACAGACAGATCGTAATCATTGCACATGATAGGAAACAATCATTCAATACAGACAAATTATAGTAATTAAATTTAATAAGAAACGATCATGCTGCAGTACAGACAGAATGATAGCCATTACACTCCAAATGTTGCGATCATTCAGTATAGACAGAATGATAGCCATTACACTCCAAATGTTGCGACCATTCAGTATAGACAGAATGATAGCCATTACACTCCAAATGTTGCGATCATTCAGTATAGACAGAATGATAGCCATTACACTCCAAATGTTGCGACCATTCAGTATAGACAGAATGATAGCCATTACACTCCAAATGTTGCGATCATTCAGTATAGACAGAATGATAGCCATTACACTCCAAATGTTGCGACCATTCAGTATAGACAGAATGATAGCCATTACACTCCAAATGTTGCGATCATTCAGTATAGACAGAATGATAGCCATTACACTCCAAATGTTGTGATCAATCAGTATAGACAGAATGATAGCCATTACACTCCAAATGTTGCGATCAATCAGTATAGACAGAATGATAGCCATTACACTCCAAATGTTGCGATCAATCAGTATAGACAGAATGATAGCCATTACACTCCATATGTTGCGACCATTCAGTACAAACAGAATCATTGTCATTACACTCCATATGTTGCGACCATTCAGTACAAACAGAATCATTGTCATTACACTCCATATGTTGCGACCATTCAGTACAAACTGAATCATTGTCATTACACTCCATATGTTGCGATCATTCAGTACAGACAGAATGATAGCCATTACAATCCATATGTTGCGATCATTCAGTACAGATAGAATGATAGTCACTACAATCATTATATTGCGATCATCCAGTACAGATAGATGATAATGATTTAATTTTTATGCCTTAATGTCAGAAAATCTCCTTTTATTTTCATGGTACACATACATCTATAGAAGAATTGGTGATCTAATATGCTTTTCCTTTCCAGGAGGAGCTTGAAGTGTGCCCATTGGGGTTCAACAAGCAAGGAGTTCTAGACGGAGCAAAGAAACTCCGAGCAAAGCAAGTCAGGATCACTGACTACCAAAATGAGGTCAACGGAATCGCTGAAAAACATGTACGTGTTTAATATTTTCCTTTACAGTTCCTTTACCGTGCACACACCTAATTATCGCTTTAAAGTTCAACACTTACATTAAAACAACCATCCTTCATACAAGAAATTCAATCAAATTTGAAATACAGCAATGTATGCCTAAACACTATAAGCGCCAAATGAGTGTCATTTGCCCATAATAGCATGCCAAGAGACATTCTTTATTTCCTAGCGATTGCATGATTAATACGATGAACTTAGTGTAAATCGACATTAATGTAATCCCATTATAAGGACATAATTTTGTCAATAAATTGCTTCATGTGTCCAACACCTTCTTGTAGTAATAACATAAATCTACAAAAGGAGGACACTAATCCCTACGCCAGCCATGTAGAGAATCCATCAAGTTTGTTTGTTTGTATGATTAGGATTTTTAACGTAGCTTTAAAATATTTTCAGTATCGCTGCTATGTCTGCAGCGAGGCAGTTTAAAGTGATGTCTAGCACTGGGGCATCATGCTGCAGACATGTAGCATGATGTCTCACCTAGCCACATTATCCTGACACAGGGTTGACCAGTCCTAACACTAACCTATAAATGCTAAGCACCAAGCGAGGCAGCTGCTAGTACCATTTTTGTAAGTCTTTGGTATGACTCGGCCGGGGATCGAACCCATGACCTCTAACCACTAGGCCACCGGAGTCGAATCCATCAAGTAGTCTTCATTTGCTATTTAACTCTGTATGCGGCAGTTGGATTCCATGTTCTCAGAAAAAAGCAGTTAGCAAAGATTATTTGTAATTGAGGGTATTTAAAAAAAAACAACGAAAAAAGTCGTCAAAAGAGAAGAAAACTGTATGAATAGCAGATGTTTGTCTACTCTAGCAAACTGCGACATGTACACACGTATCATATTTATCATACATGTCCTTTTATTTGTACACGGGACTCAGACACTAAAGACTGGGATGGATGGAATAAATTCTACATGTTGCTCTGATTATATTATTAACCAGTAATACATATACAGAAAGTTGTTTACCTTAAACAGCACATTTGCTGACCAGTCATGCATAAACAGAAGCTTGATCAGCTATGCATAACAAATTTGCTGACCAGCCAGGCAAAAACAGAAGTTTGGCATTTTTAAATAAATGTAGAGGACACCTGTTTGAGGTAAATTTGATCTGTATATATATATATATATATATATATATATATATATATATATATATATATATATATATATATATATAGCAAGGGGATCTTAATGATTCTAATATATAATCTCTCATTTAAATGAGCATTGAATTCGTTCTTTTCGGGACTGTATATAGCTTGATTACATTAGATATAGTCGCTAGACGACTCCTGATGTTTTTGCTTGTTCAAGTCGTAGAACAGCTTAAACAGATGTAGTTGACATGTATTGAATTTCTTACATGATCGACTCAGGTACACGAGGAAAAAAAACACTTGCACGAAGAAACAGTACCTGTAGGAAGAAAACAGTACTTACTAAAGAAAGCATTAGTTACACGAATAAATTTGTACTTAATCGCAAAAGCACTACTCACACGATAACAACAGTACTTAACGACAATTATAGTACTTACACGATCCAAATGTTTCAATGAATACACAATTCTTCCAAAGTTTCCAGCATAGAAATGCTGTGGTTATTTATTTTGTTCATGGTCTCTCTCTCTCTCTCTCTCTCTCTCTCTCTCTCTCTCTCTCTCTCTCTCTCTCTCTCTCTCATGTGCGCGCCCACGCACCCAATGAAATTACCATTTAAACTTTTCTATTTTCCTTTTTTTGTAAATTAACTTAGAAATACTGTGAAATTTTTTATTTCCAATAAAATATACTGTATTATATAAGTTTTGCTGTTGTCCCTATATCTCTCTCTATCTCTTTGTTTCTCTCTGGCTCACTCTCTCTCTCTCTCTCTCGCACACACACACACACATATATATATATATATATATATATATATATATATATATATATATACACGCGCAATTAAAAACAGTAAACTTTAAGAATGTGAAAAGGTTTATTTTCAATAATATCTATTGTTATATATAAGTTCAGCTATTATAAATCCACTAAAGACAGTTTCAGAAATTTTTGCGTTACTTGCATTTTAAGAAAGCTTGATTTCTATCTTTGAGTTATACACATATTCTTAGAAAGTATTGTTGATCTTATTTAAGCTCCAATGAAGATAGTTGTCAAATCTGAAAATTGATATCTGTTCTTGATTGATGACGACGATGATAATGACGATGATGATGCCAGTGACAATTAAGAGGATCCGGAGTGCTTTTTATGATATCCCTTGAACGTTTTTTGCTTTGTTGAAATTTATTTAGGCTTACATAAATCATGGTCATTTATTTCAGCATACACAAATTAAGGTCATTTATTTAAGCATGCGTAAATTACGGTCATTTACTTAAACATGTACAAATTATGGTAATTTATTTAAACATGCAAAAATTAAGGTAATTTATTTCAGCATCCACAAATCAAGGTAATTTATGTAGGCGTACTTACGTCAAAGTCATTTATTTAGTCTTACGTGTACCAAGGCCATGCATTCTAACTTTTAAGGAAAATCTATCTAATTAATTAAATCGATCTCTTCCTTGCAGAAACTATCAGACGACGAAATTCATGAGGTGGCGGAAACGTACCAGTCAGTTAAGGTAAGATTGATAAGATTATTTAATTTAAACTATTTCAAGGTGTTTTGCTCTTTAAAAAAAAACAACAGGTCATAAATATTAGTGCTATCACAATTGAGGGGTTATGCTTTTATTACTTTGGTGTGACTATCGGACAGAGTCGTTGAGTACATGTCAAGTCTATATTTTTCAATGTCGCTACGATAAAAAGTAAACGACTCAAACATTAATTGAAGGGCGCTTTGGAGAATAACAATGCATACCAGTTGAAATACTCTATGTATCTGTGTATCTTGATAGGTATGTAGGATTGTTGGTATGTAGGTCGGTAGGTAGGTGCATGCATAGGTAGGTAAGTAAGAAGGTTTTACTTTGGCACTATTACACCTAATGTACGTAATGTATTTCATTATATATATGTAACTAATATTTAATTCAATATCCCTTAGAAATTCGTTGAGTTTAATAAAAGAAAGACAAATCTGTATCATTTAGTTTCATCTGATAAACTACGAATTATCTTGCCGTGTAGTAAACTGGTTTAGTTACATTCCTCAAAAGCGAGCAACCGTGGAACGACAATAAATATCAATAACATATCTTACTACATTGTTATGGGACATACAAAGCATTCGTAGTAATGGACATGATGAGATCAAATTGAATGTCAAACGCTTTATTAATAATAATGTTTTATTGTGTTAGATTTGATTAATGTCTAGTTGATTATTTTTTTGATGATAGTGAAAACCTTTTAGCAAAGTATTTACTAATTTATTTCTTTATTCTTGAGGAATTTAAATATTTATAGATAGTTTTGTTTATTGTCAGTTGATGATTCTAGTAAATATTGATCAACTATAAGACTATACTCGTTTGATAATCTTCCTACTGTTGATTCCTGTCACACTGATGATTCTAGTAAATATTAATCAGCTATGAAAACTGTACTCACTTAATACACTATCACACTGATGATTCTAGTAAATATTAATCAGCTATGAAAACTGTACTCACTTAATACACTATCACACTGATGAATCCTGTAAATATTAATCAGCTATGAAAACTGTACTCAATACACTATCACACTGATGAATCGTGTAAATATTAATCAGCTATGAAAACTGTACTCACTTAAGAAACTATCACACTGATGGTTCTAGTAAATATTAATCAGCTATGAGACTTTACTCACCTAATAAGCGAAACAATCTTGATGATGCTTCTAGAAAATAGGGATCAGATGTTTGGACACTATTCACTTGATAAACGTCTTACTTATCATTCGGAACAATGTTCATCAGCTATGAAAACAAGAAACGTTCGTGCTAATGATGGTAATACATTGATCAGCTGTATAGGTAAATGTTACAACATCCTTTGAGGCAATATATTGTAACATGGTTGATTCGTTTTAGCAGCAGAGGAGGTGAACAGACCAACTTTTTAGTCGTCAACGATGCTTCCTTCTAGTTAATATTTACTAGGAAGTCCTAATTTGTCAAATAAACTCTTCTAGTTAATATTTACTAGGAAGTCTTAATTTGTCAAATAAACCCTTCTAATAAATATTAAGAGAAGGGTCCATTTGGTAAAAAAAAAGATGCCATTTAGTTGACGTTCACCTCCTCGGCTGCTAATGCGCTAACTAAATATTTGATCAAGTCTGATACGATATCTTGTCCGAGGGTCTGATAAATTTATCGTTACAAATCCGTGTGGGATTGTCTGAGCGTGGCTAAAGAAATTTTTAAATTGATTATGATCCATATCACCACCGCACCAAGTTTGCCAAATATTTCTAAGAGTATGAGTATCAACTCCGTTAAATACACACAGCATATTGCAGTTATCTCTGATCACTTTTGGTATTTGAGTGTAACGTTGAGTGATATATATCACATCGGTGTTTTTATGTCTGCCTCTGGAAAATATTCTAGCAGGATTCTTTTGATTATCTAACATGATATCATCATATACGACTAAATTGTTAATACTTCCATCAATATCATCAATATTCGGTGCCTCTTCGATATCGGTTATAAACTCAATAACACCATCGCCGTTAATTTCTTGCGCGGCATCATTAAAATCCTTTAATACTTCATAACATCGTTGATCGTCTACACTCGGAGCAATCATGTACAATTTATCCCACTTCATCCATCTCGTTATCAAATTAAGTAGCAATTGTGTTTTACCACTTCCAGATGGTCCGATGATAATCGCGCGAATAGAATTTGGTAACATTGCATGGTGTCTAATAGGTTCCCGTCGTCGAGTAGCTGAATAATCAATTACATTCATGCCGTTATATAATATAATTATGGATTTATATTGTGTGAAATGTAGGACGCGTACTGGCACAAATGACTTGACGACGATTACAACGAAAAATAATCGATCAGCGCTTTCTGGTAAATGCGTACAATGTAGTACGAAAAAATTTAGATTTACTTCCACGAAACCTTTAAAAAAAAACGAGGAGGTGATATTGCAGCCAAATTGACAAAACTCCCAGGAACACCGTGGGCAAAGTATCCAGGAGAAAAGCACCTTCCAGGATATAGCTACTGTGGACCGGGAACACGATTAGATATCAGACTTGATGATCAAAATTTACCCCGACCCGGCGAGTATCCAATAAACGCTATTGATAAGGCGTGTCATGCTCATGATGTCGCTTATAAAAGCAGCAATCTTCAACACAGACATCTCGCAGATGTAAAATTAATTCATGCGTTAAATGCTATTCCTGATAAATCCTTCAAAGAAAAATTGGCTTCGTGGTTGGTAAAATCTGCTATGAAGGGTAAATTGATGTTAGGTGCTGGTAATTGAAAATGCTAGCATTTTAATATGGAATCTATTTATTATTCTCCGAGAGGATACTGGAGAGGTTACGCAGCAATTAATAAACTCGCTAGTGCATCAAAGGTGAAAAAAACTACAGCGGCAAACTGGTTATCTAAACAAGCAATATGGCAAATTTATCTACCAGCGCCTAAACAAATTAACTATTCGCATTTTGATGTTACAACACCTAATGAAGTTCATCAAGCTGATATACTATTTCTGCCGCATGACAACGGTTACAAATACGCGTTAACGTTAGTTGATATTGCAAGTCGATACAAAGAAGCAGAACCGTTAAGGACAAAATCATCTACTGAAGTAGCTTCTGCATTTGAGAGGATTTATCGACGAGGTCCTCTGCGCTGGCCAAATCTGTTACAAGTTGATCCTGGCAAGGAATTTCAAGGTGTTGTTACATCTACGATGAATCATCATAATGTCGCCATCAGACGAGGACACACTGCGCTACATCGCGATCAGGCAATTGTTGAACGGTTTAATAAAACCCTTGCTGAGCGGTTATTCGGATATCAATACGCAAAAGAATTCATACAGGATAAACGATCCCGTGAATGGGTCAAGAGATTACCAGCTGTGATTACCGCAATCAATAATGAGATTACTAGAACAATTAATATGAAACCTGTCAACGCTATTAAGAAGGCGTCTATCAAAATGGAAATCCAAGGAATTTCACAAAAAGAACCAATTCTTGGTAGTAATGTCATTGTAAGGTACTTATATGAACCAGGAGAGCTTGAGGGTGGTAAAAAAAGAGCTACCGATCCTATTTGGAGTGTCACTACGCATAATATATCCGGCATAACACGATCTACGGGTAGACCTCCAATCTATAGACTGGATTCAACTGCTCCTCAGCGGGGTTTTACACGCGAACAATTACAAGTGATTCCTGAGGATACTCAATTACCACCGCGTGGTCTTAATTAGCACCCAGGGTGCTGTCACCCCGGCGTCTATTACACTCAAGACAGGTCAACATCACATTGTTTCTGACATGACCGAGATTGTTATTTTTTCTGTCTACGGTGAATTGGCGAGGATCTTTATCCGAATACTGCCAACGCATTATACAATTGCAACTCGCGCAGTAATTATTTTGTTGTTGCTTCAAAGTGATTATTAATTCAGCATCAATGTCAAATTCTCGTTTATTTTTTTTATCCTGTTGTTTATAGCCAGAGAGTTTTTTTCTGATTATATCACCAGTGATAAAATCACCAGTGATAATATCGTTACCAATGATTTCATCGTCAACAACAATTCTTCGAAGTTGGTTTATTCGCCGTACTCTGGATACTGCGAGATAAACTAAATTTGACCACTCAATGCGATTATCTACTATCCAAAGAGTTGTATCGGATATAGTCAATCCCTGTGAAGAGTGTATTGTTGCTGCATAACCTAGCGTCCACGGGGATTTATCAGCAGAACTCTTTGAGTTCCCCAATGCATCTTCGACGACGCTGATATCAACCAACACAATATCATTTAATACTAAATTCTGCTTTTGTTGTTGTCCAGGAATGTCAACGTCGATATTCTGCTTTCGTGTATCCTTAGGTCTATAACAGAGTGGTACTGGAAGCGTTGCAAATTTTTCTTTATGTAGCGCAAACAACTTCATCTGAAGTGCGTCTCTGACTATTTTTCTACTCGCGATTATTAAATCATTTGGCTTCCACATTTCCCAAAAATCATTCATGGGAGTTTCAGAGATTATTTCACGCGCTATTTCACATTGGATTTTATCCGGTTGTAATCTAATTAGTGCTTTGAACTCGCGTAATTGTTCATCAAGTGATCTATGGTCGGTATTAATCTCTTCATAATAATCTACAAATCCTTTTAGCCATTCATGTGGAGATCCACCAACAAATGGCTGCGGTTGGCCGTGATCCCCGCACATGACGACTTTTGTGTTTTTTGTCAACAACCATGATAGAAATGTCTGTAATACTGTCAACGATATAGTACATACTTCATCAATGATTATTACATCAGGAATGAATTTATCGCCCATTCGATCAGGAGTCCAATTATCGCCTTTCCATCGAAAGAAGCTGTGATAGGTACAAGCTTTTACTCCACGCGCTATCATCTCTCTGGCGAGTCTGTGAGTTGGTGTTAACACAACCATGGTTGACCGACGAAATAATTCGATTGCACGAGTTGTCTTTCCTGATCCACCACAGCCGTTTAAATAAACTGTCTTGTATCTACAAATCGGATCTGATACGGGCGGTGCAGTAGAAAATTCTGATTGAATCTCTGAGATATTATGGTTACTTTTCAAGTATTTATCATCCATAGCAACGTCTGCGGATTTACAATACTCATGTAGTGTTTCTTTTTTAAACCTCCAATTTCCCCACGCTTCCTTAGGATCTGTGAATTTAGCTACATCTGATTTGTATTTCTCATGGATATACATCGAATCAGTAGCTACTCTAACCGCGGTATTAGGAAATCTGTTTATCATCGAGAATAGATTAATACAAGAATAGGCGAGCATAGAACTTCTCAAATGTGTGTACTGACAACTATATCCATCACAGTAGGTAATAACCGTACCTAATTTCTTACCATTTCGAAGGACATCATCTACCCAAACATTATTAGTTCCGCTCGCAGATTTGTAAGCTTCCTCATCTAATTCCCCTGATAGAAAAGCGTTCTTACGGGTTACAAATTTCCCTTTTTTTATTAAATCAGATATTATGAAATTGTATTCTTCATCGTCTATGATTAATCTCGAAGAGTATTTTGCATTATCAAATCTTCCACCTTGAGTGAATTTACCGATTATTTTTCGTCCGAGATCTTTAGCCTCTCTATTACTACCTTCGAATAATTTCTTAGACCAATCTATGATTTGTTCCTCGTTGAAATTCTTCGAATTTCCATCTAGAAATTGTTTTCGTTGTTCGTTAATTATTTTTTCTAGATCGGGTTTTGGTAACCAAACATCTTTCTGAGCGTTATAACAAATAATCGCTTCACTGACAATTAACGATATTAGCATACCACAATCGATCATATACCGCAATAGCATAATTGGCATCCACGCTTTTTCATACATATGTCTACCAAGCCAAAGATAACTACACGGATGTAACCCTGTAGCTAATTCGAATGATATCACACGACCGAACCCGGTTAAATCAAAATCAGGCAATGGACCATTAATCGCAACACGAGTCATTTCATGTGTGGGGTGTCCAAATCGTTTGAAGTACTCAGAGCATTCTCCATACCCGAGAAAACTTCCAGGATAACACGCGGATATATCAATTGAAATCATACCATCACGTGAGTATTTCGTATTCCACAATCCTCCATGACTTAATTCGACGCAACTCAACTTCACATCCTCCAGAAAATCACTTCGTGTTGGACGCCATGAGTTTTTCTCTCTTGCGATGTGAGCTACCACTGATGGAATAGTAAAACTATCCGTAAGTAGTTTTTCTACAGTAGAAACACTAGTGTTTCCTTCTAAATACTCATTAGCGATTTTTCTCATTCTAGTATCTAATTCTTCAGTTCGATATAATTCACCATTTGGTTTTACAAACTGATCAAATCCTATTTCCGGATCCTCATTACTCCTGAGTAACCATACTGACACAGGGTCGTCTTTGGTTAACGCGTGAATAGCATCAAATAATTTCTCTTCATAGAAATCATCTGAAAATTCCCCGGAAAATTTCCGGGGGATATATCGAACAGTTCTTTCTCGTGGAAATATATTTACCGCGGGTGTCCACGCGTGTTTGTTATGATCAATAATTTCAATTGGAGCTCCTCGCGATTGATATTTTGGTTCGTATAATACTTCTCCGGTTATTGTCGCTACCGATATTGGAAATTTTAATAATGCTTCTAATTTAGCTATATCGGAAATCCTTGCTCCATGTTGATTCACTGTCAATTCCCATTCGGTTATTTTTTTTCTTCGTAGATCAGTTAATTTATTTCCCCGGGATGCATTTTTGAAGTGTTCTATTAACCGTGTTGCTACACAATTAAGTGGCAAAGCCACTGATGATGAAAACATTGGAGCTAATTTTGTAATATTAGGATTATTATTTATTGGATATAACCCATACACAACTGCTGCTACAGGGTAAGATTTCTCATAGTATGGTTTGTCAATTCCAGTTAGAATTCCTGGTTTGGAATCTCTACTCACAATAACAGTTTTTTTATCCTTAAGGATTGGGTCAAATTTATCTCTGATAATCCATTCACCTTCCTCTTCGATAATGAATTTTATTCTAAAAAAATACCTCCGTAGAGATTTCCCGCCCCTTGGCGAGCCAAGGTGTGAAAGTATCACAGCTGCTCTTATATCATTCATAGTAGCATCAATTATGGGTATATTGACATCTTCATCAATAATTCGAAATGTCGACCACGTATGAGATGCTCCATCACGCTTAAACTCATTAAAACAGTCGCTGATTTTACTCAATAGTGGTTTATCATCTACTAGACTTTTAGGTATATCAGAGATTCTTTCGAGATTAAATCTAACATTTTTCCAAGGCTTAATTTTCGATAATCTCTTGAACTCCTTCATATTATAATTAAAACAAGTATTTAAATAAGAAAATTTTATATAATGAATCATTGCAAATGGCTTATGATTGGATCAAAGACTCCGTGTAACAAATCATGTAGAAATGAATTCTGTGGGTATCATATGCAGAGTGTGAGAAACGGTTCGGAGGGACCTCTACCATGCTTGCATTGTGGGGTAGGTGTAAGAGGCAAGTCGCAGTTATGCATTAATTGCGGGGGTAAGCGTTATAGAGAGTTAAAACGTTATTATGACAAGCGAAGAATCAAAAATCCTGACGACGTCAATAGCAAAATCATAAAAACTACGGATGACTATATAAAAAGATTTGTTAATGTTATAATTCAGCCAATTAACGAATTAGACAAATAGATATATTATATATAAATGAGCCAAGAATTTCAAAGACATCCTGTTATTAAAAATTACGAAGCTTCTCGTGATGGTGTTGTTAGACACAGTAAAAATAGGAAATCTGTTGGATGGGATAATGGTATAGGGTATTTGATGTTTACTACTGCTGGAGGGAAGAAGTATCTTAATCACCGTTTCGTTTATGAAGTGTATAATGGATTAATCAAGGATGGTTTTGTTATTGATCATATTGATTCTAATCCCAAGAATAACAAGTTGAACAACCTTCAAGCTATAACGCAGCGTGAAAACTCCAAACGAGGAGGAACTGGGAAATACTCGAAAATTGCTAGACCTGTAAGATCGTTTAATACTGACACGGAGATGGTATTTCAATCAATGTCAGAAGCTGGTAAGTATTTCGATATTCACCCCTTCTCAGTACAAAAAGTAGCAGAGGGAATTTATAAGACGGCTTTTTCAAAACGTTTTAAAAACAAAATTCAGTTTTCTTACGTAGGGAGATAACTCCGTTAGGTATAACGCGTGTGAAATCCTACGGATTTCCACCAATGACAGAGTTACGGATCTTAAACACGGAAACGCTAGTGTTGGAAAATCTTCGATTTTTCATTGGCTGTTATAATTAAATAAATCCGAACAAAACATAATCAATTTTGTCTTTTTTCAAGTATTAACAGAACTGTTTTATAGACATGTCGTATTTAAACATTTTTTTTAGTGTCTGTTTCAAGTATTATGCGTGTTTTCAACATTGTCAGTGATCGCTAATAAACAAACAAATAATTACAATCACTACACCTATTTTATATCACCTCGTCGTAATGAGTGTATATATACAAATTCGTCTTTATTATAATTGGGCATTTAGCCGAAATTCAAGTGTAAACAAAACCACACCGTCACACGTGGTATGAACGTTATTATTGACATTCAAAACCAAAGTTTCGATTTTGCGGTTTTGTTTACACTTGAATGTAGAATAGCCCGCGTCATCCATTGTCATTGAAATCAATTCATTCATTGTGTCACCTATAATCTATTGTTGTACCGTCCTATGTGTATAACCGCCTACCACACTAGATCAGGGGTTATTGTACCGTCGTCATTGTCATTGAAATCAATTCATTCATTGTTCACCTATAATCTATTGTTGTACCGTCCTATGTGTAACCGTTGAGCGCGCTGCTTGATGTATAAAACACCAAGGGGGTTCAAAACGGTAAATGTGCCGTCGTCATTCATTATATATAATCATAATCACCTATAATCGCATTAAGCTTCTGGGTATACTAAGATGATCAACACCTTAGTGTATCCAGAATTCATTTTAAAATACTTTGTATTTGAAATACTTTGCATTTAAACAAATATATTTTTATATATATATGAATATTGAAAATCTCAAATTGATTATTATTGAAATCAACAAGTTGAAGGATGAAAATGTAAAATTATGTTCAGGTTTGGATTGTGATCAAATTATGACCAATTTCGAGGATATACAATTTGCAGAACAGACCGGAAAATATGTCCTATCTAAAAAATATTTTTTAATTAAGAATATCCAAAAGTTTATACGTGAGAGCTTAGTAAATACTGAAGATGTTAATGTCTTCGTACCATTATGTAGCATCGTTGAACGTGTTCGAAAGCAATTAGGATTAGAATATGAACAAAAGAGACTTATTAATTGTAAAGTGAGACAATTAAAAACATTAATGGAAAACTCTGAAGGTGATGAGCCCACGCGTAGAGAGCCTCCTTTGTTTGTATAACCGATACGGTATGAGGAAGTAAAATTATGTGTGTAACAACAAGGAAGTATTAAAATGATTTGCATTTTTAGGTTAGTGATTTCTTTCGAAATGATTTGCATTTCTAAAATGATTTGCATTTCTAAAATGCTTTGGATTGTTTAATTTGACAATAGTAATACTCTTTCAATAATGGTAGGAGAATCATTAACAACGAGATTAGCTAGAGAAAGACTTGAAGCTATCCAGAAAATATTACCCCTTCGTGATAGAATCCGCGAAAAACTTCAACAACGGCAATTATTTCAGACTGACTTCACAGAGGATACAGAACAACTCTTCAAACCTATTGTTAGTGCAACTGAGGGTGTGAAAACAGCAACTGAACGGGCGATATACGGAGATGTCCCTAAAGAAGGTCCTAGAACAGAGAAGCCTCTTCTCCCTGTGTTGGAGAAAATAGCAAAACGAACTAAACAAACGAAACAAGCTGTACAAATACTTCCAGGTGAAATCGCAGGGGAGATGGAACTACAACGACAGCAAGAACAAGAAGAACGAGAAGAACTACAACGACAGCAAGAACAAGAAGAACTACAACGACAGCAAGAACAAGAAGAACTACAACGACAGCAAGAACAAGAAGAAGAGGAAGAAGAAGAACAAGAAGGCGCAGTTTCCACGAAGAGTCGTGTTGCCTTTATAGACAAACTCAAACCTAATATTGTATCAAAAATACAAGAATTTCAATTTAAAAAACCCAGCGATTACATCGCCTTTGGTGAATTTGCTGTCAACAGTTATAATATGAAAGAGGAAATTCTCAAAAAGGAGTATAAGGATAGTAACATATCAAAAGATGAGTGGTATGATTGGTTGTATAAAACGAAGAAGAATATTAAGAATCTTTCTGAGAAGAGGAAAGAAGAACAGTCGTATATAAACTTTCAGAATGGAATTAAGGAAGGAGTAAAAAAAGCTAAATCAGACCCTGAATTTCTTAGATTACCAAAACAATCAAAACCCGGTTCAGAAATAAAAACACAAGGTGCAACTGGTACAACTAAAAAAAAAGGCAGTGGTTTAGTTGGAAACTCTAATGTAACATGTCCCGGCAATATTCTCGGTGATATAGCACGATTAGAAATACTTGTAGGAGGAAAACGAGCCGGAAATAACTCACCAGAAATAATCAATGAAGCTGCTGATATCTGTAGGCGATTATTTCAAGGTGGTATCATGGATATTGCAACATATAGAGATTTCATTGAAGAGTTAGCCGAAAATCCTGCGGATTTTTACGGTTACCACAGTGACTAATGTCACCACGATTAGATAAATATCAATTTGGAAATGCTTTAGTATTTGGAAACACTAGCATTTGGAAATGCTAAAGCATTTGGAAAAACACTAGTGTTTTTGTATATAGAAGAATGATCATACACTACAACCATGATAAACCAACTAACGTCTACGTGGTAAACTCACGATTACCAAAATACCGAGTATACTATGGAGATGGTCTCGGTAATACTATAATGGGATTATTTTCAAGAATGGCTCCAAAAGTGGCTCCATTTGCAAAACAGGCAGCAATGAAAGCAATTGATGTTATCCGAGATAAGGGTATTAACACTGTTGGTGATCTTGCTAGTAAGGCATTTTCAGCCGCTCGGGATAAACTAACAGCGCTAGTTCGACGACGAAATTCTTCGAATTTCCAATCAAAACCTGGAAATGCTAGCATTTCTAGAATGACTTCACTGCCATCTACTGCAGTAATGCCTACACAGGTTAGTAAAATAATAAATAACGCCGTGGATAAAAAACTACAGTCGTTAATGACTAACGCCCAGGATAACATAACAGCAAATATGATAGCCGGAAGTGGGCTTCCGGGAAGTGGCTTTAAGAAATTTCGCCGGAAACGTTAGAAATATTTATTTGAACAGGATTTCCAATTATGATAGTTATTGTAGAAATGCTAGCATTAGAAATATTTGTGTCAGAATCACTTGTGATTCTATTTATTTGAATAGGATGCTCAGTTGTTATGGTTATTGTAGAAATGCTAGCATTAGAAATATTTGTGTCAGAATCACTTGTATCAGAATCACTTGTGATTCTACTTACGTTATCTTCATTATCAGATATTTTCATCATCATTATTAAAATACACCCAACTAAATAATTAGTTTAAAAATTCTTTAGAATTTTGAAAATTATTTTTATATTATAAAATATTTATTTTTTGCTAATTTTGTTAGATTTTTTACTTTTTTTACTCATTTTTCTAGTGTTTTTACTCATTTTTCTAGTGTTTTTATGCAATTCATCGACAAAATTTCATGAAAATCGAGGATGAAAACCCCAGGAATTCATTTAGAGAAAATCGATTTTGATCAGATTTTTTATCCTGTGAGGTTAAAATATGTTGTTTCATCGAATTTTCGATGTTTTTTTTTATTGATTTTGTATTGTTTTTTGGCTAATCCGTCGACATAATTTCATAAAAATCGATTTTCTCTAAATGAATTCCTGGGGTTTTCATATGAAACTATTTTAAAATAATTTCAAAATTCTTTCAGAATTTTTGATTTAGACCATCGGATATATAATAAAAATGTTCAAACAAAACCCTGATGTTGCATTTGACATGGAAGCCCCAGTGCTTAAAGATACTTCTGTACGCGATTATCAATTTTTTGCTTATCACGCAGTACAACCTGATCTTCGTGGAAGAATTGAACTTCAAGTTCATGATACTAGTAAATACTTTTTACCCGCTGAAGCCTTTATTGAAGTCGAAGGTGAACTTGTAACAAATATTGTAGCTAATACACCATATCCACTAGCTGCTCGAGTTGGTTTTGTCAATAATGGTATCATGGCATTATTTGAAAGTGCTAGATATCTCATTGATGGAAAAGAAATCGAATCTATTGAACGTGAGGTTGATGTTGCATCTACAATAATTGGACTAGCAAGATATTCCGATGATTATACTAGATCAGCGGGTCCATCTATGATGTTCGCAAAAGATATTACTGATCACCCTAATAGTATTCCATATATAAAAAGAAGACCAAAAAATCGTGTTGATCCTGCTGCCAACTTTATTGCTCTTACTGGTACTGCTGCTGCTCCTGCTCTTGATGCTGATGGTGCTGGTGGTATTGAAGATTTAGTTGTAGACGCTAATCCCAATTACAATCTAGGATTTGCAACACGAGTAGCAACGTTACAAGGAGTTCGCAGACAATTTTCATGTGCAATCCCATTACATCACATATTTGGATTTTGTAGAAACGTCAGAAAGGTTATTTATGGAGTAAAACATACAGTTGCACTAGTAAGAAAAGGTGATGATAACGGTGCAATTTGGAGGGTTCCAGCAGATGTTGCACATCCACATGATGATGCAGGTAAAGTAATTTTATCAAAACTAACATTATGGATGCCAGTATTAACTCCATCATTGTCAGTAGAACCACGATTGTTATCATTTATGGATCAAGGGGGAAAGAGATTATTAAGCTGGTTGACAACGTCCACAGATACCATGGATTCTAATATTGATGGTACACTTACATGGCATTTGGCAGCACGACAGGGTGTTTCAGCTCCACGGCATATTTTTATTGCTCTACAGGATAAAGCGCGATTGGATAATCAAGAACGTTCCCATATGATATTTGATCAAATCGGATGTAATGAAGTCTCGCTGAAAATAAACGGACAACAAGAACCATCAGAGGATATACAACTTAACTATGAAAATAACCACATTGCACGAGTTTATCATCGATTGCTATCATTTATGGGACGTGATCAAAATGTAGATACTGGTCTACAAATATCACAATTGGATTTTAAAGGTCTGTATCCGATTTATTACTTTTCGTTGGAACATCTTGACTTGATGAAACAGTCCGTAGTTGATATACACTTCCGAGCTCGTGTAACCCGTCCTGCTGGTATTGATAATTATAGAGCGGTTGCTGTCATTCTCAGTGATAAATCAATGATACTTGAAGGTGTTGGTGGACGAATGAGACTGGTAGATGCACCAGTGGAAAATATTTAATTGAAAATCCTTTGGATTTTTACATTGAATTTAGAAATGCTTAAAAATTGCTGTGCAATTTGAATTTCTAATTTAGAATCAATCTATTTTGTATAATGTCGTATAGTAATATCAATGTTACGTTGACACCTGGTCAACTAAAAAAATTACAATCCAAATCAGCTAAACAATGCGGAACCACAATAACGCTGAAATTTAATCAAATGAATGGCGGAGGGAATAAACTATCGCTGACAAAAACTCAGACTAATCATTTTAATAAAGCACTGAAAGAAAAAAAAGGAGTTCAGGTTACTCTTTCTACGAGCGCGATTAAAAACATGGAAAAGACTGGTGGTATATTCCCGTTGTAAGGGTTGATTCCAGGGTTGATTGCCGCAGCAGCCCCAGCGGTAGCGAAGGCAGCAGCATTAGGAGCTATTGGTACCGCAGCAGGAATGGCATTGAAAAAGGCAACTGGAAAAGGGTATAAAAAAAAAGGAAAGGGTCTAAGACTACCAGGAACCCCGAGTTCATGGTACAGCGGAAAGGGTCTTCGAATTCCAGGAACGATATAGTTCAGGAACCGATGGTTCCCATGTCCAATTTTGATTTAATTGATACCGCTAAAAAATTAAAAATAAAAAATTTCAGAGGGGTTTTTATGAGAGATCAGTTACCGGCACAACCAAATGATGTTGAAACCGGTATTATTAATTTAGATAACAGCTCCGGACCTGGAACTCACTGGGTTGCATACGCGATTGATCCACGTGGGATTATTTATTTTGACTCATATGGATTAGCGCCGCCGAAAGAATTTATGCGTTATATAAAAGATTTTCCAATGAAGACTTGGTATTCTACGTTACCAACACAAACAATGCTTGATCCACCAATATGTGGTAATGAAGTATTAAACGTACTTGATGCTATATCCAAAAGATTTTCGAAACCACCTCATATAGTAGTAAATGAGTATACTAGCGGCAAATCTCTTTAAAAAATTCTGAAAGAATTTTGGATTAAAAATCTTTAGATTGAAAATCCATCGGATTTAGACGATGAAAATATTTCTATAATAATGATTGATATTTGGGGACGATCTTTATCATCGCTGAAAAAACCTGATAGTGGAGTTGAAACCGTTGATAACAAGGATGTTAAAAAATTAATCGAAGATGAAATAGCTGAAATATTAAACCTAGCAAATGTTGATCCTGGTGAAATAGTTGTATTTCAAGATCGTCAGGGTAAATTGAAAAGTAGTAATATCTCTCTTAATGATATTTTGGTTAAACAACGAGACGCAGCAGAGGATACTATCGCGTTATTTTCTGATGAGGGTAAACTCAAACCAGGTGTACTTGTTTCAACAATTACGGATAAATTAACAACATACGATAACACGGTGAATTCATTAAAATCGCTTAATGATAAGTATGATGATCATATAATTGTATTTGATCAGTTTACTACATTACAAAGAAATATAGTTGACAAAATTGACAAACCCCTGCTAGAATTTTTTGGAAATCCACCAGTGACCACACCAAAACTCACCGTAATAAAAGATTCTATGTTAGAACTAGCAACTCTTCAATCTGAATATGAAAAACACACGAAACTATTTATGACGTTTCGTAAAAACCTCATGGATAAGTTTATTGGGAGCCCATTTGATAAAATTGAAATAACACTTCCCGATATTAAAAAATCCATCGATGAACTTAAAACATTCAACAACGCAATAAGGGATGATGCAATGAGAATGATAAGCGTTGTTGAAAAAGTAAAAATTCCTCATAATAAATCTATCGTCAACAACGTAGTATACACGATTCAATACGGATCATTTATGTGGACTCCCACAAACAATATTTTAACCGTAACCGCAGCAGTCAAGGGTATTTATCGATTAATAATAGTATCACCGACTCAGTTTGAAATATCATCAAGTAGTTCATCTGGAGTCAATAATACGATATCAACGATCATCGACAAGGATACAACTGAACAATTCACGATAACAAATACAGATGGAAATCTAGCCAAGGTTTCAGTAACGTGGTACGTAGAATTCGTAGTGGATTTAAGTAAACAATTAAATTGAAAATAAAATCCTTAAAAATTACTTTGCAATTTTGAATTTCGTAATTGAAAATGCTAACACTTTTAAAATAAAATGACTCCATCATCGAATCAGTATCGCTATGATCAAGTCAGAGAATTTCAAACTAAACTCAATTCTCTCTGTGAGGAGTATCAAATAAAAATCAAAAAATACAAACGAAGAATAACCACAGTTGATATCACCGTGTACTCGGTGTCAGGAGTAATCACTGCTGCTGGAATAATACTATCTTCGGTTACAATGATTGCTCCGGTCGTAGTTCCAATCGCCATTTCCGCAGTGGCTACAATTGCTGGTATATTAACTGGGATCACAAAAAAACTATCATCGTGTAGCCAGAGTAAACTACATGATTATTTAATTAAATATCATATTGCATCTGCCGGTTACTCGCAATTATCCTCGTTGATATCATCGTCGTTGGATGACACAACAATATCAGATAGCGAATTTTCAACTATGGCTCAATTGTATAAATCAACAATGCTGAAATTAGAGCAGAATAATAATAATAATGTCGTCGCAAGAACTACTTCAACAAATAGTAACAAATACAACACCAGTGAAAACAAGCACGATATCAATAACCTCAACACGTCCCGAATTTAGTGTTAATTTTCCAATTCCTGTTCCCGTGAGCGAGATCGCACTAGCAAAACTACGAGTGTATCATAGCTGGCCTAATATTAGATCGGTAGCATTTGGTGGTCAACAACCGAATAATTCCTTGGTATTTGCAAACAAGAATCGTGAAGACGGAACACCAGATTGGCAGGTTGTTTCTATACCAACTGGGTCATATCAAATCGAACAGATCAATGCTGAATTTCAACGCAGAATAAAATCTCTCACTGGAAAAGAATCAAAAATCGCTATAACGGTTCACGAGCCGACGTTATCATCTGCTATCGAGATAAATACAGAAGGATACGTTGTAGATATTTATCAGAGTTCTATAAGATCAGTGTTAGGATGGCCTGAATTACCACCGGATAACTCGCGAGAAAATTCGAAGGATTTTCCACCCGAACCTAAGAAATCCGATTATATCACCAACAAAATAAAACCCGTTAATGAAATCAAGACTTATCAGGATTATGCTCCTAATAAATTCTTTAATAAAGAAATTTTTGAATCAATTTATGTTCCTCTCATTAACGGAAATTTCACAGCAATGAATAATGATTTTTCACTACTGCTAATATCTATTAAATCCGGCTCTCTCACCAAGGATGAATTTATCAACGTCGTAGAAACGGGTAATAAAATCATCGACGATATGAAAATATTTCACTCGAAAATTATTCAAGAAGTATTAAATGAAGAAATCTTACATGATAAGTTTGCGGATCTATATAAGATTAATAAAACGGAGATTAAAGATTTTAAAATCCCTGGATATAATCCGGATAAACTAAAGAAACAACTTGACGATGCTATTAATATTGGGTTCAAAAGAATCCACGATAATTGGAAAAAATTGAAGAATCCTACAGCAAATATTCTGAAATATAATAATGATCCAGAAGGCGGCGGTAGACATATTGCTCCGAACAATGTGAATATTTCAACGGTGATTGCGCTCAATTTAGTATGTGATGTTATCGAAGGAAATTATCAAATAAATCTCGAACAATCAAATCAAGCTCAGCAAGGATATATTTTATACTCATTTGCACCAACGGCTCCTCCAGGATTTCTAATTATTGAAGACCCAACTAATCTAGTCTATATGCGATGTCATAATAATTTGTTAACGAGAATTAATTTCAAACTCACTGACCAATCTAATAATCTGATTGATTTACGAGGTGAGGTTTTACAAATTAGTTTGTTTGTGAAATCTTAAGGACTTGATCAAATATTTAGTTAGCGCATTAGCAGCCGAGGAGGTGAACGTCAACTAAATGGCATCTTTTTTTTTACCAAATGGACCCTTCTCTTAATATTTATTAGAAGGGTTTATTTGACAAATTAAGACTTCCTAGTAAATATTAACTAGAAGAGTTTATTTGACAAATTAGGACTTCCTAGTAAATATTAACTAGAAGGAAGCATCGTTGACGACTAAAAAGTTGGTCTGTTCACCTCCTCTGCTGCTGTTTTCATTCCTTAAATATATACTCTACTTTTAGATGGTATTCATTTCCACATTGAAGAGAATGGTAAAGATGAAACTCTTACCTGTTTACAGGCATTATCCTAAAAGAAAAGGTGTCTGTGTCCAATTATTATGCAACTTTGTTAAAGGTATTAGTACATATTACGTTTTGTCTTAGGCATTATGAGGTATATACATTTTGAAGACATTTAAATTTGTTATAATTTAATGGCAGTTATTGATCTATGTATCTGCCTACATTCCTATCCGTTGTTTTTCTAAATTATGGTGAGCATAAAATAATTTATTTAGCGGCAATTACATTCTTTTATGACAGGCTTTATCTGACAAGCGTTCTGGATGTTTCGAAATCCTATCAGGTATTGCTGGGCTCGAAGACCACATTCAGGTACGCCATTGATACTTTATCATCTTTTTAGCATACACTTCAATGCTAACAACGAGCCCATATGAACACTCATTTTTCTTGTTTAAAGCTTTCGTTCATGTCCAGCAATAAGTTGACAAACTATGATGTCTCTCCGCATAATAGTGACTAATTGCTTGTTTAGTATGGATGCTCATGGTTATTTTTATATTATGAAAATGCTTTGTTATATTTCATTTGAGATATTTATTATCCATTGGTTCGTGTGTATATGCACATGAATCTGTTCATTTTATAAGTATTTTGTTTTACTTTGCTCCATAATTCATTCAAGAAAGTCATTTTAAGTAGATAAAAGACGAGGGTATTTAGTCGGCTATTTGAAATGTTTAGTCAATTCCATTTTAATTGTTTTCAAAGCTTCATCTCGGACAGTTTATCATTGATAAGCTGTAAACTTGTTTTGCCGATCCTACCAAGAAATGATAACAATTTAACCAAACTTTAGCATAACTGTCTGTGGAATTTGACTTTATTACATGTCTCCTACTAAAAATGTAGAGGAACACGTTGTGGGCGTTATCAGATTTATGGCATACACAGTAGAAAAACACGTTGTAGGCGTTATCAGATTTATGGATTACACAACGGTTTATATTGTATCAATGACGTAAACTTAGATGGAAGTATTATTTGCACATCTTAACCTACTGATATTACAACAGGTTGTTTTTAATATAATCACGTATATTCTTACAGTTAGGCCAGTGCATGATCCTTTAATTTACCGTCTACCTACGCAAGATGATAAGGAACTCAAGAAGCATATACAGTATGCTTCATATTGTCTGAAACCATTTCTATGATACTGAATCTTTTCTGTGGGGTGTTTAGGTGACCAAAACTTGAGCGGGTCAAATTTGGTAATTCTGACCTCATTTCCAAAGGCCAAGGCCATTTAAAAATACCATTGAATATGCTTGTACACCATCTAACTATCTTGATGCTCAGTTCTGTCTGGTTCGTCTCGGTATCTACTCTGGAGGCTTTGGGACACGGCTGCTCGGATCGTATTTGGGGTGCTAAGGTCGGGGCGCGCCTCTTCGCAACTCTGTGCCATGCGCTGGCTGTCCGTTCGGTCAAGAGTTAGGCACGAAATTTGTTCACTGTCCTGCTGCGTTACCTGGCGGACTCCGGTCCGGAGTGCCTGTCTGCCCTCACCCGGATGTACGCGCCGTCGGGGTGCTTGTACTCCTCTTTTGACGGTCGTGTGTTCATTGTTCCCACTGTGGGGACGTTGTCATGTGGGCGGCGTTCTTTTGCATACCTGGGTCTGGCAGGGTGGGGCGGGTTGCCTATTGGCATTGGACACAGGGGCGTGGCGGCCCCTTTCGTGTGTGCTCTTGAGGCTCGCCGTTTTCGACTGCAGGGGCAGACTTCGGGACCTGATGGTGTTTGCTTTGTTTGAGTGTTTTCATCATTTTTTTATGTTTTCTAATTTCGTAGTTTTTGTTCTTTGCTTTTTGGGGTTATGTCATTATGAACGTTATAAAGCACTTAGAGCTTCTAAAGATTAGGCACTATACAAAGTCCTCATTATTATTATTATTATTATTATTATTATTATTATTATTATTATTATTATTATTATTATTTAGTTGGAAGTTTAAGTGAGGCAATTCAATGTTTGGCTTGTAACCTTTGACCCCATTTTAAAGTTTACCTAAAACTGCTTCAACAAATCCTCTCTATCCATGCAAAAAGTTCTTTACACTGAGCCAATCAAATATTACGATTTGTTGACTTGTTTCGTTGACGAGGCAAGAAAATGGCTCTATGTTTGTACGTTTTTTCTATTTAATTCAACTTATGTACCCGGTAGCTTTAAAATCAGTATTACCTCAGTTACAAAGGTACGGTAAATGACAGTGGTTATATTTTGACGAGTTTGAAGTTTTTGCTATCGTCTTGTACCAAGTCAGCTAGGGTTATGCAGCAAATTTTGAAAGCTTTTGGTTAAGAAACGATAAGATTTGTTTTTTTTTTACTTCTGTATAAAACTGATGTCGCTCGCTTGAAGGTTCAGTCTAGATTAGTTTAAATCTTGTCAATTCATTGGTTAAAAATTTATCCAGTTTTAAGACTGGGACCTTCGTTCAAAATTTATCTCATGGGTTTAGGAGGATAGAAACTGCACAGGAAAAATAGAATTCATTGACTTGTTTAACGTATAAAAAACTTCCTTGTTTTGGTAAACGCTTCCTACACCTAGTGCATGTAAAATCTAAAGAACAGTGACAATTTCTGTTAATCCAGAACAAAACCCCAGACCGAAAGTGTGAGGAGGATTGATTTTCCATTGTGGGGAAAACAAACAACGAAACAGCACATAATTCTTCTACAACAAAGTAGTTTGTTGCACACCACCTGTCTTCATAAGTATGTTGTAAATAACAAATAAATAAAACCTATTCAAGCTTAGAAAAATATTCTAACAAAACTGGGTTTATTCAGTCTTGTTTTAATGTATTTTCTCACTTGATTTCTTCACGTGACAGATTGGTTTTCATGAGCAAAATCTTCGTCATATCTGAGGTTTGTTTGCGGAAAAAGCAGATGGCCTTTCAAGCATGTTACTCACGTTTTGGGGCATAATATTGTTGCTGCTAAATACCATGTTATTATTATTAATAATATTTTTATTGATACTATTTATTATTATTATTTGTTGTTATTATTATTATTATTATTATTATTATTATTATTATTATTATTATTATTATTATAGACTCTTGCCACGGAGTTTGACAACAAGGCTGTGCATTTGACTCGTCTCGCTGAAAATAATAAAGAGAAGAGTGGCGCAGGTCTAAGCAATGAGAGTTTGTCTAGAGCCACTCAGGTATTGTATCTTCTGATAATGCGTTATGAATACCATGTTGTACACATATACACCAGAGTGAATAAAAACCTTAGGATGTCTTAGTACTATGTTAATTTGTGCCTAACGTTACATTGTTTTTAGGGGAGGGGGCGGGCTGGGGTGTTGTGGCCATCAGATTAAACAAGCCTGCTCTGAAAATAATTCCTGTTTTCGTATGAAAACATTTCAGATTATTAGACACTTTTCCAAAATTGTATTTTTAATTGAATCACTGTTTCTCTTGTTAAAGAATGCAACTTATTTCAGTAAATTTATGCGTTTATTCAACAGTTTAAGTTAAATTTCTCTTTGGCGACATCAAGTGTGCTCGTTCGTTCATATACTAATCATCTTGCCTCGTATGATAATTGATGGTTGGTCTGATTACGCTTTAGCCTGATCATCGATTATGTGATTTTCATGAGACCACAGCCAAGTTCTCGAAATGTGAAATAACGATCAAAATGAAACTAGTTAATCTTCATAGCATCGGCGAAAAAAACACCTCTTTTAACGTAAAAGATATATTAAAACAAACGCAAACCAACAAAATAATAGGAACACAATGCGTGTATACAACTTCGATGAAAGAGAGTCCGACGCTGCTGAATTCTTTATAGACATTTCAATTACTTAGTCTAATCTCTTTCACCTTAATAATTTGCAGAGTAAAATCAGTTCTAATTGCAAACAAATTGCACACATACTTATTGCTTAAACTCTAAGTCAGCTAAATGCATAATTGGAGCCAACTAATGTAAATAGCTTTTGAATGATTAAGAGTCAGTCACTGTTTATTCTTTGCGTTCTAGCCTAGTGTATGAAACCTTGTAAGACGAAGTTCCTCAAGTAACCTGTGCTACGTAACACCATACTATCGTTAATGCCATGCACATCTGTTAGGCCAGCTATCAGTCATATGTAACGATATAATAAAGATTGGAAAATATTGTTTAACAAATTATTAGCGAAGTACGTTGAATGCTTCGTATGAATATTACTGAAACTGAATAATACGAGTTTATATCCTATATAATAAGTGTGCAATATAACTATATGCGTTGCTACCTGCTTTTAATTTAGATATTTTTTGTTGTGTTGCTTAGAACTGCACCATTGCAGTGAGGCGAAACTGGAAATGGATCAACGAAGTCATGCAGTGTGCTCATGTTCATCTATCAAATGCAGCATCGTACCATGAGGTAACGGAAAGAATCTATTTGTATCAGCCAATAGACATCACATGATAGTTGTAACATGGGGTAACGGAAAGAATCTATTTGTATCAGCCAATAGACATCACATGATAGTTGTAACATGGGGTAACGGAAAGAATCTTTTCAGCTTGGTAATCTTATTTTATGATATTTGTATCAGCCAATAGACATCGCATGATAGTTGTAACATGGGGTAACGGAAAGAATCTATTTGTATCAGCCAATAGACATCACATGATAGTTGTAACATGAGGTAACGGAAAGAATCTATTCAGCCTGGTAATCTTATTTTATGATATTTGTATCAGCCAATAGACTTCACATGATAGTTATTACATGGACTACTATGCAACATCTGACCCTTCATTTAGACGAATCAATCAAATATAGCAGGATTGTTCACATACTATTACAATATGATCTTCCTTGGAACAAGATTTAAAATTATGGTTGAATAAAAATATGCGCATTAATTATTGCAAGATGATTGGATAATGTAAGTCACATAATTTAACTATCTGTATCTTAGTAATTCTTCTTCTGATTTATTTGCTAAATATTAAAAGAAAAATATTTTCTGCTAAATATTTGGAACATCCCGCTCAAGTAGTGTAAATGTTGAGTAAATGAATGTTTTCTAATGAAATATGTTAGGAATATAAATAGTTCCTTACCACGTTATCTCTTACACTAACATATATTAATTTACACGCATATTATGTACTTAAAATAGCATATGGTTCATTTAGCAGTCTGTATATGTGTTTATCTTGTGGGGGATCTTGTGGGGGTAGGTTGGTTAGAGGATTGTGTCTTCTTTCAAGGTGTCCGCTTTATTCGGTTTTCGTTATCTAGAGACTGATCTCCCTGAGTGTTATTGCCTGGCTCGAGTAAATATATCCATAAGTGTGAAACGTATAGGAAGAATGAACAGAGACCTGTGCAGATATTTATAACAAAATGACACGAGCCACCATACATGAACAACAATCAATTACATAACAACTGTGATACTATTTTACATTAGGAAGATACAATGCTTTTTGAAATAAATCATTCGCGGAATTTCAAACACAAATATATTTATATAACTAGCAGATCTGTTTTAAATGATATAATTAGTTCATCATATAATCGAGTGAACAATGAAATCATTGCCTTGTACAACTTCATAATCGGATTATTTCCAATTCACTCTAACTTCATGATAGTTGTTATTTTCTGTCTTTTTTCGCTCTTTTTTCCTTCTCCATACTCCTTATTGTCTCGCCTCTCTTTTGGCCCTCATACATTGTGTAGGTAAGTGGATAAGTAAGCGTGTAAATACGTATATACTTGGATAAGTAGGTACGATGATATGTCATTGTGTAGATACATAGACATTTTGATAAGTAGGTACGTTAGTATAGCTTTCTCCTCTTTAAACAGTAAACAGAGGAAGAACCTAAATTTTCTGCCAGATATCCTATTGGAAATAATAATTACTTCCACTCTCGTCAGATATCGTCCTATCGGAATTCAAACAGATACCAACCGATACATAAAAAATAGATACCACAAACAAACCATGTTTCATAAGATTTATGTACTTATTAATGGTTAATTCAACAGTGACTCACATTAACACTACGCGAGGCATAATAATTCCGTTCTCGTCTTTTTACACAAATGAACAGTGGCGTAGCGAGGATATTTGGCGCCCAGGGCAAAACACCCAAATTTGCAACGCCCAGGGCAAAACACCCAAATTTGCGCCCCAACTGCCCCTGTTGCGCAGTTATCTTGATACTTTGGGCCGATTTAGGCCCCATTTGGCGCCCCCTAGCCACCGTCGCCCGGGGTAAATGCCCAACCTGTCCCCCCGGTCGATACGCCACTGTGAATGAATGAAATCCTTACATGGCTTAACTATGCTATTTTCAGCGAATGCACACATTCAAGTTTTTAGCATACATAAAATCATCTAAGATCTGCGAACTCAAACGGATTCTTTTTATTCATATCGACTACAGTAATACATGAAATCTTAGAATACCCAATTCCTTAACAAACAAGACGATACATTCAAACATTGAAGGTATGTAAATAAAGATCGTTGTACTAATGCAGATAAATGAACTAACACAGTAATACTAATGTCATGAAAACTGATTTACAAATTTAAACAAAAAAACAAAAACAAAACAAGCGAATAAAATTCAAGCAAATTATTTTATTGGTATCAACATATTGCATGAGATTGACGCAGATACCTTGTGCTCGTCGACATTCCAGACAAAAGTTTTGCGAGAGACTTTATTCTAAATTTACCCTAGGAATCTTCTATGTTTTCACTCTTAAAAGAACAAGTATTAACTGACTAGAATTTCCGATGGGTCTCATTTACGACTAAAGAAATTTCATGTGGGAAAACTGACCCTCTATTAGCATAATCAAACAGGATTAAATGTATCTACCGCCTTTTATAACTAGGCGCCATAAACAAACGTACACTTTCAGTCTATATGAAAGCCACATTAATAACGAATTTGAAAACAGTTGTTTACATTTTAAATCTCAGTCCCATCATGACCTTGGCAACAACTAATCATTTTAAAAAAACAAATAGAGCTTGTTTATGCGGCTGCTACTAATTTTTAATCAAGGTCAGGATCTAGGTCAATACGAAATAACGATTCAGGTCGTCTGAGGTTCTGGAAAAATAATAATTACAGTGAATTTACATTACAAAAACATATTGAAAATAAACAAATGAACTGAAGAACAAACAAATTCAAATACGTATATATTAAATCATATATAGGTAACACTATATATATATCCATATATATATAATAGATGTAAAGTAATTCGAAATTTTATTGTCTTAGTTCTTCCACGAGGTTGAGGAGGCAGAGTACTGGCTAAATGCAACGATGTCCAAGATGCATTTGTCCTTCAATAAATCCAAGCTAAATGGTGACCAGACTGACGTCAGAGAAATAAAAGAAGAAATGAAGGTACACGAAGAAACGAATTTAGCAATTTATCCACTTACATCATACTAATTTGTTGAAAACTGGCATTATATATTTTAGAATATGCGGGAAGAAATAATGTACAAGTGATACAGATTTTTTTTATTGAATACGATTAATTTACTCACTAAACATGATATATTCCATGTATATTCAAACTGTGGTGCATTGTAAGGACATAAATTTGAGAAACAGTCAAATCAGTCATCCGTCAAAGTTACTATACTGAAAGTTTACAATGGGTTCGACCTACAAGTCAACAAGTAAGAATTATTACAGGTACAATGATCATCCTATGGTAGTAGAGTGAATGCTGATATTGATATTTATGTAAGAAAGAGAAAGGAAATTTCCAGTTTTATATTCCTAATGTGAAAGAGGAGGTTCAAGTTTGGTCACCAATTGCTTTACTAGAAAGTTAGCGTTCTATAATAGACAGGTACTGTTAATTGTTAGTGATTGATAGTCTTATGTAGTTAAACCAAAGACATCAGAGTTGAACCAAAACGCAAAACTAGCCTTTTAATTCCTAAACAAAATAAATCCAACTATTGAAAAGATGAGCCGATTGTTTGAATCATAAAATAGGAACATGGTTGATGATCCATAATTTTGAATATTTTTTTCCAGGATACGTTGATGGCATACTTGCGATGGCAAAGCAAGGTAGATAACATCTTCAGTCGTGCCAAGGATATTGTTCCAGTTCCTCTGAGAGTGAAACCAATGCAGGAACCCGTGAACGCAGTTGCTCTCACTGACTACAAGACTGCTGATGTAAGGATCGCACAATCTTCTGTAACCGCGTTGCACCTGGTTTTATTTCAAGATTTTGTTTGCTATATTGTTGGATTGAACTGTAAGATAACTAGACTTTACTTTGCCAGGATTTAAACATAAGATATCAAATCTTGAACAGTTGAATCTATTATTTGTTTTTCGAATTTGTGAAATAATTACCGCTTTAGCCGGAATAGTGAATAATGAAAAATTAATACAAAATTATATTTAAATTTTTTTGTTCATCAGCGTATTGAAAGAAGAAAATATTATTTGCAGATTGAGCTATTTGAAGGTGAAAATGTACTTGTTCTAGATAACAGTGACCGCAGCAAGTGGCTGGTATGTATTTTATACCTAAACTTTAGTTTTACTTGTTGTTCTAGCATCCCTGTTTATGCAATTGTTTGAACAATGGTTGACTGATTTATGATTATAGATACCACTTATGTATAGTAAAATTCCTAGGTCTATTCATATTTCCTGAGAAAAAAAGAACATGAAATCTGTTATCGAATATCCAGAGCTTGTTTCATCAATTTTAGCTGACATCAAATTCATTAAAAGGAAACATAAATATTGTTAGCCATGGAAAACAAAACTATTCAAGGATCATGTTACAAAGATAAATACGTGTAACAAATATACTTAAACCAATGCACATTATCATTATTATATAATGAAGCATTTATTTAGATGGAAGGCAAATATAGTTGACATATATTGCACTTGCGTATGCTGAGCTAAATGTTTTGTCGCCAAAACAATCCGATAAACTACTAAATTTATCAACATGTCAGGTGGAGAACAACAGGAAACAATCGTGCCTCGTTCCATCCGTTATCATATTGATTCCAGGACCGACTGGAGAGGCTATTGATGCCGGAATAAGGTACATGTACTGTGTATTAGCTTTTAAAGATCAACACATTTGTGTGTATTAGCTTTTAAAGATCAACACATTTGAATAAAGTCTATCTGGTTAATCGGGTTACATATAAAACTTAAGCATAAACGTTCAATATTCTATTACCCATTTTGGTATATTCATTCAGGCATGCATAATTTGCATTTAAACTTGGTTTGATCAGCCATTTCAGTTGTAGTGCTTACACATTAAAGAACAATTTCCGAGATTTGTGTACATACATGTACAATTCGCAATTATACTTTTAATGCACAAATCCTTTCAGTATTTTGCGAAATTTAGGCCAAAATTAATTAATTTTATTTATGTTATTTATCTAATATTTACATTTAAGATATGAGATATTTGCATTCGTAGATTGCGGATCCAGCTGCTTTCTCTCTGGACAACGAGCTTGAAAAGGCTTGGTTACCAATTGATTGCTTTTATGCAGCTTGTTTTTCGAGATTGGAACGAACACGAGGTAAGATATTTAGGAAGCATATTTAGCTAACTGTTAAACTAGATACATTTGAGTTGTTTTTTTATTCTCACAGAGAGACGAGTCGTACAAGAGCTCTTATTTGATAAAGTAAAATGCTTAAAGTTTATTTCACGTGACTTATTGTTTACTAATTCTTGCATTCCTCGATCTAATTAATCCTTTTTAGAATTTTAATGCTTTTTTATACCAGGACTCCATTTCAGTAAGCTCTGTATCTGTTCCAATTTTGTTCGAATTTAATTTCACGCTGAAAATGTCAATGTAGAATTCAAACATTGCATCCTTGATCAGTAGAAAACAGTTGGTATCAGTTTCACTCTGTCTATTTTTTTGTTACGGAATCATTAATTATAATTAATTAAAACATATAAAAGCAAAAATGAAATAAAAACTACTTTTGCTATATTCAAATAATCAAAATACTTAAATGTCCACCATGGACCCTGCTTTGTTCGTTTATTAATTTCTTTTCACCAAAACTTTTAAAGTCACAGTATTATACGGCATCAGCTGTGTTTCATTTACTTCCAAATAAAGCTGATGTTATTGAGAAGGGGGCGTAACTCTTATAAAATCGGTATGCTTTAGTGATATACGTATATTTAACACAATGTATACATTAATCTCTCCTCTCCCCCTCCCCCGCTTTTCTATACTAATGTTATGTAAAAAAAAAAGTTTCTGTTATGTATGTTGTTATTAGCTTTACATAACCTTCTTCTCATTTCTTGCTATGAGAAGGAATTACTCGTAAGTTGGGGAACGTCTATATCCATGGTAAGAGAGAGAGAAAGAAGAAAGAAGTCAGGCTCTCTTAAAGAGAGCGCCACGATGATAGACAGCTACATCTGAAATTAAGAGTCAAACATTCATTCTCTGCTGACATGGAGAACTTTATTTAAATAATCAATACACATATATATTACTACATTCTAGAAACAGATCTAAAAGCTTTATAATAAAAGTTCATGAAATACATATTACATTTTCCTTATTAAGCTTTCCAACTTCATTTATTCGTATAACTTCTGCACCTTAGAATATTATACAATAGTTAATTCTCAATCAATTTCAAGATAGCCGAAGTATGAAATATAATAACTGTAATTAATGCAACAATTAATTTAAAGAATACATTTCACTTATCTTAAAGTAGAATATTGATTTAGAATCTCAAGCATTAAAAATACTTATTTCTTAAAATAGGTATAAAACATATACAGTGTCCTTACCTGAAATTAAGAGTCAAACATTCATTCTCTGCTGACATGGAGAACTAATCTGACCTGATCGCGCATCTGTATTTATAGTGCCAGGGTCAGAGGTCATACCCTCCATGCATCAGTCAGAAAAGATGCTGACTTACTTTCAGGCATAAACCAGTTTCGACCGGCAGAAACCAACTTATCTTACGTCATAAGACCTACTCTATAGTTTATTTATATTCGTTTCGCGTCGTCACCCAAATATGGTTAGCCGTTAGTTGGAAGCCATCTTGTTTCTGTATCGTCTAGAGAAATCTTACTTCAGCTTCATTAACTGAATTGAACCTTTGCCAATCACTAGGTCAGAGACATATTTTTACCAATGAAACCTAGAACTCTAGCTAAGTCGGCAAACGCATGTATTATGTTATACAATCTCACACAACACTGTACATTAGCAAGATTCTGATGTTATGTAGTATAGTTATATACATTGCCTATTTTTCACTTGCTTAGCAACCATTTCCATTCTATATAGTTGTGCTTGAAAAACAAGTGAATTTACCTTTAATATCTTTTAGAATATAAACAAATAAAACATTACTTTAATATGATTTAAAGAAAATAGCAATCTTATTAATTTTACTAAAAAATCAATTCCTAACACTAATCTTTTTTTTTACTAATCTGTATAATCTATTCGTCAATATTCTTTAGAAAATTTTATTTGTTAATCAACATTTTGAGTTTAGTTTCTGCGGGCCATTTAGATACAACATTTAGGACTTAAATGCATTATTCCATAAAATAAATTAAGGTCAGGTATTTTAAAAAAAAAATGTTAAGTTTTTATTGAGGCTAATTAAATGAAGCTATTGTTGATAATGTGAAATTTAGGTGTACCACACCAGATCGTCGGTGAGCTTTGGTTATTTCAATAATGGAAAATCAAAGAACATTCACATCAGTAGCTTCAATATAGCTATGAAAGTTGTCATAACCTAACCTAGGATGAAAAGTTTGTTTTCGATATAATGTGCAAAGACATTTACTGAGCTACACAAATGAGTGAAGTATGAATAAGCTATTTTGCTAGTCTGCAATAGTCACGTCAATGCATACCAGGCTGTATTTTTGTCTAAATTGCATACCAGGCTGTATTTTTGTCTAAATTGCATACCAGGGTGTATTTTTGTCTAAATTATTTTCTCATACCCGTGATCCCATTTATTTTTTATATATTATTTATGACAGAATTTGCAAATTCATTTTTAATTTACTCTTCACTGTTCCGACTAAAACGCTTGATTTTTGTACGAGGAGGGTTAAAAATTTTATAGAAATTTTAAGCGATATTGCTATTGTTATATCGGCAGTTAATTACAAAAACGATCAATCGAGAAAACAAAGCAAATAAATCAAGAAAGAAACAAAAAACAAAAGCACATTTTACAAAAGTTTTACTCCATAATGGCAACATATCATAATACTTAAGTACAACGAAAATAGTTTTTTCCCCCTACGATAATAGGCGAGTCTCCTTTTTAATTCAAATAAAGATAATACTGCAGTTTTGTTGTATGGTAAATAATGATTATAAATATTATCATGCATTTTCTTTCTGTCCACATCTCATAAACATGTTCTATTTCTTGTAGATCATGGCACTCCAGTCCATGGGCAAGGATGATAGGAAAGAGCTGTTGCGCATCATGCAGTACATAGAGGATTCGCTAGGCAAGAACTGGTCAGGGTACCGGGATTTCGAAAACCTCCAGGAGAAGATGTCACGGTTGAGGACGATTCTAGAAGAAGCTAACGATTCTAAACGTGAAGGTACGACATTAGTTTGCAAGTGCACAAGTCGTAGGCAAAAGCTCTTGATACATTGATTTACTTTTGTTCAGATTTCAGAGCTTTATTTATTTATTTATTTATTTATTTATTTATTTATTTATTTATTTATTTATTTACATAAGACATACATGTACGTTACTATACTAGCCTATGAAATAAGATGTGATACTTGGTATAGTCACAAAAGAATGAGAACTTCAAGATTATATTTTTTAAACTATTTTCATGCGTATTATAACCTTTTGTTCGCAAAACATGCACTTTTATAAATCTAATCACATTGTTATAGAGGAGAATAACATGAGTTTCACTCCATCGAATCTATATATTGATTTTAATTTATTTTAAACTAACTGAACAAAATAGAACGGCAAGCGGTTTGACCATTATGCGAAATCTTTCGATCCTTATCCAAGACTGTAACTTACATCAGTACTTATGTCTGAAGAAAGACTCAACGCTAAATACGGTGGCTTTTTGAACAAAGAAGTTAAGAGTTTGGTTGAGACGTGAGCAAGATGAAATTGTTAGAGGCGCTCTGGAGAAACTTAGATTAGAACTTATTGATGCATACATGAAATAACTAAGGTGTATGCATTTATTGTATTTGTAATGTTTTTCGTTTGTAAAATAGATCGAGGGGTACAAATTGTGGAGTGTGGGTGTGTAGGTGAATTCTGTAGACGAATATGGATATCTCTGATAACAAAACACTCATTGTAAAAATTATCATGACATTCAGAAGTTACTAGTCGATATTCAGCGATAATTAATCTATTTTTATTTTCCCTAATGTTTGATAATTTAAGTTCTTTACATTTTTACAAAGACCATAATTATTGAATTTAAAAACATAGTGATAAGAAATGCTGCATTTCATTGAGAAATATTCTCCCCGATACAACTGACATGCATTGGCTCTATATTGCATGCAATACGACCGTTCATTCCTGATACTTGTTTTTTTAATTGTTAGACTCCGAAATGACATCAACTGTGGTTGTGCAACTCAAAACGTTGGAGGAGCTCATGTCCAAATACAAGGTAAGCAGCATACTCAGATAATGACGATAACACTATAATTATCAATATGTTTTAAATTTGGTCATGTCTGTTTCAAATTCTCCCCTCTGTCTTGTAATGAACATATTCACTGAGACATATCTTCTCGATCACTTTGTTTACGTAAGAATCAGTTTTAATATGCATGTGTATGGTATGGTTTCGTTTGTGCATATGCACTTTGCAACAGTGCTACCATATTTGTTTTAGAAGATGCATGCTTGAATTTTGAGCTATATTATAATTTGTATCCTAATTCTTTTCAACTTATTTGTTTTATCATCCCGGGACTCCATCATTATTCGAATGCATGTTACTGAAGGTATCAATATAGGATTGCGTCCCTTGAGTCAATATAGGATTGCGTCCCTTGAGTCAATATTAGGTTGAGTCTCAGATATGCATTGGAATACTAACATTAGTCTGCATTATTAGTTTCTTTATTCCATGTTACACTATTGCAGGGGTGGCGAACCCTTATTAGATCGTGTGCCAATATCTTCAGTTTCAAAAATATAATTATTGCTGGGTGCCAAAGAGGCCTACCAGTGACGTAGCTATTCTGGCGGGGGTGTGGGGCAAAGCCCCAGCCAAAACTAAATGTGCTGACTTTATGCTGAAACGTAGGGTGATTTTTGAATGGTATTACATATATAATGCCATAATAAAATTACCATAAATAAATATAATTAGACTCTGCTGTTTTTCTTCAACCGGTACTACATACTCCAGTAGCTGTTAAAAATGCTTTATTATGACAAAATAAAGCTTAAAATAATAATTACAATATAAAGCGTTTATTGTTATTTCGTGACTTAAGCCTAGCTTACGATATAAGAGTCATAGACAAGTCAATCAATGTGACTTTTGCTGCTGTGTGGTAGACGATAATATTTTGATATCTGGAGTATATTTTGTATTCTTCAAAGATACACAAGCTGCACTCAAATCATCAGTCAAGCAATTTCTGGTATTCAATTTTATGTAATTCATTATTGAAAATAACGATTGACATGAGTAAGTAGACGAGAAAATTGACAAAATTGCCCTTGCTACTTTTATCAGAGAGTTGAAAGTTCCAGGCAGGTCATTCCAGACTTTGAGAACCTCATTTTCGGCCGATATCTGAGGTTCTAATGATCCGTTTAACCGCTCTCGTTCAATTTTTTCTAGTCGTACTCGCAAGTCAACAGACTTTCGTTTCCAAATTGCATTGGACTGTAACTCAACAAGTTGCATTTCAAAATCGTGTAATTCCATCCAAGAAAACAGGCCAGATCTAGATTTTCAAAATCGATTGTATCTGGATATTTTATAAATTTTGCAGTGTCTTCGAATTTTGTGAACAGCTCAAAATGCGACGAAAATTGTTCAAGAGTTGCATCAATTATCTCAAAAAACAGCCTCATCTGAGAATCTTTGACAACAGTTTCTTGAATTTCTAGATCAGCATACAATTTTTCAAGTTTCTTAAAATAGTGAAACTCTTCGTTCGCTAGATCACGTTTGTAAATCTTCAACTTCTTTTCAAATGCTTTCACAATCTCAATTGCCTCATCAACAGTTTTTTTCCGCACCCATGCAATTTAGCATTAAGTTCATTTAGATGTAATGAAAAATCTGTAAAGAACATTAGTCTGCTGACCCAGTTAACATCAGTTAATTCTGAGCATTTCGGTTTGTTATCATCCATAAACATTCGAATTTCATCAAGGCATTCTACTAAACGTTCCAAAACCCGAGCTCTACTAAGCCAACGTACATTATTATACATTAGTAAACCAGAGTAAGCTAATTGAACTTCATTTAACAGCTGTGCAAATTTTCTGTTATTTAAAACACGTGCAGTAATGAAATTTACAGTTTTTGTGACACATTTCATAATGACTTCAAGTTCCTTTAAGCCGGATTTTGCACAGGGCGTCCTGGTGAACAATGCAGTGAAAGGTTAACTGTGGGTGCCTAACATGTCTTGTAAATAATGTAACAAAACCTGTGTCTTTTCCAGTCATGCTTGGAGCACCATCTGTTGTTACAGAAACTATTTTGGTTATATCTACACCTGCATTTCTAAGTTCAGTCACAACAGTTTCACATAAATCTGCACCTGTTGTTGTTGTTGTTGTCGATAAAGTTGATAATTTTATTGTTTCTTCATGCATTTCGTTATCTTTGTGATATCTAGCAACGATGGCCAACCTAGCGACGATGTCACATCAGTACTTTCATCAAGGCAAATAGAGTAGGCGTAACATGAATTAATATCCTTTTTTACTTGTTCTTCAATATTAGCATTCAATGTAATAACTCTCTCTTTGACCGTATTTCGACTAATTGGCAAATTCTTTATTCTCTGAATAATTATGTCTTTATTTTGAAAGTCTTCAAACAAATAAGATGCACATTCTAACCACGATTCCTTTATATAATCACCATCGCTGAAAGGCTTGCCATACCTAGCTATGATTATTGAAACTTCAAAACTCGCAGCCACTAAATTAGAAGTCCTGTTAACAAACTTGGCAAAAGAATTGGTTTGTAAGTTTAGTTTTTTTTTTGTATCTCACGCGATATATGTTCGTTTTGTTCATCTTCGCTTTTGCCAAGAAGCCAGCCGTGATTGCTCTCATAATGACGTTTAACTGAAGACGTTCGACAAACAACACTTTCCGAACACATGACACAAAAGGCTCTATTCCGTTTGTTGATCATTCCATATCGTTGATTCCACCACTCTTGGAAATCTCTGCCACTTCCTTCTTCGGCAAGCTTAGTCTTCTTTGGCTTTGAGAACGACATTTTAGGCTTATATTTAAAAGATTATTTGTAATAATTTTCAAAATCAACAATCTGGCAGACGAGAGCTAGCGAGATCTCGTTCAAAATACGAATTTAGCTTGTTTAAAATTTATTGTGCACCCGCGCCCCCTATCGAAAACAGTAAGTAAGTCAGTAAATTATATGTAAAAAATAAGATTGAAATAGGATAGGGTAGGTCGATAGGACTTCTTCCATATCAGTTAAGCCTTTCTAAAATATGTTAGCAATAGCAATTATACTAAACTGAGATTTCAGAGATTTAGCAAGATGAATAATTTGTTTCATATCAGCATAATGACGTGCCACGCACAATCATCTCACGTGCAACTTTGGGCGCGCGTGCCATAGGTTCGCCACTAACCCCCTGCACTATTGCTTTTGTTGATGCGTTGCGTATTAGTTGAGGAGATATGCGTATATTGTATTTCGAACATTTATGTGGCGATTTGGATTTGCCAATATGAAACATAACTGTGCCATTCAAGAACAAATGTACATATTTTATATGTCACTCCAAACCGACTCACGTAAATCTGCAAAGTTTAATAGATTGGTTTTTAGCAATATCACTGTTCACGTATGAAAGTAAAGTTATGATGGCATGATAAAACTATTATATTTATCTTTGAATATCATCTTGCATCCAATGTGTCTTATTTCATCTATGATGTGCTGTATTTTGTGCTTTATTTCTGGGTCTTCATTTGATTCCAATTTTTACATTGTCACAAAATCTTAGATGAAAAATGTACTCGTATTTCTTGTTGGACGTTTTGAATATAACAGCTATAACCCTATATATGGATTGTTTCGTTATGAAGAAAAACCTTACCGGATGTTTTTATTTTATTAACAACATGAACAACACCAATAACAATTACAGTAGCAACTCAGCAACATATAAATCAATAACCATATATTGATAAGCTTTTGTGATTTATGCTTATTCGTTGCATCCACTATTTAAAATTGACAAATATGATTGGGTACATAGGAGTGTATTTTAACAACGTTTCCTTATGAATACAAGGTAAAATGAACAAACATACATTGACCCAATATTTAACAAATCTTTCATGTACTTGTTTAGCACCATGTAAACATTTAGTTAGCAAGTCATCACTGAATTGCCACCGGGATTGAGTTTTGAATACCAGGAATAACATGTTTTGAAGTTTTGAGAATCGTGCTGAATATTATATTATATTATATTATATTATATTATATTATATTATATTATATTATATTATATTATATTATATTATATTATATTATACATTTTATTATATATTTTATTTTATATTTTTTATTTTATATTTTATATTTATATTTTTTATTTATTTTATATTTTATTTTATGTTTTTTATTTTATATTTTATATTTTGTTTTATATTTATTTTATATATTATATTATATATTATATTATATATTATATTATATATTATATATATTATTATATATTATATATTATATTATTATATATTGTTATATATTATTATTATATATTATTATTATATATTATGTTATTATATATATTACATTATTATATATATTATATTATATTATATTATATTATATTATATTATATTATATATTATATATTATATTATATTATATATTATATATTATATTATTCAGTTAAATAGGGTTTATATTGTCAATTGAATTTAAATTGAAATGTCTGGTACACATTTGCCACACACACAAGTAATTAAATTCAAGAGAAGGATATGACGGAGACACCACAAAACGTATCGTAGTCTTTACATTAAATACTTCCCTTTTTCACAGTGTACTCGTTGAACACATCATGTTTTTCCCTGGATTTCTGATCTATACATTTTAATTCGTATTCTGTTTAGGAGTTTTGGACTTATTGGGAAACTCACAAGGCAACCGTGGAGCTCATTAGACAGCCAAAGTATCTTTTGGTATGTGACAAATGGGACCAACTGAGATTTATTACTACAGCGCATTTCGTGAGGTGAGAATATACATAACTAAGTTTATAGCTTTAATATTACTCAAACCAGTAGAGACATGTGTAGTGAGATATGCATTGTTTAAAGGTACGACGTATGTCTTTCAGATGTCATCCTATTGAAATAATACAGAAAAATATTTCTTTTCATATAACACGAACATAAATATTTAATTTACCGATACAATAATTTTTAATCTTTTTTCCGACGCAACATTGTGTAGACCAAACGATTGGTAGTGACACGGAGAATTGGTACTGACTTGGATATTTCAATTGGTAGTGACACGGAGAATTGGTACTGACTTGGATATTTCAATTGGTAGTGACACGGAGAATTGGCACTGACTTGGATATTTCAATTGGTAGTGACACGGAGAATTGGTACTGACTTGGATATTTCAATTGGTAGTGACACGGAGAATTGGTACTGACTTGGGTATTTCAATTGGTAGTGACACGGAGAATTGGTACTGACTTGGATATTTCAATTGGTAGTGACACGGAGAATTGGTACTGACTTGGATATTTCAATTGGTAGTGACACGGAGCATTGGTACTGACTTGGATATTTCAATTGGTAGTGACACGGAGAATTGGTACTGACTTGGATATTTCAATTGGTAGTGACACGGAGAATTGGTACTGACTTGGATATTTCAATTGGTAGTGACACGGAGAATTGGTACTGACTTGGATATTTCAATTGGTAGTGACACGGAGAATTGGTACTGACTTGGATATTTCAATTGGTAGCGGCACGGAGAATTGGTACTGACTTGGATATTTCAATTGGTAGTGATACGGAGAATTGGTACTGACTTGGATATTTCAATTGGTAGTGACACGGAGAATTGGTACTGACTTGGATATTTCAATTGGTAGTGACACGGAGAATTGGTACTGACTTGGATATTTCAATTGGTAGTGACACGGAGAATTGGTACTGACTTGAGTATTTCAATTGGTAGTGACACGGAGAATCGGTACTGACTTGGATATTTCAATTGGTAGTGACACGGAGAATTGGTACTGACTTGGATATTTCAATTGGTAGTGACACGGAGAATTGGTACTGACTTGGATATTTCAATTGGTAGTGATACGGAGAATGGGTACTGACTTGGATATTTCAATTGGTAGTGACACGGAGAATTGTTACTGACTTGGATATTTCAAAGCAGTGCAATTAAGCAAGAGGCTATTAAGTTATGTAATGAATTTATCGCAGATGGGTAGGTTTACGTGACTTGAATAGTATTTACCTGTTTCCGCTTTTATGTTTCAGATTCTGGGATTCAACTCTTCAGGTAGGTGGCGACAGGACGGCAGATGGCTCAGTTCTTATCTATGAAACGCCAAAAGACAAGCTCGAACGGTTACCAGGAGTAGGTGAGGATGGGCTAGATGAAACCAAAATTATGAAGACAGAGACAGCCACGGTACAGGCAACGAAAGCAAAGCTAGACAAGGTTAGATTTCTTTTCTATATCCATGTATACAACTCGCTTAAGAGTGTTATGTTGCAATGGATAAAGTCAATGAAATCATGCACATTGTTCTTTGGATCATTTTTAAAATACTAGATTAAAATCGAAACATAAATAATCAGTGAACGTTTTGTTATTGTAAAAGAATTTCAGATTATCTATTATGTTCGTAATAACTCACGAATTAGTGCATTATATATATATATATATATATATATATATATATATATATATATATATATATATATATATATATATATATATATATATATATATATATATATATATATTCAGGAACTAGATCGGAAAGGTAAATGCAATGTGTTTTCTTTACACAGCAAGAGTCTATCTCTGGGGAAGTAACGCATTACACAGAAACAGAAGAAACAGAGACTGAGCAGGTCATTTCATCTGTTGAAGAAGTGCAACACACATACATTATCACTGGAGTCAAGGACCCACGCGACAACAAGCTCCTTACGCTGCAAGAGGCCATAATGAGAGGAGTCTTGGATCAGGCAGCTGGTCTGTATACTAACCCTTCCACTGGAAAAAGCATGACCATTGCTGAGGCTTTAAATCTGGGGAAGATTACAGTAGAAATCACGTCACAGAAAAAGATCAAAGAAGAGAAGAAGTCATATGGTATTATTACGGTGAAAACAACTAGAGAAACGCGGCCTTACACTATTGATGCAATTATTGATCCTGTTACTGACGAAGAACTGACGATACGTGAAGCAGCGGATAAAGGAATATTTGATCCTAATAATCAGATATACAAGTCCGAAACAGGCGAAGAAATCCCAGTGTTAGATGCCATCCATAGTGGCTTGATAAAAGCTTCCTTCCATGGTGATCATAAAGATTCTAAAAGCGAAGTCACGAAATCGTATGCAGTGAGTGGGGTGGTGGACCAAAAAAGAAAACGAAAAGTAACATTCCAAGATGCAGTGCAACTTGGGCTGCTTGACAAAGATACGGGGTGTTATGTCAACAATGTTACAGGAGAAAAGGTTCACGTTTCTGAAGCCATCATGAAGGGTTTGATCAAAGCCAGGGTCATAAAGGATCCATCTACTTTGGACATTGATCCAGAGAACAAGATCGTTATAGAAAAACTTGCAAATGTTAGATCAAAGATAATGAAAGCTGTTAAAGCATCCAGAGCATTCAAAGAAAATTCTGAAAGCTAAATTTATCATTCAGTTTTATACAATTAAATTTGATTGTGATCTTGTGTTAGCGAAGTGTGTGTATGTGTGTGTTAAAATTAATTTTGAAATATACAATTAGAACATATATTCAAGGGAAAGAGAAACCTGGTTATATTTTGGCATGATAATAACTGATTTAGAACTGCGATATGTTGGCATTACTGATAACTGATGTAAGAACAAAATTATAAAGTATCATATTTTTGTAATATTTTAGCTTCCGTTTCAGCACTGTCCAACAAACCTATTCTTGCCATTTTCAAAATAAATACTACGCAATGTAATAAACAATAGCTAAAACCCTTGACAACACGACATAACATTTTAATTTGATGAATAAATGAATGTCATTTTCAATTAGAAGTATAAACTATTGAAGATGACGGATGAAGTAGAAACCAATTCAATAACTGGTCATTTTTTATGAGGGTGCATGACCTGTACTATATATGAGCGGTACTGGACACTCCTTTGCAATTTAAAAAAAAAAATAATATTGCTGGTGAACTACTAAAAGTATAACACTACTAGTTTTGCGCACATTGAAAGTCTAAGCGAGTCAAATGGAGGATGTATATTTGTTTATTTTATGACACTAACTGTTCTTTAATAAGTTCTCTGTTCTATTGTTCTCTGATAATACATCTGTTTTCTTTAACGATGTTGAAAATTTCTATGAAACAGAATTGCATGAAACAAATGTTAAATCCCACAAATATACATGGTTCAAAATCATATGCGTTAATATTTGTCCCCAATATCATGTCCAATACAATTGTTTCTCCAGGTCTAATTCCGTATTTTTTTAAACAGTTTATTAATTTTGACATGCAAATACGTGAGAATGAAATGAAACTGAGTGAACGAACAATACAAAAAAGGTCGTGTATGCAGTTGCAAAAGCAAGTTGATAAATCGGGATAGTTATGTAATTGTTTTCACATAATTGAATCTATAAATTTGCAAGTTACATTTTTAGTTGAATATTTAGTGTCAGTATTTGGGTGAACCTTAACAGCATACCGATTTAGTTGTAGAATATGTGTATATTCTCATAATGTTAAAGCGAAATATCCTTTGAAATAAGAAACAGGAGAGAGAATGACAACATTTGTGTCATTAAATAAAAAATTATTACAACTCAAAATTGTTGCAGCACATATAGCAAACATGTATTCAATATTATTATGAAATCTTTGCACAATGTTTACACATAATGGACGAAACAAGTGAGAATTGAATATAACAGTATTCATTGATGCTTGATATTTAATTTGCGATCATGTAAGCAGTGTTAATGCAAAATATATCGGCAGTTACAATTTGTCTAAATTGGATTGGCTAATATTGTCTCCAAAGTTAAAGCATAGCTAAAAGCTTTATATAGTAAACATTGCTGCGTGGGGTTAATTATTCTTTCGAAAAAAAAGTTTTCGTTCACAATAAACAGTTTTTATTTCAATTGACTGATGACTGCCTAAGAGCTTAATTGACTGATGTTGGCGGCTCAGTATGTTTTAGCAACCATATCTGACTGCCTTAAAGAGTAATTTAAAGTGACACATTATGTAGCAGTCTAACATCGTGTCGTCTTGCGCAATTGAATGATGTAAAATATCTGAATCTGTGACCAAATGGTTGCTTTTCATCTAATGATATTCTACTAAATTTATAATGCACACAAACTCTACAAAAATAACACGATCTGTACTTGAACATTTGTCTATTATAATCAAGAAAAATGTTGGTTGTTAACATTTTACACCCATAAACAATCAGCTGTTCAAGCAATTGTCCCGCAAGAAGTGAAAAATGCATTGATTTTCCCAACTACATGTACATATTGCACTGATTGTCCCAACTACATGTACATATTGCACTGATTGTCCCAACTACAGGTGCGATTTCACGTATTGTCCTAACTATATGTACATATTAACTTGTTGAAGCAATTTGTAAATTCTGAAAATTCATGTTTTTAGTATTAGTTTTTAAATGAGAATGAAGTCTAAATTTAATGTACAAGCAATTACTTTATCACAATGTTTGGTCTGTCTCGTTTAATTCTAGGGATAAGAGACGTTATTTGATTTACCTGTTCACGTCTTTATAATTGTTCAAGCAGTTTGAGTATTTCCATTACTTTGACTGCGTCGTCGCTCTTATTTGAATGCATATACATATATATATATATATATATATATATATATATATATATATATATATATATATATATATATATATATATATATATATATATATATATATATATATATATCTATATTTATGTAAACGTCATCTATGTTTGCACCTAATCGTTCAGTATAATTCTAATCTTGAGAAGATAAAGTTCAAGATGTTTTGTTTAGGCGATGCATCAATATTCTATAACTTCATTTTGACATGGATGCTCATGCCTGTTCAAGGATAGGAGAGATAATTCATTTTGCTATGTTGTATTTGCGATGGATAGGAAAGTTCCATCCTGGGAATCAGACGTTTGCATCTAATGTCTGACTCAGAATTATCATCATTGGTTGGAACAGACCCATCAGACCAGACCAATGTTGGGACAGACGAATGCATATGAAGTATTATTAGTATTATTCCATCGTTTTGGTTGACAATTTATACGTATCGAACAGTTTATACACAGAAACTGTTTAAGTGATAAGAAACATTTCTTCATTAAACTTGGCTAGAAATGTATGACTCCACAATGACTTTCAATATTTTCTTATAATAGTGCTTATTTATCCTTCTCGTTTGTTTGATTTTATACGGTCAGCTACATTTTAGTTGTTATGTAAGACCTAAATATTTGGTAGTTATCATGTGTATACGGAACTTGTATATGTTGAGATTATATTTGTGTTGCTTTCTGTTACATAACACATTTAGCATATGGTTTTTCAAGCAATGTATCATTCTAGATGTTGAAACGTTTTTATTTGTTTTTGTCTATCTACATTTCATCTATTTTATGATACTGTGTGTAAGAAAGAGTCATTCCATTCGCTTATATTAGTACAATAGATTTGAAGAATGTTTTTATGTACACGTTGTTCAAGTATTTTAGAACCTTTTTGTACTTTTGTAAACTTGTTGTAATGAATCAGATGAACACGTAAAATTAAAAATATTTTTGCTAGCAATAAAACCAGTCTTTGCCTTTCCGTCCTTTATTTACACTCTTTTTAGTATAGGCTAGAAACATTAAAGGAAAGTTTTCACCCATAGATTGACAAATATGCTGATTATCTAGCATATTTGTAATATTAATAGCAGTGTTGGTTCTTTTATCAGATTCATGGGTAAAACGATTCGCATTATGTTTTAAAATCTGAATTCAATTTTCATTGACAAAATGTTTTAGAGTCATAATAATGAGAAGAAAAAACCATCACTTTGTTAATGATTGTTTGGTGTTTTCTGGGGTCTATGAAAGATAGGCCATTTTATTTGATGTTGAAAGGAGCAGAGCAAAAATATAAATATCATCAGTAAAGGTCATATTTATGCAACAGTTTTTGTTAGTACACTTTTGAATAAATAAATATTTTTATATTGTCTTTACGTATTTAAAACTTGTATGTAAAATAGTAATAAAATCATGAAACGAACATCCTTTTCGAGAGAGAGAGAGAGAGAGAGAGAGAGAGAGAGAGAGAGAGAGAGAGAGAGAGAGAGAGACTATGTATTTAGACTAATAAATCTGTACCGACTATTATGCTGTTGGTAGCAATTTAAATATAAATTGATATACGTAGTTACGTTTGGGAAGGTGGGTCAAATCTGGAAGAAGAAAGTGTATCGAGCGATGTCACACATGCATTGCTAGGAAATGTCACACTGTATTAAAACTGCGAATTTAACGAGTGAATTTAATGAACGAAAACTCATTGACAAGACATGACCATTCCGGGCTTATCGACTTGAGATACACCATTGGTTGCTAAATGTGTTGTTAGAATAAAATACAAACAAAATACCCCCCCCCCAAATATCCCAAACATTTTATTAAATGTTTTATTTTTTAAAATTCAGGAAGAATTTAGTCGAAATGCATATATTACGTCATGTTGATGATTGCTTAACATCTGAAGATTAGTTGAGCATTAAAAGATATACGAGGACTCTTTAAACGCCTGTACGAAGCACTTAAAAAAAATTCAGTCTTATTGAATAATTACATGCATTCCAAAAGAAGATAAAGAATGGGAGACTAATCTTTTTTTTTTTTTTTTTTTTTTTTTTCTTTTTTTTTTTTTATTGAACACAAGGTATCAGGATTTTACATATTCCCCTACATCACCACCTGACCTGGCGTATGGGGCATGATCTTAAATTCTTTTGTGTCCTGATCTCTACATGTGTTCCCTACACAACACACACACACACACATACACACACAGACACTTACTTACAATCACAATTATTGTACACAAAGTCATACTCGCATACAAACCCCAAGATGCATGAAATTGCATTTAAAAATAATAATAATAATAATAATAATAATAATAATAATAATAATAATAATAATAAATATGTAAATTTTAAAAGTAAAAATAGTTATAATAATAATAATAATTCATGTACCAAAAGTTGATAATAGGGTCCACTTTCTTTTAAACTCGTCACTGCTGTTATTCACTTTGGCGACATATTTTTCCAGCGTTTTATATGATAAAACACAATTTTTATAATAGGCAAGATTTGGGCTTTTTGATGCACAACGTGATCTGTATATAACATATTTTGCAAGCAAAATTAGGAAGTTAATAAGATCGTCAAAGTTGTTATTTCCTATAAAGACATCTTTTCGTGTAATTCGAACATTTGGGTCATAAGTTTGTATCCATTCTACCAACAGTTTCCAAAAGTTTTCAGTAACTAAACAGTCATAAAATAAGTGCTCAATTTCTTCTATTCCCTCATTACAAAAGGTACATTTATCATTATCACTTAAATTAATCTTTTTTAGAAACTGGTTTGTGGTAATATTTCTGTGGAGAAATCTAAAGTTAAAGCTAATCAGTTTTGTGTCTTTTGTACAAAATCTAGCCGAAACAAAAGAGTTGGTCCATTCATTTGTACCAATCGCACACTCTAGCTGTCTGGACCAAGTTTCCTGTTTACCATTTGGCTTTATTATTTTGGTTCTTATCAGGTCTTTATAGATAAATTTATTCTTTGCTCTTACCCTAAGGAGAGATGTTTTGTCCAAAGCTACAAGAAAACTATTTCCACTTTCATAGAAAGTTTTAATTTTCTTTTTCCACATCACAGAGATCTTTGAAATAAGAGCAAAGTATTGTATGAAATTATTTGTTTTTGTTTTTTGTTTTATTTCATCAAAACTTAATAGAGACCCTTGTGCATCAAAAAGATGTTTAATAATTATAATATCATTTGTTCTCCACCTTGTGTATGATTTAAAATTATCTACAGTCACTAAATTAAGAATATCTTGAGACAAGTATTCATTGACAGTAGATGGTTCATTTTTCCATTGAGATAACGCATAAATAACATCACGCCAAAAAATATTTTTAATTAATTTAGAGATTACTTTTAGTTTAGTTTTTCCTAATGAAAGTAACAGCATACCTCCAAATTTTCCAAATATTTGTTCAGAAACCAGTTTTTGCCATAAGCCATTTTCGTTTATTAAGAGGCACCTAATCCAGGTAAGTTTTATATAACACACAAATGAGTGCAAGTGAATCATATTTAACCCCCCTTCCTCAAAAGAAGCAATAAGTGTGTCTCGTTTAACTCTCGGGAGACTAATCTTACTGTTTAATCTTCTTTGCAAAATTGCTTCGGATCTACTGCAAAGCGTTAAGATAGTCCACATTTTTGAAAGTCCTCTCTTTTGAAGTAGATTAATTAAATCTGTGCATACGTACTGTACGTCAATAGTATGTAACTTAGTTCATTCGTAATGTCTAACAACACCTCCAAAACCAGTACAGAAACAGACGTGCAACATGATAGTCCTGTGGGTGTTGTTACAGGATGAGATATTCTCGTGGGTCGGTGGTTCTTTCCGGGGTTTTCCGCGTTCTTCCTCCATCATTAATACTGGAAACCATCTATAACCTATCGTGTGCTGAAAAATGGCGTTAAACCCTATAAAAACAAAACAAAACCGGATGAAATTGGAATGTGATTGGACATAGCAAATACTGACACCGAAAACAATTTTTTAAGTGAAATGTTTATTTATAATGTAATTGAATACTGAATGAATATGACACCATACACGCTATGATAAATTCCAACGATAGATTTAAGGGAATGATGAACACCATACACGGTATCATAAATTCCAACGATATACACCAGATGAAAAGGAAATGATATCGTTCCTAAAACAGAAAACTTAATTTCAACGAGTAATCAAACAAGAATCAAAGTATGGAACTTATGAACAAAACTGATATATAACTAATTTATATAAGTTACACACAAATATAAACAATGCCAATTTCTTCTTTAAATACGTTATGCAATCATATTACATAAGGAAAACTATTACTACCTCGCAAATTCCGCCCTCCCAGAGTACAAACGTTTAGCTAAAATCAAAACGTTATCTGCTTGCCGAAGTGGCGATCGGGAAGAGTGATGTCCCCTTGATACAGACATTGGCGCCAAATTCCACGAATATATATCAGGTACTACTTCCTCTCTTAGTAAGTAGCATGGTTTCGCAAAAGCCTCAAGTTTCTGGAAGACCTAAACTCAAACTTTTCACTTAAAAGAGAAATATACTCATGATATATTTCCGGTATTTACGCACTTGGCGCCGGTAACCTATGCGACTTCGCGATAGATTTGGCTATATAGTTTAATTGATATGTGCGTGCAAATCTGTAGCGGTCTATGGACAACGCTTAAAGTGTGTATTAGTTTTGCTGCTATCCGATACATATAGGTATATTTGTTAAACCAATGTAATTAGCCTCTAAGCGCCAAGCCTCACTGATGTTCATTAAATACTGTCTTTGAGAGTCTTCCTACAGGAAGTATCATGAAATGATATTATATATTGACGCTTCTATTGCCTTCATTTGGCCGTCTGCATTGCCTTTATTAATTTCACTTGAAAAGAAAGCCAGGGCCTATTGCTACAGGTAACTTTCCTCATAATGGATGCTGTAGCATGTACATCAAATGAAGCTTCAGTTGTGCAGGCATTTATGTGTAATATAGGAGACGTGTTTATATTAAGTATAGCTGAGTGTTCTCCACCTGGCTTACTCAGTAATGTTCAGAGATGCGTAACGAGAGAGAGAGAGAGAGAGAGAGAGAGAGAGAGAGAGAGAGAGAGAGAGATATTAAACAATTCTCCTTTCTAAAGGTCAGCTGTTACTAGGACTCAACGTTTGCTTTCTGGTTTATCAATGTAAGTACTATAATCGACGCTTCAGTGCTTCTGACTGAACAGGCAGTCAGTTTCACAAGTTTACAAGTCATTTGCGACTCGAATCGTTTATTTAGCGTTTATTTATAATTATTAATTATGATGGTATTTTTCTTCCTGTATAGGTCACGTGCACCCATCAACTTATGTTTGTCATAGATCGTAACCCGGCACAGCCTGTTACAAGTTCAAAGCAAATGTAAATCTTGCTGCCTGGCGTTAAACCTTGTCGATTCTGTCAACATCTGTAATGTAATACGGATCACAGAACACAACACTTATGTGAATAGTGCTAGATAGACAGTTCATCTACATGTCTGCTACAGTATCCGATGTTTAGTTTTAGAAATGCAAGTGTAGTGACCGATCCAGTGGCCTTGTTGTTAGAACGTCGGGCGTGGCAGCGAGAGGACGTGGGTTTGATCCCCGGCCAAGTCATACAAAAGACTTACTAAATGGTTCTAATAGTTGCCTCACTTGGTGCTCACCATTAATTGGTTAGTGTTAGGAATGGTCGGCCTGGTGTCAGGATAATGTGACTGGGTGGGACGTTCCTTCACCACCAGGCAAAGTCAGATAACTGATTGCAATGGGCCACAATTACAATCTAGCATACAGTACCAGCCACCAGAAACCAAACGTGTCCATTTACAGGACTCACATTAGTGCTGCTAAGCTCTTCTAACGTATGATACCCAGTTTAGCACCGTTATATCAACGAACCCGCTTCATAATCCAGTAATACAATGAGAAAGTCTAGCTCGCATCTTATTGCTAGGTTATTCCTGTGGAAGATTTAAATTTTATATGGACATCCTCATGCATCAATATTACTCTCAAAATACGTCAAAACACGTCCAGCACACGATGTCCATATTCGTCCTCCCTTTTGCATGAGCCATGGCTTCACTCGCCGTCAAGCATTTGTTTCAAAGAAATTCCTTTGTGACACGTTTTGGCTCAACGGGTTCTGACTCATCAGTGCTGCATGTATAGTGTGACAACATCATCGACATTGTTATATGAGTACTTCGCAGATCTATTGACAACACAAGAGTCATTCAAATTCCCTCGTCATTGTTTCCTTGTTTTCTACATCACGTGCTGATATCAGGTGTGAGGTATCATCGGATGATTCTATACGGTATGATTATCATTGGTAGATTCTACATGGTGTGAGTTCTCATCAGTAGATTCTACATGGTGTGAGGTATCATCGTTATATTCTATATTCTGTGAGGTATCATCTGTATATTCTCCATGGTGTCAGTTATTATCAGTAGATTCTATATGGTGTCAGGTATCATAGGTAGATTATACATGGTGTAAGGTATAATCGGTAAATCCTACATGCTGTGAGGTATCATCGGTATATTCTATATGCTGTGAGTTATCATCGGCAAATTCCACATGGTGTGAGTTACCATTAGTAGAATTTACATGGTGTGAGTTGTCATCGGAATATTCTACATACATGTTGTGAGTTATCATCGATAGATTGTACATGGTGTGAGTTATCATTGGTGGATTCTACATGGTGTGAGTTATCATCGGTATATTCTACATGGTGTGAGTTATCGTCGGCCGATTCTACATGGTGTGTGTTATCATTGGTAGATTCTACATGGTGTGAGTTATCATTGGTAGATTCTACACGGAATGAGTTATCATAAGCAAATTAAACATGGTGTGAGGTGTCAACGGTAGATTCTACATGTTGTGAGGTATAATCGGTCGATTCTACATGCTGTGAGGAATCATCTGTATATTCTACATGGTGTGAGTTATCAATGGTAGGTTCTATATGGTGTGAGTTATCATTAGTAGATTTTACATGGTATGAGTTATCATCGGAATATTGTACATACATGATGTGAGTTATCATCGGTAGATTCTATATGGTGTGTGTTATCATTGGTAGATTCTACATGGTGTGAGTTATCATCGGTAGATTCTATATGGGGTGTGCGTTATCATTGGTAGATTCTATATGGTGTGAGTTATCATCGGTATATTCAACATGCTGTGATTTATCATCGGTAGATTCTACATGGTGTGAGTTATCATTGGTAGATTCTACATGGTGTGAGTTATCATCGGTAGATTCTGCATGGTGTGAGCTATAATTGGTTGATTGTACATGGTTTGAGTTATGATCGGCCAATTCTACATGGCGTGTGTTACCATTAGTAGATTTTACATGGTGTGAGTTATCATCGGCCGATTCTACATGGTGTGTGTTATCATTGGTAGATTCTACATGGTGTGAGTTATCATTGGTAGATTCTACATGGTGTGTGTTATCATTGGTAGATTCTACACGGTGTGAGTTATCATCGGTAGGTTCTATATGGTGTGAGTTATCATCGGTATATTCAACATGCTGTGATTTATCATCGATAGATTGTACATGGTTTGAGTTATCATCGGTAGATTCTACATAGTGTGAGGTATCATTGGTAGTTTCTACATGGTGTGATTTATCATCGGCAGATTCTATATGGTGTGTGTTATCATTGGTAGATTCTACATGGAGTGATTTATCATCGGTAGATTCTACATGGTGTGTGTTATCATTGGTAGATTATACATGGTGTGAGTTCTCATTAATAGGAGATAACTCTAGAAAAACAACCAAAATCAAATTTGTATATTTCTCACAAAGTTATACAGACATATAAGTTACTGATGTAAAGATATCTAATTTTTTTACTTAAAATTACATATATATATATATATATATATATATATATATATATATATATATATATATATATATATATATATATATATATATATATATTGAAGTTTTGTAAAAGTAATCTCGGAACAAGAGTTATCTGAAATTGTATGTTTGTAGGAGTTATTTTACTTTGATGATGAAGGTTATCATTCATTTATCTAAAAAGGTTAGTCAGAAATATATGGAGTGCAAACATTTGATACGTTATTAAAGTTTTACTTTAGTTAAAGTTAACACTCATTTAATTTTAGGCGTGAATGCTCAATTTTGCTTTACTGGTCATGTGCATGTTAGATTATGTGGTCTTTTATCTAGACGTAAAGAGGTACCTCCATTTGTAAGACCATTCCCATAGTCGTCAATATGACCCGCTAACAGTAATCCTATGAAATTTGTAACATTAAATTTCCCTAGCATCTTCAGTGCCATTTTTTGCTGATCCTACAGATGCTTTTAACACCTTATTCCTCTTTTGCCCAGTCTGACCTTTCTTTTCCTCAGTATAGTTGAACAAATATACATTTCTGGAGTGAAGATTGTGTCCCCTATGCATTTGGAAATAGAAAATGTGCATATATGAGATATGGGAAAACACCAAAAAAACATTACATTTAAAAGGAACTGAATTATGAAATTATTTGTCACTAGTCAATGTATAAGTTGTTTGTATGTCAGCGTGTGTGTGTGTCGCGCGCGCGCGCGCGCGTGTGTGTGCTTATAAACATTTAAAAACGAGATGGCTTTTAAAGTAATTGCACAAAGCAATTTGATATGCCATTACCGTTTGAGTATCAAACTGTATGTGATCCATGACTAATGAATACACAAATATGTATATTTTCAGGTTATTGCTTCTGTAATCTTCAGATAATTTGTGAACATCCACTTATAAGTCATTCATAACATACCAAACTGGCGAGATATAGGTAATAGTTACATTTTTTGTCTAACTGAATTAAGCATATTTCACATTGTAATTGAATTCTCTCTCTCTTCCCTTCACTTTTCTATCTTTTCTACCGTTCAGGGATATGCATTGTAGTATGAGATTTTAATTTATTTCGATTTCTTTTTTGCACCTACAGTGAGGATCTACACAGGTTATTTTTTGTAATGTTAAAATGTCTGAAGGCTTAAATTATTTATTTTTGTTCGTTTGTTGAAGGTCTAAGGAGGCAGACAAGACGAACTTTATAACTGCTTAACTTGGAAATGCTGTCCTTGTTTTTTGCTTTCTTTATGAATAAATGACGTCAATATACGAATGCATTTGTATGGGAGTTTGAGTGTGAATTTAACTGCAGCAGTCTCTTTGACCTAAGGTCAAAATAAATGGTAAATTTAAATACAGAATAAAAAATATAGAGAATACCTTCTTGCCTCTTTTGAAAAGTTCATTTTATATATGTATATCTAAATTAGTGTGTGTGTGTGTGTGTGTGTGTGTGTGTGTGTGTGTGTGTGTGTGTTGTGTGTGTGTGTGTGTGTGTGTGTGTCACCCCAGATACGCAAAATATTGGAATGGTGAATATAGTAAGACTGGAATCAACCAACCTCACGTCAATAATCTTCTTCGAGTGAGTATCCCCCAGAGAAAAGTCAAATTTAGTTATGTTTTAATGTTCGGATTTAAACTCTAATGTACCTAACATAATGGTTATGTTTTTTGATGTTTAGAATGTGATAATATTGTTTACGTAACTAAGATAATCTAGTTCTAAAACCGGGTTAGAGAGAGAGAGAGAGAGAGAGAGAGAGAGAGAGAGAGAGAGAGAGAGAGAGAGAGAGATGTTTAATGCAGCTGTTAAGGTGATCACAAAATTCACAATTGTGTATATATATATATATATATATATATATATATATATATATATATAATGCTCATTAAATTTGATATTGATAATTATAAATAATGTTGTCTGTGGTATTTGAGAAGAATAAAATATCCATTTGAACAAGACATTTTAATTGATTGAGCAGTTAAAATCTTCTCTACACATCCGCAGCAATATAAATATGCATGAAATTTTCACGAAGTAGTCTAAATGTTTTACATGGTACTCACAAATTTATGTGTTGTAATATAAAAAGTACCTTAACTTTGTTAACATTATAAAAATTGATTCTGATGTACAATTTCTGTTTTCGATTCTAAGTTTGATCAAATTGAACGAAGGACTAAATTTATTGTTTGTGTTTCAAACACAGACCCCCCCCCCCCCCCCTCATCCCGCTACTAAGAGTCACTCCATTCAAAGTCGATTGTTCCATAGTTACTTACAGTACAAGAAGAAACACGTTTCACATTCACCAAGAATTTTCTCATCCTCAGTATCTCCGTATCTTTAAGCCATATTTTTAAACATTAAATAACAACATAAATATAAACATGGGACAATATTTTTCGATAACGATTATCCGGCGAATTGTCACAGCAGCAGCCAGTGTACCAAGGTCAGCAAGGACATGGTTTAAGAGATATGCTAAAATCAGCTTTGTGAATGGTAGCTTACTAAATTAGATAATCACATGAGTACTTCATGGTTGAAAAGACAGTTTTAATGGAAGTTAAATTTCTTCAAAAATATTTTTAACAAGCCCAGCACTAATCAAACATTGATGGAAGCAGGCACAATATGTTACGTGAGGCTGGAAACAGATCTAAGGCACTAAGACCCCTTTTAAATTCGCTTTTGGCCACAAATACTTCCTCCTTTATGTCACGTCAAGAACAAGGCAGACTAGATGTAAAGAACCCTTCAGACCTCAAAGACACATTCAAATAGTAAATTAGATAATGCGAAATTAATATCAATTGTAAGACAATTGAACGTTGCTGATTACAAATTGGAGGATAAGATAATGATTCAGCGAGGTTCGTGCGAATGTGGGAACTCTATACCTGTGTGTCATTCCACCGGTGATGATCACAACTTGTTTTTCGTGCAAAGCATGCAAACCGACAGTTGGAAATGTCAACAGTCTAACTATGAGCTTTGTATCGGAAACAAAGACTGGAATTTAAAAGCACTATCTCTGAACACCGAACCAAGCTCGATAACCATATTCTACAACAACAGGTATCAACACCTTTATTCACTGACATTGTGTTACGTGCTTAGGCTCGAATAAACAGTAACACAGAAAGAGTGAAAATAACAAGCTTGTAAAAACTTAATAAACAATTTATTGAGCACAAATATTTTCCAGAAAAGAAAAATAAACTTACGGTTTTAAGAATCAATTCCAAATTTAATCCAAAAAATAATTCAAAATATAATCCACTAGTGAAATTGCAAAAGTTCTGGTAATAAAATGTCCTAAAAATTCCCAGTTCGAATCTTAGTGAAGCATCCAAGATGAAAGACGATGTCACGTGATGAATTCAGTTCTGGTCTTATGAAATTTAATGAGCACAATTATTTTCCAGATAAATAACAAAATAAATCCTCTTGATCCAAACGAATTGAAATACATTCCTGTAATTTAAAACAACTCAAAATAATACAACTTAATATTCTAACAGCCCAACTTCTATTAAATAGTTCGCTCTAAAACATAATTTATATACCTGTTTTTACGTAAACAAGGAAGGGGTCACATAATCTTCAAGAATCTTCAGAACAAATTTACTTCAAAAAATCTCGTACACACCGTATGACCCAGATGAGAATCAGTTATTTTTGCTCCCAAGAACTAAGAATAGATGTTTATAACAAAGCTCCATAATGTCCTTGGAATCAACCAATCATTTTAAAAGCTTGTTTACAACTCTGAAGCCAGGTGAGAAATGAGGTCAACATCTGGTGTTTATTCATGGAGTACAGGTCATCCCACTTTCTAAAAATAATATCTCCCAATGAATGAATCTTAAACTTAAAATGTCAAATTTGAATCTGACAAACAAACAATTAAAACAAAAATAAATGACTTAAATCAAATATACGTAACAATCGTTCGCGACGTGTCCTCAAAAAGTCATCTATCAAAATGCTTTGCAGATCAAAGGCTTTGAAGGTTTATGCAATAAGGAAATAAATATAAACAAACAGATGACCACACAATCTGTAACAGACCCCTTTAACTAGCGTTGCCCATACTTGTGACATTACTTAACCCTGTCAGTAACCACAGGATCGTTAAATACCGAAAGCAGCTGCCGTGCCGGTATTTCGTATAGCGAGTATGTTTTTCGGTATTTCGTATAGCATGTTTTTCGGTATTTCGTATAGCGAGTATGTTTTTCGGTATTTCGTATAGCGATTATGTTTTTCGGTGATTTAATTTCCTGAGTTGTCTCCCCCAGTGCATGCGGCCGGCCTTAAACTGGATGTCCAGTGTTGTTCCCTGAGCTATGTATGGTCGTCATCTTCTGCGTTGACTGTTAGGTTTCAATCCAAGACATGGCTAGATATATTGAGCTTAACTCTCTACAGGGTATGTCCAATATACCATCATTCGTTTTTTCTTCGTTGTGTCGGTTATAATATGCTACTGTAATCTTATCCATAGCCACTTGATGAAGACACACCCTGGGTATGTTGGTGACAATTATTAAAACGAACATCTGTAGCTCATGCTCCACGATCTTGAACTTATCAACATCATACACCGCTAATCTAAGAGTATAAGTACATTGTGGTTTGTACTGACTGAAAAGTATTTGTCATTTCGCCATTGATATGTTGGCCAGTAATTCGTGGTATGGTATATAGACGATCCGTCTTTAATTGCACATATCATGTTCCCACGTCTTTTCTATGCAACCGTCATTAAGGAGAGCAAACATGTTGAATCTATTAGAGATGAAACTCGATACCGTTTATTTGCCAATATTGATGATCCTGGAGGTGTCAGAATCGTGTTTCTGCAGTCTTGTGTTTTGTAGAATACCGATCATTGTCTTAGCTTTGCCATCACAAGCACATGGTCTGATCAAACATCTGCTCCTCTACATGCTCTCACGTTCATCTGTTCAGCTCCATCTGATGGCGATAACATGGATTCCGACTGGTTCTGTGTCCCTACATCTGTGAATGGTCATGTAAACTAGTAGATTTTAAAATGGGCAATCTGCCTCACCATTTATTACGTCATTTAGCTCAAATCCATTCATCATTGTTCGATCACACGGCTGAGACAAATAAAAAATGACATCCACCATTCAACCACCATTCCGAAGTAAGGAGGTTAATTCAAGCCATATATGTAATGGAGAGTGTGGATCACTCCTAGATCCATTAGGGGAAATGGAATCTGACTCAAAGAGAGACGCCCAAAAATGGTAAGACATCTATAATATAGCGTTGACTTTTGTTTGAAAAGTCCTCGACGAAGAAGCCAACGTAATTCAAATTGCAGGGAATGCAGAGTCTCACAAATGGTAGTGACATAATAGAACATCGAATTTGGCTGCCATTACTACAAGACACTATCAATCGCGACCGCTGTATCATGAACCAATACATAATGTTAAATATTTTAAGGACTACTGAACATTTATGAACAATGGTAAAAGTTATGAAGATTTCAATTGTTACATGGTGTACGATGACAGAGGTCTGGGTGACGAACATATGATCAGAATGTCCGACAACCTGTATGTGTGTGTCTGCATGCCTTGATACCTTTGCACGCTTGCTCGGAATAGTTTTTGTCGGCGGTAGATAGGCATGGGCACGTAATTTGCTTTAATTGACATACACGTACGCAAAAGCCTTCTCGTTTTGTAAGGTAATTTATTGAGATATTGTGACAGTGGCTTTTCAGATATTTTATAGCATAGATTATTTGTAAAGAATGTTTTCCCTACATGAAAGGTCATTGCACTTTGAAAATATATCAGGAAGTCTTTGGCGGAATTACCAAAAACGAATCACTATCATTTTGACCAATCAGAAATTACTCTTTATTATAAATACCCACCATACTTTACCTTTTACTCCAGAAAGTTGCTCTTCAGATTGTAATAGTAAAGTAGGTTAAATTTGTTTCTCTCTGCATGTAAAAGCAAAATCTTTGAATCTAGAATGTTGTAAACAATTCATACAACTGCTGCATGTTTTAACTATACAAATAATCAAAATGTTTAGACCTCCCCCACCAATAGTTACATTTTGTAGAGACACTACTATTGCCAAAAATGTTGACCATCACTAAGCTTTTTTTTCCTTTCAGAGTACTGAGTATATGCATATATTAGACATCTTAGTACTTCTTTTTCTTTCAGAGAACTGAGTCTATCATATATTAGACATCTTAGAACTTCTTTTCCTTTCAGAGAACTAAGTTTTTGCATATATTAGAAATCTTAGTACTATCTTTTTAGGATTGTGAGGATCAAATGTATTATTATTTTGTATTTGATTAAAAGAACTCATTACCGCAACGGTTAAATTTGTCATCTAAAATATATCATAGTTTAATTACAAATAAAAATAATCGTAAATCGCGAATAAACGCAAATTAGGTCCAGTCAAGACACGATGAGTTACAGTTCTTGGCTTTACTTGGTGTAGCTCTATTCATCATTTATCGCTACTTCTCTTATAAGGACCTATTGCATGTTAATGTAAAATTACTTGCAGGACATCAATTGTGAATAGAAGCCATCTTTAGAGAATTTCAAATTCTGCCACTTATTTCGCCTTTGACGTTTACTTCATTATTATAAATATACTGTTTCGAGAGTATCGACTTAACAATTTGCTCATTAAGTTACCATGGTATACATTTGCGCAATAAACAAAGGTTCATTCAGGAAGGCAGGTAAGCAAACGAGTTTGCTCTAGTCATGAAGCATATATAAATGATGAATATAATTAAAAAATGTATTAAATCTAGACCACTAATTGCGTTCCAAGGCAAACGATTTTTAATCCTGTACATCTGAATATTTGAATGTAAAAAGCATTGCTGTTGAATTCAGAGTAATTAGTTATTCTTTCTTACACTATTGAAGTAAAGGATTAGATGAAATCGTTTTGATTTGCATTATACAGAGCAACATTTTTCGACCTTTTGCAATTCAGATAGTTTCTTATGTAGAAACATTAAGTCGTTCTTCTGATGCAGAAGTTACTGTAACAACATGACATCCGTTCTGTTTAATCTATCAAAAACATATAATGTAATTTCTCTGAGAACAAAATATGTATGACTAATTATCGTGATATAACTATAGTTCCAGTGTTTCAGAAAATCCTTAAACAAATAATGCACAATAGACTAGCTATATTTTCTAACCAGATTTCAGTTCCAAATTCATTACAATAAGGATTTAGGAACAACTGTGCTAGTATAAATACAGCTGTCTATATCAAGAAATCTTTATACCATTATACTCTTGTATATGTTACGTTTCTAGACAATGCTAAAGCATCAGTACATTTAGGCTCAGTGGGTTATTGTACAAATTGTACACACTTGGAATCAAAAGAAAGTCCTGGCATATACAGTATAGGAAGGATTCTTTAATATACCTGGTAAGAGTACACCCAGAAAGCAAAAGGGTTTGAATTCGGCACTCAGATATACATACTAATTGAATTTATTAGTTTGCTGCTTAAAATATATAGTTAAGGCAGCAAAAATATACAAAATAAATATACGATATTTACGTTCAGTACAGGGAAATCAGTTTAAGATAGTATATTGCAATATAAATTATATGATCTGGTACATGTCTTGCTACCATAATGGGACCTCATTGGAGTCCGAAAGAAGTTAGGTGGTGCTAGCATTATTACTATGACAGAATTAGATTACCTTCAGATTTAATTTAAATTGCACATTATATGTTTGACTCAGTCGTGTATGCTTATCGTTGTAAGGATGTTGTGAAGTACATAAGTAAATATTAAATAAAATACAAATGAGGCCAGTCTTACTTTTATGGATCATTTGGGATAATTAAGTGATACATACTCGACTGCTAACCTCTGTTATGGCAGTACAAGTTCGAGAACGAAAAGTATCGAGTCAGCTTCGGGTAACATACCGTGTTGAAAGGATCTTCAAAAGGCTATAATGTTCTGTGAAATGCATTCATATCACGAATATATCAAATATCTACAGTTCACAGTGAACAGCCAATCTGTATTCCTCTTGAAGACTACTAAATGTATGATATAACCTATTCACAAAATGATGTTTTGCAGCAAACGAAAGAAACAACGAGGTCCATTATATATATATTGCAGATTCATTTGGAATATCCTGGTCTTTTTCCAATGTAAACAAGTAACTTGCACTTTCTGAAAACGAGCAGGTTTTTGCCTAGTTGACTAGAAAGGCAGAGGACGTTCCACTTAATTGCAGATTATATTTAAATTTCACTTTTACGATATATACTATGAAATAAAGTTAATACAAAAATGAGACAGATTCTATCATTTTATTACGTTAAAGACTCATTATAAACTAAAATTTAGAATTTAGTATCATTTGCTTTTGCTAATCCAAATATAAACGGAAGACAATTTAAGGGCGACTCCATTGTACTCGGGTCACTAATTTTTATTCTGTTTTCAATATCTCTATTCGTTTTATCTGTGCCAAATTTGCAAACATCAAGAGTCACATGCCTGAAGTTTGCACAGCAGGAACGTTTAAGCTAACGTTTTCTTAGTCCTAAAACCTTTGCAGAAGACAAGTACTGAATATTGTAGGTTTTTTGTGGCACAATCGACACTCCAAGATTGCAAGCATAATATAGAGTGTATTTTATATTCCATAATACGTTATCATGACTATTCCATAATACGTTATCATGACTATTCCATAATACGTTATCATGATTATTCCATAATAAGTTATCATGACTATTCCATAATACGTTGTCATAGCTATTCCATCAGGTTTGAGAAATTTTACAGACACTGAGTAAAACTGCGTACTTTTCCAGTCCATAGAGATAGTGGGTGATACAGAGAATTGCTGTTTGTCGTCAAATACGCAACTAATTGGAGATTATTACTGTAAATGCTAAGATAAACAAAACTTTCAGACACTCCCAACAAATGTTTATACACCTTATTTGTCTGTTGGTAAAATTATAAAAATATATAATAAAGAGTAATTGTTATTACAATGATTTGCTTAGTGCATATTATACATATGTCAATTATTTTGTGTTGTTAAATATTGAGGATTGACAATCATATATTTTCTCATTTGCTCCTCAAGGTCAAAGTTGTGATTACGACGTTTTACCTGGCTTGGGAAACCGAGATTACAGCTATTTTCTTTTAGAAAATGGACCAGAAAATTTTGATGAAGTTCTCGACAACAAATGATATTGTCTCAAAGACTGGAATGTGCTAAATGATCCCACAAATTTGAAGATTGGTTCTTGTGGTACCAACAACTCTGGATTACAGGTCTGTGTCTGGTTAAAAGTGTTCGTTAAATCGGTTGAGTTTTGTTTTCATTTGACTAAATATTAGGTCGTTTTAAACCTTTGAACAAAAAATTGTTGTAGTCTTTTTCACGTAATTACAAATTGTATTAATATATAAATAAATATATAAATTAAAAGATAGCGTGACTCGCACAAATGTTACCTAATGGTTATATAACAAATTTCAATATTAACAATGTTATAAAAGATATAAATTCAATATAAGAATTTTATAAAAAAAAGCATGAAAGTCCTTTATCTCAGGCACAGTTCCGAATGTGGAAGATGACGTAGTTACACGTCCAGTATGCATAATGTCCTATAATAGTTTCTGTTCAGCTTGGACAACAATGATTTAAAAATTGGGTTCGCTCAAGATAGGCCGGTACTGCTTCAGTGAGTACATTGTATTCTTTTCTTTAGATCTGCCGACCCCAATGAATAAATACATATATACATACATACATACATACATACATACATACATACATACATACATACATACATACATAGGTATTACGGTTTGGGATGGCCCAGTGGTCTTAAGATATGGGTAGGGCTTATAAAACTACAAGTTTATCCTGAAGCAGTCTTTAAACTTTGTATAATTTTCATAGTATGTTAGGTTGCTAAGTATTAGACGGTTTAGAGAATAACCAATGTATGTTTTTTTTAACTCTCTCTCCTCTCTCCCCCCCCCCCACTCTCTCTCTCTCTCTCTCTCTCTCTCTCTCTCTCTCTCTCTCTCTCTCTCTCTCTCTCTCTCTCTCTCTGCATTCTCTAGCTATAAGTTCATTGATATGGATTTGGTTCGTAACATCATCATTGAGCTAAACATTTATCTGGTTGCTGGGACAATAAGATACCTCATTGTTTTACTAAATGAATGAATTTTAGTTTCTTTAAGTGTCTATCTGTTTTGTCATATTGTTAATTACCTCGTTAAGAGAACCTCTAACTCAATGGCATTTTTGTTTCAAGAGATAATGTTGAGAAGAGGTTTAATGCTATGAACAGCCAATTCATGACCTACTTAAATTCAGTACTTTTCTATTCTCTAGACAACCCTACATTTGATGAAGGTGAATAAACACTGTCACACATTTGTATCAACCGTATTTTAGTGAATAATATTCTTAATTTTTTATAAATGAAATAGCTTCAGTGAATAAGAACGCACGCTTGTATCAATTCATGATCGCCAAAGCTTTACAATATGCCAGACAATACATTTATTCTCACGTTTCTTTCTTGAATTCATATGTGTCTGTCAATTGTTTTAATGAGAATACCTTTAACACTAATGCCTTTAATTTGACAATATTTTATAATTTGTTTCTTGATTTTTCACTAATCATGTCCAATCAAATATAACTCGTTTTCACGCTGGTTGGTACATTTTTACGATGTATGAAAATATTGTTAAAGTGTCATTGAAAGCATGGGCAACAATTATTTCTTCACGGCTCAATACGTCGACTGTGATCAAAATAATTGTAAAAAGCACGCACTACCAATCCATTTTGGCATGTCAACATATATATATTTACTGTGAACCTATAAATGAAAGACAGTCCAAATCATAATTGCATGAGAATGCGCAATTAAGTCCATATCTATATAAAGTCAGTAGATGTTTTGTGCCAAGTGAAATAGGATATTAGTAATTTCTTCAACATTCAGGATAAGCCCTTTTTTTCTATAACATTGTCAGATGAATAAAGATATTACTGTGAATCATTTGAAAATAATTTAGTTAGTGTTGGTTTAGTGCTCCGGCATTTCAATATCCAGCGCTACCTAGAACATTTACTAAATAATTCATAAATATAAAAAAAGAAACATTATTACATACCAGGTTTAAATGTTTGTAAATTACCGGGTTCTGGAGTGGAAGAAGCACACAATTACAAATATTCAATCTCATGGTTCTGCGTGAAAAGTAGTCGACAAGACATATATCTTGTGCTAATAGATTTCTAAAAGGCTTTTGATATAATGTGGCACAAGGCATTGTGGGCCACAATGAAGAAGTATAACATGGGTCAAACGTTGACCAGTACATCAAGCAGCTATACGCGAAGGCTACATGTGCAGCAATTGACCAAGGCTATGTTGAGGGACCGGTTCCAGACAACAGTCGGCTTTCGTCAGGCTGTCTCCTGTCACCCAGACGTTTCAACATCTACTTAGAGCGCATCATGAGCGAAGCCCTGGAAAACCACTGTGGGACAGTCCGCATTGGAGGGGACAACTTCACCAACCTCTGCTGTGCACACGACATTGGTGGTATGGCATGCAATGAAGACGAGATCTTAGTGAAAAACCCGGATGATAAAATATCCTCCAGATTCGACATAGAGTTAAGCATTGAGAAGACACAGCTAATGACAAATAATGGCAAACAAATCTCAGCCAAGTTTAAAGTTAGAGGACTGGAACTGGAAACAGTGAGCCGGTTCAGATATCTTGGTTCCATAATCACCGAAGAGGAATCAAAAGCAGAACTGTTCTCACGATCAGCACAAACAACGGCAGCTATGTCAAATCTAAGACCCATCTGGAGAGACAAAAATATCTGTCTGAAAACTAAATTCAGAATATTGAAAGCACTATTTATATGAGGCCTTGATCCTGACAGGAGAATTACAACGAAGAATGCAGTAACTTGAAATTATATGCTACATTACTATCCTTGGTATCCTTTACATGGACCACATCACAAATGTGCGTAGCACCGTCAGGTGCAAAGTAGGCCAATATGAAGACCTCAATACCACCGTCAAAAAGAGAAAGCTAAAATGGTATCGCCATGATACTAGAGCCAATAGTCTATGCACAAAAATCATGCAGTGCAGCATCTAGGGTGGCAGAAGGACAGGTAGACAGAGTTAAAAGTGGACAGGCGACATCACAGAATGGACCAGGAAATATTTTTGTGGAGACACAGGCATTGGCACATGATCGAGAGAAGTGTAGATAACTGGTCAGATGTTTAGCAGCACAGCGTCTCGATCACATTGATGATGATGATGATGATGATGATTGCTGATTTGTTAGAGAGAGAGTAGGTATATCAGTGTCATAGAATACACACTATAAACAATGTTAAGTTACAGATGTAAATAAACTTGCCTCTGTTCACAGACTAATATGGACATAAACCGGTCTATCAGTTCACAGAATTTACGCGGTAAATATATGATGCAAATCCTACTCACAAAATGTATTGGCAACAATTTCAGTCTAGTCTACTGTTCCAAATCAAATATTGCAAATATCCGGTGACAAATACATTCAAGTAAATATGTGAATGTATGCATCCTGTAGTTCTCTTTTCGCTTGAATTTCGCAACAATGTAATGTTAAGTTTTGAAAATGACATTTTGTTTTATAGGGTAAAAATGGATCGTGCACTATAAGCCTACTCTCACCAGTGCTGTATACCGTATCACACGCATACAAAATTCTGTTTATTCAGATGGACGCTTATTCTTTTCTTTATTATTTGTTAATAAAGGCTATGTGATGAAAAGTGTCTCAGATGTGAAATGATTTAATACTAAAATTTAAGAAACTCATTGAATAATGTCCAGATTGTTCATGTTTGCTTAGGCTTGCGTCAGCAAAGCATTATTCAAATCGTGCGTGTATGTATGTATGTATGTATGTATATATATATATATATATATATATATATCCCTTCTAGAGACATCGAATACAGATTTGAATAACTTTATTCATCGTGTCCCTATACAAAAAGTATTTAATAGAATTAATTTTGCAAAGGATTTTTGTGTATTATGTTGGTTTGCATATATTTTGGAGATTTGCTTGTATTTAAAATTTGCCTCTTTGTTCATCTTTTTACAAGGGTCTCTTTAGGGGTAGCGACGAAGTGGTCAAATTTATATTTGAATGGGCTAATTTAAACATCTATATGTCTCTCAATAACTGTAAATTCTCAGAGTATTTCTGCAATGTTGATGAGTAGTAATAACTTAATAACAAGAGGTTGTACAACTATGTCGATAATACTTCAGTATTATCAAGAGTTTTACATCAGTCATCAGGTTTGACAAAAACAAATGAGGATGTTAATGATTGTGTGGAGGATGATGACAGTACTGACGATAATCGAAAATCTTTACAATGTTACTTATAAAAAATTCAAGAGGCAGCAGAGGAGGTGGTGTCAATTTTAACATCACTCTAACCCTGTTATAGCAACAAACTCTGTTACAGGTGAAGAATTGGTATTTCCTTCAATTGCATCAGCAGCAAAAGATTATTTCTAGGTTTGTGAAGCTCACGAGTCAGAACTATTTGCTTTCAACTAACATCTGACACAAGTTTCTGAGGCACACCAACGCCAAGTTTTTATTTTGACATAATGACACCTTGTACTCATTTTTTGTCAAATCCTTCTCGCATATTATCCGGTTTTATCTCTCGTACTTCGCCAAGCATTACCTGATTGCAACCTAGTTTGTCGTGATCTCGATAACAAATATCATGATGCATCGCAATTGCATCCACTTAAGGTTCTTATTCTGGTAACGGATCGTCAATTTCATCGAGTACCTGATCACGTGAAATCCGTGGACCGACATATGTGTTCTGGCTATGCCAACCTCCCATTGGTTTCATTATACAACAAAATTTTTTTTACAAGTTACCTAGTTGATAACAAGTTACCTAGTTGTTAACAAGTTACCTAGTTGTTAACAAGTTACCTAGTTGCCTACTTAAACAGTTACTTTGTTTGCCATTAGAATTGGACATATGTAAGATAAACATAACGCAATAATAACGACAAGCTGAAGTTCCAACTGGATGATGCTGATTATAGTTATAGTTTGTTTGTATTTATAGTTATGATGTATTGCGTGACAACACCGCAGGAGAATGGACAGACGAGTCCAGGTAGTTGTTGTAAAAAGCTACTCGGTGAGATCCAGATCATTGAAACATTGGTTATTAATAGCACAGCTTTGATTATTCTTTGGCGATCTAGCAGCTAACTCATCTTTGGAAAATTCTCCGATAAATCCGTTGACATCATTATATTTATCATGAATATCAAAGTTGTTTAACGCGGAAGATTTCATCCTCTGGTTCCCGATAGCGTCAGTCATCAGCCACGACTTTCACGAGACCGTGTTCGCATTAGGTATACATGCATTCCGCGTCCTATTCCCAACAGATTTGGTGATAGAATTCCAGCTATTACTGCTAGCAGCGAGCCTGTGAACCCTGGCCGCGTTGTAGTTCATTCTTCAGGTTCTTATTTCTTTTGTTCAAGGAGTTTTTTGTGATCGTGTTGTCGGCATTTGTTTTAATTATCGATTCCATAAAATTATTATATCAGTATCGCTTGGTACACGTTTGATTTTATCAGAGACCGTTTGTCCGACAGCTGTTCCTTTGATTCGTTAATTATGGTCGTTTAACTGTCTATATTGAGGTAGCTCACTATGGTCAGATACTGCAGATAAAAGTCACACTAATGTTGCCGTGGTAAATTCAACAGCTTGATTGTTTAGTAAGTGTCATCATAATAGATATTTATTTTTTTATATTTATTCCTTTAGCTGACACGTGTATAGGTCAGGGTTTTGATGAGGTTACTTTTATTCCTTGTTTGGATCAATCAGAAGGTATTGATCATAGTGATCCTCTTTTAACAACTCCTTTTCTTTATTCTAATCAGGGTGATAAACGATAGTCACTTGTCGTCGAACAGGAAAAAGATCCTGAGATCTCCTGATTGTTTCAAAGGGCCATAAGCGAGACTGAAGCCACTGAAGTTCCTGTTTGTTATTTCATTAAAAATGGAATTCTTATGATAAAATGGTGACCTCCCGAGGTACCTGCTGGTGATGAGTGGTCGATGAACTATCAAATAGTAGTTCCAAAACCTTAATTAATCTGGCCCATGAAACTCCTTTGGCTGGTCATTTAAGGATTAATAAAACTTATCACAAGATCTTGACCCACTTCTATTGGCCAAAAAACAAAAGTGATGTTGCCAAATACTGTAGATATTGTTATATTTGTCAAATGGTTGGAAAACCCAATCAAAAGATACCTAAGGCTAATCAACAACCTATTCCTACCTTTGACGAACCATTTAGTAGAATTATGGTAGATTGTGTTACCAAGTCAGGTAACCGATACCTGTTGTCCGTTATGTGTGCGTCAACAAGGTTTCCAGAGGCAATTCCATTGAGGAATATAAAATCTAAAACAATAGTAAAAGCTATAATAAAGTTTTTTTTTTACTCAGTATGGCCTTCCCAAATCTGTTCAGTCTGATCAAGGTTCAAACTTCATGTCTGGAATTTTCCAGCAAGTTATGTATGAATTGGGCATTCAGCAATTCAAGTTAAAAATGAAACTATGGTTTGAAAGAACTACAATGGAGAAAACGTTTGAGTTTGATAATGGAGTTGTGTCAATCTTGTTCATTCTTCATACTTTTCTTCAGATTAGATATTACGGCCCTTACAAAGTTATGAAGAAATGAATTAGTTAAGTTATAGTATTGGTGCTCCTGGAATCTAAATAAATTATAGGAGTACCAGTATATTAAAAGAGATAGCCATGTTAAACATGTAATTAATTTAGTTTTACCTGACCCACTCAGTGAAGGAATATCACCAGATTCTACTGAAATTGAAAGGACGACTGATATTGAAATGACGAATCTTTGTAATTCAGAAATTATGAAAAATTTAGACCAGAAACTTTCACATTTGCAAGTGCAAGAAAGAAATGAACTGAAACAGTTATTATTTGAATATGAGCACTTATTTCCAGATATTCCTACAAGGACAAACACAATTTTTCATGACGTTGAAATTGAAATTCGACACGCGTTAAACAACATCCATACAGGATGAATCCACTCAAACAGGAATACTTAAAAAAGGAAATTCAATATTTGCTGGAGAATGATTTTATCGAGCTCAGTAATAGTGATTGGAGATCACCATGCATACTTGTTCCAAAACCAGATAAAACTTTCCGTATTTGCACTGATTATAGGAACGTGAACAGTGTTACAAAAACAGATTCATTCCCATTACCAAAAATTGACGATTGCATTGATAAAATCGGGAATGCCAAGTATGTCACCAAATTTGACCTTCTGAAAGGATTTTGGCAGATTCCACTAACGGAAAGAGCAAAGGAAATCTCGGCTTTTTTGACTCCAGATGGACTTTACCAATATAAAGTAATGCCATTCGGGACGAAAGGGTCACCAAGTACATTTCAACGTCTTATGAATATGATCACCTCTGGTCTAGAAAATCGTGATGCCTATATAGATGACGTCGTCATCTACAACGACACCTGGATGGAACATCTAGCAACAATTCGAAAATTCCTTGACAGACTCACTGATGCATGTTTGACAGTTAATTTATCTAAAAGTGAGTTCTGCCGTGCTTGTGTGACTTTCTTAGGACATATTGTGGGACATGTACAAGTTAAACCAATAGATGCTAAGGTTGAGGCTATTTCTAAATTCCTTGTGCTGAAAATGGAAAACAACTGATGCGGTTTTTAGGTATGGCCGGATATTATCGGATATTTTGTTCAAATTTTTCCATAATTGCAGAAGCTCTGACAAATTTATTGAAAAGAAGAACAAGTTCTGTTGGACTAAAAAATGTCAGGAGGCTTTTGATAAGTTGAAAGCCATACTTGAAACAGCACAAGTTCTTGCAGCTCCAAATTTTAGTCAACCTTTCAAATTATCTGTCGATGCAAGTGTATGTATGTATGTATGTATGTATGTATGTATGTATGTATGTATGTATGTATGTATGTATGTATGTATGTATGTATGTATGTATGTATGTATGTATGTATGTATGTATGCATGCATGCATGCATGTATGTATGCATGCATGTATGTATGTATAAGAATGTTGCAAACATTTGTTGCCTTACATTTATTGGTAACCGCTCCGGTGGCCTAGTGGTTAGAGCGTCCGCCCCGGAAGCGGGAGGTCGTCGGTTCGATCCCCGGTCGAGTCATACCAAAGACTTACAAAAATGGTACTAACAGCTGCCTCGCTTGACGCTCAGCATTACGAGGTTAGTGTTAGGACTGGTCGGCCTGGTGTCAGGATAATGTGACTGGGTGAGACATCATGCTACATGTCTGCGGCATGATGTCTCAGTGCTAGACATCACTATAAACTGCCTCACTGCAGACATCGTAGCGATATGACTGAAAAATTGTTAAAGCTACGTTAAAAATCCTAATCAAACAAACAAACAAACAAACATTTATTGGTGTTTCTTCAAGAGAATTCTGAATTCCTATGATTCATTTACTCATTTTATTCGGATCATACCTATTTAATTAATTTATATTGTACTTGTTCGATTCCAGCTGTGTCTATTCTTCAAGTAAATTATACAATTGTAATGTTTAAAATCGCTTTGTTAAAATCATTGTATGTTAAAAGTACAATGTATGCAATATATTATCATATATTTAGTCGGACATTTTATCAAATCGTTAACAGAAAAAAAAAACTATTTGTTGGTGTTTTCTTTACTGCTTTTATTATGTACGATATTTGAAAAAGAAACTTAATTTATTATTACTCTCTGTTTATGTTCGTGATTGTGTTATACATTGATGTTTGTTATTGAAATCTAAGTAATACTCCAATATTAGCAAATCAAGTTTAACACGTTATCTTGACAAAGGAATGTGAGCCACATTATGTGTCCCATTTCTTACTGATTATTTTTAAACACGATCTGCGTTGGTCAGAAACTATCAGACGAGAAATTTAAAGGCTAAACAATTATGCTCAATAGATTGACATATCAGTAACCACGTGACGTATTGTAAATTTGAATAATTGCTGGAAGGTCATTTAGGTCATACCCTTGGATTGCCTAAAGAAACGAATATTAATGATGATATACATATTCTCTACAATAAGGAAGTTTTAAAAGTTGCAAATGAACTGCACGCACGTTGAGATCATATTGATTCGTCAATAATCAATAACCAATCAGAACACCTCGATACGTATATATTAAGCTCTTTAGTGGTACAAAAACAGTGTACCTGATTCGTTGTCCTGCATCAGTGAACGAAGATATATTACTCCAAATACTTGAAGCAATTTCAGATGCCGAATTAATGGTAAGTAACTTTTTTATTTGGAATATAAAACAAGAAACACTCAGTCCAGAGAGACAAAGAGAGAAGGAGAGAGACAGAAAGAGACAGAGATGGATGGTCGTGCAAAGAGACCCAAGTTAGAGATACATAAGAGAGAGAATGAGAGCAAAACCCATATATAAAGCGGATTTTATTTTACTTCGTTTGCTTTTTCATGTTTTGTGGGTTTAATATTAAACTTGCCTGGCAATGGCAACAACAAAACGATATAGCTGAATAACTGCTTGTTTAAAGATCAACAAATACAAAATGAAATAGAATGCTTAGATAAATTATTCTGAGGACACTAGCGAACAGTTTAACGAAAAATGAAAGAAATCCAGAATAAAAGATCATTAACACTTATTGACGGATTCAAATGTGAAAATCTGTGATTAGAATGAATAAAAGTTATTTCTTTGAATTGGGTCGTGCTTGCTTTCCCTCTTTAGAACTTGAGTCTCAATCAAAACTGGACTGTTCGATAACTTCAGATCCAAAGTAGAAACAGGCATGAGTAGAGGCCACTCATTTCCAGTAAGCATTAAATGACTGGTTTTGCTCGACACTAATTGGATCAAAATTATTCGTTAAAGGTTTAGATGTAACAATCTTCAAACATTTTGCTCATTTTCCTTCGTCTATCCTCCAATTAAAATAAAATATAATGGACTTTTTAACTAGTTAATACTTCCTTAAATAGCCATAGGGTTGAATTCAGACATTGCAATTATTTTTTGTTTGTATAGAGAACAATTCTTATATACGAATAAATATAATTACCATACTTGTTAGATAATTTGTACCTGGTACTCCACGGAAATTTGAACCCGGGTCGTAGGTAAACGCCACAGATACCATTTGGGTCATACAAAAATAACCAAAAGGAAAAGAGAAGACCAATTAACAAATAATGTTACAGAGACCGTGCTTAGCAGAAACACCCATATGTCGACTTTGTAATCTTTTTTCATCTGTACACTGTCATTCTGGATTCATAAGACAGTAATCAAGGTATATATAAATACTTATTGAGAATTATAAATGCACACGAAACAAAACGAAAAGTGGAAACCCTGGATTATACACGAGAATGCTTGATAATAATAACGAATGTTTATAAATACGAATAAATAGCAGTGTTATTCAGTGTTATATATATATATATATATATATATATATATATATATATATATATATATATATATATATATATATATATATATATATATATATATATATATATATATAGATGAGCCATTTCAAGTATGAGTAATACATTTCTTATATTCGAAGTATTGTTAGGAAGACTTATTGCGGCTTTTATTACTAGGAAATGTACCGTTTATGTTGTTCTGATGTTCTGAGCAATCTCCCATTACATATTACTTACATTTTATTTTCCTTTCTATTTTTAAAAAATATTTTTTAATCACAGTACAATTTTATGATATTATATCTTAACTTTGTTTGTATAGATAGTTTTTTCCGTTTATTAAGTAGATTCGTCGTTTGAGTTTTCTCTCTTATGTTGTTGTAATGTATGTAAAATATATATTTCGTTTTTATTTGAATGCACGAGCGTGCAAGGCGTGATGCGATATCATATCCAAGTAAAAGATGGTAACCAAATGTTGATTTCCTTTAGGGACCCAGGGTGCCATTCAATGTTAATTTCAGTGATATGATAATATTACATTTATATTGGGCCCTATACGATTGAAATTTTCAATAGGACCCCGTAATATCGTTTGATGTTCCAATGTGCCATATTTTAGCACAACGGATGGACCGATTCTCAAATGTGTAAATAAATCAATCATTACATACATACATAGATACATACATACATACATACATACATACATACATACATACATACATACATACATACATACATACATACATACATACATACATAAATACGTACGTACGTACGTACGTACATACATACATACATACAGACAGACAGACAGACAGACAGACAGACAGACAGACAGACATACATACATACATACATACATACATACATACAGGTACACATTTTGTGATTCAGGAGTCTAATGAACATTATTTGTTTTTTTTAACAAGTTATGGTAATTATTAAATGCAGTCTCTTTCAGATGAGAGAAAACATGCATACATCCATCACATTTCCTATCGAGTAAAATCTTGCTCATTTTAATGCATTACAAATATTTGCTCCAACTTTAAATTTTAGTTGCACACGTTCAATACGATGCACATTAAATTTTAATCTCAGTATATTATTCTAACAGCATTTAAAGTAAGTGTTACTGGTGTTAGCAGCACAACTATTGTAGCAGTAGTAGTAGTAGTAGTCTTGGTAGTAGTAGTAGTAGTCTTAGTAGTAGTGGTAGTAGTCTTAGTAGTAATAGTAGTGGTGGTAGTAGTAGTAGTCTTAGTAGTAATAGTAGTGGTGGTAGTAGTAGTAGTCTTAGTAGTAATAGTAGTAGTCTTAGTAGTCTTAGTAGTAATAGTAGTAGTCTTAGTAGTAGTAGTAGTTGTCCTAGTAGTAATAGTAGTAGTCTTAGTAGTCTTAGTAGTAATAGTAGTAGTCTTAGTAGTCTTAGTAGTAATAGTAGTAGTCTTAGTAGTAGTAGTAGTAGTTGTCTTAGTAGTAGTAGTAGTAGTAGTAGTTGTCTTAGTAGTAGTATTAGTAGTCTTAGTAGTAGTAGTAGTAGTCTTAGTAGTCTTAGTAGTAATAGTAGTAGTCTTAGTAGTAGTAGTAGTAGTAGTAGTAGTAGTAGTTGTCTTAGTAGTAGTAGTAGTAGTAGTAGTAGTAGTTGTCTTAGTAGTAGTAGTAGTAGTAGTAGTAGTAGTAGTAGTAGTAGTAGTAGTACAATACAGAATAAGCTAGTGACAAAAATCATTTTCGAAAACAATCACACTGCCATGATTACCGATTGAAAACTAAGACATTACAAGTTCATGATTTTCTTCAGATAACACCTCAATCCTCATAGCATATTTTTGAAATTTCTTTTCAGCAAATACACATGAGAGAAACATGAACCTTGCTTTGTTAATATGTGTATGGTGTTTTCTCGGGTCTATTAAAGGTAGGCTATTTTAATTTCATACTCACTGTCTTTTATGCTTTCAGATATTGAAAGGAACAGAACACAAAATATGAATATCATCATTAAAAGTCCATTGTTATACAACAATTTCTGCTAGAACACTTTTTGAATTGTAAATAATTTTTCTGTTACCTTTACGTTTTTAAACTTTTATGTAAAATAGTAATATAATCATGAAACGGACATCCTTCCTAAGAGAGAGAGAGAGAGAGAGAGAGAGAGAGAGAGAGAGAGAGAGAGAGAGAGAGAGAGAGAGAGAGAGAGAGAGAGAGAGCAACGGATAAATCAACGATTAGTTCTGCTAAATACTTGACACGTATGCGTTTCAAACTGAATTCGTTACACATATAGAAATTTATAAGCATCACTGATGCCTTCAAAATCACGATCGTCGAGCCATCAGGTATGCTCTAATAATAATAATAATAATAATAATAATAATAATAATAATAATAATAATAAAAAAAAAAATAATAATAATAATAATAAAAATAATAATAATAATAATAATAATGATAATAATAATAATAAAAAAAAAATAATAATAATAATAATAATAATAATAATAATAATAGAAAAGATAATCATATAAATGATTAACACAAATTGGCGTTATTTTGATTATTCAATTTTGATAGAGTTGTTTCGTCAGTGATACATTTTATTAATGTCCAAGTCAACATAAACTTAAGCTTTTAAAACAAAATCGTACTTACATTATTACAAATAGAAGCAAACCCAAGAAAAGATTTAACATCCAAAGCCATAATGGATAACAATATCTTGCTGAATAATAAACAACATTTATAAAGAGAACACTCGAAAAACGTTGCGTGATACCAGAAGGAAATTAGTGAGGTCCTTCTTCATTCGTGTCCTTGGCTAATATTGTTTTTCCTTGAATGAACTTCCTTTTTTAATTGTTTAGAACGAAAGGTATTGTAAAAGTGTAAAAGTAACAAATCGTACTTGCTCTACTTTTGTATTCAATTTTAATCAATATATTGTGTGTTATACTTTTTGGTCCATAACAATTAATTCGGAATGTTATATTCTTTGGACGTGTGATATAAACTGTAGGATTATTTTGGATTTAACTCAAAATACATACGTTCATTTTGTAACAAAGAACTTAAAGTTATTATTTACATTTTACTAAACTCGATGGTTTTACTTCTTTCTGTTTTCTTTTAAGACCATATTATGTCGTGTCGTGTCGTGTCGTGTCGTGTCGTGTCGTGATGTGATGTGATGTGATGTGATGTGATGTGATGTGATGTGATGTGATGTGATGTGATGTTATGTTATGTTATGTTATGTTATGTTATGTTATGTTATGTTATGTTATTTTGCGTTGCGTTGCGTTGCGTTGCGTCGCGTCGCTTCGCATCATATCATGTCATGTCATGTCATATCATATCATTGTATATCATATCATATTATATTATTGCATATTATATTATAGTATATATATCAATTATAATTCCTTTACAATGCACATGATCTGTTTAGAGCCCCTTTATTCAAGGAAATTTAAATATTATATATATATATATATATATATATATATATATATATATATATATATATATATATATATATATATATATATATATATATATATATATATATATATATATATATATATATATATATATATATATATATAATTGTAAAGAATCACACTCAAAAGGAGACAGTTGCAATGTAAACTACACGACCCTAAACAAGTTGGAAGAGAGAGCCACCAATAGCTCATCTGCATATACCTGGTCCTCGATACATGATGTTTCCCTAATTAGTGGATGGTATGACGTCGGCAGCAGAAACATGCCTACAGATCCTAGTAAGCTGAATATATACAATTCATGCGGAACTGAGTTTCCAATCTGGATGAATGGTGAGTAATTTCAAGTTAAGATTTTTGAAGTTCACGTTGATATAAATGCTATTCAGAAATTAAAATGCTGGTAAACTCCTAAATTTAATATGACGTTTTGTTTAACTGTATGTGTACCAATAACAAAGGTATCACGTATATAGAGGTGGACACGGTTGTCGTATTCCTTGTCAAATGAGAGTCAAAGATGGTGGTATAAATCAGTCTTTTGAACGATAATTTTTAAAATGCAGTAAACATTTGCTAGTTTGGGTTTTTAATTCTTATACATTTTTTTATACATTTTATTTTTACAATGCTTGAATGAAATACAATCGGTGTTATCCATATCTACCATCCTGTCAAAATATTTAAAGAAGGCAAAATTATTTTTTAACAGATTATTCCTATGGGAAGTTTGTGGTAGACGCCGGTAATATATATATTTATTCGCCTTAATTTCTTTTTTTTTTCTTCTGTCGGCATGAGTTTAACGCTCAATGTTTTGTGAAATTAGTTCGATTTTATTGTTTTGCGTTACAATTACTCGAAACAAATCATTACAATAACAATATAGTATTATATGAATAAACAACTTTAAATACAATAGGACAATACATATATGTTGGTGAAACGTTTGTTTGACAATAAGATTTAAACTATTAACCAAAATAAGAACTGCTTATTCAGTACATATGCCAACAAAATAGAACACTTTGAAAAATATTAATATCAGATGAAACGATAACACTTGAATTCATGTTTTTCTTTCGTTTCACAAAGGTACAATACCACAGACCAGTGAAGGAAAAGTTACTCGCACAGCTTGCATACTTACTTATTGGAGTGAATGTCCTTTCAAGCTTGAAATTGAAGTAATCAACTGCGGAACCCATATGCTCTACAACCTACCGGCATTGACTTCTTCTCCTTACAACTTCTACTTCACAGCCTACTGTTTTGGTAAGTATTTTAGAATACTCACAAGTTAAATTGATTATCTTTACCTCTTGGAGACACTTGATGTGTTGTAAAAGAATTGAACCCATTCGCCAACCGCTTTGTATCACGTACCTACTTTAAATGTCTGCCATATGCTCAAGTCAGTTGAGATTAGAATATGTCCCAAGGCAAATTATAGTTGCATATTTGACTGTTAATTTTGATACATAACACGTGCATATGTAATTTTTGCGTCGGTATTTTGAAGAGTTTTAAGTTGTTGCTTAGATGTTACATTTTCCTTTCTCGTAATAGCATATTGAATAAACATCAGCATGAAAAGTCAGGGTCACTATTATTTCAGATATTTGCTCTTATGTTCATATTTTGCAACTTTATATGGGGGTGGGGTGGGGTAATGTATGGTAATATGCTAGAATGATTAGAGAATATTTGCATTTATCGAGTGAATAAAGGAAATAATATATCGATTAGGTGAAATATTGAGTATTTTCACGTGTGGCGAAGCGTTTCATGCACGATGTGAAATCGAACATTATTCGACTCAAAGCAAGCATCTTGTCTTCTTATTTTATCTTCAAACGAACTGGTTAGTTAGAGTGTATAACATATAGATAATTTCAGATTTTCACCTATTATGTTATGCTGTGTTTATGTATATTAGAGTGGAAAATATTAGCAACATAATTATATTTTCTAATTTAACCCAAGAAATCATACCTGTAGGATAAAACAACTATTTGCTCAGTGACATTTGCACTTGGTTATCATTGCATTGTATAATAGGTCAACACGCTACCATTGCACCAAGGGATTGACTACATGGCAGACTCAAATCTATGGTCATAATGTTATTAATGCTTAGTTTTGAAAGAGTTCATTAGACGAAGAAGAAAAAAAGATCCCTGACACCATGCCGACCAGTCTTAAAACTAACCTCTTTTTGCTAATGGCCATGCGAGAGACTCGGTAGTACCATTTTGTAAGTCTTTTGTAAGACTTTGCTGGGCATCGAACCCACAACCTACCTCATCAGAGGCAGACGCTCTAAATACTAGGTCACCGGTGAGATCTCTTTACCGCGAATTAGAAACAAATGATATCATAAAACTAATATACTAACATTTTCAGCTGAAATCATACCTTTGTGAAGTACATTGCCTTAGACTGATGCAAGTTACGTTTGTTTGAATTTCACCATCTTTTTTAACATGTTGCATATATGCAAGTCCCAAAATAGGATTACCTGATTTGAGAAATCGGCGTAAAGCTCGTATAATTGTTAACCAACGTTACAGACAATTCCATTAATGGACTAAATTAAAGCGGGTAAGATACAATCTGTAGTTACTAGCCAGTTTTAACTGAATAAAAGTACAGACATTCCAGCCTTCAAATTTATTAACCAATCCATGCATTTATTTTTGTTTTTTCTAGACCAATCTGACCTTTCGCCGGTCTCCATTAAGGTACAACCGTTGCTTTTCTTCGCTGATGAAAATGCAATAGATGGGCAAATCTTTAAAAAGCCACGATTGTTGTTTCGTTGTCAGATCATTGGAAACATGACCGATGACCTCTACTATTCAGTATCGTGGTAAGCTTGGTATACATATATTTATTTTATCAGAAAAAAGACTTTAACCTCCAAAACCTCTTGTTATGCATCATTTATATTGTATGCTTTGAGTTTTGTTTACGAGCTTAGAATATTTTGAAAATGAAAAAAAAAAAATAATGAAATAATAAAAATGAAATCACTCGAAGAACCAACATGAAACCTATTAACGCGATCACAACAAAATATACCCGTAGAACCACATGATTTTTCCTAACAACCAGTATTAACTAATGTTAATATCAGATATTTATATGAACCAGGTGAATTTCAAGATGGTAAAAAAGAGTGACTCATCCAATTTGGTGTGTTACTACACATACAATATCTAGCATAACAAGAATGTACTGGTAGACCTGCAATCTATAGATTCGATTCATACTGCTCTTCAGCGTGGATTTACACGTGATCAATTGCAAGTGATACGCGAGGATACACACTTACCACCGCGATCACTTAACTAGCTCCTTGACGTCTATTACATGCAAAGCAGGTCAGAATCGTATTTTTACGTGTATAAACGCGACTACTATCTTTTCTAAATTGTCTTGGATGTATATCCGAATACTGACATATCATTACTGTGTTACAGCTCTCACAATGATTATTCTGTTGTTGTTTCATCATCATTATAAATTCAATATCAATATCAAAGTCGCGATTATTTGTTGTCACATTTTTATAACTAGCGAGTTTGTTCTTACTATATCATCGTTAACAATTTGTTGCTGGTGTCAGTACAAATTACAATAACCCTTCCCAGCTGAGATATTCTTCTAACTCGTGATACTGTGAGATAGACTAAGTCTGACCACACGATACGATCATCAATAATCGAAACAAATGTATCAGAAACAGTTTACCCCTGAGATGACTGGATCGTTATTGCGTATCTTAGCGTCCATGGAGATTTGTCTTTTAAGGCATCCTCGACAGCGCTGATAAAAACTAGAACAATATCCTTTAAGACGCGATTCTGTTTATTTAAATTCTAAAAACGTTTCCCTATGTAACTAAAGTAATTGATGTTGAAGTTTATCACGAATTATCGTTCTACTTGCCAATATCAAATCGTTTGATCTTCATTTATCCCAAAAATAATTGATGAAAGTTTCTGAAATTATTTCGTGGGCTATTTTACACCGAATTTTCATCGGATGTATTCTAATTAATTTATTGAATTCTCTTAATTCCGGATCATGGGTTCTATGATCATCAGTTATTTCTTCGTAATAATCTACAAAATCCTTCAACCAATCGTGCGGAGTCAATCCAACAAATGGTGGTTATTGACCGTGATCGCCACACATTATCACAGCTGTGTTCTTTATCAATAGCGAATCAAGAAACAGTTTTAAGATATCCAGCGACAATGTGCATATTTCATCCCAAAATATTATTCTGGGTATATATTTTTCATCCATTTTCGAATGAGTCCATGCACCCCCGTTGTATCGAAAAAAAACTGATAAGTACATGAATGTACACCTCTCTCTTACATTTCTCTCGCAAGTCTGTTGGTAGGAGTTAAGACAACAAAATCTGTCAAAATACTTAAAATAACATGAGTTGTTTTCCGCATCCACCGGGTCTCTCTCTCTCTCTCTCTCTCTCTCTCTCTCTCTCTCTCTCTCTCTCTCTCTCTCTCTCTCTCTCTCTCTATATATATATATATATATATATATATATATATATATATATATATATATATATGTATGTGTGTGTGTGTGTGTGTAATTAGGACTTTTTAACGGAGGATTAACACTTTTTCAGTCATATCGCTACCATCTCTGCAGTGAGGCAGTTTATAGTGATATCTAACACTGGGGCATCATGCTGCAGACATGTAGCATGATATCCCACCATGTGATATTATTCTGACACTAGTTCGACCAGTCCTAAGTAATTGGTGTAACTCAGCCGGGTATCGAACCCACGGCCTCCCACTTCCGCGGCGGACGCTCTAACCACTCGGCCACCGGAGCGTTTTGTCCATTTAGATAAACAGTCTGATGTCTCGATACTGGATTGGATATAGATGGCGCCCTCGACCTTTGTCGAGGCGATACTTCTGATATCTGATTGCTGCGATAAGTATTTCTTATTTCAACATCTGCAAATTCAGCATCAGTCCATGTAAATTGAGTCACTAATTCTGTACATTTTTTTTCTGTATATAAATTAATTCGTTTCAACACTAACTGCCGTGTTAGGGAATCTATTGATCATCGATAGCAAGTTTATAGAAACATACGTGAGCATGGATGATCTTAGATGTTTATACTGAGGCGATACATCATCGATATAGGCAACATTTGTTCCCAACCGTGTTCCGTTAGCCAAGTAAGCATTTTCTCGACTTACAAATATATCCTTCGCTGTTGCATCTGCGATTATAAAATCATACTCAGCATCATCTAGAATTAATCTTGCATAATGTCGCTTAGGATCATATGTACCACCTTGAGTAGATTTAGTGATTATTCTTCTACCGATATCTTTTGCGGCTTTATCATCATTGTGTGTTCACCAAACATCAGTCTGCTTTTGATATGATATAATTGCGTCACTTAAAATCAGCGATATCAGTATTTTACAATCAATAATATAGCGTAATAAAACTATTGGTGTCCAGCATTTTTCACAGAAATGCCGACCAAACCAAATATAACAGATCGGATGGGGTCCTTTAGCAAACTCGAATTATATAATAGGAGCGAATCCAGTTAGATCAAATTCGGGTAGTGGTTCATTTACCGAGTATCGATACTCAAGTCATTTCGCGACGGTGGTATACAAATCTTGTAAAATATCCAGAAAATTCTCTGTACGCTACGAAACCTTCTGGATAACACGCGACCATATCAACCGAGATAACATCTTTTTAATCGTATTTGGTATTTCACAATCCACCGTGTCCATATTCATATCAGCTTGATTGTACAGCCTCAAGAAAGTCAAATCGTGTTGGCTTACACGAATTCTTTTCTCGGGAAAAGTGGACTGCAACTGACAAAACTGTAATATAATTTATTAGTAATTGTTCAATATTCTCTGTTGAAAATTTCTGATTGAGTTTTTGCATTTCTTCATGAAGAGATTTTTTACGATATATTTCACCGTTAGGTCTTACCAATTGATCTAAACTGCTTTTCTATTTTATACAAATATTTCATCTTGTCTAATAAATTCATCGTCGTTTTCAGAACTCTGAAATAACCATACTCACACAATATCGTTTTTACTTATTTCGTGAATAAAATCAAATATGTTTCTTTCAGAGTTCTCTGGATAAAATCTTACGGTTCGATCTAGTGAAAATATTATAAATGCGTTAGTCCACGCGTGGGCATTATAATGTTTCGAATCATATAAAATCTTCCCTGTTATCGTTTTTACTATTACCGGAAATTTTTGTATCTTTTCTAACCCGGATACATCATTAATTATAGCCCCGGTATTGTGTTCAGCTCAGTCGTTTATTTTTTTTTAAGTATTAGATCAGATAATCCGTTTTCACGTATCGCGTTGGAAGAATGTTCGATTACTCGCTCAGCGATACAATTTAGTCTGGACAATTACATTGGTTTCAGATTATCAACACTGGCTTTTTCACATATCAGATAAATTCCATAAATTACCGCGGTTACAAGATACTGGCTTTTTCATAATACTTTATGTCAATACCAGTCAACATTCTTGTTTTGAAATTTTTACTCAGTATGACAGCTTTCTCGTTATGAAGAACAGGTTCATATTATCACGAATAATCCAATTATCGTTTCTGCTAGTACAACAAATTTTACTCTGACGACATACTTCTTATTGTCGAGATAAATAATGATATTTATCGCACGTGTGTCGTTCAGCGTAGCGTCAACATCATCATGGAATTCAATGTTGACCATACGTGTGATGCTCCATCTTTGCTAAATTCCTTCTTGGCATCGTGCATTTTATGAATTGCATTTTTATTCTTCGGATCAACTACAGTTTGTATTAGTAAATCAGGATATATTTTTTTCGAGATTAAACTTCAATATACAAGGCTTGATTTTTGAGAATCTCTCATAGTACTCGTTATTATATTTTAAACAAGTGTATATATATATATATATATATATATATATATATATATATATATATATATATATATATATATATATATATATATATATATCATATACATTGACTCAAAGAATCAGTGCAGGTGGTTGATGATATGATCTTCAACATCGTGTTAGAATCTTGTTTAAATGAAGTCTGCGGACATCATTTTCAAAGTGTCCTGCGAGGCAGTGTAGGGCCGAAACCGTGTATTCAATGTGATGTTGCAGTTAGAGGAAAACACAATTGTGTTTGCAATGTGGAGGTAAAAGATACAGAGAGCTCAAACGGTATTATGATAAAAGAAACATAGAAAGTGAAAAGGTTATACAACTGCATAAGATTACTTGTCTAGACTCTCAAGTAACAATCTAGACAATTATTGATTTAAACAAATTAATATTATTATGTAAATGAGCCAGGAATTTGTAAAGCATCCTGTAATAACGAAATATGATGCATCTCTTGATGGTGTACTCAGAAACTGTCGGTTGAAAAGATATGTCGGCACTGCCGAGAATGCTGGTTATCTTAGATTTACTGTTGGAAAAAAATATATCTTTATCATGAATCATATACGATTGTTTCAATGGATGATCAAAGTCGGTCTTATAATTGACAATATTGATGCAGATCCTAAAAACAACGCCTTGAGAATACCGCACGTATATATATAAGGACGCGTAAAGAGAAAAAATATTTAAATCAGTTAATGAAGCCGGAAAATATTTTGAGATCTGCATACCCTCGATTCAACGTGTAGAAGAAAATACTATTCAATCCGCTTTTTCGAAAATATTTCGGAAAAAAATTCTCTTTAGAATATATAATTGAATACAGAAACTGGTGACGTAATAATGACCAATGCCGGTATTATATCATGCTGATAATTCCCATGTTTGATTTTTTAGAGGAAGTGTATTCCTGTTATTTTTGTTATGGATGAACATGTAAAAAAAAAATCCTCTCTCTCTAAACGATTAAATAAACGAACAATATTTAATAGTAAGGGCGATAACTCCATTAGAAATGCGTATACTCTGGTAAGGGAAATAGCTTTATTAGTAATGTATATAATCTTGTAAGCGAGATAATCGCTTAATTCTGTATAGTTATCTAATTCAGCAGCAGAGAGGGCAAACCCTACAAATGTTTAGAAGTGTATATTTGGTTAACTAAGGTCTTCTACAAAATCTAAGAAATAGCTGGGGAAAAAAAACCCAAAGCTTCTAACTAACCGAGAGTCTCTGTCCAAGAGTATCTCTTGTGGGAGTTTACTAGCTGGTGTCTTGGTATTTTTCTAAAGTACGGGCGTGATTGTTTATTCGAAGTCGCCCTCTGCTGCTATTATCCAAATATTTTATCAAGACCGATTCGATATGTTGATCGTAGATCGTGTAAATTTATTCTTATAAACCCGTGCGGGACTGACTTAACGTGACTAAACAAATTTCGAGCTGTCACTGCGTATAACACCTATCGCTCTGTAATTAGGGATTGTGATAGCACCTTTTTTTATTTTTATTTTTTTTATTATCCCCGTAATAGGTAGACCACTGGGTCAGGGAACCATCCCAAGGTCACCTTACAATGTAACATTTATAATAATCTAAGGATAATAAATATAATCTACAGCAAATGACCCCCCCCCACACACACACACACCCACACGTGCATTTGAACAATATGTGAGTCCATTATATATATATATATATATTGCAGTATTATGTTCCTGTTTAGCATAAAATGAGAAATCTATTACATATTGATTATAGAGGTCCACTTTTGAAGAAATTGGTCTTCTTTTTTATTTACTATAGCAGTGTATTTTTCTATGTTCTTATGCATTGCAACTATTTGCTTAAAAGCATACATAGAAGGATTTTTCATATTGAATCGGCAGGTATAAATATAATACTTTGCCAAAATAAGTAAGAAATTACACAAACAGTCCAGATTCTCACTTCCTAGAAATATTTCTTTCTTGGGTAAATGTGAAATATTTGGGTAAAAAGTTGCAAAATATTCAATAAAACAGTACCAAAACTGTGAAGTAATATTACAATCATAGAAGAGATGCTCAATGCTTTCATTTTCACTCTTACAAAAAGTACATTTGTTGTCTTCTAATATATTAATTCTTTTCGGAAAATCATTAGTAGCTATTATCCTATGGATTAATTTAAAGTTAAAAGCGATCAATTTGGTATCCTTTGTACATGATTTCGCTCGGATATATATCTTAGACAATTCTTCACTACTTATACTTTTATTAAATACTTGTATCCAAGTTTCATGTTTAGCAGTGTGTTGCCTTTTATATTTTTTTAAAAGATCTTTGTAAACAAACTTCAGTGAATTTTGCTTTTGTAAGTTCATTATTTTATCCTCCTGCTTTTCAAACTTATTTTGTACGAAATGTTTTTTTTTATGGCATCTTTCCATGCTTTTGGAATTTTGGATATTAAGGAGAAGTATTTTAGGAAATCATCACTTCTAGTTTTTTGTTTTATTATTTCAAAAGATATTAAATTGCCATTATCATCTATTAGATCCTTCAGATTTTCAAAACCAGCCTCTCTCCATAAATTGTATTGATGGAACAATTTAGTAGGGACAAAATTTAAAATATTCATAGATAGATACTCATTTGGACCCTGTGGTTCCTCTTTCCAATTGGATATTGCCAAAATTACATCTCTCCAAAAACTATTTTTAATGAGCTTACTAAGTTCTTCTTATTTCCTTCTCCCCAAAATCCAAATAGTCTTTTTATTTCTGAATACAGTTGAATTGACTAAGGTTTGCCACACTCCATTCTCCCCTTCCAGCAATCGTTTTACCCATCTTATCTTAATATATCTAATGAATGAAAACATGTGTATCATATTTAGTCCTTCCTCGTTTTCTGGAGATACTAGTATATCGCGTTTTATTCTCTCTACTTTTCCACCCCATACAAATTAAATAGTGCGCGATTTAGTTCTGCTTCAACTTTTGCTGATGGATTTGGAAGTGCTGAAAAAAGATGTATGAATATCGGCAGAACAAGAGTTTTTACCACAATTACCTTACCAACTAACGACATATGTCTTTGACTCCAGCTTGCCAGTATTCGTTTAGCTTTTGTCAGTTTCTTCATATAATTAATTTCCACCATTTGCTGTAAATCTAGAGAAAATTCTATACCAAGTAGTGTAAAATTAGAATAGGACCAAATTAGGCCCATTTCTGGACATATTCTTTCATTGGAGAATTTCCTGTTTCCAATCCAGATAGTTTTTGTTTTTGTTATGTTACATTTAAGTCCAGATAATAGAGAAAAACCCTGCAAGATATTCATAGTTGTTTTAAGAGAAAGTTGAGATCCATCAAGAAGAATAAAAGCGTCATCGGCATACTGACCCAATTTATATTCAGTGCCGTCAAAGATCAATCCCCGTACATCTACATTTTGCTTTAACGTTATAGCTAAAATCTCAACCCCATTGATAAACAAATAAAGAGCAAGGGGATCTCCTTGTCGACATCCTCTTTCTAGTCTAAAAAATGGTGAGATATGCCCATTATTTATAACACAACTTTTAGAGTCATTACAAAACAGTTTAAACCACTTACAAACAGAATCACCAAAATTAAAAGATTTTAAAGTTTCTTCCACAAAGGTCCAGTCAATGGAGTCAAAGGCTTTTTCAAAGTCTATTAACAATAGTAAACCATATCTATTTTCATTCTCAAGTTGGTCCATGATATCATATAATAACCTGGTATTTTCTCCAATGAATCTACCTTTCATAAATCCTTTTTGAGTATCACTGATTATTGATGGAAGAACCTTTTTAATCCTGGCTGCAATGGCTCCCGAAGCAATTTTATAGTGAATATTTAAAAGTGATATCGGTCTCCAGTTTTTTTTAAATATCTTCTATCTTTTTCTTCCTTTGGTAGGCATGTGATAACTCCTTGCGTCTGAAAATCTGAAAGTTTACCTACAGTATATCCGTAATTTATTGATCTGCATATAAATCCCCCAAAATACTTCCAAAAGAATTTATAGAACTCTACAGTGAATCCATCTGAGCCAGGACTTTTTCCATTTTCCATCCGTTTTAGAGACATACCGACTTCATTAATTGTTACCAGACCTTCGCATGATTCTCTTTCTTCATGGCTAAGCTTAATATTGTGATTAATAAATCTATTTAGAGTTTCTTGAGTAGCCTCGTCATTAAGCTGAGCAGTTCTACTTTTATACAATTCCATGTAAAACTGTTTTTGTGCTTCTAAAATATCAATTTGGTCAGATATATTTGTCTCATCATCTAAAATAATTTCTTTTATTGTTTTATTGACGTAGTTTCTTTTTTCAAGACTTAAAAAATACTTTGTGCTTTTTTCCCCAGATTCGTACCATCTAGCTTTAGATCTTAATATAACACCTTCTATGTAATTTTTCCTAGCTTCCTCTAATTCTAACTTTTTTCTTTCTAAATTTTCTAAAGCTTTCCCTTCTATGTTATTCACCAGACCCCCCTGAATTTCTATTATTTCCTGTTCAATTTCCTTTAGTTTTTTCTGTTTTTCTTTTGTTTTCTTAATAGAATAACATATAGTTTCAGATCTTATTTTCATTTTTAAAATTTCAAAGAACATTTGATCATTACAGGATAGATAAACATGGAGATAGTCATCTTTATTTCCCCTTACATAATATTCATTTATCAAGTCAGTTATACACTTTTTAACTAAATCAGTATACTCAATGTTCTTCAACAGTTGGGCGTTAAATTTCCAATATCCTTTTCCTCTTGGACTCGTTGAGAATGCCACACTTAACACAACAGCTGAATGATCAGTCTTATACCCTGTTAATATACGCACATCAACTGTATTCATGTGAATGTCATCTGATACAAGAAAGTAATCTAATCTACTTTGTTTCAAGGGAGACTTTTGCCTCCAGGTATACATATTTAAGTCTTGATTGCAATTTCGCCAGGGGTCAATTAATTCTAATTCGTTTTTGAGGTCTTGAATCGCTGCCCTGAACTGTTGGTGTTTGTCATGTAAAATGTTATAAGTATCCAAATCTAGGTCTTGAACAGTGTTCCAGTCTCCACACATAATAGTTGATGAGTTCTCAAAAAATAAGATCTCCTCTTTTAACTCTCTAAAAAAGCTAGGTTTATCGTCATTATAACCATACAAATTTACAAGGGTTATTCTGTTACCATTAATTGTAATATCTAAAATAATAAATCTACCTTGACCGTCACATCTTTCTCTATGAATTATGAATTCAAAAGTATTTCTAAAAAATATTGCTACCCCAGCACTATTGTTAGAACAATGGCTAAATATACATTTGTATCCCCATTCCGCTGCCCAATAAGACTCATCATTCTTTGTACTATGAGTTTCTTGCAAGCATACTATAGATACATTCTTTTGTTTTACCCAGTGGAAAATGTCCCTTCGTTTAAAGACTGAACCTTGCAGGCCTCTAACATTTATAGATATTATTTTTATGTTGTTATCCATAACAACAGTATAACGTTTACATATACATGTACAGGAATGTATGAATTAATTATCACCTTAAGTTTATCATATGCATGCCTTTCAGTCTCACTCTCACACAGAAAACAATCATCCATAATAAAATCCTCCATGGTGTTAAAGTACAAGCTGTAGATTTGGCAGCAGTTAGTATTTGATACAGTATACGATAGACAACAGCTTTGCAAACCAATAGACACAGATTAATAAGAGCATAAATTAAAAATTAATGATTGAAAAACATAGTGTTCAATTGAGAGCATACATGAAAGTTGGTGATTGAACACGAATGGGAGACTGAACATAACATTAACGTTGAAGAGCAGTGTTGAATAAGGTCAATACACGACTGAGTAGATGAGTATGTATATGAGTGAAAGATGATATTTGAACTAATTGAATTGAGTTATAAAGAGATATGACACAATGGATGTACAAAAGAACAAATCAATCTATTAATTAGTAACAACACTGGTATATGAAAGAAGTAACCAACACAAAATCTTAAAACAGATCCGAGTAGAAAAAGGAGTATCAAAACAAAAGTTCACATACCTATATGGACTATTCCAAGAGTTCGTAGAGTTGCCTATTTACACTTATTTTCAAATTTTCTCATCAATTTCATCACAGATGTCAAATTTTATCCTTTTTCCTGATTTTGTTTTACCATACACATATCCATTAAAGTACCATGCACTGTCAATTTCTTGATGCCTGGATAATTTATTGATGAGTTCAGTGTTCATCTTGGTCACATCCTCTACCAGTCTAATTCCTTTGTTCTGTTTGAAATCCTTTCGTTTTTTTATAATTGGTAGTTTACAATCTAGACTCCAGAATTTGACAATCACTGGCCTTGGTTGTCCCTGTCGGCCTGGGATCCTATGCACCGCTACTATGTCCCTGTTGTCCAGATTAATCTTTGTGACTTCCTTCACTAAGTTTGGAATTCTCTCTCTCAGACATTCATTTTCCTTCTCCTCCAGCCCTGAAACTTTAATGTTCAACTTTCTTGAATATTGTTCTGTTTGGTTGGAGGCCGCACTTGCAAGCTTTGATCTCTTGTCAGAACTATTCATGTCACTCCTCATTTTGTCATTTTCCTTCTTTGCCTCTTGTAATTTTTCTTGCAGTTGGTGGTTTTCGAATTCCAGTGAGTCCATCCTATCCATCAACTCCCCTGTCCTCTCCTTTGCTACCCTTTCACTTTCTGCAACTATCTCTTTTCTCAGATCTTCCTTCACATTCTCTAACAATTTCTCCACAATAGTTGAAACAATTACTGTTAGGTCATCTTTTTTCACCAAATCAGCTATAGCAGATGTGAAATCTGCTTTTTAAATGCTCCTTTTTAGACATTGTTTTATTTCATCTAAGTCCACCTGAATTGTGCTCAAACCTGATTCACTCAAACTTGTGTCAGAAGTCTCCATTAGGGCATCACTCTGTAATCTGGTTTTTATTTGTTGCTTGCCTTGATCTTTCTTTCCACTCATGCTTGTAGATAATCTTGTTTGGACTAATCTTTTCTCATTACTCATTTATGATACTGATTATTACTCACCATGTGTCAAACAACTTATAAAATTGAGGCAACTGATGGACAGGTAATTACTCTGGAATAAATGAACGACTCAGAACAAAGCAGGCAGGGGAATATCTCAAATTCTCCAAAATGCACCATTAAAACTCTATCTTTACTCCATCATCATCAAACTTTCAATGGAAAAAGAACACTTTTTCTCCAAAAGTGTGTATGATCCACCAGTAATGTTATATGCTCTGCAGTCCTTGAGTATTCACATATAAACCCAACAATTCTGAATCATTTCACTATAGGAAGAATCACTATAAACCGCCAAAATCTACAGAGCTACTTTGCTAGCCTCTACCTAGAGCCGCCATTTTGGAATAGCACCTACGTCATTAGTCGGAAGAGTCACTTGAGTTCGGAAGTGTATTTCAGCGACAATCTGTCTGGTTAAATCGAAATGTTTCAAAACCTAATTGCGATATTTGCAGACCAGTATCTACAATTAAATCAAATCACATAGATGTCAGCAAACGATGATATGCACGTGCTATTTGGTTCTCTTCCGTAATTAAGTACAATATCCTCAGATGGTTCATGTTGGCCGTTTATTCTTAATGAGACTTCAGAAACTCGCAGTTGGTCAAATATCATATGGCTGCGTGTTTGTGAACTTAATCGTGTTTTATCTTGTACTGCTACAAATAGATGTCGAGGCTCAGAAACAACGTGTTGTGATGCCATATGCTAAGTAAGTATACCGTTAATACTACTATCCATAATATATGTCTTCACGGTTAGCAATGATAGTAAAGATTTACCACCAGTATCCATAAATGACTGTAATTTTTCCTCTGCGGTGATCGATGGAGTCATTACTGGCATCCACAATGAAAGTTTTGTTATAGTTAATTTACCAGCATTAACACCAGCACCTCGCCAGATTGCCTCATCGTCATGTTTTTTAAGAGTGCTACTGTGTGTTTAGCTCCAAAGATAACCTTTCGTAAATTTCTACAAAATCCGAAAATATGGGACAGTGGAATCGCGCATGAACAAAATCTACGATCGCCTTAAATCATTGCTGCGCGTGTTGCAAACCTACGGTTGTAAGTAGCAGTAACATCTTTGATAATATCAAACTCACCAGGTCTGACATATCCAGCAGCTCGTCCAACAATTGCAGTATCTCGTGCTGTTCTTACTTTAACATATTGAACATTGTCAGCGCTAGCAGTAGTGTCTTTTGCAAACATCATTGATGGACCTTCTGATCTTGTTTAATCATCAGAATAACTCGCTAAAACCATTATTATTGTGGCAACATCGACATCATGCTGAATAGATTAAATCTCTCTTCCATCAGTCCTATATCTATTGAAAAAACACAAAAAGTCTTTATCTCCTGTTTATGTCGAGCAAGATGTGAATTTACGCTCAGTAGCATATGCTATATGTAGAGAAATGATGCATTTTACTAAGCCAGAAGTTAAAATTAAAGCAATTTATATTAATGTGGGAGATCGGGATGTTGATAGGTGAGGTATTCCTCGATTGTAGCGGGTTTATCTTTTTACGCTTTTCATAATAAGCTAAATTTTTACTCCATAACTTTCACATAATTGTATTTTTCCATAAATACCAATACCACAACCATGGCAAGGGGATTAACCATTATAGTTCTTTTTTCGCGTCATAAGCGCATGAAGATCGCAGTATTCTCGCTAACATTATTTATTTCATTTTTCAGTACTTCCTTTCTTCAGTCACTGACACTTATGTAGGCTAATCATATAGTAATTATTTTTTAATACATCATTAATTATTTATATTAAAGAAATATAAATGACTCGAGCAGCAGAGGGCGACTTCGAATGAACAATCACGCCCGTACTTTTAGAAAAGTACCAAGACACCAGCTAGCAAAATCCCCAAGAGATAGTCTTGGAGAGAGACTTTCGGTTAGTCAGAAGCGGCAGGGTGGGTGGGGGGTGGGGTGCCGTCTTTTTTCGATTTTTATGTAGACCTTAGTTTACCAAATAGACACCTCTAAAAAGTTGTAGGGTTCGTCCTCTCTGCTGCTAATTCTGTTAGGTAGTGTTAAATCTAAAATACTTTTTTATTGATAAAAAAATGTTTTTTTTTGGTGCAAAAGCAATATCTATATTTTTCTGCATCTGTCAGGTTTTCTGCTTCATTTAGACTTTGTCAGTAATACTAATTAAGTAAATGAAAATATACGAATCACAAACCTTTCTTCTTCATTTCCAAGTATTAGTTAACTTATATAGCATAAAGTTGGTTTACTATTGACGCTCCAGCCTGATATTCGCAATTTAACATAAACCACACAATTCTACCATGTTACTACGTCGTGTGTATGTGGGTACATTCTTCCAGGTTGATTTTGAGGGAAAGTGTGTTTCGTGTTGAAAGTAGAGAGGGCATCGTCTGTATGTATGTAGCGTCTGTATTGTCTGTGCCGTCTTTTATGTCCCTCGAATAAACAGTAGCATGATGAGCTCTCCATCTCTAGTGTCCAAGGATGCACCATACACCATTCAAAGATTGTCGGGTCATAAGACCTTGTATTACGGATCTTTTCAACGGATGCCTCATACAGCACTCAAAGAATGTCGGGTCTTAAGATAGACCTGAATAACGTATCTTTTATAAAAGATGCCCAATACAATAATCAAAAAAAAGAAGAAAAGAATGTAGACCCATTAGAAAGGCTTTATGTGACTGATCCTATCGAAAGATGCCCCATACAGCATGCAATGAATGTTTGGTCATAAGAAGTTCTTTCAGATTTCGAATACTTACAAGAGCTTAAATCGGGGGAAATACATACTCTGCTATCAGAATATAAATATATTAAGAAAATTAAACAAACCTTCTTTGCTTCATTAGCGGATGATATAGAACTAAAGATAATGGTACCTCTTTTTAACGCAAAACAAAAATTAATTTATAACTATCAAGAGCATACGAAAGAGAAACTATCAATATACAATCAATGGACAATTAAATAGATTACCGATAGTGAGAGATGTAGCCGTTCCGAGGCATTAAAAGTGAAAATAGGCATAGGTCTGTGTTTGTTTGTCACCCCAAGAATCTCATAAATACTTTTTTTTTGTCAGCGCGAGACACGTATTGTCTCTCAATGAAAAATTCATATCAGAAATGTATATAATATTATTATTATTCCTCATGAATTACACATTCAGATGGAGTGTTTACTAGTAAAAATCGTGAACATCATCCGATTCGTAAATTCTGATAGAGTAAATGGTAGTACAATTCACGAAAATTATCCGATGTGTATATTTTGTTAGACAAAATGGTTGTAAAATCCACAAAAAAACAGAAACAAATTTATAAGGTCAGTGACTTTTCCGACTGTCTCTACGATTTTATGTAAAAATTAAGTTGTAGACATTCTCCGGATAAATAAATTGACTTCCCAATCTGGTCCGTAAGTTTGATATTTATTCTTGTCAGTAGTGAATTATGGCATCTGATATATACCGAAATAAAGGTTTCTTATACAATCAAACGTCCAGGGGATACTTGAGGCGGACATGTACACAGAATATATCCCTGCTGTGCCTGGTTTGATAAATTTGTGTTTGTCTGATAACTTCCATCAAATGCATCACATTACAGATTGACTGCGATTGTCGATGCTATATTTACTATTCCCAGTGATATATGTCTACCACGGCCGGATCATTGTTATATTTGAGAATAGTTGCCAGTGGTATTCATTTTCTCCATGCGGTGAGTATTCTAGAAACGTTTATATTGATAATATTATTAGTAGATTTTTTTTTACTTAGTCTGGGTTATACAGGGGGTACTTATAATTTGGCAGATCAGCTATTTTAATCGAGTATTTTCTAAGAATTTGTATTTATTTGTCTTATCCGAAGTAATTACCATTTGTATGACTGTTCGATGAATTTGTTCAATAACAAGTTGTAATTGATTTACCGTAATATTTATATTTGTTCGATAATAATATCTTATGGAAATGATAATCAAAAAGACACTACGTAAAAAGCTGACTTAAAATGTTTCTTTGATGGTTGTGAATTTGATTATAGTTATTACAATCATCGGTAAAGGAATCACCCTTTAAATATACGTACCACTACCTTATCCTCTATCAGCGAGGATAGTTGGGAATATGCAGTAGTCACGGTATGTAACTTAATTATATACTCATGTAGTTTATTCTAGCTGCATGTGTATAGTTAGTCTAAATGTTTCAGTGGATACATTTTCTAGTATTGCACTTACATTATTAACACGAGTAGATGTACTAGATAATACATTTACATGTCACAGTGAAATTACCGTTAATCTATATATACCCCGGACAGTTGCAGTATCTTGAACAGTGGTGTCTAGATGAAATATCACTGCTGTATCGAGTAAACGGTATTTTACGACAATTTTCATACTCTTTTATATCAGCATCATAATTGTTCCGCATCGTTGTTAGTTTATTGTCATGAAAAAGGTCCTGGTTCTATTGGTAATATTGCCAGTAAGGCGTTTTCGACGAAAGGGGCCTCGAGTGGCCGAGTGGTCTAAAGCGCTCTCCGTTACGGATCACTGCCATCTCACCTCTGTCTGCGTGGGTTCGAGTCTAAGATTCGGCTAATGTATTTATGTGAGAAAGCATGCCAGTAGCTTCTCGTGGGTCGGTGGTTCTTTCCGGGGGTTTTACCGTGTTCTTCCTCCATCATTCCTGGCCGCTATGAATAGCCTATCATGTGCTGAAAAATGGCGTTAAACACTACAATAAGAATAAGTTTCCGACGAAAATTATCAATGCGAATGTCAGTAAAATAAAAAACCAAGCCGCGGATCAAAAACTAGCAGCGTTGTTAAATCAAGAATCTGTACAATTACAAAGAAATATTACCGCAAATTTAATAGCAAAAAGCGGTTTGAGATCGCGATTTAGATCAAGAAATAAATTATCAAATGTTAAAATCGTCATCCGACTCAGCATTTGATACTGACGCGCCGGTGCTCAAAGATGACATTGTACACAATTATCACTCTTATTTTTATAATGCAGTATAGCCATATGAACGAGGGAGAATTGTACTTCATGTTCAAGATACAAGCAAAGACGGCTGAAGCATTTATTGAAGTAGAAGGAGAAGTTGTAACAAATGTTGCAGCTGAAACACCATATCAATTAAGTACACGTTTTGATTTTATTAACAATGGGGTAATGGAGCTTTTAAGTAGCGCTACATATATGATTGGTCGGAGTGAGATTTAATCTGTTCAAGAGGATTTCAATGTCGCCACAACAACATTAGGTTTAGCAAGATATTCTGATGATTATACAAGAACAGTTGGTCCATCTATGATGTTTACAAAATATATTACTAATGACGCCGAATATGCTCAGTATGTTTAAGTAAAGGCAACATGATCTTCTGCAGTTGATCCAGCGCCACCTAGATATACGAGGCCAGGTGACACTTTTGATGTCGTATATGTTATTCCTAATTACAACCTTGGGTTTGCATCACACATTAATATTGCAAGGACCGAGTAGATGTTTTTTAATGTGCAATTCCACTGTCTCACATATTTGGATTTTGTAGAAATGTAAGAAAAGTTATATTTGGAGCTAAACACACAGTATTCCTCATAAGAAATGGTGATGATAATGATGCAAATTGGCGAAATGATACTCTTGCTTCTGGTAAAGAAATAAAACCTCTCATTGTGGATGGCAACAATGACTCCATCGATCGTCGTAGATCAAAAATTAATATCGCTAATGGATCAACGACAGCTAGTATACAGGGTACGATTTATAGTATATTTTCATGGCATATAGCATGACAACAGGTGTTTCTGCCCCTCGATATATATTACAGGAGTATACTCGATTAAACGGACAAACGAGCAGCCATATGATATTTTACCAACTGGGTGTTAACGACTTCTCATTACAAATAAACGGTCAACAAGAACCATCTGTGGATATTTTACCTAATTACGACCACAATTAAATAGCACATGCATATCATCGTTTGCTGATATTTATGAAACGCGATCTTAATGTAGATATCGGGCTGCAAATCTCACAATTAGACTTTAGAAACTTATATCCGATTTATTACTTTTCACTGGAACATGTTGATTTAACCAGACAGAGTGTCGTTGACATACACTTCCATGCTCGTGTAACACAACCTCCTGTTGTCGCGGCAGGTCCACCTATTTTTTTCGGTTATTAAAGATCAATAACTGTTACACTAAGTGACAAATTGACGTTATTCGAGGCTGTTGGTGGGCGAAAGAGGATAGTTGATGCACCAGTGAAACATATGTAACATAATTAGATCACTCGTATTATTATAAATACGATATAGTCACGTTAGTGTTAGTTTGACTCCTGGTCAGATTAAAAGGTTGCAGTCGGATTGAGCTATAAAATGTGGAACTACATTAATGCTAAAACACGATCAGATCACTGGTGGTCAGAAAAAACTATCTCAGATTAAGCAACACAATGATGAAAAAAAAAAGATAGAAAGGTGTTCAAGTTACTCTCTGTGCGGGCGCGATCAAAGATATAATTAAATCAGGTGGTATATTTCCTCTTCTTTTGGATACAACAGCATTTATTTCCACGGCCGCCTCTGCAGTCGCTGCGACGTTACAAGCAGTTGGAAGCGGTCTGAGGAAGTATTTACTCTTTAAGCCGCTGGCAAAGTTTGATTTAATGAATGCGGCTAAACAGTTAAGAATAAAAAACTTCAGAGGTGTTTTTTTATGCAAGACCAGTTGCCTTCCACACCAAAGAACATTGAAACGGGTATTATTAATCTCGAATAATCTCGCATACGCGTGATTGACCCACGTGGAGTTCTTTTTTTTATTCAGACGGGTTAGCAAAACCGAATTAATGTATGTACTATATTAATTGATTATACATTCCTCGCAGCGTGAAGGTTTGGTACCAAACGCTCCCAACAAAGACTATAACTGACCCACTAATATGCGGCAGAGAAGTAATTGCTGTAGCAGCAGAGGGGGTGGACAGACCAACTTTTTAGGCGTCAACGAGGCTTCCTTCTCGTTAATATTTAATAGAAGGGTCTATTTGACAAATTGAGGCTTCCTAGTAAATATTTAATAAAAAAAGGTCGATTTGGTTCCTTGTAGGGGTCCAATGGCAAAAAAAAAAGACGCCATTGTCGTTGGAATCCACCCCTCTGCTGCTATGGGTTAACAATTCTTTTACGATGAAAGTTCTTTAGGATTTCACAAACAGACTAATTTGTAGAACCTCACCTCGTAAATCAGTTAGATTATTAGACTGGTCGGTGAGTCTGAAATTAATTCTTGTTAGCGAATTATTATGACATCGCATATAGACTGGATTAGTTGGATCCTCAATAATTAGAAATCCTGGAGGAGCTGTTGGTGCAAATGAATATAGAATATATCCCTGCTGAGCTTGATTTGATCGCTAGAGATTTATTTGATAGCTTCCTTCGATAACATCACATACTAAATTCAATGCAATCACCGAGGATATATTCACATTTTGAGGAGCAATATGCCTACCACCGCCGTCTGGGTCATTATTATATTTGAGGATAGTTGGACCCTTGTATTGCTGTCTCCATGCTATGACTGCTACAGTAAATTTTTCATTGATAAAATCATTAACATATTTTTTTAGTTCGTTTGCGTTATACCCAGGATACTTGAAATTCGGTAGATCATCTTCTGTTATATTGTATGCAGTTAGAAATTTTCGTTTAGAGTGATCTAAATCGTTATGATCAATTATTACTTGAATTAATCGCTGGTTGCTATATTCCATATCGGATGCAAGTTGATTTAATATTTCAATTCTTTTAATGATTTCATTCCGATTAGACTCATTGGAAACTCGTTGTAGTTGTTGACTGTGTTTTTGATTGATTTCTATAAAGTATTCAACGAGGTCGTTTTGTGATATAGTTTTGTATGTAGTTACTTCTGGAGTCTCTTCAATCTTAATATTCCAAATGGCGGAATCTCTGGTGGATAGAAATATAAAATGACTACCCGGCAGTGATGACTTTTTTATATCACTGAGAGTTTCTCGATATGATGTGGTAATTTCGTGGTATGATTGTTTATCCGTGACATAATCAGATTTTTTAGGTGGAGGTGGTATTTTAGGCCATTCCAGTATTGTTCTTATAGAACTCTGATGGATATCTACGACATAACTAGGCGAGTTTATCTCGATTGCAGATGATAATGTCGGCTCGTGAACTGTTATAGCGATTTTCGATTCTGCTCCAGTAATGGATTTTATTCTGCGTTGAAATTCAGCATTGATTTGTTCGATTTGGTATGACCCAGATGGCAGCTAAACGACGTTCTAGTCTGGCTTCCCGTCTTCACGATTTTTATTCGCGAATACTAAGCTGTTATTCGGTTGTTGACCGCCAAATGCTACCGACCTAATGTTAGGCTTACTGTGATACACTCGTAGTTTTGCTAGCGCTATCTCCTTCACGGGAATCGGAATAGGGAAATTCACACTGAATTCAGGATTGGTTGATGTTATTGAGATCATGCTGGTTTGTACTGGGTTTGTGTTCTCCACTATTCGTTGAAGTAATTCTTGCGGTGTTGTCATTGTTATTATATTCATGTTGTATTTCTAATTTTGATATCGCGGAATCATAAATACTTACCATCGCTGAAAACTCATCATCGGATATAAATGCATCATCGAGCGACGACGATATCAACGAGGATAATTGCGAGTACGCAGTTGATACAACATGAACTTTAATTATGTAATCTTGCAGTTTACTCTGGCTGCATGATGATATTTTTTTTGTTATTATCGAAATTATTTCCGCGATTGTTGTCGCCGCGGATATACAAATTGGAACAGCTATCGGAGCAATCATTGTCACCTAGGATAGTATTATACCAGCCCCAGCGATTACACCACTCACTGAGTACACTGTAACATCAACTGCGGTGATTCTTCGTCGGTATTTTTTTATTTTTTGTTTGATACTCCTCGGTGAGTGTTTTGAGTTTTGTTTGAAATTCTCTGACCTGATCATAGCGGTATTGAGATATCGAAGGTATCGTCGGTGATGTCATTTTATTTTTAAATCGTTTACGATTTCAATTTAGCTGTTTACTTAAATCCACATGCCATGATACTGAAACCCTAGCTAGATTATTATCATTCGTTGTTATCGTGAACTGTTCGGTTGTATCCTTTTCGATGATTATTGATATTGTATTATTGACCCCAGATGAACTCGACGATGATATATTAAATTGAGTCGGTGTTACTAGTGTTAATCGATAAATACCTTTGACTGTCGCGGTGATACTTAGTATATTGTCTGTATCGCGGAATCATTAAATACTACCATCACTAAGAACTTACTATCGGAGATCGTTGAGGTTATTGAGATCATGCTGGTTTGTACTGGGTTTGTGTTCTCCACTATTCGTTGAAGTAGTTCTTGCGGTGTTGTCATTGTTATTATATTCATGTTGTCGCTCTAATTTCGACATCGCGGAATCATAAATACTTAACATCGCTGAGAACTCACTATCTGATATAAATGTATCATCGAGCGACGACGATATCAACGAGGATAATTGCGAGTACGCAGTTGATACAACATGAAATTTAATTGAGTAATCTCGCAGTTTACTCTGGCTGCATGATGATATTTTTTTTTGTTATTATCGAAATTATTCACGCAATTGTTGTCGCCGCGGATATACAAATTGGAACAGCTATCGGAGCAATCATTGTCACCGAGGAGAGTAAAATACTGGCTCCGGTGATTACACCACTCACCGAGTACACTGTAACATCAACTGCGGTGATTCTTCATCGGTATTTCTTTATTTTTGTTTGGTACTCCTCAGTGAGTGTTTTGAGTTTAATTTGAAATTCTCTGACTTGATCATAGCGGTATTGAGATACTGAAGGTATCGTCGGTGATGCCATTTTATTTTCAAATCGTTTACGATTTCGATTTAGTTGTTTACTTAAATCCGCTACGAATTCAATATACCATGATACTGAAACCCTAGCCAAATTATTATCAGTGGATGCTATCGTGAACTGTTTAGTTGTATCCTTATCGATGATCGTTGATATCGTACTGTTGACCCCAGATGAACTCGACGATGATATATTAAATTGGGTCGGTGTCACTAGTGTTAATCGATAAATAACTTTAACGGTTGCAGTGATACTTAGGATATTGTCTGTAGGAGTCCACGCAAATGATCCGTGTTGGATCGTGTATACTTCGTTATTGGTTCTTTCGTGAGGAATGTTTGCTTTTTCAATGATTGTTATCATCCTCGAAAAATCATTTTTGGTTGCCTCGATGAAGTTTTTCGTCTCATCGATGGATTTTTTAATATCCGGGAGTTTTATGTCAATTTTATCCAACGTAGTTCCAATAAATTTATCTATAATATTTTTACGAAAAACTGAAAACTGTTTTTCGTTATCTTCAATTTTAGATTGAAGTGATGCTAGTTCCAACATAGAATTTTTTTTATCTCTGTGAGCTTCGGTGATATCACCGCTAGTTCGCCGAAGAAAGCCATAATTGATTTGAATTCGTCATTGACAGTCTTTATATTGTCCATAGAGATTTTTATTAATGATAAATTCGGTGATGTTGTCGCAATTTCACCAAAAAAACTTTGTATGAATTTGAACTCGTCGTTAAGAGTTTATAATTTATCTGTAATCGTCGAAACGAGTATGCCGGGTTTTAGTTTACCCTGATCGGAAAATAACGCAACGGTGTTCTCGGTTACGCCGCGTTGTTTAAATAAAATATCATCCAGGGAAACATTACTCATTTTCAATTTACCCTGACGATCTTGAAATACAACTACTTCATTGGGATCAACACTTGCTAAGTTTAAAGTCTCAGCTATTTCATCGTCGATTATTTTTTTTATATCACCGGTTGCAACGCCATCGGGTTCGGGTTTCTTCAGCGCTGATAAAGATCTCCCCCAAATATCAATCATGTTATTTTATATAATCTCTTTCTTAAAAGTGATTACTAGTATATTCATTTACGACAATATGTGGTGGTTTTCCAGATGTTAAAATAGCGTCAAGGACATTTAATACTTCGTTGCCGCACATTGGTGGATCATTCATTTGTTGTGTTGGTAGCGTAGAATACCATCGAGGAGTTTTTAAGCGGTTTATATAACGCATGAATTTCTTCGGCGGCGATAATCCATATGAATCGAAATAAACGATTGCACGTGGATCAATCGCGTATGCAACCCAGTGAGTACCAGGTCCGGTGCTGTTATCGAGATTAATGATACCTGTTTCAACGCTGTTTGGTTGTGCCGGCAATTGATCTTTCATAAAGATACTTCTGAAGTTTTTTTTATCCAATTTTTATAGCAGCATCGAGTAAAGCAAAATTGGACATTGAAACTAGTAAACCGTTCCTGGGATTCTCAGACCTTTTCCGCTGTACCATGAATACAGGGTTCCTGGTAGTCTTAGACCTTTTCCTTTCTTTTTTTTATAGCCGCTCCCAGTTGCTTTCTTTAATGCCATCCCTGCCGCGGTACTAACGGCTCCTAGCACCACCGCTTTAGCCACCGCTTGGGTCGTTGACACAATCAACGCTGGTAATGCAGCTAACAACGGGAATATACCACCTGTTTTTTTTCATGTCGCTGATCGCGGCTGCAGAGAGAGTGATCTGAACGCCTTTTTTTATCCTTGAAAGCATCATTGAAGTGTTTTACTTGACGAGTTGTCAGCGACAATTTATTCTCCCCGCCAGTCATCTGATTGGGTTTCAGTGTTATTGTGGTTCCGCATTTTTTTTAGCTGATTCCGATTGGAATTTCTTGAGTTGACCGGGAGTTAACGTAACACTAATATAACTGTATTTCATTATAAAATAACAGATTGATCTAATTGTTACATGTTTTCCACTGGTGCATCTATCACTCTCATTCTTCCGCCAACACCTTCGAGTAGCATTGATTTATCACTGAGAATGATAGCAAACGCTTTATAATTAGCAATAACACCACGAAGTACATTAGCTCTAAAATGTATTTCAGCGACGGATTGTCTTGTTAAATAAAGATGTTCCAACGAAAAATAATAGATCGGATATAAATTCTTAAAATCGAATTGTGATATTTGCAGACCAGTATCGACATTTTGATCGCGTGCCATATATGACAACAACCGATGATACACGCGTGCAATATGATTTTGACCGTAATTAAGTTGTACATCTTCGGATGGTTCCTGCTGGCCGTTTATTCTCAGTGAGACGTCTTTAACACCTAATTGATCAAATATCATATGGCTGGAGAGGTGATTGCCAACTCGTTTGTTATCCTGTAACGCAATAAATATATGAAGTGGCGAAGCAACACCTTGTTTTGATGCTAGGTTCCACGTAAATAACCTATTAATATTTGATTGTTTAACATCTGTACTTACGGTTAGCCATCTTAGTAATGATTTTTCTCCTTGGTCCATAAATGATAGTAATCGTTCTTCTGCGGTCATTGTTGGAGTCAGTCCTGGCATCCATAATGATAGTTTTGTTAAAATGACTTTATCGGGATCATTTCCGCATGTACAGTATCTGCTGGAATCCTCCAAATTGCGTCATTGTCATCACCCTTTCGCACGAGTACTACTGTATGCTTTGCTCCATAGATAACTTTTCGAAGATTTCTGCAGAATCCAAATATATGATGTAGTGGAATCGCGCATGAAAATGATCTACGCGCTCCTTGCAACATTGACATGCGTGTTGCAGCTCCTAGATTGAAATTATCATTAGTACTGATAATCATATTCTCAACATCAGCATTAGCATTATCAGCATTATTTCTTCGTCGTCTTACAACAAATTGATTTTTTCCAGTGGTATTATTATTATCCTTTGCAAACATCATAGAAGGACCCGCCGATCTTGTATAATCATCGGAATATCTTGCTAGCCCTATTATTGTTGTGGCCACATCAACATCATGTTCTTTCGACTCGATCTCTTTTCCATCGATGAGATATCTTGCACTATCGAATAGCGCCATGATACCATTATTGACAAACCCGACTGGAGTATCAACTGGATACTGTGCTGGTACAGCAGGAGTACCAGCAGCTGTTACAAGTTCTCCTTCTACTTCGATAAACGCTTCACAAGGTAAAAAGTATTTACTGGTATCATAAACCTGAAGTTCGATTCTTGATCGACTATTTGGTTCTATTGCATGATAGGCATAAAATTGATAATCGCGTACAGAATCATCATTGAGCACTGGGGCGTTCATATCAAACGCTGTATCAGGTGACCGTTTGAACATTTTATTATATTTATCAAGGTCTAAATCATCGACGTCGACGATCCCGTCGTGGTTTTAAACCACTTCTCGCATTAATATTTGCGGTTATGTTATCTTGGGCGTTAGTAACCAGCGACGCTAGTTTCTGATCCACTGCGTTATTTATTAATTTACTAACCCGCGCTGGCATCTCTGCTGTAGATGGCAGTGGTCCCAATTGTGGTTTCCTTCGCCGTTGAACTAGCGCTATTAGTTTATCTTTCGCGGGTGAAAACGCTTTCCCGGCAGCATCTCAAACAGCGCTAATACCCTTATCATGAATAACATCAATGGCTTTCATTGAAAATTGTTTTGCTAGCGGCCCTGCAATTGTATCACCGAGACCATCACCATAGTACGCGCTATAAACTGGAAACCGTGAGTTTACTACATAGACGCTGGTTGGTTTATCATGGTTGTAGTGTATGATCATTCTTATTTAAATGATATTTATCTAATGCGATGACTTAGTCGCTGTGGTAACCATCCGTAGGATTTTCCACTAACTCGTCAATGAAATCTCGATATGTTTTGATATTCATGATACCGCCTTGAAATAACCGCATGCAGATATCAGCTGCTTCATTAATTACTCCCGGTGAGAACTTCTAATCGTTATATATCACTGAGAATATTACCAGGACATTGAATTAGACCACTACCTGATACCCCACTTGAACCGCTCTGAGAAAATCATTTCCCGGCTGATTTTTAGATTTACCAGTTGCACCTTTTTCAGAATCAGCTTCTGCCATTATTCGTATTTCATCTGGGATTGGGTCTGCTGTATACCCTGGTGGTTGTGGGCCACCCTTTACTGAAGCTAGAAAAATATTAAAATCAGGACTTATTTCTTTTGTGATTCTAGTTTTATCGCGGTTTGCTAAAAACACTTTATTCGCCCAGGTGTCTATGTCTTTAATAAATTTTCTAGACTTATCGTCTTTTAAATAATATATTTCTTATATTTTTAAAAAAAAATTCTTTAGTAAATTTAACTAATTCAAAGTCTGTTTCAATTCTTTTAATTTCAGTGAACGCATCAGCCGTAAATATCTTTTCAGGTGAATATTCTTCTATTGCAACATCACCTTGTTGTTTAGGTGGTTCGATAAGTGGTGTTCTACTAGCAAGTTCTTCTTCAAGAAGTTCTCGTTCCTGTTGTTCTTGTTCTTGTTGTTCTCGTTCTTGTTGTTCTCGTTCTTGTTGTTCTCGTTCTTGTTGTCCTTGTCGTCCTACAGCAGTTATTATATCACCAGGAAGTGTTTTTAAAGATTTTTTTGTTTGTTTGGATCTTCGTGCTATTTTTTTCAGTTTCCGTTGCTATTTTTTCAAGTTCACCAATAAGAGGTTTTTCTTTCTCGGGGTCATCCCCACATATAGCTCGCTCTACCCCCTTCGTTACTTTGCTAATCGGTCTAAACAAATCTTCAGATCCCTCAGAAAAATCGGTCTGAAGACTCTGTCTGGCTTGTAATTTACATCTGACACAGTCGCGTATTGGTAAGAATTTCCTAATTGAAGTCAGTCTCTCTCTCTCGCTAGTCTTGTAGTTAATGCTTCGTTTACCATTATTAAAACAGTAAAGCAATTTCCAATTAATGTACAATGTAGTGATTTTGTCATCATTAAATAATTTATACGTTTTAACCCGACTCAAATAGACAAGCAAAAAAAAACACTCACTAAAATTTTTTTTCCGTGTTGTTTGATCAATTATATACCTTCCATTGTATTTGCAACAGTGATGTATTTATACTAACGCGATATACTGTCAAATCGTTAGTTGTTCATTTTCTTGAATTAACGCCCGTATATTTCTAATCTTCGAATTAACCTCATTTTTCAATTCATAATCTCGCCCCAATTCATTTCGTATTCCCTCTACGATAGTAAATAACGGGACAAACACACTTACGTCACTACAAAATGCAAGAGAGTCCCGAATAGAATTCTGGATTTTTTATCAGCGCATACTTATTTGGCAGCATATATTTGTTAGTAATAATACCAGAGGCGTAGCGAGGGGGGGGGGGGGCAGGGTGGTACATATGTCCCCGGGCGCCAAGGTACAGGGGCGCCAAAGTGAGGCTTACAACGTTACATTATAATAAGTAAACAAGGGTAATAAATCGGTCACAAGGGCGCCAATTTTATAGTTCGTCCCCGGGCGCAAAATATTATCGCTACGCCTCTGAATAATACCGTATTCTATATCTTGAAAGTCAGACATAATTTGGTCAGGGTTTAAATTATTAGGTAATTTAATATCTTGGCCTTTTAATTTTAAAATCTCGGATATAATCCTATTCATATTTTCAGAATTTATATATGATAATACATATTTCTAATACAAAAAATATATATTTGTTCAAAAATGATCCCCTTTCGTGGTAAATTGTTTTATCATCTTACTCACGCCAAGGGATATTATGTGAAGATATATGAACCCTGTTCGTGGCAAGTTGTTTGATCATCTTAATCACGCCAAAGAATATTATGCGATGATATATACAATGAATGGATATATGAACCCCGTTCGTGGCAAGTTGTTTGATCATCTTACTCACGCCAAGAGATATTATGCGATGATATATGATGAACCCCATTTATGCGCCTCAGGTGCTATTCACATCGAAGGCACCCAGAGGTTACGTATAAGACAGCACATGTCATAGGGTCCGGTCAGGTGTCTTCACATCTAACCAGACCCAGAGTTATCACGAAGCATATTCCCCTAAAAGTGAATCTAACTCGTCAAATAACGGGTTAGAATCTCACAAGAGGGTATGTTTAATGAATGAACATATAGGACAGCACATTTATATACATACATACATACATACATATATATATATATATATATATATATATATATATATATATATATATATATATATATATATATATATATATATATATATATATATATATATATATATATACAATACAACTCCAAATGGCAGTTGTATAATGAATGGATATATACAATGTATGGATGGATTGGATGATATATATACAATGAATAAATGAATGAATGGATATGTGCAATGAATGGATGGATCTGATGATATATATACGATGAATAAATGAATGAATGAATATATACAATGAATGAATGAATGGATGATGGGCGGGTCTACATTCATACTTGACCAATCATACAACCCAGATAAAATCCTAGGTTGTATGGGTACAAAAGTATCCACACACCGTGGATAGTGTGTGGATTGTATGATTGGTCACGTATGTTCTTCGATGTTAAAGCCCAATCATATAGAGAGAAATTTCGCTTATATATGTAACATATAAATTGGCTGAAATTAATAAAGAAAGAAGTGTGTGATCATTATATCTTTCGTGTACTAATACTGATTACTGATAACATTAAAGCAACACAGATACCTGAAATAAAATACTAAAAAAAAGAATACAATTGTTTGTAAACACTATATATTTCATTCGTTTTCTTACAAAAACAGATAATTGATTATATCCGCTGAGAATTGTGACAGTTAAAACCAGCCAATCAGAAGATAGCCCATCGAAATTAGGTGACATAATCTAAAGGAGATAACTCTTTCATAGGCCGTAAACATACCTAAACGAGTTATCTCCCTTGGTGTTATATAAAATGATTAGACATAAACAAACTGTATTTTTTGTCCAGTTCCTTTTGAAAAAGCCGAATTTTGTACTCGTTCTGCTACTCTTCGTACTGAGGGCATACAAATATAAAAATAAATACTGGCTTTATTCATAGATTGGAATACAATTTCTTCGTTTGTTGCTGTATTAAATGATTTTACAGGTCTCCTTGCAACTGGTTTACAAGTACCAGTTCCTCCTCGTTTTAAATTCTCACTCTGTGTAACAGCTTGTAGGTTACTCAAAGAATTATCAGTCTTAATACCATTTAAATGATCAATAACAAAATCATCCTCGATCAATCCATGGAAACACTCGTATATAATTCTATGATTAAGATGTCTCTTCTTCCCAACAGTAAACCTCAAATAACCCTGATTATTTACAGTACCAACTGGCTTCTTCAGTATACGATGTCTGATAATACCATCACTAGATGCTCATAGTTTGTGATCAAGGGATACGGTCTGAATTCTTGGTTCATTTATATACTATACAATTGTTTGTCTAATTCATTGTTTGGTTGAATTATTATATTACTTGGAAATCTATTAATGTAGTCTTGGGGTGTTCTTATGATTTTGTCACTGACGCTGTCATAGGTAGAGTTATTGATGGAATTCTTAGCGGAATCTTTGATTTTCTTATCATAATAACGCTTCAGCTCTCTGTATCGCTTACCACCACAACCGAGACATAATTGTGATATTCCCCTAACCCCTACCCCACATCGTAAGCAGGGTAAAGACCCATAACCTCCGTTGCGAACGCTTTGCATATGATACCCACATAACTCCTTTCTGCATGATTTGTTACATGAGGTTACTGATCCAATCATAAGCCATTTGCAATGATTCATTATATAATAGATTGTCTATTTAAATACTTGATTTAATTATAATATGAAGGAGTTCGAGAGATTATCGAAAATTACGCCTTGGAAAAATAATAAATTCAATCTCGATAGAGTCTCTGATACACCAAATGGTAAAATTCGTGATAGAACCATGATAAGTAAAATCCGTGATTGTTTTAATGAATTTAAACACGATGGAGCATCTCACTGTTGGTCAACATGTTGAATTGATGGTAGTGTTGATGCTACCATGAACGACAAAAAAGCAGCAGTGATAATCTTACATCTTGGGCGAAAAAGTTATTTTTTTTAGAATACAACTCATTATCCGTTCAGACACGGGAGATTGGATTATCAGGGATAAATAAGAACCCATCTTCAAGGATAAAAAATTGTCACTGTGAGTCAAGATTGCAAACCAGGAATTTTGACTGAAATTGACAAACCATACTACGAGAGATCTTATCCTGTAACAGCAGTTATTTATGGGATATATCCGTTAAATGATAAACCTAGTATTGAAAAACTAGCACCGATGAAACTATCATCGCTGAATTGTGTAGCAGAACGAATAATAGAACACTTCATAAATGCGTTGCGTGGAAACAAATTGACTGATCTAAGACGCAAAAAAATAGCCGAGTGGGTGTTAACAGTAAAGGAGCACGGGGCAACAATTGAGAATGTGGCAGTGTTAGAACGAATACCAAAATTCCCCAATATCAGTAATGACGATAACAGGCGAGATATTATACTAACCGAAATATAAATCGAGAGGAACTCCAATCAAAATTATTGATCATAATAAACACGCATGGAAATCTGCAGTAACAATATTTCCGCGGGATAGAACCATAAAATATATACCCCCGGAATTCTCGGGCGAGGAGAAATTATTCGATTTTATTCACCAGTTGAGTTAAAACGATCCTGTGTCAGTGTGGTTACTTAACTCCGAGGGTAGATTCGATTAATTTGTAAGACCCAATGGAGAATTATACCGCACTGAACCTCTCCATGAGGCGATGAAGAAATTAGCTAGTAGTTTCCCGAAGAGTTTCGACGACGAACATTTATTAACAAACTGTTTTACAATTACGTCGGTTGCAGCTCATTTTGCGAGAAAGAGAAACACATGGAAATCAACGCGAGGTGAACTTCTATCAGATGTCAGATCAAGCTGCATCGAATACAGCCACGGCGGATTATGGAATACAAAATACGACCGTGAAAGTATTATTTCAGTTGATATGGTCGCGTGTTATCCGGCGAGTTTTCATGGGTACTGAGAATGCGCTGATTACGTTGAACTATTTGGACATCCCACACACGAGATGACCCGTGTTGCGATTAATGGACCACTGCCAGATTTTGATTTAACCTTATTCGCTCGTGTGGTATCATTTGAATTGGCTACAGGACGTCATCCGTGCTGTTATATATGGATTGGTAGACACATCTCTGAAAAACACTGGATGCCAATAGTACTGTTACGGTATATGATTGATTCTAAAATGTTAAAATCGCTGATTGTCAGTGAAGCGATTATATCATATCACGCGCAGACTGAAGTCTGGTTACCACAACCCAATCTAGATAGTATAATCAACGAACAACGAAAAAGTTTCCCGATTTTGACGAAGAAAATATCGTGAAATGGTCCAAATAGCTATTTGAAGTTAGGAATAAGCACGCAAAAGATCTCGGTAGAAGAATAATCGGTAAATTTACTCAGGGTGGAAAATACGACAATAATCGATATTCTTCACGGTTGATTATAGTGCTGAGTACGATTTTATAATCACGGATATAACATCTAAGGGTATATATGTCGATCGTAAAGACTATTTCTTGTCCGATGGAACAAAATTTGGTACAATTGTTACTTACGCAGACGGAGAAAATCTTCAGTATACACACTTGAGGGCGTCTATGCTAGCTTATGCTTCTATCAATTTATTTTCGATGATAAATATATTTCCTGACACCGCAGTTAGAGTAGCCACTGATTCATTTTATATAGACGCGAAATACAGCGAATCAGTGGCTGAATTCACTAATTCTGACGAGAGCTGGGGATCATGGAGAATTAAGCGGGAAATACTGCGTGACTATTCCAAATCAGCAGATGTTACGATTGAAGATAAATATTTGAAAAAAAATCAGATAAAAGAACTGTCTAATGCACCGCAGATATCTGATCCAATATGTAAATATAAAACCAGCTACCTAAACGGATGTGGTGGGTCAGGAAAGACGACTCGTGCGATTGAGTTATTTCGTGGGAAATCAAACATGATTGTGTTAACACCAACCCACAGACTCGCCAGAGAGATGAAACAACGAGGGGTAAATGCTTGTACTTATCACAGCTTCTTTCGATGGAAAGGCGATAAATGGACTCCTGAACGAATGGGTGAGAAATTTATTCCTGAAGTTATTATTTGGGATGAAATATGCACAGTGTCATTAGATGTATTACAAAAATTTTTCGATTGGTTATTGTTAGGGAATACAAAAGTAATAATGTGCGGCGATCATGGCCAACCACCACCATTTGTCGGTTTTCCCCCACATGATTGGTTGAAAATTTTTGTAGACTATTATGAAGAAATTAACACCGATCATAGCGCACTTGATGAACAATTACGCGAGTTCAAGAAACTAATCAGATTACAACCGGATAGAATCCAATGTGAAATAGCGCATAAAATAATTTCGGAAATAACAGAGAATTTGATATTGATGCTGAATTAATAATCTCACTGAAACAACAACAGAATAATCACTGCGCGAGTTGCAATTGTATAATGCGTTGGTGATGGTCGGATAAAGACACTCGACAATTTACCGTAGATAGAAAGAATAACAGTATTGGTCATACCAAAGATAATGTGATGCTGACTTGTCTTGAATGCAACAGACGAAGAGGTGCTAGTTAAGACCACGCGGTGGTAATTGAGTATCCTCGGGTATCACTTGCAGTTGTTCACGAGTAAATCCTCGCTGAGGAGCTGTCAAATCCAGTCTATAGATTGCTGGTCTACCCGTGGATCGTGTTATGTTAGATATTTTATGTACAGTAACACTCCAGATAGGATCAGTAGCCCTTTTTTACCACCTTCGAGCTCTCCTGGTTCGTATAAATACCTAACGGTGACATTACCGAGTATTGGTTGTTTTGAAAAATCTTTTTGTGGTTTTACTGGTATATACTTCTTTTTAATCGCGTTGTTAGGTTTCATATTAATCGTTCGAGTAACCCCATTATTCAGCGCGGTAATTACGCCTGGTAATCTCTTGACCCATTCACGAGATCGTTTATCCGGAATAAATTCCTTCGCGTATTGATATCCAAATAACCGCTCAGGAAGTGTACGATTAAATCGTTCAACAATTGCCTGATCGCGATGTTGTGCAGTATGCCCTCGTCTGATAGTGACATTATGATGCTTCATTGTTGATAACACTACACCTTGAAATTCCTTACCAGGATCAACTTGTAACAGAGGAGCTGTCAAATCTAGTCTATAGATTGCAGCGCAGAGGACCCCTTCGATAAGTCCTTTCAAACGCAGAAGCCACTTCAGTTGATGATTTTGTCTTTAGCGGTTCTGCTTGTTTGTATCGACTCGCAACATCAACTACAGTTAACGCGTATTTGTAGCCACCATCATGCGGCAGAAATAATATATCAGCCTGATGAACTTCATTAGGGACGGTCACATCACAATGCGAGTAGTTAATTTGTTTAGGCGGTGGTAGATAAATTTGCCATATCGCCTATTTGGATAACCAATTAGCCGCGGTGGTATTTTTCACCTTCGCGGCGCTATTGAGTTTAGCTATTGCTGCTTTACTCTTCCAGTATCCTTTTGGAGAATAATAAATAGATTCCATGTTGTTATTAATTACCGGCACCTAACATCAATTTACCTTTCATAGCCGATTTTATTAACCATGAAGCCAACTTTTATTGGAATGATTTATCAGTGATAGAATCCAACGCGTGAATTAATTTCATATCTGCGAGATGTCTATGCTGCAGATTGCTACTTTTAGAAGCAACAACATGAGCATGACACGCTTTATCAATGGCGTTTATTGGATATTCACCGGGCCGGGGTTGGTTTTGATCATCGAGTCTGATATCGAGTCTAGTCCCGGGTCCACAATAACTATACCCTGGAAGGTGTTTTTCTCCTGGATACTTTGCCCATGGTGTTCCCGGGAGTTTAGCTAGCTTGGCTGCAATATCACCTCCTCGTTTTCTTTTAAAATTATCTGTAGATTTCATTGAAACAAATCTAAATTTCTTTATACCGCATTGTACACACTTACCAGAAAGTGCTGATCTGTTATTGCTAGCTGTAATCGTCAAGTCATCTGTGGCAGTACGCGCTTTACATTTCACGGAATATAGATCCATAATATATTTATAATAACATAAGCTATCCGACGACGGGAACCTATTAAACACCATGCGATGTTGCCGAACTCAATTATAATGATTATAATCGGACCATCTGGAAGCGGCAAGACACAATTACTACTTAATTTAATAACGAGATGGATGAAATGGGACAAGTTTTATTTGATAGCTCCAAGTCTAGATGATCTGCGATGTTACAATGTATTAAAAGATTTTAACGACAAAGCAGTAGAAGAATCTGGCGAGGGTATTATTGAGTTTATAACCGATATCGATGAAGCACCGAACATTGATGATATTAATGGAGATATTAACAATTTAGTCGTATACGACGATATCATGTTAGACAATCAAAAGAATCCTGCTAGGATATTTTCCAGAGGAAGGCATAAAAACACCGACGTGATATATGTCACTCAACGATACACACAAATACCAAAAGTGATCAGAGATAACTGCAATTTGTTATGTGTGTTTAAAGGAGTTGATACTCATACACTACCAAATATTCATCAGACCTGGTGCAGCTTTGATATGAATCATAATCAATTTAGAAATTTCAGACAATCCCACATGGATTTGTGACGATAATTTTATCAGATCCTCGGACGCGATATCGTATCGGACTTGAGAAAATATTCGGTTAAAATCGTTTACTGAATCTCGTAAAGAATTATTAACCCATAGCAGCAGAGGGGTGGATTCCAACGACAATGGCGTCTTTATTTTGCCATTGGACTCCTATAAGGAACCAAATTGACCTTTTTTAATTAAATATTTACTAGGAACCTCAATTTGTCAAATAGACCCTTCTATTAAATATTAACGAGAAGGAAGCCCCGTCGACGCCTAAAATGTTGGTCTGTCCACCTCCTCTTCTGTTGCTGTACTTGATGATGTATGAGCGTCGACTAAACCACCCCATAAGTCGTACACAATTAATAACATTTTAAAGAGATCTTAAAGGTATAATGATAGATATTTACGGAAGGTCTGTCCTTATACAAAAGAAAACTATCACGTGAGAATTCGAAAAAAATCATTAACGATGACATATCCGAACTATTAAATCTGTTAGATGTAAAGCGAAACGAAATTGTTATCACATTTCTCTTATGAACCCCTGGAACAGTAAGCTCAACAAGTTAGTTATTTGTTATATATAGTATGCACTTATATACAGGACGGCACTAACATGTACTGGGTATTTGATTCGTATATTCTTTTTTACTTAATTATTAATACTGACAAAATGTAAATGAAGCAAGAAATCTTTCATATGCAGAAAAAGGATATTGTTGCTGTAAACATTTATTTCCTTGACGCTGTCAGGGATACAGAATTTTTTAAAATTTAAAACACTGACCTTGACGGTACTCGATTATTTCCGTTATATGATTATATACTTATTTCCCTTACGAAAAAGAGACAACTCAATTAGGTTCCCTTTAGGATTATACACCTTATTTTAGAGTTATCTCTCCTAATATTGTGATCACTATAACAAAAAATAGGAATAAATACCTGTATTCAGATATATTTAAACATAATTTTCTGTCCTTTTTGTTTTCAGAAAAACTGATTTATATACATTTTCTGCGACATATTGAATCGAGGGTATACAAATATCAAAATACTTGCCGGCTGCATGATTTTTTGTTTTAACTATTATTTTATGAGAATCTAGTAATATAGCTTTATTTGGTTCTGATTACGTAATCGCTGACGCTGTCAACGTCGTTATTTCTTTTATCATAATACCGTTTAATTTCTCTGAATCGCTTACCACCACAATGGAGACACAATTGTGTTTTCTTTTTGTACTCCAACATCGCATGTTATACAAGGTTTCGGATCTAGACTCCCCCGCTGCACACTTTGTGAAGGATATCCGCAGAATTTATTTATGCAGGATTTGTTACAAGGGGTTACAGATCTAACCATCATATCATCAACCATTTACAGTTTTTCATTATAATAAATATCATTTACTTAAATACTTGTCTTAATTATAATATGAATGAGCTCGAGAGATTGTCCATAACCAAGCCCTGGAAAACCTAAAGATTTAATGTCGATACAGTCTCGGTAGACGCACCAATAATGGGTCTAGCGGAGAAAAAAACTGTTATTAATTAAATCTGTGATGCCAAAATTGAATTTAAGAGCGATGGCAAATCTCACTCATGGTCAACATTTCGAATCAGTGATGGTGTTCATGCCACCATGAACGATAAACGAGCAGCGAGTATAATCAGGTATCTCAAAACATAGAAAGTATTTTATCAGCGTGAAATTTATTATACTAGCAGAAACAGAAAATTGGATTATATGTGATAAATACGACCCTGTCGTCGGTAATAAAAAAGTTCCAACCCAGGAGCATTGACAGAAATTGACACACCGTATTATGAGCGAACTTATCCTGTGAGCGCGGTTATTTATGGAATTTACCCGATAAATGAAAAACCAAGTGTTGCGAATCTTAAACTTATGAAATTTTCATCATTGAACTGTGTCGCTGAGCGAGTAACAGAGCATTTAAAAATTCGATGCGTGGAAAAAGTCTAATAGAGCTAAGACGTATCAAGATTAACAAATGGCTTTTATCAGTCTAGGATACTGGTGCTACAATAAAATACGAGGCTGAGATAGAAAACATTGAAATTCCCAATAATCGTAGCTACGACAACAGGGGAAGTATGATACAAATAGAAATATAAAATAACGAAGCTCCAATAAATATCATTGTTCATAATTCACACGCGTGGACTAACGCAGTAATAATATTTCCACGAGATATAATTGTGAGATACTACACGATGAATTCTAGGCAAAACATGTTTTATTTTATTTACGAGCTAAGTAAAAGCGATCCTGTGTCAGTGTGATTATTTCAGAGTTTTGAAGATGAAGAAGGTAAATTTGATCAATTTGTAAGACCTATCGGTGAAATATACCGTACGGAATCTCTTTAATGCACGATGAGTAAACTCGCTGGGAAATTTTCAAATGATAATACATAGCTATTATTACTAACAAACTGTTTTACAGTCCCGTCAGTTGCAATTCATTTTGCCAGAGAGAGAAATCTGTGGAAACCAACACGATTTGAATTTTTCTCAGATGTTTAAGCTAGTTGTGTCGCATACGGACATGGTTGACTGTGGAATATAAGTCTAAAAATGTTATTTCGGGTGATATAATTGCGTGTTATCCTGGACGTTTCCTCGGTTATGGAGAGTGTACTGGGGACTTTAAACTATTTGGACATCCTACACACGAGATGACACGATTTGCGATTAATGGACCACTATCCGACTTTGATCTGACCGGGTCCGCTCGTGTGTTATCAATCGAATTCGCTAAAGGACTCCATCCGTGCTGTTATGTTTGATTTGGTAGACATTTATCTGAAAAATATAGGCCACCAATGGTGTTATTACGGTACATGATTGATTGCAAAATACTGATATCGCTGATTGTCGGTGTGGCAATTATATCATATAAAAAACAAACTGAGGTTTGGTTAACACAACCTGATGATGATTAGTCTTGATAGTTTTATTAACTATCACAAGGATAATTATCATGATCTTACCGAGGACCATATTGTTAAACGATCCAAGGATATCTTTAAATACAGATGTTAGATCAATGATAAAAACGCTAAAGATCTAGGTAGAGGAATAATCGGTAAATTCAACCAATGCGGAGCATGTGACCACAGACGACATTATGCAGGATTGATTCTAGATGGCACTAAATGGCAAATGCAACAGCTAGAGATATATGTGTCAGTCGTGAAAATACCTCTTTGTCTGACGGAACAAAGTTAGGAACTATTGCTTGGTACATCTATCAAATATCAGAATTATCTAGTGCAATTTCGTTATTTGATACAATATGAATATATAAAACCGTTTACTTGAACGGACCAGGCGGTTGTGGAAAAAACAACACGAGTGATCGAATTATTTTGAACTAAGTCAGACATGATTATGTTAACACGTACACACAGACTCGCTAGAGAAATGAAAGAGATAGGTGTTAATTCCTGCACTAATCACAGGTTACTTTCGGTTTAAGGGTGATGCATGGACTTATGATCGAATGGGAGAGAAATATATTCCAAAAATCATTATTTGGGATGAGACATGCACATTGTCAGTGGATATATTAAAACATTTCTTGATTGGTTGCCATTGAAAAATACAGCTATGATGATGTATGGCGATCATGGTCAACCACCACCAATTGTTGTTTTGTCTCCGCATGATTGTTTGAAGACGTTTGTAGATTATTACGACAAAATTAATACTGATCATAGAGCGCTCGATCCAGAATTCAGCGAGTTCAAGAAATTAATCAGATTACAGTGAGAATAAATGCAATGTGAAATAGAACGTAAAATAATTTAAGATGCAAATATAAATGACTTTTGGGATGAGTGGAGACCAAACAATTTTGATAGTGGCAAGTAGAAAGATAGTCAGAGACACACTTTAGCAGTGGTTGTTTCAATTACATCAGAAAAACTTCCCAACGCTGACTGTACCGTTATGCCATAGACCAGCTGATACACGAGGATATAGTATCGAAGTTGATATTCCTGGACAGACTGAGAAACAGAATCTTGTTTTAAATGATATTGTTCTGGTCGATATTGATGTTGTCGAAGATACATTGCGCGCTGACAAAGCTCCATGGACGCTTGGGTACGCAGTGACGACACACTCATCTCAGAGGTTAACCATCATTGATTCAGTTGTTTGGATCACAGATGATCGCATCGAGTGGTCAAATTTAGTGAATCTCACAGTGTCACGAGTAAGAAGAATAAATCAACTTCGGAGAGTCATTTTAAATTTTATTGGCAACACCAACTATGAAATTGTTAGCGATGAAATAATAGAATAAAAACCTCGCTGGTTATAAACAAAGCGATATAAAACATAAGATAATTTGATATCGATGTTGAAGTTATAATGATGCTGAAAAAACAGCAGAATATTCACTGTGCGAGTTGAAATTATGTAATTATATGGTGTTGGTCTGAAGAAACAATTCAAGGCAAGTTTACCGTAGACAGAACAAATAGCGGTCATACACGAGCAAATGTTATGCTGACCTGTCTTGAATTTAATAGATGCAGAGGTGCACCTGCAACTCTTCACCTGTAAATTCACGCTGAGGAGCAGTTGAATCTAATATATAGATCGCGTGTCTAGCCGTGGATCTTTTTAAGTTAATAATTTTGTGTGATGTAACGCTCGAAAAAGGATCAGTAGTTCTTCTTTTACCACCTTCAAGTTCACCTGGTTCACACATTACCAAGTATGTTCTATTTTGAAAGATCATTTCGTGCGGATATATATTTTTGTGATCGCGTTATTAGGTTTCCTGTTAATTGTTCGAGTAATTTTTATTATTTAATGCATTTGTCACACATGATAATCATACAACCCATTCACGGGATCTCTTATCTTGAATAAATTTCTTCGCGTACTGATATCCAAATAACCGCTCAGCAAGTGTTCGATTAAATCGTTCAACAAATGCCTGATCGCGTTGTATTGTAGTATGCAGCTACTTCTGATGCTACCTTTGTCAATAATGGCTCAGCTTTTTTGTATCTACTCGCAACATCAACTATTGTTAACGCGTACTTGTAATTTTGTCATTTGACAGTATCATGTGGGAAAAAATATATCCGCCTGATGAACTTCATTTGAAACGATGACATCAAAATTAGCAAAGTGCATATGTTTAGGCGGTTGTAGATAAATCTGCCATATTGCCTGTCTAGATAACCAATAACTTCAGTACTAACTTCATTGACTTTTGCTGCTTTGGCGAATGTATTAGTTGCTGATTTACCTCTCCAGTATCTTCTTAGTGAATAATAAATAGATTCCATAATAATACTAATCATCTATTAATTATATAGATATAGATATATATATATATATATATATATATATATATATATATATATATATATATATAACTGTCTGTAGTGTATACAAATAAACAAACATAGCAACTTATCTAGTTTACTTTAATGTCGCCTACATCCATTATCTACTTATACAAAGCGTCTTTCTCTAGATTGTTGCGTTTCATATATCCTTCCTTCAATTATTTTTGTCAGGTATGTCGACGAGATATATCTAGTGAAAAGAGGCCCTGTATTAATCTCTGACATAGATGACACCAACCTTAATGAGAATGAATTGATTGAAAGGGGCTTCAAACTGGATATTAATGTAATTATTCTTACACAGAGAGATTCTTAGAAGTACTCTCATTAATCTCAGTAACAACTACCTAAAAGAGCATGATTATACACACACACACACACACACGCACGCACGCACGCACGCAAGCACCCATACATGCATGCACACACACACACACACACACACACACACACACACACACACACATACATACATACATACATACATACATACATACATACATACATACATAACTGTTATGCCGGTACATCTGGTTTAAGTCAGCAGCGTCAACTTTAGCTAGTTTATAGCATGGCATGTCTCATTCACTGCAAAAAGTCGTAACATGCATCTTGTTCATATAATGAGCTATTTCATGCAACATGGAATTACCCTATTAATTTTACGTAAAAATTATGTAAGGGAAGTTAAAACTCTAAGATGGTGCTTAGATACAGGAGCTTATTCCAAGCGTTTTGCCGTCGTTTTTATACATTTTTGGGGCATGGAATGCGTACCTCTCTTCAATAGCAGCAAAGGGTCCCGAGTATTCGAGTGGTCTAAAGCGCTCTCCGTTACGGATCAGTGTCATCTCACGTCTGTCTGCGTTCGTTTGAGTCTCGGATTTGGCCAATCTAGGTATGTCAGAAAGCTTAACAGTCTCGTTGGTTGGTGGTTCTTTCTGGTGGATTTTCTGGGTTCTTCCTTCATCATTAATACTGGCCGCCATGTATAGCCTACCGTTTGCTGAAAAATGGCATTAAACCCTAGAACAACAACCATTAATAGCTACATTTCTCCTGCATGGAATGTGTACCTCGTTTCATTAAAGGATACATGTTAAAGCAAGGGACTTAATCTTGTGCCAAGCTGTTAAAAGAAGTTAGGAGATGATCGTATAATGAATTCCTTTCCTAAAACGGTCCGCCAGTTTGGCAAAAGCTCACGCCTCCTGCAATCAGAGTGCTTGATCTTCACAATACTAGATTTCTAATTTTAGATATTAGAGAAGAAGAATGTGCTAATATAAATATTTATTATATCATATTATTTAACTAGCGTGGCATATAGGAGAAATCACTGTACTATATATTGCAATATAAAAAGTATGGCAGCCCTTAAGAACTTTAATCTCCTTTGATTCGAAATACAGAATTTGAGTTGCAATAATAAAAATTATGTCTTTATGGAAAATCGAAGAATATTCAATCGTAATATATATGCTTTTGGCAGGAAATGGAAGACAAATAACATACATGCATGCATGCATGCATCCATCCATACATACATGCATACATACATACATACATACCTACCTACCTACATACATACATACATACATACATACATACATACATACATACATACATACATACATACATGCAGACATAAAGACATACACATACATACATACATGCATCCAGGCATGCATGCATAAATACATACATTATTAATACACGGGCCCCGAGTGGTCTAAAGAGCTTTCCGTTACGGATCACTGTCATCTCACCTCTGTCTGGGACGGTTCGAGTCTCAGATTCAGCCAATGTGGGTATGTGAGAAAGCTTGCCAGTAGCTTCAAGTGGGTCGGTAGTTATTTTCGGGGGTTTCCCGGGATCTTCCTCCACCATTATTACTGGACGCCTTCTATATCCTATCGTGTGCTGAAAAATGGCGTTAAACACCACCACCACTACAACAACATGCATACACACAGATGCACATACACATACATTCTCATACATACACACGTAAATACACATCCATCCATCCATCCATCCATCCATACATCCATGCATGCATGCATGCATGCATGCATGCATGCATGCATACATACATACATACATACATACATACATACATACATACATACATACATACATACATACATACATACATACATACATACATACATACATGCAGACATAAAGACATACACATACATGCATACATGCATCCAGGCATGCATGCATAAATACATACATTATTAATACACGGGCCCCGAGTGGTTTAAAGAGCTTTCCGTTACGGATCACTGTCATCTCACCTCTCTCTGGGACGGTTCGAGTCTCAGATTCGGCCAATGTGGGTATGTGAGAAAGCTTGCCAGTAGCTTCAAGTGGGTCGGTAGTTATTTTCGGGGGTTTCCCGGGATCTTCCTCCACCATTATTACTGGACGCCTTCTATATCCTATCGTGTGCTGAAAAATGGCGTTAAACACCACCACCACTACAACAACATGCATACACACAGATGCACATACACATACATTCTCATACATACACACGTAAATACACATCCATCCATACATACATACATACATACATACATACATACATACATACATACATACATACATACATACATACATACATACATACATACATACATACATCCATCCATCCATCCATCCATGCATGCATGCATGCATACATACATACATACATACATACATACATACATACATACATACATACATACATACATACATACATACATACATACATATAAATGGGACAAACAAACCCATTATGTGAATCCATAAGATGCATACTTACATAAATACATACTCATTGATTATATCATGCAACCACCAAAACCATGCCATATGTTAGTAAAGATTTTGTAAGATTATGAACCCAAACGGTTGGGTTACTAGTTGTACCCTCATGCTAACAAATCTGCAATTAGGGCAATCGATTCTCTCATATTTTAAACAGTTTCATCAAATATTTAATATATGCAGAGTCAAAGGAGTTAATTATCTACAAGACCATCTGTATAAAGTTGAAGAAGCAGATTCTGAACATTTCCTAAGTCAATACTATCAGAAATTAACTTTGCCATGCATCACTTAATTCATTCGAGGTTCTTACACTAATTCTAACGTCTGCTTACATTTCGTGCAACAGTTTCATGTTTAAGATATATAAACTGGACTTTCTCGGCCAACGAAAACTAGAAAACGTATTTTGAAAACAAATGCACCTGTTAAATAAAATAAAAAGCAATGTGTAATTTCACTACTTTTAGGGAAGACTTAAATACATTTTCATGAAGAACAGTCATCAATCTTAGAAGCGTAATAATAATGTAGTGATGCATTTATATTATCACCAGCTGTTCTTTGCAGTGAAAGTTTAAACTAATTTACAATTCAAACAAACGTTTACCACCATTTTTTATGGCAAAGAACAATCGTTAAATACCCCAAAAATGCAGCGTCGCTTGAATGTCTCGAATGGAGTTAAGTTGTATCACCATTTATTTTATCAATGGAAATCTATATGAACATTATTTACTTCGTGTCAGAGTTTAATAAATTACTAATAAAGTTATAAATCTAAATGCAAAGGGACAAATTACTTGCACCTTAATCAAAAATATCTACTAAATAATCATAAATCTCTACTAAATAATTACAAATCTATACTAAATAATCATAAATCTCTACTAAATAATTACAAATCTCTACTAAATAATCATAAATCTCTACTAAGTAATTACCAATCTCTACTAAATAATCACAAATCTATACTAAATAATTACAAATCTCTACTAAATAATCATAAATCTCTACTAAGTAATTACCAATCTCTACTAAAAAATTACAAATCTCTCCTAAATAATTACAAATCTATACTAAATAATTACCAATCCTTACTAAATAACTACAAATCTCTACTAAATAATTACAAATCTCTACTAAACAATCATAACTCTATACTAAATAATTAGAAATCTGTACTAAATAATTACAAATCTCTACAATAATTACTAAATAATCACAAATCTCTAATAAATAATCACAAACCTCTACTAAATAATTACAAATCTCTACTAAATAATTACAAATCTATGCTAAATAATTACAAATCTCTACAATAATTACTAAATAATCACAAATCTCTACTAAATAATTACAAATCTCTACTAATAATCACAAATCTCCACTAAATAATTACAAATCGCTGCTAAATAATAACAAATCTCTACTAAAAAACAAAACTCTGTACTAAATAATCATAAATCTCTACTAAATAATTAAAAATCTTTACTAAATAATCACAAATCTCTACTAAAAAACAAAAATCTCTACTAAATAATTAAAAATCTTTACTAAATAATCACAAATCTCTACTAAAAAACAAAAATCTCTACTAAATAATCACAAATCTCTACTAAATAATCACAAATCTCTACTAAATAATTACAAATCTCTACAATAATTACTAAATAATCACAAATCTCCAATAAATAATCACAAACCTCTACTAAATAATCAGAAATCTTTACTAAATAATCACAAATCTCTACTAAAAAAATAAAAATCTCTACTAAATAATCATAAATCTCTACTAAATAATCACAAATGTCTACTAAATAATTAGAAATCTCTACTGAATAATTACAAATCTCTACAATAATTACTAAATAATCACAAATCTCTAATAAATAATCACAAACCTCTACTAAATAATTACAAATCTCTACTATTAATCATAAATCTCTACTAAATAATCACAAATCTCCACTAAATAATTACAAATCGCTGCTAAATAATTACAAATCTCTACTAAAAAACAAAAATCTCTACTAAATAATCATAAATCTCTACTAAATAATTAGAAATCTTTACTAAATAATCACAAATCTCTACTAAAAAACAAAAATCTCTACTAAATAATCATAAATCTCTACTAAATAATTAAAAATCTTTACTAAATAATCACAAATCTCTACTAAAAAACGAAAATCTCTACTATATAATCACAAATGTCTACTAAATAATCAGAAATCTCTACTAAATAATCAGAAATCTCTACTAAATAATTACAAATCTCTACAATAATTACTAAACAATCACAAACCTCTAATAAATAATCACAAACCTCTACTAAATAATTACAAATCTCTACTAAATAATTACAAGTCTCTACTAAATTATTAAAAATCTTTACTAATAATCATAAATCTCTACTAAATAATAACAAATCTCTAATAAATAATCACAAACCTCTGATAAATAATTACAAATCTCTACTAAATAATTACAAATCTCTACTAAATAATTACAAATCTCTACTAAAAAACAAAAATCTCTACTAAGTAATCACAAATCTCTGCTAAATAATTAGAAATCTCTACTAAATAATTACAAATATCTACTAAATAATCAGAAATCTCTACTAAATAATTACAAACCTCTAATAAATAATTACAAATCTCTACTAAATAATTACAAATCTCTACTACATAAAGACACGTCTATACTATAAAATCATTAATCTCTACTAATTAATTACAAATCTCTACTAAATAATTACAAATCTCTACTAAATAAAGACAAATCTTTACTATAAAATAATTAATCTCTACTAATTAATTACAAATCTCTACTAATAATCACAAATTTCTACTAAGTATCATAAATCTCTTCTAAATTACAGTGCCAGATTAATACATTAAAAAGCTAATTAATTCATACAAGAATGGCCAATTTCATACACTTACGAAATACAGCAAAAGTGCATCTAAACATGAGCATTACATATTTAGGTATTCAAAATGAACGTAGTTTAAATTTATAGATTCTGAACGTAAAAATATGCGCAATACCTCACAAGTATCATATAGTACAAACTGATATATCCATTAAATGACTGATTCACCAATTCATTTATTAAGTGTTTCTCCTATGTACGAACTTTCTTTCAACAACTATTCGCATTCAAAAGATCAAAACATCGTTTCTAGAATATATATATATATATATATATATATATATATATATATGTATATATATATATATATATATATATATATATATATATATATATATATATATATATATATATATATATATATATATATACATATATATATATATATATGAGAGAGAGAGAGAGAGAGAGAGAGAGAGAGAGAGAGAGAGAGAGAGAGAGAGAGAACATGAGTGGAGACAGAATGGATTATTTAAAATGAAGTAAACAAAATATTCCATATATTATACGCATCTTTTCTTTATCGATTGATTTGCTAATTTGCTCTGTATAAATATGCGGTAATATATTTTAACTATTCAGATTTTGAAGCTGTTCAGAGATTACTCGAACAATATCTTTTACCCCAAAAAGGATTTAGTTATTCATATACTAATATTGTTAGGTCACGATATGTCTAGAGCTGTATTTATGTGTCTGACAACTTTCAGAAGAAACGAATTAATAAGTTGGATTTTTTTGTTTAACTCTGCTCAGTTTTATTGCTATTCTTACATATCGTTATGTTCTACTTTTTAATGTTCTTTTTTCTTTTGTTTGTGAAGATTAAATGCATTGTCAACACGAGCAACAGTACTGAAAGCTCCATGGAAATAAAAACATCACAAAGTCTTCCATTTTGGCTGGGAATACAGGTAAATGCAAATTTTACACAGTTTTCCTTTGCGTACAATACATGATTCACTGATGTAAGAAAAATTAAGATACTGTTACTTCAATTCATAAGCGCTGATCGTTTAACTAAAATTTCATTGAGATTGAAAATTTAATTTACAAAATGAATTCCTTTGAAAAAGATTGATTCCATTTCTTCATTTTCTTTTTCTTTTTCTTTGTTTTGTTCCTTCTTCTTCTTCTTCTTCTTCTTCTTGGTTCTATTACGGTAAACTAACTGAATCAGAAGTACGACATGCTATGAAACTTAAGTCAGGAATATCAGGTGGAAATTGATGACCTTTCTAGTGACCTTTAAAGGTAGCAGGACATATTACGGTACTTGTCTTAGTATCTGTGTTTAATAAATTGTATGATCTTTGATGAATCCCAACGTTTTGATCCACGGCTGTTATTACACCCATTCACAAAAATAGAAACAAACAAATGCATAAAATTATAATGGGATTAACCTCTTACAAGTCCAAATATTTACCTCCATTTCAAATGGTAAAATAGATAAATGGATCATAGAACATTACATTTTAAGTAAAGATCCGGCTGATTTTAGAAGTGGATATTACACTCTAGATATTAAATTTACCCTAACCACATTGATATGTAACATCCGAGGAAATAACGAGGTGTGTTGAATGCCCATTTGTCGATTATTTAAAAAAAACACATTTGGACGTATTGACAGGAGTTTGCTTTATCATAAAGTAGTAGCTAAAAATATTAGCAAAATGCTTACGATACTAAAAGCCATATATGCAAATCTCAAAGCTTGTGTGAATATGTCAAATGCTTTGACATACATATTTAAATGCCCGGCTGGAATAAGGCAATGTTGTGTTTTATCAGCAATTTTACCTTCTTGTTCCTTGAAAATTTATTGAAACTCGAATTTTCCTTTTTATTTGCATTGCTGTACACAGATGACTTGGTTGCCTTCGCAAAAACTGCAAGTCTGCTTTAAACAACTGTCAATACATTTACAAATTACTATAACATCTGAAATTAAAGATAAACCTGAAAAGAAAACTAAATTGTAGTTTCCCGAAAAGAGAGATATTTGTAAAGAATGATTTTGGTGATTGCGTGGTAGTGACGGTATCTCATTATACATATTTTGGTTATGTATTCTCTTTATGGTATATGTGTCAAAAATCGCTGGTAACACTAGCGGTTAAGTCACTTGATAGTTTGACGGTTAGGCCCAATCGCCTTAGTAAACTTTCTACAAAAACTCTTCCAAATATTTCATACTAAAATAACACCAAAATGGAATTATGGGATTTCTTCACAGCAGCTGATATTAAAGCTGTACATACGTCATTTGTCAAATATATTATTTGTATTACAAAACGCAACAAATCTATAAGAAATTGCGTAGACTACGAATGCAAGTAATAAAATTATTTAAGTACTGGTTCGAAATGAGCATACACTTCCAGAACAAACCTCTAATCTACAGTTGGCATGGGGCACTCACTGAGAATGTTGGGTGAATAAAGTCAAGAATCAATTGCTTTCCTACGGAATGGGAGAAGTTTGGTTTAATATGGAGTGCGCGAGAAAAATCGTTTTGGTTATAGTAATACAAGGCTGTAAAGATATTTGTCAACAATAACTATATGGAGGTTTAAATTCAATGGAAAGATTAGGAGTTAATAATAAATTAAAACTATTTAGATTATTGGAACTCTTCGGCCAGTGTTAGCCTGCTACGCATGTTTAGAAATGGGAGCTTTACCATAATGGCAAATATAGGTAGGCAACAAAGTATCCTCTAGGTTTTTATATAGATGTATGAGTTTCACTTTGCTCTCAAATGTACCATGTACGATAATATGAGAAAGACCTATGTACCTTCATATGATCACCATAATGCAGGATGTTTACCTTTATCTAAAGGATCAATAGCAAATTCTTTAGAAATGAGAAAATCAGTGTCTTAATTGTAGCATCGTTATGTTTTGAGGTTGTACCATATTTTTAATACATGCATTAAAACATCAGAGTTTGAAATTCGAATTATGTTGTTATCAAAATAAATTTAAAATTGCAATTGAAGAAGTAAATCCAGTGAATCATATTTTGTCAAAGAGCCATAACTGAGCAACACATTATTACCATGATGTGAGAGAAGGATGCTTTCTGGTACAGCGTCCAAGCTCCTCTTATCTTAAACTGACATATATATATATATATATATATATATATATATATATATATATATATATATATATATATATATATATATATATATAACTTGTTTGTTGTTGTGTTTTCGACATTAAGGATAATCATATAGATAATTTGGCAGGTATTAATTAAATTGACATAGACGTTTCAATATTAAATATTTAATAGTTTCATATTACTTATTGGTCTTTATCTGCAGACTGCAAATTTAATTATGCTGTTATACACTATAATTCAAGAAACTCTTAATCCTGATATAACTAATGCATTTCTAATTTTATTGATGTTTCGCTTGGGGACTCAATACTTAATGTTATCATGTATATATCAAAGGCATTTCATATCATAGATAAACCACTGAATAAATGAAAACATCGAATACTACTGTAACATGTCCAACCGTTATAGGAAATTATCAGTGAGAATGTTTATAATAGCATGTCTTATTAGAAACAAAATGTCTTAGGTTGCATTAGGTATTTCGACATCTCAGTCCGGTATGGCTGCTGTGTTTTGTAGGTAGCCAAGGCACATTATTCCAAATGTCTCTTTCCCCGTCGATCTTCTCGAGGTTTTTTTTTGCATGCTATACACCAATTCCAACAAAACGTAAAGTTAAAGCCCGCCCTACTTTAATGCATTATTAGATTTGCGAGTAATTTATACTTATTGAAACGTCTGTTAAAAGCAAAGTAATGAAACATCTTAAAATGCACACTTTATTTTAGCTGCAGTGGTTTTCCGTGTGACAAAAAAGACGTTGCTATATTTAAAGACGCAAGCAGAATCACAGGCACTAAATATAACAAATAATTTTTAAACATTTCATTAAACACGGGACAGATACTGATTTAGGTAGATTAATTTTAGTTTTGCTATTTGTGCGTTTTGTCTACAAACATTTAGATCATCTCTCATTCGTGAATATCTCAATTTCAAGGTGCTGAATCCAACAGTGCAAATTGTACAAGGAAAAACGGCAACTATAAAGCTGCAACCTACATTTCCGATCGGATGTTCTTCGAAGGCAGCCGAGCGAAACCCTCTTGCCCAATGTTTGTTATCAGTTCATATGTTTGATCCAGACGATTCCAATAACTGTGACGGTAGCAGCATATCAGTGCAAGAAAGTCAGAGATGTGGAGTTCAAATCTCTGGCTTTTATCATCACCAGTGGACAGAAGGAGTACGTTATGACAATGTGACGGAGATGATAATAACAACAAAGGACGGAACAGATTATAAGGCTGGACGCAATAGATTCATCTTAAAACTTGTGACTGGAGGCACAGGGCTGAATGATATTGTACAGGGAAATTACCTCAATGACGTAACTGTAAGTAACTCACAAACACTAACTGACTGTGGTTATCAGCTAGTGCCTTTGTTTAAAGTTTTATTTTTTAATTTCTTAGATATAAAGATATATATTTTTTCTGTTGTCTAAATGTGTCATTGTATACTTTTCATAAAAGGATAAGAGTCACTAGAATTAGTTTGCTTTGACCATGATCAGTTCGTTATGATCTATTTACGATAAGATTCTATAGTATTGAATTTCCTTAAATATGCAAAAACAACTTACATCCAACGTATTTATTCTGAATTAATTTATATTTTATAGTTTTGCTCTAAATTAAGTAATTAATAGAACTGATCTTTGTAATGGTACATATAAAGCTATACGACCTTGGTTTTAGGTTACATCGACATATGAGACAGCATGGCAAGCAAAGGAGTGTTACTCATATGTAGACCCACATATGAAATCGTTTGATGGAAGGTATTTACAGTTCGTACACTCGGCTGTGAATCGTACACACACACACACACACACACACACACACACACACACATATATATATATATATATATATATATATATATATATATATATATATATATATATATTCGTTCTATTTCTACTTTGCATTCTTGATCTCGATCTTTTAATTCGATTTGATACAGGCGTATAGTAAACCATATAGCTTGGCCACGTTTGATTTTAAGCTTCTGACGTTAACAATCGAACTATTTTTGCCAAGTGCTCTAACGTTTCTCACAAATGAAATTTGTCAATATAAATGTAACGCGTTCTGACATTTTTATACTTACTCTTCTGTATTCATCCGAAGCTTTATGTTCTTAATTTCATATTTTGTTACAAAATATCAGAGGCCCACACTTTCAAGCAATGAAATAGTATCTAAGTCCCCTATATTTTTCATCCAATTCGAAGGTCTTTTTTGACAAGTGACGAATCGATTAAATAATATCTCGACACAATCAGAAAACATGACACCATGCTGTACTTAAAGATTCCATATGATTGAAGTATTTATAGTGATTTTTAGGATTAATATTTTGTAATTTATTCCACTTTTAATTTATTAGGTGTTAAAATGGCTGAAGAATGTTTGTTTTTAAAATTTTTAAATAAACAAAGTTAATATATTTTTTTCCAGATATTACGAAAATCAAAATGTGGGAGTCTTTGTCATGTACCGTCATAATTCCAGCAAACAAGAGGTAAAACCTAATTTTAAAAGGCTGGACCATTCGTAAAGGAACTTCAAGTTTCGACTCTGTGAAGAGTTCATCTGTTATATAGTATTACAGTGCAGTTTATTTTACAGTTATTGGCTTCATAGTTGTTGTTAATAAGAATACTGTCTTTTGTTAGATTTATCTTTTGAAAGTCTCTGTTTGTTGAGCGGCCATTCTGTGATAGGGAATGATACAACACATTAGCGATGATTGTGGTGCTTTCGTCGATATTCCAGAATTGTAATCAATTGTAATCAACGGAGGTCTTTATCTTGAAATAAGGACATGACACTTTTTTTTATTAATTTATATTACAATTCGTTTCCTTGACGATCCGTGTAAATAAAATGATATCTGTTGGAACATAATTCATGGCAGGCATCATTTATATACAATACATTTATTCTATAAAGATAATATCATACCAAATGTGGTACATATACTAAAGGCAAATATAAGTATAAGCTGAAGATCCTCCGTTTACTCACAAATAGTCATCTCACTTGTATCCAACCTTACTTATATCTTCTATAGGTTTGTGTCTTAAGATTAAATTGTAATACACTATAACCCATAGATCTACACCAGTTTGAACTATGTTCCAGGTTCAGATGAAAACAAAACAGTGCAATAGTGTCGCAACATGCGCATGCGCCGTGGCTGTCCGAGCAGGAGGGGATATATTTTTGATTGACCTTTGCGGAAGCCCGGGTATCATAAAATACGTTTCGTGCAAAGAGAACATCTTGGATGTCAGACAGATAACTCCATATTCGTATCAGGTAAACATTCGTTCAGAAATTGTATATATGACTTAAATGGTAATTCTAGCGTTGTCAGGGAAAGATCCATGAAAGTAAGATACACTAAGGTTCTCCTGATTACAATACGAACATTGAGTTGAGACTTAGTACGGCCTGCTTATAATGGTGACGCTCAGTCTGTCATATCACTGTATTTATGTTTTTTCGTCTGTCATATTTGCTGCATTTGTGAGTCAAACATTGATGCATTTGGTTTTATATGTTGATTTTAATTGAAGATCTACATGCCACTGGGAACCATGACGTCCGTTACAATCAATAACTGGCCGGGATACGAATCAACATTAAATTTGATTATCTACCCGACTGTGAAGGATATGTATGAAACACAAGGCCTGTGCGGTATGCTGAATGATAATCAAAATGATGACTTTACCACGCCATCTGGAGGAATCGAGATGGACAATAATCTGTTCTCAAAATCTTGGAGGTAAATATACGCGAAGCATGGGTAGATAGTTCTAGGTAACAGGCGAATTCAGACATGATACATACATCTGTCTCTTTAGTCTATGACATGTTCCAATTGAAGTATTTTGCCATGAATATGCATATTGCCAAATTGAAACCTCAAGTGTGAAAAGCATGGGTAGGCAGTAAATGAGAAGATATTATAAAGTGACTGAGAAATAACCATATTATATACCTTATAAATATTCGGACTCTGTTAAGGTACTTGAGTAACAATAATTCCATCGATTCTGAACCGTGAAATTTTGATTTATTAAATGTTCTTCTAAACCAAAAGGTTCAGTTTTACACGAATTACACGCTAAATGTTATTTACCGTTTCCATTTACTTTTTAATGTGTAAAGGTCGTCATCATCATCATTGTTATGATGACAATACTGATGACGATAATGATGGAGATGAGTAGTGGTCTTTGTTATTAATGGTGTAGATCAAGCACAATGCTTTGATTATTATTATTATTATTATTATTATTATTATTTATATGAGTATTAGTATTATTATTGATATTATTATGATTTATATTATTATTATTGTTTTTATTGTTATTATTATGATTATTATTATTATTATTATTATTATTATTATTATTGTTATTATTATTATAGAATAGGTAATGAAGACTCCTATTTCGACCCTCGAAATCATCATCCTGATTTATCGCAACTGTGGGACCAGAGTTCACTCTTTTGTGTTTGTATTGCTACTTTTAACTCGACAACACCCTCAAGTATCGCACCTGAAGACCAGTTTGTACCACTATGCTCAGCTAGCGTATCTTCATCATGTACCAAAAAGCCCGATATACCTGGTACACCGTACCAGTCTTGTAATATTAGAACCAAAAGGTCGAAACAATCAATGTCCAGAGAAATAGAGAGAATACTGAGCAAACGAATTATGGGTTCTGATGTTATCGTTCATAATATAGTCAAGGTAATTTTAAATAGCAATATTCTTTACATTTTATGTTTAATGGGTTCAGAACTATAATCCATTATGATGAATTTGTTGCAGCGTGTACTCCAAAATTAGAAACCAAACTCAGTTTCATACCGAATTGATCAGCAATGGATGGAATATAGGTTTGTTTGTCACCGTTGCTTTTCTAAGTCTATTCCATGGTTTCTATTTTCTTGAGCAGAGCGTTTTAGCGTTTCAAAATGCGAATAATACGTTGGCCTGTACATAGAAGAGAATTTATATAGTCGTGATATTTTGGGACTGAATATTTTGGATCTCTCAATCTTTACTGTTTTGATTTCCTTTTTATAGCTGCCGTAACTGTATAACACATATACGATCTATAATTGTAAATAACGCTCCACATGTTGTTATTACGCACTAAACTAAACGTATATTAGCGTCAATAGACATCGCCCTTTCTTCTGTCAGTAACCAGTGCCTTGTTATCATATTAACAGTATGAGTTTTCTAGCTTAAATATTTTGGAGAAACAAAGAGACTACAAGGGCTAATAAGAGCTTTATATGTTGCTGCAATAAACGTACTAGCCTTGAATGAGAAATGCATTAGTTTTTTTTCCTCACAGAGATCAACGTTAAATATTACATTATCAGAAGCATTAGATGAGTGTAAACGTTTCTTCAGCGGCAACTGCACGACGTCCTTGTTTGAAAACAGCTTACCAAACAGTAATCAGGACTCCAAGAACAGTTCCATTACAAATTGTGCTCTGGATTATACGGTAGGTACTAATGCCACATATTATCTGAAACGTTCTTGTCGATAAAGTGAAAGTTTTGTAAGTTATAAAAATAACGACATTAACGGAATCTTCTCTAAGAAAAACAAATCATCAATTAAGGTAGAGTTTTGTTTGCAAAGATACGAAAACAAAATTGCAGAAGAAAAAAAGGTAAATTAAAAGAGTGAAAGATGATGATGACACGTAGGAGGAAACGTTAATGACAAAGGTAATTCTGCTGCTGCTGATGTTGACGTTTAACAGGTGTGTCAAAGATATTAGCTAACAGAAGGAAAGGTACTTCTAGACCTTGCAAGTAGTAAGAGTCCCGAGGACATCTGCATGTAATTATAGACGTGAAAGTCACTGCGACGGATCGCTCCGATGGTTTAATAGTTATTTCTGCTGCATGATGTCCCAGTGCTAGACATCACTTTAAAGTCCAACGCTTCATACATCAAAGCGCTCTCACTGAAAAATTGTTAAAACTACTTTAAAAATCCTAATCACGCACGCAATCATTGAGATTAAAATTTTAACTAATTTCAAGTTGACATAAAACTATAATAATGATGGCTATCATGAAGATATTGATCATAATGCTTATTATCGAATATTTCCCATGTCATTTATAGTGATCTAGACTAGTATTATAGTAACCAAATCATTTAAACTTGATCACAATGTCTTAGCTCTACTTATTACTCTAATGGAACATTTTTGTTTGTGATCCAAATAATAAAACCCCCTAACGACAGTAAGCTGTGAAAATACAGCATAACGAAATAGAAGGGAAAATATCTTGAACATCCTTTGATATATGCGGCGATAACATGTAATGAATATAATACAAGTACTGATTGATTTAAATATGTATCGTTTAAATATTTGATTGCATGCATGCTGTTTTCTAGATACTTGATATTTGATTTTTGATATGTAATCCATTTCCATACATATAATACAAAGTTACTCATTTGAAAACAAAAGAGTGATGGTATAATGTTGCACACTTTAGAACAATGATTATTTTTACATCGATGGTTTACACCGTTTTGTTATTTAGTACACTGGAAATATGTCTCTGGCAAGTCTCCACTGTGAGACCTACAGGTCGGAAGTTGATGAGGAAATACGACGCAACAGTACTTTCAGAGAAAACAATTCGCAGGTAGTTGAATCCTTCCGCGCAATGGCATGCATTAACAACTGTAATAACCATGGGAACTGTGTTAATGGTAGGTAATATATTACCATGCTTTTTTATACGCAAAAGCCATTTTTGAACACGTAAAATTGCACAGGTGTTAATAAATCACATGCAAATTATTATAACAGCTCTAGTGACGTAGTGGTTAGAGCGTCCGCCGCGGTAGCGAAAGTTCATGGGTTCGATCCCCGACAAAGTCATACTAATGAATTACAAAAATGGTCCTAACAGCTGCCTTGCTTGGCTCTCATCATTTAGAGGTAGGTGCTAGGACTGGTTTGCCTGGTTTAGGATAATGTAGCTGGGTGGGATATCATGCTACATTTTTGCAACATGATGATCCAGTGTTGGACATCACTCTAACTGCCTCACTCCAGACATCGTAGCGATATGGCTGAAAATTGTTAAAGCTACGTAAAAATCCTAATCAAACAAACAACCGAACATGCGAATTATTGAAAAAATGTGTCATAGCTGATTATATGATACAATGTTCCTGGCCCCCTACAAATCATTATTTTGTCCATTTCGTGGCGCGATTTTGAAGTTTTCTGCTACTTTATAATTTTGGCCAAAATCTTAACAGTTTTCTCCGATCTTTTTTGTTCACCGTTTTACAACCCTTGTGTATATTTCAAATTTAAATAAAATATTGTGCCAAATGGAGTTTATTTATATTATGGATTCTAAGCAGACAGTCTGTATTATTCTATCCATGTTAATTGCTTATAATTGAAATGGCAGGATCATGCATTTGTCATGAACAGTACATCGAGGAAGATTGTTCCGTGTCATTGCGAGATTATCCGGTAGTAGACGATACGTATGCTGGTGGACTGTGTGAAAGGAATATGGAGGTTTGCTGTGGAGAAATTCCAATATATGGGTCTCGCTTTGTAAAGGGAACAACTAAACAAAGACTTCAAGGATTTCAGGTAGAAAATGTGACATTTTCAATGTTTCTCTAACATTTAGTTTCCAGCAAATGTGTCTCCGTTTCTTCATACTTCTACGACACATATTTTAAGTTGTGATCATTTCGTTTAAAGTACAGCTATCACGATTTCTGTTTAAGCTTGAAATATGTTGTAAAATGTCTCACTTAATTGTTTGTAGTTTAAATTTTGTTGAAGGAGGTACAGAACATCCCAACAGTCAGTTAAACCTCTAATAAATATTTTGTTGACGAGAAAGACTATCGTGTTATATAAAACTTTTTGTAGTAGTTTTTATTGGCTAACCTAAGTTTATTTCAATAAGTATATAATATTGACTTTATATCCAATTTTCTGAAACATGTACAATATATTTGCCATAACATCGCATTTCACCAAATAACACGGCGTTAGTAGCTGACCCTAATTTGGTTTTAGTTAAACAAAGACAGAATGAAATATTGTTTGTTTGGGGAAGAAGAAAAAACGAGATAAATTTGTACGCTGACTATAATTCAGGTGGGATGAAATCGGACATTTTCAGCTGGCAAATTAAATCTAACAATACAAAATATATTATATATAGGTAACAAATAAAATCTAACAACACAAACTGTATTTTATATAGGTATCAAATAAAGTCTAACCATACAAAGGATGTAATAAATGGACAGAAAATAAAATCTAACAATAAAAAATATAATATATATTGTCAGCGAAGTATACTGCAACGACAAATTCATAAGCTTAACTAACTCCGATACATGAATACATTTGGCCAATATGGATTGAAGAATCGAGTAATAAAAGGACTTAAAATGCTGAAGAATTTAAGCTTGCATATATTATGTGCGTGTGTTTATTTATATATATATATATATATTCTGTATTCATATGCACAAAATTAACAAAAAAATTTAATTGAATACACAAGATGTTATAAACCCTTAAATACTTAGTTTTGAAGCGTCATATAAAGCAGTGGGCATGTGGATTCGTAAAATGTCAGCGTCATAAGTGATCCATACACTGATATTTGACCATTTATAATGAGCACGAAAATCATTTGATAAATTATTGTCTTTCTCAAGGCATGCATTCACTGAAGCAGATGAAGTCGAACAATGCTGTTTGCTAATCTTTTAGTTTAAGAGTCAAAACATGCGTATAAAATGTTCAGAGGTACGTTTGATCGTATACGTTAACTATCGTTTCAGTGAATTGTATAACCTTATGTAATTCTGAAAGTTGTTTCCTAATCTTTCTATTGAAATTACTCCCATTACGCGTCTAAACAAAAGCTCAAATATATTTACACTTTCCAAATCTCTACAATGAGCAGATACGATATTTAAATGGTATCATCACGTGTTGAAACAAAACCTCAAATATATATATATATATATATATATATATATATATATATATATATATATATATATATATATATATATATATATATATATATTCCAAATCTCTACAATGAGCAGATCCGATATTTAAATGGTATCATTATTGCAGATATACATCAATGGAACTATTGTATCTGAAAGTGCAACAACAGTGGAAAATATGGCTATTATAAATCCTTATGAGGGGGAGATAAATGTACCTTGCGGCTCCAGACATCGGCGATCAACGAATAATGACAACAGCTCGATGCCATTTATCACAGGAACAAGAGTGTCATTGACGAACGATGGCACCAACTATGGACCTACTCAAAACTATTATATGTATGACTCCAAATGCCAAGGTGCCTTGAACAGTACGGATGGATACACATTTTATCTTCTGGTACGAGCGAGAAATTTCTTCTCCTTAAAATCTTTGAAATATTTGTTACTTATCGTTGATTCGGAGGTAACACTACTTGGAAATATTACATCCTTTATTTTCTTTAAAGTTAGGAAATTAGTAATTAGTAGTCTTGTTATCAGATAAATACATTTATAGTATTATTATAGCAAATTACAAATAATTATTGCAAAATGTTTTAGTATCTAAAGGTAAAGAGATGATGTTTCGTTTCGTTGTAGCCAAGAAAAACAAATTCCGTAGGAAATTTGCTTCAGTTAGTTGTTCCTTTACCAACAAATTGAACGAAAACAGAAATTGTGTTGGAAAGTGACAAATATAATGAAGATTTGTTCTTTTCATTAAGGCTGGTACTTGCTATATAGGAGCTGCGTGCTACAGGGAGGGAGAAAGCTATCCATCAGATGGTTGCAGAAAATGTTTGCCTTCCCGCGACCCTTATTCTTGGACTAATGGTAAATATGACCGTTTTATATTATAAATATTTTCCAAAGCTGTTTTGTAAATGTAATTGTAAATTTATAGGGATTATATCAACACGAAAGGTTATTATTTTATAAATGTGAATAATTTATATTAATGTAACGTATTGAAGAAAGAGCACATGAAGCTACTGTCGTTTTATTGCAGAATGATCAAGATATATGCATATAAATAAAACCCATTTACTGTCCTGGACCTCCTTACAAGGACAACTATATATTGCACAAAGAAAATAAACATTTTTAAATAGGCGTCATAGGAATAATGGTCTAAATTATCAAACAGACAATAATAATTTTTGTTTAGAGTTTTCTGCAAAATTGGTAAACCTACCAATGACTTCAAGTCATTTCATGATTTCTTTGTCAGGATTTGGTAAATTTGATTGGTATAATATCAGTCATAAACATGTTCTTGTTGTTGTTCGCCCATTGATTCGAAGAGGACCTCTCTAGTTATTAGAGGGTAACAGGGGATCGTTCTGATCTGTGGGTGCGCATGTGGCTAGAGAGGTCAACCCTTGCATAGAATGTTCGTTTGCACAAGGGACAGGAGATGAGTGGGACATTTCCAAGAGGGTTCATGGCACGTGCTTGTTTGGCTTGCATTTGCAGCTCTGTGCAGCAGCTGTCCTGCTAGATTCGCACAATTTGGAGCCTTTGTGCACAGAAGAACGGCAAGTGACTCGATCGCTTGCTGTTTGCTCCGAAGAATCAGGGTTTATATTGAACGTTTTCAATGCAGCTTTAGGATTGTCTTTGAAGCATTTATTCTGAAGTCTTTGAGATTGCTGTCATTACTGTAGTTCGCCATTGAAGAGTCTCGTAGTCGGTGGTATGGCATGCGTATAACATGTCCCGCCCTACGTAGCTGGCACTGCACCAGGGTGGTGTGGATGCTGGGGAGACCTGCATGGGAGAGTACTTCAGTGTCTGGAACCTTGTACTGCCACTTGTTGTAGAGGTTTTCCTGAGACTTGTGGTGTGAATGTTGTTCAGCTTTCTGGCGTGGCGTTGGTATACCCTCCATGGTTCACATGCTTTAAGAAGTATGCGGATCACAATTCCCTCGTAGACCTATAATTTGGTCTGGATTCTGATGCTTCTTCTATTTCAGACGTTGGAATACAATCTGCCTAAAGTTGCGCTGGTTCTGGCAATGCGAAGATTCACCGAGTCATCAATAGTGACAGTTTGTGAAGTGATAGTGTGCTGCTAAGGTTCACTAGGTTCGGGTTTTGGCTGTTGACGGTTATATTGACCTCAAAATAGGGGTTTCCAGGTGCCGGCTGATGCAGGACATCAGTTGTTTTGGTACTAATGGTGAGATCAAAACTTGTGCCAGAGTTGGAAAACTTGTCCACGCTGCTGTCTGTCATAACCTTGGTTTTCGCTTAAAGCCTCTTCGAATGCAATTATTTTCCATCTGTACGGTACCTGATGCCGACTCCAACCTCTGTGTCTCAAAAAGCGTGAGCCAGCATGACAAGCAACAATAGACTGAAGAGTACGGGGGCGAGAACACAACCCTGCTTGACATAATTGGTTACTGAGATTGGCTAAAATGCCTCTCCATTGTCCCAGACGCGTGCCGGCATGCAATCGTTGAGATGATACACTATGGCTATACCTTTTCTTGTGCATTCGTACTTGGCAATAACCTTTCACAAGCCGTCTTTGTCAAGTCGGTGTCGATGGAGAAAAGGTCGATGTTTTGCTTTTGACATTTCTCATGTAAATGCCTCGCATGAAACACCAAGTCAATGGTTCCACGTTCTTTTCGGAATCAACACTGGCTTTCGGGTAATAGTCCTTTGTCAAGGTGCGTAGTGAGGCGATTCACTGAAATTATCCATAGTGTATGTCCTGCAATTGATAGTAAGGATATACCCCGGTGCTCTTAGCAGATCTGACGATTCTCTTTGAGCTTAAATATATGATTATGGAAGCAGTTTTGAATTCCTGGTGGATCGTCTCTTGTTTCCACATCCGTAATAACAGTTGCTGGAGTCTTGTCATCAGGGTTGTGTCCCGTTCCTTGTAGACTTTAGTTGGAACTTGAACCAGGTGATTTGCCACTGGAGAGCAAACGTATCGCTTTCCGTGTCTCCAGCAAGGTTGGGGGGGGGGGGTAACCCAGTGCTTCGTTGGTGGGTAATTAGGGAACATGACTGATGTCATCATCATTGATGGATGAAGGATAATTAAGGACGTTTTCAAAGTGGTCAGCCCAATTTACTCTTTGTCAGTAATTAGTGTTTCCCGTCTGAACTGAGGGGCTACGATCCAGTGGTTGTCGGTTTGATGAGGCGGAGTTTCTCATTGAGCAACTGCTTGATTTCATCGCAGTTCTCATCTAACAAGTCTTGATGCTTTCTGGTTGAGCATCCTTTGATTTACGACGCTGTGCTGCAGTCGGTATCCACATTCTGATAGTCGAGAAAGATGGACTTCAGACGTTCTTCTAGGGCATCCACGAGTTTGGTACTGGTGCATTTCAATACCTTAATGTTCAGTTGTTCAGGAGCCTTCTTTCCCTGTGGGCGTCTTTTGGGCGCTGTTGAGCTTGGTGATGATGAGACGGTGGTCTGTCCAGCATTCAGTGGCCCACAGGGACTTTGTAAACGCACATTCTGCCTGTCCCTTTTCCTGAGAATTACATAGTTTATGAGTTGCCAGTGATTAGAGCGAGGGTGCATCGAAGACATCCGATTACAGGTAGTGATGTGGGAGACTGTATCAGTGATCAGCAGTTCATACGCGGCGCACGTCTGGAACAAAACACGACCGTTGCTGATACAGCGACCCACTCGATGCTTTCTTAGCAAATCATCCCAGGCAGCGTAATTGCGGACTTCTCTTGCATTGAAATCTCCTAGAATGAAGAGCTTACCTGCCATTGTAACGTCAGCAATTGATGATGTTAAGGTGCTTTCTTCCAGACTAGAAGGGGAGTTGCATGGTCATGAGCCTGTTGTTTAATCCCTTGGGAGGTCCAGCAAATTTCCAATCCATGCTGTCCTCAATACAATCCCAAAAGCAGCCTCGCGGTGCTCTTCGCTTCCTCGGCCGCTCCAACAGAAATTGTATCTGAAGCCCTTTTAACAGAGTGCGCCTTATACAACAAGCCTGGTCTAGCTCAAGGCAGCAATGGCACGCTGTATCAATCAAGTTCCTTTCATATTAGGGCGTTTACCTTTGGGGTCTTTTCGCATAGTCTTTGTCCAGTAAGGTGCGTATATTCGACGCGCCAAGTGTGCGAATAACAATCCTCATATTCTATTTTGTATTTTGACCACTGAAGTAGGTCGCCGCCAGCCGCAATAAACTGGCGAGGTATGGTTCGAGCAGGCATTGTTTAGTGCACCTTTTCAAGCCCCTCCTCATGCCAGGGATGTGAGCAGCGCAATCATGAAGAATGCTGCTCATTCACTCAAGGGGCTGCCCCACTCGACCGATACTCAATGGCAGCCCTTTTCTTAGAATCGCCTTTCTGCCCATTGACCAGCTGCTGGTTGCTCCTCACAGGCTGCCGAAGCCAGTAATCACATGCTAGGTAGGCAATGCCTAACCGACCGAGGTTTTAAGACCCGTCGCCTGCCCTCAGCCTGGTTTACCTGTCCAGTCGAGGCACTTTTCTGGGATGTGGCCGCTGCGCATGCCACAGCTGCTTGGAGCCACAGTTGAGAGCAAAGTGGGGAGCAAATGTGGACGAGCTACCCCCGAAGGAGTACGTCTTCTTAGCAAGCCAGATGTGTTACCCCTCCCAGGACACCCCATACACTCCATAACAAATATATATATCGCACAAGAAAGACAAACATTAGTAAATTGGAGCCATAGGAATAATGGTCAAGATTATCTAGCATACAATAATAAATTTTTGTGCAGAGTTAACTAGGGACTAGGTCAACTTAATGGACATGATATCAAGCATAAGCATAATCTAATTAGATATTTTATAACTGCGGTTGGTAGAATTCACAAAGACACAGGGAAAATTATTGACAATTCCTAGATTATTCTTACGTACGGTATAAATATAATTAATCAAAGTTACACGAGAAGATAACTATGTATGTGAATAGCATTTATCATTGTGTCCATGAACTGTTACTTTGTGATACTGATGCAAATTTGGGTGTTAATTAGAGTTGGTGGTTGTGTGGCTAAGCGAACGTCTGTCTAAAGAGCACATCTTGACAACATTAGTTAGGGTCTGCCTTAGAACCATTCAAGGTACAAGAACTACTATGACAATTTGCAACCCAGCTAAAGTGTAAGTTGCCGCCTACAAATCTAGTCTACTTTTGAATAAGAAATATCTTATAATTCTTTGCAGGATGTACAAGCGGTATAACTGATTCAACGATTACAATAATAATCTCCGTATGCGTTGGCGTACCTGTGATTGTAGCTGTAATTGCTGCAATAATCATGTTGAAATGCTGTGTTCAGAAAAGAAAAGGTAGGGATGCATCTTTAATTTAATGATTATAACTTATCGCAATAATGAGTGGACGTTTTATTTTACGGCAAAGTAACTTCACACATTTGTACTGTGTTTGCGAGATCATGGAACGAGGATATATACAGATAAACGGAGATAATTATTGCGTGATCATATTGTTTTTCATTTTCTAGACTTAACAAATCGTGTTTTGTGTGTGCTTTATTTGCAGAAGAAATTTGGGTTTTTGTTTATTTTTTGTAATATAATGAAACATTCTTATTAGTCAATATTATTTCGCTTATAGCTTCGCTTTGTTATTGGACGAGTATTAACTTCATGTTCTTCAGGATTGCGGGACTCTTTGACGGGAAACGCAACAGTAATGATGGCTGACCAGAGTAAATTAGATAAGACGTTGACGTTTTGCAGTCCACAGAGCATGCAGGAAAGTGGACTAGGCACAGAATAAGAAACAAACTTTTATCGGAAATATATTGGAAATGCCCGACGTCTGGTACTAATTCTTGGAGTGCAGCTCCAAATATTTGACAGGTGTGACATAATACAAACATAGCCTCGCGTTAAATTCTTTTCAAAATGCCTATTAGACTAATCAAAATATGCCAACTTTTGTAACTGGAAGAAGTTTAATAAAACCCATTTAACATTTTAGCATGCACATAAATTTCAAAGTGGTGTAATTACAAATGCATTTGGAAGCTGATCATGCTCCAAACAAGATTTTAGCATACAAATTTGTTTATTAAATGAGAATAGATCGATCCATAGTAGTTTCATGACATTTTGTTTAATATAATGAGGTAATATTAAAGCCTCCTTAATTATTTTATAACAATTAATACATGACTAAACGCTAAACATAAATTGCTGTTTTATAATTGGTCTGAATTATAATTTTGTTGGTTTGCTACATATATATAATTGTTTAACATTGCTTTCATTTATTTTTTGAGATTATTTTATTGATTCTTCTTTATCAAAATAGTTTTTTAGTTTCAGCTCTTGTTGGTTTTCTACATATAGATAATTGTTTAACATTGCTTTCATTTTTTTTAGAGTATTTTATTGATTCTACTTTATCAAAATAGATTTTTAGTTTCAGCTCTTGTTGGTTTTCTACATATAGATAATTGTTTAACATTGCTTTCATTTTTTTGAGAGTATTTTATTGATTCTACTTTATCAAAATAGATTTTTAGTTTCAGCTCTTGTTGGTTTGCTACCTATAGATAATTGTTTAACATTGCTTTCATTTTTTTGAGAGTATTTTATTGATTCTACTTTATCAAAATAGATTTTTAGTTTCAGCTCTTGTTGGTTTTCTACATATAGATAATTGATTAACATTGCTTTCATTTTTTTTAGAGTATTTTATTGATTCTACTTTATCAAAATAGTTTTTTAGTTTCAGCTCTTGTTGGTTTTCTACATATAGATAATTGTTTAACATTGCTTTCATTTTTTTGAGAGTATTTTATTGATTCTACTTTATCAAAATAGATTTTTAGTTTCAGCTCTTGTTGGTTTTCTACATATAGATAATTGTTTAACATTGCTTTCATTTTTTTGAGAGTATTTTATTGATTCTACTTTATCAAAATAGATTTTTAGTTTCAGCTCTTGTTGGTTTTCTACATATAGATAATTGTTTAACATTGCTTTCATTTTTTTGAGAGTATTTTATTGATTCTACTTTATCAAAATAGATTTTTAGTTTCAGCTCTTGTTGGTTTTCTACATATAGATAATTGTTTAACATTGCTTTCATTTTTTTGAGAGTATTTTATTGATTCTACTTTATCAAAATAGATTTTTAGTTTCAGCTCTTGTTGGTTTTCTACATATAGATAATTGTTTAACATTGCTTTCATTTTTTTTAGAGTATTTTATTGATTCTACTTTATCAAAATAGATTTTTAGTTTCAGCTCTTGTTGGTTTTCTACATATAGATAATTGTTTAACATTGCTTTCATTTTTTTTAGAGTATTTTATTGATTCTTCTTTATCAAAATAGTTTTTTAGTTTCAGCTCTTGTTGGTTTGCTACCTATAGATAATTGTTTAACATTGCTTTCATTTTTTTGAGAGTATTTTATTGATTCTACTTTATCAAAATAGATTTTTAGTTTCAGCTCTTGTTGGTTTTCTACATATAGATAATTGATTAACATTGCTTTCATTTTTTTTAGAGTATTTTATTGATTCTACTTTATCAAAATAGTTTTTTAGTTTCAGCTCTTGTTGGTTTTCTACATATAGATAATTGTTTAACATTGCTTTCATTTTTTTGAGAGTATTTTATTGATTCTACTTTATCAAAATAGATTTTTAGTTTCAGCTCTTGTTGGTTTTCTACATATAGATAATTGTTTAACATTGCTTTCATTTTTTTGAGAGTATTTTATTGATTCTACTTTATCAAAATAGATTTTTAGTTTCAGCTCTTGTTGGTTTTCTACATATAGATAATTGTTTAACATTGCTTTCATTTTTTTTAGAGTATTTTATTGATTCTACTTTATCAAAATAGATTTTTAGTTTCAGCTCTTGTTGGTTTTCTACATATAGATAATTGTTTAACATTGCTTTCATTTTTTTGAGAGTATTTTATTGATTCTACTTTATCAAAATAGTTTTTTAGTTTCAGCTCTTTTTTCATTGAAAGTTTACATTTCGCTCTTAATCTTCAGTTGTCGTTTTAAAGCAATATCGACTAAGCCAAAATGTGTCGCAATCCGGACATAATTTTAACCAAATTTAGTGTTATGAAGATTCTTTTTCTTTTCTTCTCGATCTCTGACTCCCTCCTCCAAAAGCATCGCTGACTTTCATATTCGTACCTTTCCATGCTTCGCATTAATATATGTATTGAGAGAGAGAGAGAGAGAGAGAGAGAGAGAGAGAGAGAGAGAGAGAGAGAGAGAGAGATCATATTCATATCTATCCTTGACACCTGTATGCGTATATTGGTCAAACTCTCGTATTCATATTGATCCCTGTCTTTTACGATCATTATCATGTCTGCCTTATCTCATTCTGTCTGTCTTATTCATGCCGATAGCTTGTTTTAATCATACCTATGTTTGTCTCATTCATTTCTATAGCTCTCATAATCATACCTATCTTTGTCTGTTTCATTCATGCCGATAGATTCATACCTATCTTTGTCTGTTTCATTCATGCCGATAGATTTTTTAATCATACCTATTTCTGTCTGTCTCATCCATACATATCTGTCACTCTTTCCCATAATAGGTTTTCGTATGAGATTCCTAAAGTATCCATTTGCAAAATCTCATAAATGCAAATAAGTATTTTAATATACCATCTCGCTCGTTTTGCTTCTTAGTTTGTCAGTTAGTTTTAGTCACTCTCGTCTATCTAAATGATATTAAAATAATGGAAATACAAATGTCTTTGCTTAATCGAAATATGTAAAAAAAAAAAAAAGTCAAAGTTGCAAAGACGAGTACCTATGTCTTTATTTCATCGGAATATATATGAAACGTCAAAGTTGTAAAGATGAGTACATATGTCTCTATTTCATCGGAATATATAAGAAACGTCAAAGTTGTGAAGATGAGTAAAACCCAAGACGGTTTAACATAATGTCCTTATAGTCGTGGTAGCTGTTACCATGTACAGCATTACGTATTGTGGATACTATATACTTTTCTTTTTTCGTGTCTTGATATGGTTGTGTAAGAGGTATGGATCCACAATTTCCAACGGTTTCGTCAATACGAGGGATCATTGATAATTGTATTTATTTATCTTATTATAATGAAATAAATAAATACACAAGTAAGGGAAGGAAAATTACAAATGAACAACAGGAATGTCGATGGTTGTCTGTCCTTAATTATTCAGACTTAGGTTTGGTGTCATAAAGTGTTTGTTTTACATACGCATTTGATTTCCAAAATCACAATACAGAAACAGATCATATTAATAAAGATGGGAGCATATTCATCTGAAGATATGGTGAACAGACCAGATTATCTAATTAATTGTATACTTGTTAACTGTGAACCTCATCAGTTCTATTCAAGTTAGTAACATAGGATTTTTTTATATTTTTTACTCCACCTTACAAGACTGATATGGTATTTCGATATGTTGTACGTTATGCTCGTCTTATACATTTTTCTTTGGTTTATTATTAATGTGCTTATATTAAGTTTTCTTCAATGAAAAGCTTTGTAGAAATGATGTTATTGTCATCCCAAATGATTGTCTTCCATCTACAATAATGAATCGTGTGAATTTCAAGTTCTGCTTTAAGTGCGTCATAATTATCCTTGTTGTCTTTTGCCGCATGTAAATGTATTATAAAAAGCTTTTGTGTCTAATACATGCAAGTTTCTCATTTTCGTCCTTTTAGTACTCATTATGGTTGTTAGTTTACACCTGTTGATGTTTCTCTTAGCAAATATTATGCAAGAATACCGATACCGAAGCTTTTCATACAAGTATGCTTTTGTTATTATGTCTCCAACGTAAACTGTATTTCCATATCTATATGATTGCATTTATCTACGCCTATCAATGTATTCAAGTATCTGTAACAGGATAGACCTGAATGGATGTCTGGATCAAATGAAGACAACGCAATGTGATGAAAGATGGAATTTTATGGAATGAGTTGATAAACAAACGTTATATATAATATAATATAATGAAATCAATATGGCTGTAATTGTACTCACTATAATTACACTGAATTTATTTCATACTCTAAAGCATACATCTCATTTAATTACTCTATCCAAAACATTCACAAATATGAAAGCAAAACAAATGGTTCATATAGAAATGTATGACAGTAAGATTCATATAAAGTCACGTAACTTCAAACAATGAACGCGAGATTCAGTTAACCTCATGTAATTTTCTACAACGAAAGTGATCTTCAGATTACCTGATGGAATGAAAGTAAAATTCAAATAATCTTCTGTAATGAAAATATAATTCGAATAATCTAACGAAATCAAAATGACCAAAATAGTACTCATCGACATAACAATCAATTGGAATAAACATAGGACTCGGTCATTTGTACAGCCGTATGATTCATACATATTCGTTAAAGCTTACAAATGTATCCACTGACAAACGACAGTTATCCCGAATTCTCGGGTTGGCTCAAACTTGCATCGGCCACTCACACCCTTCATAGATCCATCATGCCTAGAAGTTTTCAATTATCAGTTTCGTCGTTGTATGGCCTTGATGGTTACATCATCATCCTTATCCATATAAACGCACAGACGGCCAGACAGCCTGTTAAACCCGCACACACATACGTACAGACGGCACACATTTTTCCTGAATTGGCTTAGTATTCTTGTATTGGCCGCGCCTAAATTTCATTGATCCACCATGAGCACAGACATGTGTATAAGACATACGTACGAACAATAATGGAGAACGTTCACTCCTTGATCAGATCCAAATCCAGTGTGTCAATTTAACAAATGACTAGCCTTAAATAAACAAGAGAATGAGTGTTAAAGTAAAATACCCATGTACACCGCGTGTTTTATTGTATAAGGCGAAAAGCGATTTACGACGAGATACATGTTAGTGCAGTTTTTTAACTAGAAAAACAATTGTTCACCATCGGTAACGTTGTACGCACATACCACGAGAAATGGTCGTATTGTTCGTAGGCGTAACCCAGTTATTTCGTGATTAGTTATGTGACAATATCTTGATCTGTCCATGTATCAATTGATTGAGTATCTCTTGCTCAATGAAATTAGGGATCAAATGCATCTACCAAGATGCTTTTATGTATCTAGAAATGCATCGTGTTACTATCGACGTTTTCACTTGTCATTAGCTCCAAGTAGCTTCCGAACATTTCAAAAGAAAATTATTAAAATCAGGCGATCAAAGTTTGGTACTTCCATCAATCGCAAACCAGAATGCATAAATCCAAACTAAATATCATGTGAAACATTTATAAACAAGACCTGTCTCCTATGCCAAACATAATGATGCCATTAAAAGTTGAACATAATTTTAAGACCAAGATAATCAAAAATACAAATATGTACTTACTAAGTGGAAAGGATTGCTTGATCGCCTAGTAGTTGAAAACCACTTGAAGACAGTGTACAGTTTAAATAAATGATGTGTCAAAGAAATACTTTTCTTCCAGAGATAGGGGAATAGGAAAGAACGAGGCGCTAAAAAAGCAAAGCACTGTGAAAGTGATGTATATTATGCTACTGAGAACAATAAATCATTGTTATTCTCATTTATTATTTTAGAATTTATGTATGTCCACGAATAAACCAGAATACCAACGTCACAATACCTATTACAATTTCATTGTGTTCGGTCGCAAATGTTTACCTGATAGTGCATGGATTAAAATCGGACAAACAGTTTAAAAATGTACCAATCAAACTAAAATGAAACTATATTACTAATAATTACTATAGCTCTTTGATCTACAGACTAACGTATATCAAAACTATTATCATCGTCAATAACAGATTAACACGTGACACTGATCTATGGTCTTACAGTTGAATAGAATACGTTTTTATAGCTAATAATGTTTCCAGTTGTTTCCTTGGAAGGCTTTTATTATCGAAAAATTGTGAAAATGATTATTCCGTTGTATTTTAATTGACAATTGAATTCAAACAAATCAGTTGTATCAAATAAAATTGTCGAGCTCAAGAGTTCAATCAGTACAATGAAAACCTTTCCGCTTTGAATAAAATCAATGCATTGAAAGTGAATTGCGTTAGTAAGGAACATAGGGTGACCTGATTGATAAATGAGATACATCGTGGAAAGACAATTTTTAATTTAATCTCAAAGCAATAAGGTTGAATTATCGGACTTTGTGTAAGCCAAGGCAAAGGTGACTAATCTGAATAAGACCAACGTTGACACAGTATCGGCCGTAACAGTTCTGCAGAAAGAAATATCAAATATTTAGGTAAAGATTACTAATTGTTTAAGTCATGGTCCATTAGAGATGAAATTTCATTTTTGGCATTGGTGAGACAGATAATGAAAGAGAAGAGTACAGAAGGTTGGATTAAGGTATTTATTATATTATTTCCGGAAGTCATTATTATTACCAGTTTGGTTGTATTGCAGCTAACGAGTTAACGAGCAAACGAGTGTAACTAGTGTAGCCGACGAGTTTAACTGAAGCGTAGAGCTGTCTATATGTATGTAGGTATGACTGTACATGTGGTGGATCCATGAAGGGTGCGAGCGGCCGATACAAGTCTGGGCCAATCCAAGGGACGTGATGAAACTGTGCGGTTTGACAGTGCGACTATACAAGGGTCATGAATTATATGTTTGTTCTAATTGTTGTTTCAGTTGGTACATTTGCATTTACATGAGATTATTTTGAATCTTAGTTGAATTTCAGGAGATTTGTAAATCTTACTGACAGTGCAGAACACTTGAAACGTATTTGAAAACTTGAGATGGTTGGTATCTCAATCATAGTCTATATGTGAAATTATCTACATATTTTAGTGTATACTATTATTTCAAACTGATGTTTCTTGAATATGTATATCACATAGATATAATATTTTTGGTTTATTATCAATGTGTCAATGTTTGTATAGAGTGATTAGAAAAATGTATATTGAGATCTTGTGAGAATCATTGTATTTATACATCATATAATTTTCTTTTCTAATTAATTTCATAAATTTTCATCTCTCCCACATTGTGTTTGAGTTATTCATTTGTTTCCCAAAATCAATGTTACTGGTAACGGTTGGAGTTTCATTTTTAATCTTCACCATCCTGGGGGTCATAATCCAATTCAGGACAAAATATAATGGTCAAAATTGTATCCTTTGCAAATTTTATCATTATGCGACGGGCTACTGTACGGTACTCAAAAGTATCATTTATTTTGGCTTTGTCCATGGCGTTACCAAACACTGTATTGAACCTTGTAGCAGTCGAAGTCACCAAACCTTGAGCACTAAAATAATAGCATGGAGGAATGGTTAAGATATTGGTGGACTGTTGAGTTTTAGGGTTTTATGTTTTCATATGGTCACTGACAACGCTTTTTCGTCTAGTATTTTTTGCAATTGGCCTTCATCAACTTCTACTGTAAAACTGTTTTGATTTTTGACGATGTTTTTTCTATTTGTGTAGGGTGTATTATTTTCACCAAAGCCACTTCTTGATTAAAATGAATGGCTTGAGGTAATTTAGCCGTTTAACATAACAAAGTGTTGAGCGAAACACCTCCATAGAACTATCGCTGCGTAATGTTCAGAAGAAATGGTTGTTCATAATTCCAAAATTCTGCTGTCCGAGGGTTCACTCAAGGTCAGAAGAGTGTCTAAAAGAGGTTATTGTTATTGGAGGGTTTACTGTTGTAAGTATAACCAACATTAAACGCAAGGCTCCCGTTGTTGTTTTTGCTGCTGTTCCCGTTGGAAGTGTATTTCAAGGAAGTATTGGGAACAATTGTATGTCTCTTTGTTGCAAACTCAAATTAGCAATAGTTGCACCTATGACACAAAACACTACACAGATGTGACAGATTAATACTATTTGCTTTTTAGGTACGTGATATCCACACCACATACACAACGGTTGCCTTTGTAGATCTTGCATAGAAGAACTGGGGTTAGGAGTGGTCACTGTGGCAGCTGAGTCTGTGTTGAAATACATGCTGGTCTTGTTATAGTCAATGACTTGCGAATCGTCGATCCAAGAATCAAACCTGGGAGTATATCCTTCCCAACGTAAAACGACTTCCTTGATACGACGTTTTCCAACTTTATGGGTACTTAGTTCGGGAATGATTTCCACGTGGAGCACTTTTTCTATTTTGTTAACGCGTTGTAGCTCTCGCAAGTAAAACGTTCTTTTAATACGTCCCCGTTCATGAATTCAAATGTATACACCTCGCACTCGTCAAATTGACACGAGGCAATACGGGGGTCCAGTTGGGTAAGTAACCTTTGTCTAAAGTGCGTTTGATTTTGCCAATGAGAACCCAATCTCCAGTTGCCGACACCTCACCTTTCTTGTGGACATCCATCGTCGGGGACGTACCAAACAGGCACTGAAAAACAGGAACTTCGTTGTCGGGTGTCACATTTTGGTGGCTCACTTCCAATGAGTCGATTGTAAGATTGGTTGTACGCTTGGAACAAATGGGGTAAGACGTCGATGTACTTGAGAGTCTGTTAATGCGTAAAATAGTTCCACATGTGTTCTTTCATGGTGCGCTGAAAACGTTCTACGATGCTGGCTTTGGTTTCAGGATTCTCGGTGGTAACAAAATGAATATTACGTTTTATTGATTTGTGTTGGAAACCTTGGTTAAGAAATAATTCGGTGCCTTTGTCTTGTTTGCAGGCTGAAGACCACTTTGGTTCAACACAAGTGGGAGGGTTGGCTTTCTTTTTCACTTCTGTCGAAAGAGGAGTGGACATCGTCGTCTTAACCAAAGTTTTGAGTACTTTCCTTTGGGAAGTGGGGGAAAGGGTACAAAAGGACACTGAACTCTTACTAGGAATGGGATCTGCGGAGGGTATTTCAAAGACTTCACGTGCCTCTTCGTCTTCTGATAATTGTGGGAATACGTCTGTCTTGGCCGCTGTGGGCAGTAATGGTGACGGACGTTTTATCCCCAATACATAGGCTGCTAATGCTTTGGCAGAAAGGCTTCATAACATCGTAGGTAAAACTCCTCCGCTTTGCACCAACATCGTTTTCTTTTGACGACTGGGAATTTTCTTTTGGACCATTTGGCGAAGAAGGTGTCGATGTTTGGCTAAGCATTTGTTGTGATGTGGAGACAAAGGTATTATACCTTTGAAGACGTTTGCAGTTTACAAGTTTGGTCTTCAAAAATAGCAGGCTTACCTGTATATACTCCAACATGACTTGTAAACTCAGACAAATCGGCTTTGGTGGCAAATCGACACAGATCAAGATCATCATTGTGTCGTCGAGCTGACTAAATTCCGTAAATGTTAATATACATGTTTTTCACATTCAATGTACTTTAATAATCTGAAATCAATACGCTACTGTGGTGCTGTTAAACGATTTAGTTGGAAAAACGCTCCAATAACAAGATGACCGCATATGGAGCCATTCAACAACTGGCATATTTGAAAAAAAATAGTGGTTTCCATCCCTGCCTTTTTAAGTAAACGACAACCTTGATTGGCGGCGTAATTTGATACCAGTCAAAATATAACTATGTTCAGGTGTGTCAGTAGATGCGACTTAGTAACAGTTCATGTTCCAGTGGTGTCATTAGTGTTATTGTTACACAGCACGATAACTCGTGGTGTCACTCCCATTGACCCCATACCTGCACAAAATTAAAATTTATTATAGACAATCATTTTAGTGTCATTCCCTCTGATTGTGTCACCAGGTGCCTTCCTCATCCTCCGCGTGACGTCACTGTCCTGTTGCCATCTCTAGGTTGATTATACCTGTTAAACATATACATGAATGTGGCACCATTGATTTAAGTTCGTCAAGCAGAAAAAAACCAAAAAAATGCTTGATTGCTTTTGACTTTACAAGTAATCAAGATTGGTCAATGGTTGTATGATTATCCTTGCTTCCATCAACGATGTGATCTCTTTTGCGACCTGGGAATCGAAGATATTTGACTTAGGTACGCGACGATATTCGTTGCTGGTAATAGAAGGTATTTTGATTTAGTTTGTGGTTCTCTGTGAAATTCCTAAATGACTTTAGAGATGTTCTAATGTCGGTGCCTTTCAACAGCTTGAGACGCTGCTGCGAAAAGCTGAAAGGAATGGAAAATATTCCACCGGACTTTTGCATTTATGTCACCTCTGACTGGAATAAATTTAGTACTATTGACGTGTTTTTGTATGCTTCTTGTAGATGAGTATGAAATAAGTACGGGTCAACCAGAAGGGGACATTTCCAATAATCTTTGCCGGAAAATATGTAAACGTGATCCAACAATTGTTTTAATTACATTTTCTATTTTGCAAGTTTATTTTCAGGAAGCCCGACCTTTACTTCATGAAAGGACATTGTTATCGACATAAATAACAGGTTTAATGGTCCAATTAAAAGTAACAAAAGTGCATCGAAGTCATTTTGGGAAATATGCAAATCAGTTTCAATGTTTTGAAAACAGTCCATATACAATCACTGATTGTAATGTGCGCTTGCAGTATGCTTGTTTCATAGTTAAGCATAGTTTCTTCAGAAGGTTTCACGATGACTGTTTAACCATAACGAAACCTCAGTCAATTCTAAGTCGTCAAATATCATATTCCTCTGTATTTGGAGACAGTCTCAATTTGGACGTTATAACGTTACAAACACGTGTTTGGTGCAGTAAAACCCTCTTTTGTATTTGGCATGCAAATTGTCGCTCAATAACAAATTGGTGGGTGTACGTCTGCTGTATGTGCAACAAGTGACAACGTTGAAACGGTTCCTGACTACATAAACGATAATAAATATGATTCTGCAGCAAGTGCATGAATAACATAGGCTTCTACAGTGTTAATATCTGTAATACACTAACAAATGCAGCATCTGCACCTCGCCAAACAGTATCGTTGGAATTATTTTTGTGTGTTTGGATTCAAATAATAACCTCATGAACGTCTATACAAAAGCATGATATGTGACTTAAGAGGAATTGCATATGAAAATCGTATTGAGGATTCACATAGTTTTCATTTTTGCTGACCAAATGCATCAATATCAGTGCCTTGAAGTCATTTTAGGAAATCTGCAAACCAGTTTTAATGTTTTGAAATCAGTCCATATGCGATCACTGATTGTAATGTGCATGTTCAGTATGTTTGTTTATAGTTAATGACCACAACTACAGGTTGCACATCTACATCAGTGCTGGGTACAAACTTTTGTGTTCACCTAAATGAGTAGGGTTGAAAACCTGTATTATAAGATTTGTCTTTGATAAACATAGCTTGGCCAGTCGTCCTCTCGTAATCATCGCTATATCTTGCAAATACAATAATTGTTGTGACTGCGTTAACATTGTCCAGAAAATACATTATATACGTTCCATCGATGGAATATTGTACACTGTTAAACAACACCATGATCCCGTTATGACAAATCCAATTGTGGTTTGGGAAGGATTATCTGTACCATCAGCATCATTCTGTATTGGTTTTAGCTTAACTCATAAAATGCCTCATATGGAACAAAATGAGTTATACGTGATTTGAACTTCAAATGTTTTACCATTGTTTGAGAAGATCCTTTCCATATATGAGTAATAATTAACAGCTTTGATGGTTTTAACATTCACGTCAAAATCCCATTTCACGATTTGCAAATCATATGTTTATCTAAAATACCTTCAAAGACGACTTCATCGTGAAGTTTTTGTCAAAGGTTCACAAGAATGTATATAGCACTCTAAACACAGCAGCAACAGAACAGAAAACATAGCACAGATTTCACTTCCTGATCATCTTATTAGTCACTGTGCTCTGTCGCCGAAATACACTCAGACAACCACTCTTTTAGCTCATATTCTCAAGAATACACAATTTCCTTTAAATCCTTACCAAAAACGCATACATATAACTCTTCTTCCACCACCAAAATGAGAGAGTATTAAATGTTTAAACTTTGACTAGAACTACATTCGTGCGTACAGAACTAGAAATACTTATTGTGATGCGATTCCATCCGAATGCGATCGCAATCGTTTCAATCGATCCACACTATGATTTATATTACTATCTACAACTCACATTGTAACGTATTTACCGATCTAGGCAACGCATGATGATAAAGCTGTGAGTACTTTTGGCGCGAAAATGAATGTTCCACAACCAACGTCACATAACCCAGTTATGTAAAATGTCAGTTATGTAAAATTGTGTCGCGGTCATAACGTGAACGAGTTTTATACGTCCACGCAGATCTGTCATTGTAATTATTAAATATACAGTCGATCTTTACTGTAAGGATTTATAGTAATAGTTTCATCGCAAGGATCAACAGCGTGCTCTTCTTGATCTAGAAGAGAAAAATGTATTAGTGTCATTCGATTATTATGCTATGGAGGATACACAGATACTTCGTGAATAATCGATATCAAATCACCGCCAACATTATATTGCCTTGCACAACTACGTCTGTCATTTAGGACACTTTTGATTGCCTCTGAGAGCTTCACAAGTTAAACTGAATTGCGTTTTGGATGTAATTCATACAAGTATCCATGTTTGAGCTGATGAGATTGTTTTCATCGAGGTAATGCTCCGTTCTGCATTTACTACAAGCTGTTGCATCTCAGCATATATTTCACGAAGCAGAAGCCAGTCATCAATAGTTTCAGAACTAATCATCAGTATATCCATTATAAATATGTATTACTGTACATGACGTGATTGGTGAGCAACAGCTGACAAATCGATGTGGCTTCAGTGGCGAATTCGGGTGCGTTGTTGCTCGTACGAATTAATCTGCACTGTACACCTTGCATTGGCTGTTCTTCAAGAGCCTCAGTAAATTCATCGAGTGGCCTTTGGTTTTCGTTCTATATTCTCCGCGCCTTTCTCAGCTAACCTTTCAAGTGGTGTTATATGTTTTTATTTGTGATGTTATATCGGTGCGGGGTTGTTTTGACCGTTTCCCTTTAGGGCTTGTGCTGTCGAAGTCACTGTAAGTAGTTGCTGTTCATATTTGAAGTGCATGATTGGCTTCCACGTCTGTCTCTGATACAGTGATAGGTCGAGATATGCGCCATATATGACTTACTTCCAGCCATTTCTGTTCTGGATAGATCATTGATTGTGATGTGTACAGTGTCACATCTTCTCTCCTTAACATTTCACCTTTTATTACCTGTTCTGTGTATAAATGCCATTTTATAATATTCTTCATTCATGTGTCTATCGTGTGTCTTTGATTGTATTTGTATTATTTATTCTTTTGGAAGGGAAATAATCTGTTAAAAGGAACACGTTTGGTGTTTTGACAATTCCCCCCCCCCCCCACGTCTTCACCAAGTTACCATTGCGTTTGGTTAGGACATCATCTGGTTTTTAATATTTTACCAATATTGTCTTTGACGTCCTCAACTTCGCTTAATGGTCTCCACGGTTTTTCTTGCAGCATATTTCAAACTTTGGTACGATTGTCTATCTTATGAATTCGACTAGAGCTTATTCTATTCTAGTTAACTCGGCCACTCATCCTACAGTTCCTTTCCTAGTCTTTTAATATCCTCGGCACGTTTAGCAATTTCTTTTCTGCATTAAATCAGCGGCGAAAGTGGCGAAATCAAACCCGGCGGTGATTTTTTTTTTTTGCAGTTTGTCGCGACTATTTCATAACTTACAATCACTGGGCGGATATAACACGAAGAAAACTGGCCATTGCAATGATATGTTGTCTACATAATTTCAATGTTTGAACGCGTGCACCACTGTTATCCACCTTGATCGCGACTAAGGGGCAATAACCAGCGCTGAGAACAATGTCTAGTTTACACCAGTGTGACCGAAGTTTTGTAAAACGTTCAGATTTCAGAAATCATAGTTCGAAACTGCTGTAAAACGTCTCTACCTGATTTGAAGGTAGGTGGAAAAATTACCACATGGCCCAACTAACCGTTATATTTTAAAATTAAGTCTGGGTACTTCCGATTGTTGTTCTTTTAGTACGAACATAATCAGCTGCTTAAGTAGCAAAAACAGATATGAGACCGCAACTACAGTTTTGTTCTTAATCGTATACTACCTAAAAAATGTCATCTTTAGTCAAACCTCTTGATAAATGGGATATTATGCTCATGCGCAACTTGTTTTAGTTGCTGTACTATTTTGCTGGTGATGGTTGTTGCAATGGTTGTGACAACCGGTGGTGGTGATAGATTCGTAGTAATTACAGGTCACAATAATTCAAGTATGTCGGATTTTTTTAATACGATTTGGTATATATTTTCAGGCATGTTAATACTGTCTTTGGAAAGTCCCTCAATAAATTGTTTTTTTTAATTAAAATGTTAACATGGTATGAAATAACAATTACTTCAATGTTTGTTATTACTTAATTTCGTTCTGTTTTATTATCTTATTTTATGTTCGCCATAGGTGTTAATGGTTTGGAGTTTTTTTTGCGCATTTTATAGTAGTTATGATCATATCCACATGGCTAGAATAGCTGATTATATAATTTGATTCCAATTCCACAATTAAGATTTGGATGTGCCCCTGAACCATTAAATATTGTTAGGTCACCTTGATAAGCATTGTACGATTAATTTAAGTAATTCAGCGATCTCTGTTCAACCGTTATAGTTTTGCCATCCAGTCTCTTGTTTGGTTACTGTTACTCTTAGATACCTCCATAAATTGCTTCAGCATACTTTATACATTGATCGCATAACACATATTCAGAATTTCTTTATAAGCAAATACAAGCATATCTTCGATACAAAATATTTACAACTCATATGATTTATATTTTTTTTTACCAGTGCCATAGTAGCAGTTAGTGCATATTCCTTACTGTATAGACTATACTACACAATGGAGAAGTCAATAAACAACTTCTGTATAGTATGGTTCAAATCAGAAATACATGCATGTGTGCATGTTTTATTTATTGAAAACACATATGTACATTCTTTCATTGCATGGGGCTGCTCATAGCGTGTATTAGTCGATACCACATTTCTGAAAAAAAATCACTATTAGTAGTATCAAAAGCTAGGTTTTGTCCTTTTCTGGAAATATGTCAAATGCACTTGCATGGAAAATAAACTCGCTAAACATGCAATGGTGATAGTTACGTATGGGCTAACTATGTCATAGAGTGAAGGTAAAGAAGGATGGCAGGGGTCCAAAGGTTAGAGAAGGGCAAAAGCCCCACTTTCATACTACTAAAGTTTACATGTAAAGTTCTGTAAGGGTCGGAAATAACAAGCATCATTCAGGATATACAATGGTAACACTCTGTTTTAAAATAAAATAGAGATCACACTGTTACTTCCACCAAAGCGTTCCACATAATCTTAATGCGTAAAAAGAAAAGATTTATATAATCAAAATGTGTATTATTATGCAACCTATACTGGTCTCTTCTGTCTTCGTATTATACTTTACTCACTCGAGAAAAAACACGGATAAACTCTTAATTCCTAATAAATAGCAAGGGAATTAATGGACATCAACTGAGATATCAATCAACTTATCATTTTTATCATTAATGTCATCCGTTTTTAAAAAACTGCTACGGTGACATAGTGGTTAGAGCGTCCTCATCAGATGCTTGAGGTTGTGGGTTTGATACCCGACTGATTCATACCAAAGATTTGGCGCTCAACATTACAAGGTTAGTGTTATGACTGGTCGCCATGGTTTCAGGATAAAGTAACTGGGTGGGGCATCATGCCTCATATCTGCGTTATGATGCCCCAGTGCTAGACATCACTATAAACTGCCACATGACATATATCGTAGCGATATGACTGAAAAATTATTAAAGTTATTTTAAAAATCCAAATCATACACAAACACATACTCTTTATTCAAATATTGCAGATGTAATTAAGAATCTATTGCAATATCGAGTAATGTACCCATGTATGCCTTTCTTTGAAATTATTACTTACTCACCATATGGTTGATTTGCTTTTTTAAAACGGATCACGTTGTTTACGAAGCTAGCCTTATGTTATACACATTATACAAAGACCTCTAACTCTCCATCGTTCTATTCATTGTGATCGGATCGCTACTCGTCTCATACTGTCTACTTGCGTCTAACATCATCGGAGTAGACTGAAATTGACCATACAATGATACATACATATATATATACATACATACATACATACATACATACATACATACATACATACATACATACATACATACATACATACATACATACATATATAACTTCATATGTACGTACATACATACATACTCAATACAAATTGAATTTCGTTGTAGTGTTAGTCAACAGCTTGTTCAGAACCAAAATTGATGACCAGCATTCGCTTGTTTGATGGCAGACACTCAACCATACAATTAACATAGGGTCTAATGTACATCATAAGCTGTATGACGGTTATTATACAGGTGCTAGCGCAAGTAAAACAAAACTCCGGTGCAGCTACAGTATATACAAAGTGCAGGATACCAACCGATATAACCGATGAAATTAAAAACACAACACAGTTTATATTTTTTTTTGTTATTATATGCCAGAGTCCAATGCAGAATAAAATAAATGGCTTGATCATATTTATATTCATTGTTAAGTTGTTTTTTCGGATGTGTTTAAGAAACAATTACAATATTCAGACCACCAAATATGATGATGAATACTAATAAACAATATTGTAAAATTATGGCCGATTGGTTTTTTAATAGGTTATGATATATACTATGTTATATACACCATACCGGTTACCAGCCTTTTTCATCTATAATAAAGGGATACAAAACTGCAGTAAAAAATACTTTAAATCATAACTCTGTCTTTGTATTACATTAAATACATAACGTGTAAATATATCATATATCATATATTGTTTACCTTATTATGGTAAATGCGAAGCAAACGGCTGAAACATAATATTATTAGAGTTATTTCGTTTCAGAATCAAATACGATTTCTCAATTTTAAAATTATGACGAACATATAAGCAATGTACTGCTACTACTCCTACTACTAGTAATAACGAATAATAATAAGATCTTAACTATTTGTTCTTTAAATGCAGTGAAAGCGTACTTAGGTTCGTATTCTTTATTTATCCCTTTTTTAATCTTATCGGTTTTACCGGTTGAGATCTTGCACTTTGCATACATTAAGTGAAGCATCGAATTTTGAATGAACAGGGGACATTAAAGCTGAATGCACAGAGAATTAAGACTGTTACACATTTAGACCAGGGGAGTATTTGGGAAGGGTCATTGCGACCTTTTTTCTTAATTTCTTCTATATCAGTATTACAAATAAAAAGAGGCCATTGTTCTGATTCAATGAAATTGACCGTATGTCTTAAAACGGGTTTGAGAAAGAGACACTGAATTTTAATCCATGTCAAATAGTCATTCTTCAAAAACAAAAGTAATATAACGTAGTCCAGAGATTCTGAATGACAAAACAAATGGTTTTCTTATGAATATATTTAGAAACTACTGCTTATGATTGTCCAATTGAAATTAAGGTTTACACTTTGGGAATAATGAGAATTGAAAGTGACAACATTGATTGAACTTTCTTTAAACCAAACATTTCTGAGACAGAGAGGCTGACACAGAGGAAGCCTGGAAAAGATTGGTGCATTCCTTGTAAAACGAGAAAGTGACCAGGTGTCTCTCTTGTGCTAAAGACAGGGTTTAGTGCTGGATGCACAAGTTCTAAAGTTAATAGCATTAAAGAACACACTTTTAATTTCACGTAACATTCTCGTTTTTATTGTTTGTTGTATGCAACTTATTTCATATGAGAAGGTTCCATATCATTTATCGTTTATGCAATTTCATGGAAATGTGTTGATGCTAGAGTTTTAATTTTACAGTTAATACTTCATTAGCAGAATTGATTGAATGTGATCCAAATTTTAATAAGTGCAAGATTTATAGGGTTATATATAAAAAAAATTGCTTTGTCTGTTAGGATGATACTGATTATCGTGAGTTAACGATAACTACCTAATTTTTTTGCATTTGTAATGTTTACATAATCTGGAAGTTAGTAAGAATATGTGCATTTTATGCAATAGTACTCGAACATGTAGTACCATACGGTAAATGTTCGATAGAGGTCACGTGGTAATTTATGACGAGGTTGTACCGTAGGTAGACTTTACGCAGTGTCTGAATGGCAATTGTGTTCTGAATAAGGTAAGTGAAGAAATTTTATATCCTTCTAGAAAGTGGTACATAAAGCAATGTAGGGTAATATTTTGTCCTTTAAGGAAACAGTTGTCGGAAGGAGAGTGAGAACAGATATACCGAAGATGGATTACAAAATAGATAAGTGACGAGTGAAGTCCAAAATGAGAGTAGTGACGATTGAAGTCCGAAAGGGAAAGTGACGTGTACAGATTAGAATCTAGCAAATCCACAAAGGTCGAGGCAGTAACAAAGGGAAGCCTGAAGCAAATAGTAAACGTTGGAACACGGTCAATAATGATGCAATCAGTCGTGGACATTGTTCGTGATGATGATGAAATACATAAAAATCATATGCTGTTATTAAAGCCTGGTTATATTTAAGTTTAAATGATATTACCATTATTAATTTGGTTGATTAAATTCGTTGCTTTTTGTCAAATGCGTCTTGTATTGGATTATAAATTCCCAATAAAACAAATCTTAATGAGGACTTTATATGGCGCCTAATCTTTAGAAGCTCCAAGCCCTTTACAACATCACTACAAAAAAACAAAACAAATATCAGAAAACTAGAAAACATAAAAACAAAAGCTGAAAATATTTAAGGTAGGAAACATTGTTATGTATTTAAGTTTGCTTTTGCAGTTGAAAAGTAGGATTTAAGAGCACTCTTGAAAGAGAATACTGTCGTTGTGTCTAATTTAAATGGTCCATTCGTTCCACGTTGTGGGTCCTGTATATCCAACTATATATGCAAAAAATAAAACGTCCTTATGACGTCCTTGTCATAGTGGGTATAATTAGTATGCGATTATCAGAAGAGGAGCGTAAGTATCTTGCTGGTCTCTACACATGGTTGGGGCTAGACAGGTATGTTGGACTGGAGTCCGTTAGTGCAACGTAGCACAAAGAACAAATGCAGTGTGTGATTCTAGAGCGAATGAATAACCAATGTAGGGTACAGATACAGAGAAGTGTGGAGGTGTACACTGATCGTGGTAATCTAAATATGATCCAAGCAGCTGTGTTTTGAACTTTTGGAAGATTCTGGAGTAGGTATTGAGACGAACCAGATAGAATAAAGTTACAATAGTCCAGTCTTGAAAGTACTAATGAACACACAAGTGTTTTAGTGGCATCAACTGAAAGATATTTGTAAATGGAGTTGATTCGTCTCAGCTCAAGATATGCAGCCTTCCATATGTTCATGGCATGTTGGTGCAATGTGACAATACAGTCCAGTGCAACACCTAGGTTTTGTACTGATTGTGTGAATTTAAAGTTGGTGTTGCTGATAATGGCCTCGGTTTTATGATCATTCATTTGCAGCTTGTTACATGTCCTCCATGATTTCGCATAGGGTGACTAGATTTGTATATTTGGGTGTCATCAGCGTACAATTTATGAAACACTAAATGATTATCTATGACACGTGTGAGCGGTGAAGGTGAATAAAATGAAGCGGACAGGTCCAAGGACAGACCAGTGTGAAACACAACAAGATAGATCAAATAGGCTGGAGTGTTTGTCTCCAGTTCTCTGTTGATTTCGCACACCGAGTCATTTCTCACACCGATTCATAATATTGAGGGAGGTCATTCCTTAGATCATGTAGGTAAATACAATAAACTACGATGTTTTTGAGGGTTTTTCGTCTCAGGTAGGTTGCTACAGGTATGTTATGGATAATTAACTTTAACTATTATACGATGTACAAATCTTTCCCGAAGATTTTACCTACGTTGGGGTTATCTGGATGGTAGGTCTGGATAAATTGTATGCAATCAACCTTTTCCATCGGTTCATATTTTATTAGGTCATCGCGGTTTGATTGTTAAGCCCTTTGGGTTGCCTCCGGAATCAAGTGTTTGTCTTAAATATTTGGATAACTCTTCAAACCTTTTAAGGAATGTTTTGTCGTCGGAGCAAATTCTGTTTGTCATCAGTGCCTGGCTCTATGGAATGTTCCTAAGGCAGTGTTTTGGATGACGAATGGTCTGGAGTAGATACTGGTGTTTGTCGGTTGGTTTGGAGTAGATATCACATTGAAAGATGAAAGTCAGAGACCTAATTTCACTTTGTTTCGGGTTTAGGAGAAAACTTGACGCCTTGTTTTTTTTCGTATGTAAGCTACGGCACTTTTACAGTACATGGAACTTAAGGGGTTAGTGGAATGCCCCCTCCTCGCTCCTCCCTAAATGACGTTCGATCACAAGGCTGGGACAAATAAAGAATGACATCCACTATTCAACCACCATTCTGAAGTAGGGAAGTTCATTCAAGCTATTTCTGTAATGGAGAGACTCGATCACTCCTAGTTACGTTAGGGGAAATGAAATTTTAATTGGAAAAAGACGCCCATAGAAGGTAAGACATCTACAAAATAGCGTAGACGTTTGTTGAAACGTCCAAGACGAAGAAGCCACCATAATGCAATCAGCAGGGGACTGACGAAATTCACAAATTGGAGTGACATAATATGGTATCAACATTGACCACCTCCATTACAATTGGAGGAGGAAAACAAAATTTGCGGATGAGAAAGATGATCAGGAGAAGGATGCCATCAATAATCCTTTAAACTCATTGTCCCATCAAGGCAGTTTGTGATATAGATGATATATTACGATGTGCTAGTCGACCATGGTGCGATCACTAAGCGATAACAAGGGTCACTGCTTCTGACTGCCATTATATTTGTTTGCATGTTTGTTTATGTGTATTTCTCTTGATTCACAAGCCGAATTAAGCTTTAAATCCCTTTCCTATATTGTACTCTCGCGCGTGTGTGTAAGTATATCGCGTGCATAATGATTCCAGCCGTTGTTTGTGAATGTGATAGTACATCTGTAAATATAACGAAAGTATGAACACTCCTCCCCTGACCCCGACGTCAACAGAAGGACCCAACAAAGTCAGACCACAAATAACGGGTCAGAAAATCGTGATAACAATTATTTTATGTTAGTCCAGGCGACATGTTTCTAGATTATCAAACACTAAATTTGATAATTGTCACTCTTATTTATTAGCATAAGAAAATATAATGTTATAATCTTGGAAGTTTCTTATGTAGAGTTTCTTGTAGCATTTCATATCATATTTTTTGCCTTGTCACTGAAAGGATAACAGTCCATCCCGGGCGAAACATATTCTCAAAGAACACAATATATATTGAAGAAACAACTTATGCAAAAAGAGAAAAAGTAGCATTATATATATCTTCTGTTGTGCTTTACATTTCACCTAGTAACTCTATTCTTATCGCTACTTCTCTTATAAGGACCTATTGCATGTTAATGTAAACTTACTTGCAGGACATCAACTTTGAATAGAAGCCATCTTTACAGAGTTTCAAATTCTGCCACTTATTTCGCCTTTGACATTTACTCCATTGTTATAAAGACACTGATTCGAAAATATCGACTTTACAATTTTCTCATTAAGTTACCATGGTGCACATTTGCGCAATAAACAAAGGTTCATTCAGGAAGGCAAGTAAGCAAACGAGTTTGCTCTAGTCATGTAGCATATATTAATGATGAATATAATTAAAAATGTATTAAATCTAGGCCACTAACTGCCTTCCAAATCAAACAGTTTTAATACTGCACATCTGAATATTTGAATGTAAAAAGCATTGCTGTTGAATTCAGAGTAAGGAGTTATTCTTTCGTACACTACTGAATTAGAGGATTAGAAGAAATCGTTTTGATTTACATGATTCAGAGCAACTTTTCTCGACCTTTTGCAATTCAAATAGTTTCTTATGTAGAAGCGTAGAGTCGTTCTTCTAATGCAAACGTTACTGTAACAACATGACAGTCGTTCTGTTTAATCTATCAAAACTTGTTTATCTAATGTAATTCTCTGAGAATTACTCCATTGTTATAAATACACTGATTTGAAAATATCGACTTTACAATTTTCTCATTAAGTTACCATGGTGCACATTTGCGCAATAAACAAAGGTTCATTCAGGAAGGCAAGTAAGCAAACGAGTTTGCTCTAGTCATGTAGCATATATTAATGATGAATATAATTAAAAATGTATTAAATCTAGGCCACTAATTGCCTTCCAAATCAAACAGTTTTATACCGTGATATAACTCCAGTTTCAGTGTTTCAGAAAATCCTTATCAAATAATGCACAATAGACTAGCTATATTTTCTAAACAGATTTCAGTTCCGAATCCATTACAACAGGGCTTTAGGAACAACTGTGGTAGCATAAATTGAGCTGTCTTTATCAAGAAATACAAAGTACAAATTGTACACAATTGAAATCAAAAGAAAGTCCTGGCAGTATACAGTATAGGAAACATCTTTAGTATACCGGGTAAGAGTACAGCACACTCAGATATACATTTTAATTTAATGTATTATTTTGCAACATAAAGCATATAGTTAAGGCAGCAAAAATATACAAAATCAATTTACAATATTTAAGTTCAGTACAGGGAAATCAGTAATAGATAATATATTGCATTAAATTATATGATCTGGTACATGTCTTGCTACCATAATGGGACCTCACTGGAGTCCGAAACATGCTAGGTGGTGCTAGCATTATTACTATGACAGAATTAGATTCCCTTCAGATTTAATTTGAATTGCACATTATATGTTTGACTCAGTCGTGTATGCTTATCGATATAAGGATGTTTTAAAGTACATAAGTAAATATTAAATAAAATACAAATGAGGCCTGTCTTACTTTTATGGATCATTTGGGATAATTAAGTGATACATACTCGACTGCTAACCTCTGTTATGGCCGTAAAAGTTTGAGGAATGTTAACAAAACGTATCGAGTCAGCTTCGGGTAACATACCGTGTAAAAAAGATCTTCAAAAGGCTATATTGTTCATGAATGCATTCATATCACGCAAATATCAAAAATCTACAGTTCTCAGTGAAATGACTACGCTAATACTGGCGTTTGTAACACTATTACGCTTGAAGACTACTAAATGTATGATATAACCTATTCACAAAATGATGTTTTACAGCAAACAAATGAAACAACAAGGTCCATTATATATATATATATTGCAGATTCAGTTGGAATATCCTGGTCTATTTCCAATGTATATAAAGTAACTTGCACTTTCTGAAAGCGACCAGGTTTTTGTCTAGTTGACGATAAAAAAGGCAAAGGAAGTTCGAGTTAATTGTAGATTATATTTAAATTTCACTTTTACGATATATAGTAAGAAATAAGGTTAAGACAAAAATGAGACAGATTCTATCATTTTATTACGGTAAAGACTCTCATTATAAAATAAAAAATTTGAACCTAGTATCATTTTCTTTTGCTATTCCAAATATAACAAACGGAAGATAATTTAAGAGTGACTCTATTGTACTGACGTACCTAATTCTGATTGTTTTCAAATTCTCTATTCGTCTTATCTGTGCCAAATTTGCAAAAATCAAGAGTCACGTGAAGTTTGCACAGCAGCAACGTTTTAGCTGAAGTTTGCTCAGTCCGAAAACCTTTGCATAAGCCAAGTACTGAATTTAGTAGATTTTCTGTGGCACCATCGACGCTCTAAGATTGGAAGCATACTATAGAGTGTATTTCTACTACATAATGCGTTGTCATGGTTATTCCATCTGTTTTGAGAAACTTTACAGACACTGAGTACTTTTTCAGTCCATGGAGGTAGTGGGTGATACCGAAAATTGCTGTTCGTCGTCAAATACGCAACTCATGGGAGATTATTACTATAAATGCTGAGATAAAGAAAACTTTGCACCTTATTTGTCAGTTGGTAAAATTATTTAAAATATATAATTAACAGTAATTGTTATTCCAATGATTTGCTTAGTGCATATTATTCATATGTCAATTATTTTGTGTTGTTAAAGATTTAGGATTGACAATCATATATTTTCTCATTTGCTCCTCAAGGTCAAAGCTGTGATAGCAATTACGACGTTTTACCTGACTTGATGAACCGAGATCAAAGCTATCTTTAGAAAACGAACTCGATTACTTTGATGAAGTTCTCGACCACAAATGGTATTGTGTCAATGACTGGAATATGCCAAATGATCCTACAAATTTGAAGATTGGTTTTTGTGGGAGCAAAACCCTGTCTGGATGACAGGTCTGTATCTGGTCCAAGGTGTTATTTAAAGCAGCTGATTTTTGTCTTCATTTGACTAAAGATTAGGTCGTTGTAAACCTATGAACAAGTGGTGTAGTCGTTTTCACGTAATTATCAATTATATTAATATATAAATAAAGATATAAATTAAAATATAGCTTGACTCACACCAGTGTTACTAAATGGTTATAAAGCAAATTTCAATATTAGCAAAATGTTATAAAAAGATATAATAAATTCAATGTAACAATTTTATAAAAAAGCATGAAAGTCCATTATGTCATGCACCGTTCCAAATGTGGAAGATGACTTAGTTACACGTACAGTATGCATAATGTCCTATAATAGTTTCTGTTCAGCTTGGACAACAATGATTTAAAAATTGGGCCGGTACTGCTTCAGTGAGTATATTGTATTCTTTTCTTTAGATCTGCCGACCCCAGTAAATAAATAAATATATACATAATACATACATCGATGTATGCATACTTAATTGCATACGTATACATACATACATACATACATACATACATACATACATACATACATACATACATACATACATTCACGCACGCACGCTCGCACACACACGCACAGACACACACTCACACACACACACACACACACACACACACACACATACATACATACATACATACATACATACATACATACATACATACATACATACATACATACATACACAGCCATTACGGTTTGGGAAGGCCCAGGTGTTTTAAGATATGGGTAGGGCTTATAAAACTACCAGTTGATCCTGAAGCAGTCTTTAAACTGTATAATTTTCATACATATGTTAGGCTAAGTATTAGACGATTTAGAGTAGACCAATGTATGGTTTATTTAACTCTCTCTCTCTCTCTCTCTCTCTCTCTCTCTCTCTCTCTCTCTCTCTCTCTCTCTGCATATTCAAGCTATAAGGTGATTGATATGGATTTGGTTCGTAACATTAGCATTGAGTTAAACATTTATATGGTTGCTGGGGCAATTAAATACCTCATTTGTTTACTAATTGGGTGAATATTAGTTTCTCTAAGTGTCTTACTGTTTTTGTTATTTTGTTAATAACCTCGTTAAGCGAACCCCTAACTGAATGACATCTTTTGTTTCAAGAGGTATATGTCAGAAGAGGTTTGATGAACAGCCAATATATGTCTACTTAGATTCTGTACTTTCTTATTCTCTAGACAAACCTACATTTGCTGAAGGTGAATAAACACTATGTCATGCATTGTTTTAGCTGTGTCTTAGGGAATAATATGCCAAATGTTTTATCCGATAAATAAAATTGCTTAAGTGAATAAGCACGCATGCTTTTATCAATTCATAATCGCTAACGTTTTACAATATATCCAAACAATTCATTTATTCTCACGTTTCATTCTTTCATTCATATATGTCTGTCAATTGTTTTAATGAGAATACCTTTAAGACTAATGCCTTTAATTTGACAATATTTTATAATTTGTTTCCTGATTTTTCACTAATCATGTCCGATCAAATATAACTTGTTTTCACGCTGGTTGGTAAATTTATACGATGTATGAAAATATTGTTGAAGTATCATTGAAAGCATGTGAAACAATTATTTCTTCACGGCTCAATAGGTCGACTGTGGTCAAAACAATTGTAAAAAGCACGCACTACCAATCCATTTTGGCATGTCAACATATATATATTTACAGTGAACCTATAAATGAAAGACAGTCCAAATCATAATTGCATGAGAATGCGTAATTAAGTCCATACCTATATGAAGTCAGTAGATGTTTTATGCCTACTGAAATAGGATATTAGTAATTTCTTCAATCTTCAGGCTAAACACTTAGTTTATTTATATAACACTGTCAGATGAATAAAGATATTACTGTAAAGCATTTGAAAATAATAATTAGTGTTGGTTTAGTGCTCCGGCATTTAAATTTATTTTTAAAAATAGTCATTTATTCATTTGTTTGAAAACGATTTATAGATAGTTTGAATGTTTACTAAACTCAGACACCTATATATGTATGCCTATGATCTTTTTCCCTCTTTTATTTGTATTTGCCATATAGAAAAAGCTCTATCATCCAGGTCAGAAGTTAAAAGTTACCTGACCTTCATACTGGCAACGATTGATAAAAGCAAAGAGGTCGTTTTTAATCCAAAACTGTTTTTCTCATGTGAATTTGACAGAAGCAAGGATGAGACAGATCGTCTGATGTATATTATGATACATCAGTATAAATATTCTTTTGAGGCTGAGAAGGTCATTCTATCCAACTATAACGGCCTTTATTTAGTTCCATGTATGTTTTTGTTAAAAATATGTCTTAGCTGATGTGAAACATTTCTAACTCTGACTTATGGATATTTTTGTTCTTATCTCACGAAATGGATCTGGGGGAAATGGTCTGTCTAAAATGGTAAAGTTATATGTAACAATATCATCATATGAAAAATAGTATTAAAACACAAGAAACGAAAAGGTAATACCATGGGTGTGCTTATGCAAAGCCATCAATGGATCTGTGCTTAAATGCCGCATTGTATCTAGCATAATCATTTTCATTCGTCTGAAAGCATCTCCCTTTAACATCACGATTATACAAGTCTATGCTATAATAACCGATCATGATGATGAAAAAACAAAGGAGTTTAGCAACAAACCACAGTACTTCCAAGAAGACTGGAATGCCAAGTTGGGGAAGATGCTCTAAAAGACTGGGATGAACATTGTGGACCTTCTTGCCGTGCGTTTACCAATGAAAGATAATGATTACTGCTCAAGGTCGCTAGCTACTTCAATTTGGTACTAGCCAACACCCTGGGTCAACATAAAGCTTCAATATTCTGGACATGGCACGCACCAAACGGAACCAATAAAAAACAGATCGATTGCATACTGGTTCAAAACCGTTACCGATCTGGCATTAATAGAGCAAAACCAAGGACGTTCCCAGGTGATGATATTGGTAGTGATAACACCCTCGTGATTATGAACTTCCGAATAAGGCTGAAGCAAATTAACAAGGCAATGATTATCAGGCTCAAATTCAACCTGAACAACAGAAGCGCTCCTTGTGATCGATGTTGATGTTAAAGTGATGGCAGACTATTTACCTAAAAAGCCCAGACACACAACAGGCAATTGATTACCAAGAAATAAATAAAAATATCAGAAGAAAAAAAGTTGAAAAAAGCAAAATAAGATTGGATTGGACAGAAGGGCAGAGAGAGAGAGAGAGAGAGAGAGAGAGAGAGAGAGAGAGAGAGAGAGAGAGAGAGAGAGAGAGAGAGAGAGAGAGAGAGAGAGAACAGTTTAATACAGAATAACAGCAACAAGGCATGGCGAATTGCTGAAAACGTCAACAGACAGAATCTCCCAAGAGTCAATACTTTTCAAGACAAAATGAAATTGCCTCACAGAAATGAGTGACATTCCAGAAAGATGGACTGAGCATTGCAATGAACACTACACCCATCAGTCCACAGGTGACCCAGGGGTGCTTGAAGTTCCAAACACCTTTAATGATGATGGTTTCCCCATTCACAAAGAAGAGGTAAAATCAGCAATAAGAACACTGAAAAAAGGGAAGGCAGCTGGAGTAGACAATATTCATGCTGAACCTATCAACATTAGAGAAATCAATGATCGATCTATTAACAAAAAATCTGGAACGAAACCTCTCAGATAGGTGAATTGCCACCACAGTGGGCCACGTCACTGATTATAACACTCCCCCAAAAGGTAATCTCTAGCTGTGCCAAAATTACAGAACTATGAGTTTGATCAGCCGTGCTAGTAAGGTTATGCATAAGCTCATCTTGAACAAACTGAAACCACAAGTAGCAGAACTAAGCAGTGACGAACACACCGGGTTTTGGAGTGGAATAAACACAAAATATAAAATATTCAATCTCAGGGTTCTGCGTGAAACGTAGTCGACAAGACATATATCATGTGCTCATAGATTTCTAAATGGCTTTTGATTTAATGTGGCATGAGGCATTGTTGGCCACAATGTAGAATTACAACACGGGTCAAACGTTGTCCAATAAATCAAGCAGCTATACGCTAAGACTACATGTGCAGCAATTGACCAAGGTTATGTTGTGGGACCGGATCCATACAACAGTCGGAGTCCGTCAGGCTGTCTCCTGTCACCCACACTTTTCAATATCTACTTAGAGCGCATCATGAGCGAAGCGGTGGAAAACCACTGTGGTGCAGACCACATTGGATGGCGCAACATCACCAACCTCTGCTTTGCAAACGACATTGGTGGTATGGCATAGAATGAAGATGAGCTTGCCACCTTGGTGTAGAACCCGGATGAAATATCATCCAGATTCGACATAGAATTAAGCGTTGGGAAGACAAAGCTGATGACAAATAGTGGCAAACAAATCTCAGCCAAGTTTAAAGTTAGAGGACAGGAACTGTAAACATTGAGCCAGTTCAGATATCTTGGTTCCATAATCACCGAAGGGGATAAAAAACATAACTTTTCTCATGAGCAGCAAAACCAACGGTAGATAAGGCAAAGATAAGACCCATCTGGAGAGACATGAATATCTGTCTGAAAACTAAATACAGAATATTGAGAGCTCTATTCATATGAGGCCTTGACCCTGACAGCAGAATTACAACGAAGAATCCAGTAACTTGAAATGATATGCTACATAACCATCCTTGACATCTCTTATATGGAACACATCGCAAATGTGCGTAACACCGTCAGGCACAAAGTAGTCATATATGAAGACCTCAATACCACCTACAAAAATAGCAATCTAAAATGATATGACCATGTTACTAGAGCCAACACTATATGCACAACAGTCATGCTGGGCAGAGTCTAGGGTGGCAAAAGGAGAGTTAGACAGAGAAAAAAGGGACATACAACATCACAGAATAGTCCAGGAACAGTTGTGCGGAGACACAGGCATTGGCACATGATGGAGACAAGTGTATATAACTGGTCAGATGTTTAGCAGCACAGAGTCTCGATCACACTGATGATGATTATGATGATGATGTTGATGATGATTGCTCATTTGTTTGAGGGGGTAGGTATATATGTGTCATAGAATCCACACTATAAACAAGCTAAATTAAATGTCAACTTACAGAAGTAAATAAACTTGCCTCTGTTAAAAAAATAATGTGGACATAAGACGGTCTATCAGTTCACAGAACTTGATGCGGTAAATATGTGATGCAAATCCTACTCACAACGTATATTGGTAACAACTTCAGTACAGTCTACTGTTCCAAATCAAATACTGCAAATATCTGGTGACAAATACATTCAAGTAAATATGTGAATGTATGCATCCTGTAGTCCCCTTTTTGCTTGAATTTCGCAACAATGTAATGTTAATTTTTGAAAAATGACATTTTGTTTTATAGGGTAAAAATGGATCGTGCACTATAAGCCTATTCTCACCAGTGCTGTATACCGTATCACACGCATACAATATTCTGTTTATTCTGATGGACGCTTATTCTTTTCTTTATTATTTGTTAATGAAAGCTATGTGATGAAAAGTATCTCAAATGTGTAATGATTTAATACTAAATTTAAGAAACTCATTGAATAATGACCAGATTGTTCATGTTCGCTTAGGCTTACATCAGCAAAGCATTATTCAAGTCGTGTATGTATGTATGTATGTATGTATGTATGTATGTATGTATGTGTGTATATATATATATATATATATATATATATATATATATATATATATATATATATATATATATATATATATATCACTTCTAGAGGCATCAAATGCAGATTTGAATAACCTATTAACTATACAAATAGTATTTAACATAATTAAGTTTCCAAAGGATATTTGCTTATTATGTTTGGTTTGCGTCAGTATTTTAATAAAATATTTTGGAGATTAGACTGTATTTAAGATTTGCCTCTTTGTTCATCCTTTCACATGGGTCTCTTTAGGGGTGGCGACGAAATGGTCAAATTTATATTTGAATGGGCTAATTTAAACATCTAAAAGTATTTCAATAACCGTAAATTATCCTGGTGTTTCTGCAATGTTGATGAGTAGTAACAATTTTATAACAAGACGTTGTACAACTATTTCTATAATACTTTAGCATTATCAAACATTTTACATCAGTCATCAGATTTGAGAAAAACAAATGAGGATGTTAATGATTGTGTGGAGGATGATGACAGTACTGACGATAATCGAAAATCTTTACATTGTTACTTATAACAAATACAAGAGGCGGCAGAGCAAGTGGTGTCAATTTTAACATCACTCAAACCCTGTTATAGTAAAAAAAAACAAAAAAAACTCTGTTACAGGTGAAGAATTGGTATTTCCTTCAATTGCATCAGCAGCAAAATATTATTTCTAGGCTTGTGAAGCTCATGAGCCAGAACTATTTGCTTTCAACTAACATCTGACACAAGTTTCTGAGGCACAAAAAAGCCAAGTTTATTTTTTTCCATAATGACACCTTGTACTCATTTTTTGTCAAATCCTTCTCGCATATTATCCGGTTTTATCTCTCGTACTTCGTCAAGGATTACCCGATTGTGACATAGTTTGTCGTGATCTTTGACTTCCGGAAAGATGGCCGCCATCACTTAACTGCTGGAGATAGGCTCTTCCGACTTTGTGCTATATTTATGATATTTGTGCTTGTTCTCTATCATCGTCCACATTATTGTGTTTCATCATGCATTGGCTGTTCCGTTCGCATGTGTTAATTCATCTCCTTGTTTTGGAAACGAGAACAATTTGAATTTTTCTTAGCTGTTTTGTCCCAATGTTAAGACGTCATTTGTTTTTAATAAACCACCGTCACGTGACCGCTTACAATACGACGGACCCTCATTAATTGGATTAAATGACCACACCTTGGTTCTAGATACTACATTGTGTTCAAGACTAAGCGAACTGGAAATACATTCATCATTTCTTAAATGTAAACGGAAGCGAAAAAAAGAAACGTTCTTTCAAAGCTGGCCGGAGTAGAACAGGAAGAAGAATTCCAGTTATCTCCCTTTCGACCGTAATGGATAAACAACTTCAAAATTCTGCCGTTAATTTTAATAACCTGGTTCTAATTCCTCTTAAATCGTCAACCGTTGTGTCAACTGTCCCAGGGATACCACTATGTATTGCATTATTCAACGCTCAATCAGTACAATCACCGAAAAAGCGCACAGAAATTGTTAATTTTATCAACGACCAGAATATTGACGTCTTCTTAATGACTTAAACGTGGTTACATTCCGCAGGTGATAAATCTAAGTGTGCGGATTTAACACTCAGCGATTACTCCATCAAGTCGTTCTACCCGCAACTCTCGCGGAGATGGAATTGCTGTAATTAAAAAAAATTCCATGATCAAATGCCTTAAGTACAACACAATCTTTAATTTCTGCCACACATCGTTTGAACTAGTGCAAACAACCCTCACACTGGTACAAAAGTCAGTCCATTTTTTCTGTTTCTACCGTCCTCCTCCTAGTAGAAAAAAACAACTGACCGAATCTCCCTTTTTGGAGCAGTTTCCAAATCTTCTAGAGTATGGAAATTCGATAGGTGGCAAACTAATTATTATTGAAGATTTCAACTTTCACTTTGACTGTCCTGGTAAACCATACATGTGAAAATTCCTAGATTCCATTCATGTTTTCAATCTTACACAGTCAGTTAACCAACCTACCAATAAACGTGGTCACATTTTAGACTGGTTTCTTTATAGACGTGATTATAATATTCTGCAATCCACCCTTATATCCCACGAACTTGCATCGGATCACCTCTGCATTGTATGCCATCTTGACGTATCAGTTCCTAACCCTCCACCTCTATTTGCTACCAAGAGAAACCTCCGTATGATAAATAGAACCAAATTCATGCTTGACATCAAAGAAAACCTAACAAATTTCTTACATGCAACAGCGGAACAACTTGATAACTGCCTGCGTTCATTGCTTGAAAAACATGCCCCAGCCACCAAATGCAGAGTATCAATAAAAAAGTGTTCTCCACGGTAGAGCAATGTTAGGAACAAGCTTCGCACTGCTAAAAGACATCGCCGAAAAGCAGAGAGGCTTTGGCTTTCCACCAGACTCACTATTCATAAACAAATCTACGAAGCGGCTAAGAAGAACGTCACAAACATAGTCCATTTTGCCAAATCATCCCACTATAGTACTAAGATCACGGAGAGTTTCAGCTGCAAAGAGTTCTTCGAGATAACTAACAAACTAATGTCAAGAAACAAATGTACACAACTTCCAACAACCTTCTCTCCACTAGACCTACCAGACCAATTTGCAAATTTCTTCGATGACAAAGTACAAACCATTAGATATTCGCTTGAGAGCACAATTTCAACTGATTCGTCACCATACAATTATGATGCAGAATTTCAGCGGCAACCGTTAGGAGCATTTGAACATGTTTCTAATGATTTAGTACGGACAATGGTGATGAAAAGTGCAGCAAAGTCTTGTGAACTTGATCCAATTCCGACATCACTGCTGCTTGAGTGCTTAGACCCAAGATTGCCTTCACTAACTAATGTTATGGATATCTCTCTCTCTCATCAGGGGAATTCCCATCATTTTTCAAAACTGCCATCGTAAAGCAACTGCTGAAGAAACCAACACTGGACCATAACGATTTAAAGAACTAAAGCCCAGTTTCTAATCTCCCATTCATATAAAAAATCTTAGAAAAGGTTGTTATAACTCAACTTGTATCTCATTTGAATTAAACAGTCCTTTTAGCAATGTACAGTCTGCATATCGCCCTTGGAACAGTACGGAAACCACTCTTCTGAAAGCATTTAATGACATTCTCTCTGCTTTGGATTTTGGAAAGATTACAGTACTCACTCTCCTGGATTTATCTGCAACATTTGACACAATAGACCATGATATATTGCTTCACCGTCTCCAACATGTATTTGGCATTCAGAATATAGCCTTTCAGTGGTTCAAGTCCTACTTAGTCAACAGGACACAAATTATATCTGCAAATGGAATACACTCCAGACCAGTTGACGTATGTTGTAGTGTTCCACAGGGATCTGTTCTTGGACCTGTTCTTGGACATGTTCTGTTCATTCTGTACACTCTGCCGCTCTCAAGTGTCATAGATCATCACACAGTGTCGCACCAATTGCATGTTGATGACACCCAAATATACAATTCTAGCCACCCAACTGAAGTTGATGCTACCATCCATGGAGTAGAGAAGTGCATTTCTCATGTGAAATCATGGATGACGTGTAACAATCTGCAGATGAATGATGATAAAACTGAGGCTATTCTGATTACGACTCAAAGACTTTCTCATTCACGTCATATCTGCATATCTTGAATTGAGACGCATCAGTTCCATTCGTAAATATCTTTCAGTTGATGCCACTAAAACACTTGTATGTTCATTAGTAATTTCAAGACTGGACTATTGTAACTCAATTCTGTCTAATTCGTCACAATATTTACTCCAGAAACTTCAAACAGTTTAAAACACAGCTGCACGGAGCATATTTAGAGTACCTCGATCAGAGCACACCTCACCACTGCTCTGTACCCTATACTGGCTATCGATTCGATACAGAATCAAACACAAAATTTGTTCTCTGTGCTATGTTTCAATGACAGACTCCTGTCCAACATACCTATCCAACCTCACCCATGTGTATACACAAGCTAGATCCTTACGCTCGTCTTCTGATAATCTTACACTCATTGTTCCCAAGGTGAAAACAAAGTAATATGGACAACGTTCGTTTGCACACCAAGGCCCGGCGACGTGAAACGAATTGCCCATTGAATTAGACACAAAGACACAGTGGTCTCTTAAGAGTGCTCTTAAGACTCACCTGTTTCGGTTGCAGGGACAAACTTAGCGACCTAATCATGTTTTGTATCTTATATGTTTTCAACATGTTTTTATGTTTTCCAATTTCATTGTTTTGTCATTTGATGTTCTGTAGTGTAGTCATATCATTATTGATGGTGTAAAGCGCTTAGAGCTTCGAAAGATTAGGCGCTATACAAAGTCATTATTATTATTATTATCATTATTATTATTATTATTATTATTATTATTATTATTATTATAACACATATCATGACGCATCGCAATTGCATCAACTTGATTGAAAGGTTCTTGTTCTGGTAACGGATTGTCACTTCCATCGAGTTGCTGATCACGTGGATTCCGTGGACCGACATATTTGTGTCCTTGCAATGCCAACTACCTTTTTGGTTTCTTAATTTGTATCAAATCCTGATCCGATGAGTTATGTGATTGCAACGCTGGTAAAACCCAGCTATTTTTTGTATTCCAAAACAAAGATCTTCTTTTTCACATCGTCGCAAATACATTTCATTTATTTGTATTCGCTTTCAAAATTAACTTTTTCATAGGACGTTATTTTCGGAGTGCTATCTGTCTGGCTTTGCATTGCACAACCACCAGTGATTGTATGACTGGACTTATCTTGTTTAAGGAACATACTGTTTCACTTATCACAGATCACACATAGAATTTATCACTTTCATTATTAGGGATTGTTTTTGTTGTTTCATCGATGTTAATGGTTTTCTTTCTGCATTTAAGACAATATGTTGTAATTGTTTACTTGATGTCAGACAAAATATTGTTAAGATCGTTTCCCGATTTGTGATCATAGCTCATACTATGAAACGGGTCAAATTGCAACAAATTTTTTTACAAGTTACATAGTTGTTAACAAGTTACCTAGTTGCCTACTTAAACAGTTACTTTGTTTGCCATTAGACTTAGACATCTGTAAGATAAACATAACGCAATAATAACCACAAATTCACGTTCCAACTGGATGATGCTCATTATAGTTATAGTTTATTTGCATTTATAGTTATGATGTATTGCGTGACAACACCACAGGAGAATGAACAGACGAGTCCAGGTAGTTGTTGTAAAAAGCTAGTCGGTGAGATCCAGATCATTGAAACCTTGGTTATTAATAGCACAGCTTTGATTATTCTTTGGCGATCTATCAGCTAACTCATCTTTGGAACATTCTCCGATAAATCCGTTGACATCATTATATTTATTATGAATATCAAAGTTGTTTATCCTCTGGTTCCCGATAACGTCAGTCATCGGCCACGACTTTCACGAGAACGTTTTCGCATTAAGTATACATGCATTCCGCGTCCTATTCCCAACAGATTTGGTGATAGACTCCAAGCTATCACTTCAGGTTCTTATTTCTTTTGTCCTAGGAGATTTTTGTGATCGTGTTGTCGGCATTCGTTACAATTATCGATTCTATAAAATTGAGATTTTATTCGCGCCACTGTTAAAACAACTGTTTGACTCCGTCACTGGCGAATTCATCTCCGTATACAGCTGTTTTGTCGCTCCTTATACTGCACCTAACATTGCAGCTAATCCTAACATTCCTAGCACAGATAATATAGTTGTCATTATGGCTAGTGACCGCTCCTGTGGCCTAGTAGTTAGAGCGTCCGCCGCGGAAGCGGGAGGTCGTGGGTTTGATCCCCGGCCAAGTCATATCAAAGACTTCCAAAACAGTACTAACAGCTGCCTTGCTTGACGCTCAACATTAAGAGGTTAGTGTTAGGACTGGTCGGACTGGTGTCAGGATAATGTGACTGGGTGGGACATCATGTTACATGACTGCGGCAAGAAGCCTCAGTGCTAGACATCACTATAAAACTGCCTCACAGCAAACATCGTTGCAATATGACTAAAAAATTGTTAAAGCTACGTTAAAAATCCTAATCAATCAAACATAAAAACATTAGGGTTAGTACTTAAATAGCTATCATGCAAACGCTTTTATTTGTACCACTGTGAGATCAAGTATTAACTGAAAAACCTGTTAACAATTGGATATCTGGCATTGTGTTAGAAGTAATTTTGTTGTAACGCTACACATTTGGAAATCTATTTTAAATGAAACCGCTTTTGAAAAGATTAACTTCAAGTTCCCTCGTTTGTACTGATATATTGAATAAATACAGTCATGTAGACGACTGCGAGGAAGGACGGTTCAAAGTTGAAATATATTTTATAAATACACTGCTCGAGATAAATAAAGAAAAAATTGTGACTATTGATAAATCTAACCTTGTAGAAACCAAGTTATATGGTGGTAAGAGCAAGAACGACTAAAGAAGATTCAAGAAATTCGCACACATATGGGCTTGATGTCAGCATATAGATCTGAGAAAAATCAGTTCTGATTGGTAGATTCAATTTCCCGATAGAAAGAGCAGTTCTGATTGGTAGATTCAATTTCCCGATAGAAACCCTGATTAAAACTCATCTAGATGAGGCTGGACACCGAAAGACTGCTATACATTCTTTTTTAGTGGCTGAGGTCACAAAAAGTGACGTCCATATTGTTTTGGATTTCCAACAAATAGTATTAGATGGATGGATTAATATGAGTGTGTGAGTCTATATGTATACCAATATGTATGTATGTGCATGCTTACATAAATTATACATACATTAAAAATCTTTCGTACCTTAAATATTTTCAGAATTTTTTATGTTTTCCAGTTTCATGGTTTTTGTAGTTTTTCAGTAGTCATATCACTATTACTGTAAAGCGCTTAGGGCTTCTAAAGATTAGACGCTATACAAAGTCATCATTATTATATATACATACACCCACCCGCACGCACGCACGCACGCACACAGACAGACAGACAGACAGACATGCATTGGACTTCCGCTAACATTGCCTATTTAACAAAGTGTTCCATTTCAGCAGAGAATATGACTGTAAACTCTTCAATATATTGACTACAGCCAGGGCAAAGCATATTCTGAAAAAATAATAATGCAAAAGACATACTAAACTCATTCTGTATTTTATCAGGATAATGACGTCACTTCCTTTTCGGCAATAGAATAGACATTTTTTATTCTATGGATGATCAATCATAACAGTCACTCATGTGTGTGATGGCTGAAAGAATAGCGACAATATACAGAAGAACAAATGAAATTGAAAAAGATATATGATATTACGTTTGTTACGTGTATTATTTAAATAGATCCATCCATTTTTGTCATATAAATTACTCACAAGTGTTCCAAGGTAGAATCAGTGTGATAATCCATTTAAGTAATTCCAATCAAATGCAAATAATTATAATTCTTTCTCCCTCATAATCTCGTTTGCTTATAAATTTCGTTTGCATTGAATTATCTCACTAACGTGTTTAGATATTGTTTTTGTTTCCTTGTATATACAATGCTGACTTTGAAGCCGACCTAGCAATGTAGCGTTGACAAGTTATGCAGCATCCTTTACAATCTGTGGTCTCGCCATCAGTATGAAGCGACTGAACTTCTGTAGTTTTGCATCAACGTGTTTCTGGAAGCCCTAGGTTGAGCCCATCATCACCTTCAATGGCCGAAACGTCAATGTAGTCAACCGCTTCATCCACCTATGTAGTACACTGTCACAGAGCGCTATTACTGACGATTAGGTGAACCTTCGCATTGCCAGAGCCAGCACAACTTTCGACATATCGTAATGCAACATCTGGAATAGAAGAGGCATCAGCATCGAGAGGGCATGTGTGCTCCACACACTACGTAATTGAAACGTGTAAGGTGTACCAACGCCACGCGAGGAAGCTGAACTACATTCACAGCACTAGTCTCAGGAAAATCCTCAACATCAAGTGGCAGGACGTCAGAAGAAACGCTTCAAAGACAATCTGAAAGCTACATTGAAACCATTCGACATAAATTCTGATATCTGGGAGCAAACAGTAAGCAATCGAGTCACTTGGCGTTCCTCTGTGCAGAAAGGCTCCAAGTTTTGCGAATCTAGCAGGTGAGATGCTGCAGAGCTAAAGAGGCAGAAAAGCTCGTGACATCAACCCTCCTGGAGATGTCCCACTCATCCCCTGTCCCTTATGCTAACGAACATTCCGTGCTAGGGTTGGCATCATCAGCCACCTGCGCACGCTCAGAACAGGCCCAATCCCTCCATCCCTCGGATGACTAGAGAAGTCCTCGTCGAATCGATAGACGAACAACTAACTAACTACACACACACACAGACACACACACACACACACACACACACACACACACACACACACAGATAAGAATGTTGCAGACATTTGTTGCTTTACATTTATTGTTGCTTCTCCAAGAGAATCGGGACTTACCTTTGATTCATTTACTCTTTATATTTGTATCATACCAAAAGAATGGCATTTCATTTATAGTCTTTTTGTTTGATTCCAGCTCTGTTTATTCGTTAAGTAAATTAGGCAACTCTTAAAATCGCTTTGTTTTATGTTCAAAGTATTAAGTATGCAGTATATTATCATATATTTAATCGGACATTTTATCAAATCGTTAACAGAAAAACATTTTTGTTGGTGTTTTCTTTACTGTTTTAATTATGTACGATTTTTGAAAAAGAAAATTAATGTATTATTACTCTCTATTATACATGCAAGTTTGTTATTGAAATTTACGTAATTCTTCAATCTTAGCAAATCAAATTTAACACGTGATCAGGACAAAGGCCTGTGAGCCACATTATGTGTCCCATTTCTGAATAGTTATCTTTAAACACAATCTGTGTTGATCAGAAACTATCAGACCTGAAATTCAAAGGTAAAAAAATTATGCTCAATAGCTTGACATGTCAGTACACACGTGATTATTATAAATTTGAATAACTGTTAGAAGGTCATTTAGGTAAAACCTTTGATTGCCTCAAAATAAGAATAATAATGACGATATACCTGTTCTCTACAAGAAGGAAGTTTAAATGTTGCAAATGAAATACAAGCACGTTGACGAACCTCACTACCTATATATGAAGCTCTTTAGAGGAAAAAAGTGTACCTGATTCGTCGTCCTGCATCAGTGAACAAAAACATATTACTTCAAATACTTGAAGCAATTTCAGATGCCCAATTCATGGTAAGTGATTTTTTTATTTGGAGAAAAAGACACTCAGTCGAGAGAGTAAGAGAGAGACAGAGATGGATGGTCGTGCTAAGAGACACAGTTTAGAGGTATATAATAGAGAGAATGAGAGCACAACCAATTTACAATGCGGATTTCATACCTCTAAAGTACAACTTTAAACCAAACGACGCGATTAAAGAATAAGGCGATAAAGGTAAACACTTATTAAACTGTTTTTATTTTATTGGTATCAGAGACGGGGGAATGAACCCTCTAACAAGTATGAAAATCTGGAAAAGAATCATTCTACCCTCAGTCCTATATGGATGTGAATTATGGTTGAATATGACAAACACCAATATAGAAGAATTTGAGCCATGTCAGAGATATGCAGCGTGACGTATGCAAGCTTTCGATAAATATTCGCCCACAGAAGCATACATAGATAAGATGAAATTGTATTTTTTCAACCGGCTGTGTAGGGGCGATTGGACTCTTATCTGGAAAAAGATTTTCATTTTGTGCTTATGTCAGTACTTGACCAACCCACTAACACACACGGGGTTTACAGCAGATATTGACAAAATATTCAAGAAATATGGTATAGGAAGTGTTCTCTTAGACTATGCAGTAAGAGTACAAACCAAAGGTAAACTTGTTTGGAATCGATATATTGTTGATAATATTCAAAACCTCGAAGAATCTACCTGGAATAGAGATATTGAACTAAGGAGCGATTAAATTCTCTTCCGAAACATTCATTTGGAGTTACAACCAAGCAGTATATGGTTTCTTAGGCATAAATTTCCATCTATGTTATGGCCTCTCGCTGAAATAGTGAAGCTATATGTCATGCCTGTTGAAAAGTTATGATATGCAAACTCTGTGGACAAGAAACTGACGACAGAGCGAAACATCTTATCTTAGGTTGTGAAATGCTACTTGACGAACGAAAAGTCTTCTTTGAGAGGGTGATTCACACTTTAGAGTTGAGAGACGGGGTTCATTTATTCAATCAAGAAGACGATATACTATTGGAGACACTTCTTGGAAGCAGAGTAGATTGCTTGTCGTCTATCGACGATGATGTATGGGATAAACTCATGTTGGTGACGGCAAAAATCATAACCTCATTTTACCATAAAATGCATTCCCTACTCTCAACCAACATGTCATAACATAACAACAATAATAAGTAGTTAAGCTAATTAAATCAATTAATTAATTTAAAAACCAACATAAACAAAAGGCCATCCTGTTGTTGTCAAATTCCGCAATTTTGTTGTATGACAGATCACGGAGATATAATGCTCTCTGGCTCATATAACATAAGAGTGTCATCTTTTGCTATTTTTTTTTCATTCGAGAATGCTTTCATGTTGTTCCACATATATATATGTATAGATGTGTGTATGTGTGTATATGTGTATGTGTATATATGTGATTGTGTGTGTATATATATCTATGTGTATGTGTATATATGTGATTGTGTGTGTATATATATCTATGTGTATGTGTGTACATTTATATATATCTGTGTATATGTGTGTGTATGTGTATATATGTGTATGTATGCATAAGTACATATGTCATGCAGAAAGAACTACATTGATAATTACACTGGTATACGTTTCAATTAATGTATTATTTTTTAAAAAAAATTTTATACCCTTTTCTGTTGTATTTCATGATTTTGTATTATCCTGAATTTGATTAATTATGCTCAAAAGCTTGACATGTCAGTACACACGTGATTTTTGTAAATTTGAATAATTGTTAGAAGGTCATTTAAGTAAAACCTTTGATTTCCTCAAAATACGAATACTAATGACGATATACCTGTACTCTACAAGAAGGAAGTTTAAATGTTGCAAATGAAATACAAGCACGTTGAGATCATATTGATTCGTGAAGAATCAATAACCAATTAGAACACCTCAATACCTATATATGAAGCACTTTAGTGGTAAAAAAGTGTACATGATTCGTCGTCCTGCATCAGTGAACAAATACATATTACTCCAAATACTTGAAGCAATTTCAGATGCCCAATTAATGGTAAGTGATTTTTTTTTATTTGGAATAAAAGACACTCAGTCGAGAGAGTAAGAGAGAGACAGAGATGGATGGTCGTGCTAAGAGACACAATTCAGAGATATATAAAAGGCAGAATGAGAACACAAACAATTTACAAAAGCGGATTTCATTTGACTTCGTCTGCTTTTTCATATTTTGTGGGTTTAACATTAAACTTTCTGTGTCATACCCGGGAATGGCAACAAAAAAACGATGTAGTTGAATAGCAGCTTGTTTAAAGATCAACAAATACAAAATAAAATTGATTGCTTAGATAAATGAATTTGAGAGCACTAGCGAAAAGTTTAACGAAACATTTTTTGAAATTCTGAATTAAAGATCATTAACACTTATTGATGGATACAAATGTGAAAATCTGTGATAAGAATGAATAAAAAGTTATTCCCTTGAATTCTGTCGTGCCTGCTTTACCTTTTGAAACCTTGAGCTTCAATCAAAACGGTACTGTTCCATAACTTCAGTACCAAAGTGGAAACAGGCATGAGTACAGGCCACTCATTTCTAGCAAGCATCAAATGACTAATTTTGCTTGATACTTATGGGATCAAAATTATTTGTGCGCGAAACGATTTTGGTAATTCTATCGACATTTCGAGATACGTTTGTGCTTACGTAAAAATTCACCAAGCAACAGACGCAGATATCATAAATTAAGAAACTATTTCCTTTTACCACATGCAGTTTGCTTTACAACCATTGCTTTATATGATTACTACGACCCCCAACCCTCCCCACTACGTACGCATGAAATAATATAAAGCAACTGTTGTCGTGTATACTGTCTTTCTTCGAGAAAGCGGGATGAAATGTTATATTAATTTTGTCTTCGATCAATGTGCAAAATACAGTCCAAAGTTTTCGAGCGCACCATTCTATTTACATTGAACGCAGCAGTTAAACAATTCTGCTCTAGTGGTAAACCTTTAATATATGAAATTTTTAACGACAAAAAACCTAATTTTTTACTTCATCATGTAAACACAGTCCAAAAAAATCCTTATCTTAAAAAAGAAAAAAAGAAAAATTGGCAGTCTAATAAATTGATTGGTCTAGCGTCTACTTACAATCGTTAAAGGTTTAGATTATGATCTGCTATCATTTTGCTCATTTTCCTTCGTCTATCCTGCAATGAAAATAAAATGGACTCTTCAACTAGTTAAAGATTATTTAAATAGCCATAGGGAACTTGTGTGCGTGTGGGTGGGGTGGGGTGGTGGGTTGGATTCAGTCATTGCCATTACTTTTTTTTGTATAGATACCAATTCCTATATACGAATATATATCATTACCATACTGGTTAGATAATGTGTAATTAGTCCACTACGGAGATTTGAACCTGGGTCGCAGGTAAACGGCACAGATACCATTTGTACCATGCGAAAATCACCAAAAGAAAAAAGAAGGCCAATTAACAAATTATGTTACAGAGACCGTGCTTAGTAGACACGCACACACACACACACAAACACATACACACACACAAAATCATACACACACACAAACACGTGTCGACTTTGTAATCTGTTTTCATCTGTACACTGTCATTCTGTATAAGACAGAAATCAAGGTAAATATAAATAATATAAATAATTATTAAGAATTATAAATGCACACCAAACAGAACAAATTGTGGAACCCCTGGATAATAAATTAAAATGCTTGATACTAATAACGAATATATATAAATACGAATAAATAGCAGTATTATTCAGATATATGTATATATATATATATATATATATATATATATATATATATATATATATGTATGTATGTATGTATGTTTGTTTGTGTGTATGCATGCATGCATGCATGCATGCATGCATGTATGTATGTATGTATGTATGTATGTATGTATGTATGTATGTATGTATGTATGTATGTATGTATGTATGTATGTGTTTGTGTGTCTTTTTGTGTATTCGTGCTGCTATTTTACTTGAGCATGGATGTGGATTACTTAGGAGATTTCACAATCCAAACCATTACTATATATTTTTTGTTAATGTTTTCCTGTGCTGGCAATTTTGAAAAAAAGGGTTGTATGACGACTATAAATTGCTACACAATATTCAAAGTGTAGGTAGTTTCAACTTAATTTTTAAATTTGGAATGCGTGTATAAAAGTATTCTATGTCGCATTTGCAGTTATAGATGCAGGAAGTAAAATTTTGCCTTCCAATGTAATGTGACCAATACACCGTCAGTCCGTTCATGAAGTATGAAACAAGTTACCTATCTACCTACCCACTTAAACACACACATACACACGCACACATACATACATACATACATACATACATACATACATACATACATACATACATACATACATACATACATACATACATACATCTATAACATTTCATATCTATTAAAATCTTGCTCATTTTAAAGCATTAAAAGAAGTGCTCCAACTTAAAATTCGATACGATACACATTATATTTTAAGCGTACTAATTTAGTAACTCTAGCATCAGTAAAAGTAAGTGTTAATGGTGTTAGGAGCATAACTATTGTAGTAGTAGTAGTAGTAGTAGCAGTAGTAGTAGTAGTAGTAGTAGTAGTAGTAGTAGTAGTAGTAGTAGTAGTACAATAAAGAATGTGCTAGTGACAAGAATCAGTTTCGAAAACAATGACACTGCCATATTATCGATTTTAAGACATTACAAGTTCGTGATTTTCTTAAAATAACACATCAACCATTATAGCATATATTGTTAATGTCTTTTCAGCAATTATACATGAACGAAACATGAACCTTGCCTTTGTAGTGATTGTTTGGTGTTTTCTGGGGTCTATTAAAGGTAAGCTATTTTACTTCTATACGCACTGTGTTTGCTGCTTTCAGATGTTTAAAGGAGCAGAACAATTAATATAAATATCTTCATTGAACGTCCAGAGTTAAAACAACAGTTTCTATTAGCACACTTTTAATTTATAAATATTTTTTATATTGCCTTTACGTATTGAAAACTTTTATGTAAAATAGTAATATAATTATGAAACGAACATCCTTCGAGAGAGAGAGAGAGAGAGAGAGAGAGAGAGAGAGAGAGAGAGAGAGAGAGAGAGAGAGAGAGAGTATTCGTTACATTACATATATAGAAATTATAGGCATCATTGATGCCTTCAAAATCACGATCGTCCAGCCATCAGGTACGCTATAATACTACTACTACTAATAATAATAATATAATATAATATAACAGAAATTGTATTTTTTTCAATACTAAATTTTGAGAGGATTTATTTCGTCCATATTAAATTGTATTAATGTCCAATTCAACAGAAACTTTAAAACAATATTCCTATTTACAGCATTACAAATAGAAGCAAACCGATGAAAAGATTTAAAATTCAAAGCGAAAAGGGAATACAAATATGTTGCTGAATAATGATCAACATTTATAACGAGAACAGTTGAAATTTGTTTGCGTGATACCAAGAAGGAAATTAGTGACCTACTTCTTCATTGGTGTCTTTGCCTAATATTGTTTTTCCTTGAATGAACCTTTTTTTAGGAACGAAAGTTATTTTGAAAATGTAAATGTAGCAAATCGTAATTGCTCTACTTTTGTTTCTAATTTTCATCAAGATATTTGGTTTTCAACATTTTGATCTAGATCAATTTATTCGGAATGCTATGCTCTTTGGACTTGGAATAGAAACTGTATGATTTATTTGGATTTTTACTCAAAATGTGATACATTTCCACTACAAAACACGATAAAGCAAGTCGAATAAATTAGGAAGAACGTGCTTCTGGTGAAACGAACACAATATAATGATAATCTTTAGAAAATATTGCAGAGAAAATCAGACAACTATATTCTTTCAATATATATATATATATATATATATATATATATATATATATATATATATATATATATATATATATATATATATATATATATATATATATAACTTTATAAAGAATCAATCTCAACAGGAGAAAGCTGCAATGGAAATTACACGACCTTAAACAGGTTGGAAAAAAGAGTTACCAATCACTCAGCTCTAAATACCGGGGACTGGGTAAATGATTGTTACCTAGCTATTGGATGGTATGACGTCGGCAATAGAAACATGCCTACTGATCCTAGTAAGCTGAATGTTTACAAATCATGCGGAACTACCTTTCCAATTTGGTTGAATGGTGAGTAATTTCAAATTAGGATGATTGAAGTTCACGTTGATGTACATTCTATTCAAAATTTAAAATTGTGGTAAACTCCTAAATTTAATATGACATTTTGTTTAACTGTCTTTGTATAACGATAATATTGAAAATGCAACTACATTTTTTTCTCAAGTAAACATTTTTTAGTTTGGGTTTTTAATTTTTATACATTGTTTATATGTTTTATTTTTACAATGTTTGAATAAAACACAATCGGTGTTATCCGTATTTACCATCCTGTCAAATATTTAAAAGAGGCAGAATTTTTTTTGAGGAGTATTCCTATGGGAAGCTTGTTGTGGACGTTGGTAATATATATATTTTTTTCTATTTAATTTCTTTTTTTTCTTCTGTCGGATTGTGTTTCTTGCTCAATGCTTCGTGAAATTAATTCGACTCATATTTTGTGCGTTACAATTATTCGAAACAAATCATTACAATAACAGTATATTATTATATGAAAAACAACATTAAACAAAAAAAGGGATAATACATATATGTTGGTGAAACGTTAGTTTGAAAATTAGATGCCAACTATTACACGTAAATAAGAACTGCTTATTTAGTACATACGCAAAATAAAATGTACAATGTTAGTATCAGATGAAATAATAACAATATTGTCACACTTGAATTTCTGTTTTTCTTTGGTTGCATAAAGGTACAATACCACAGACCAGTGAAGGAAAAGTTACTCGCACAGCTTGCATACTTACTTATTCGAGTGAATGCAACTACAAGCTTGAAATTGAAGTAATCAACTGCGGAACCCATATGCTCTACAACCTATCGGCATTGAATTCTTCTTATAATAAAGATATCTACTCCATCTACTACAACTACTACACAGCCTACTGTTTTGGCAAGTATTTTATAACACTCACAAGTTAAATTGATTATCTTTCTCTCTTGGAGACAATGGATGTGTTGTAAAAGTATTAAACCCATTCGCCACCCGCTTTGGGCCAGGTACCTACTCTAAAATGTATGACATTTGCCCAAGTCAGTCAAGATTAGATGAAGTCCCAAGGTAAATTGTAGTTTATTTTGTTACAGAGCACGTGCATATGTAATTGTTGCGTTGGTATTTCAACAGCTTTAAGTTGTTGCTTAGAGGTTACATTTCCCATCCGGAAATGCATATTGAATGAACACCAGCGTGAAAAATCAGGGTCACTATTATTTTAGATATTTGCTCTTATGTTCATATATATATATATATATATATATATATATATATATATATATATATATATATATATATATATATATATATATATATATATATATATATATATATATGCTATCATCTTTTGCAACATTATATGGGGGGGGGGGTGGTAATGTATAGTATTATGCTAGAATGATTAGAGAATATTTGCATTTATCGAGTGAATAACGGAAATAATTTATCGAACTGGTGAAAAATTGAGTATTTTCACGTGTGGCAATGTGTTTCACGCACGATGTGAAATGGAACATTATTCACTCAAAGCAAGTAAATGGTCTTCTTATTTTAGCTTTCAATCGAACTGGTTAGCTAGAGTGTATAACATATAGATAATTTCAGCTGTTAATTTATGCAATGTATATCAGAGTGGAAAATATTAGCAACATACCTGTTTTTTATAATTTAAGACAAGAAAGCACACACGTAGGAAAAACAACAGCTATCTGTTTATTGACATTTGGACTTGGGTAGCATTGTTTTGTGTAATAGGTCAACACGCTACCATTGCGGGACTGGCTACATGGCAGACTCAAATATTTGGTCATAATGTTGTTAATGCTTAGTTTTGAAAGAGTTCATTAGACGAAGAAGAACAAAATCACTGACCCTAGGCCGACGAGTTTTAACACTATACTCTTATTGCCGATGGCCATACGAGACAATAGATAGTACCATTTTTGTATGTCTTTGGTATGACTTGGCTGGGGATCGAACCCCCGACCTATCGCAGCAGAGGCAGACGCTCTAAACAATAGGCCACATGTGCGATCTCTTAACCGCGAATTAGAAACAAATGATCTCTTAAAACTATCATATTATCATTTTCGGCTGAAATCAAACCTTTATGAAGTACATTGCCTTCCACTGTTGCAAGTTACGTTCGTTTGAATTTCACCATCTTGTTCAACATTTTGCCTATATACAAGTCCCAAAATAGGATTACCTGATCGAGAAATCGGCGTAAAGCTCGTTTAATTGTTAACCAACGTTACAGACAATTCCATACAATGACTAAATTTAATCGGGTAAGAAAGAATCTGTAGTTATCAGCCAAGTCTAATTGATGAAAATTACAGACATTCCAACCTTCAAATTTATTAACCAATCAATTAATTTTTTTTCTTTTTTTCTAGAACAATCTGACCTCTCGCCGGTCTCCCTTAAGGTACAACCATTGCTTTTCTTCGCTGATGAAAATGCAATAGATGGGCAAAGCTTTAAAAAGCCACGATTGTTGTTTCGTTGTCAGATCATTGGAAACATGAGCGATGACCTCTACTATTCAGTATCGTGGTAAGCTTGATATACATATATTTATTTTATCAGAAAAAGACTTAAACCTCCAAAACCTCTTGTTATGCATAATTATATTGTATGCTTTGAGTTTTGTTTACGAGCTAAGACTATTTTGAAAATGAAAACAAGTAATGAACTAATGAACTAATAACAATGAAATTACTCGAACAACCAACATGAAACCTATTAACGCTATCACAACAAAATATATACCCGTACAACAACATGATTTTTCCGAACAACCAGTATTAGGTAATGTTAATATCAGATACTTACATGAACCAGGTGAACTTCAAGATGGTAAAAAAGAGTGAGTCATCCAATTTGGTGTATTACTACACATAAAATATCTAGTATAACAAGATCTACTGGTATACCTGGAATCTATAGATTAGATTCAAACTGCTCGTCAGCGTGGATTTACATGTGAACTATTGCAAGTGATACGCGATGATACACAATTACCGCCGCAATCACTTAACTAGCTCCTCGAATTCTATTACATTCAAGACATGTCAGAAGCGTATTTTTACGTGTATGACCGCGACCACTATCTTTTTATCCGTGGTAAATTGTCTTGGATGTATATCCGAATACTGCCATATCATTACTGTGTTACAGCTCGCACAATGATTATTCTGTTGTTGTTTCATCATCATTATAAATTCAATATCAATATCAAAGTCGCGATTATTTTTTGTCACCTTTTCATAACTAGCGAGTTTTTCTCTTACTATATCATCGTTAACAATTCGTTGCTGGTGTCAGTAAAATTTACAATAACCCTTCCCAGCTGAGATATTCTTCTAACTCGTGACACTGCGAGATAGACTAAGTCTGACCACACGATACGATCATCAATATTTCAAACAACTGTATCAGAAACAGCAGTTAACCCATGAGATTAGTGGATTGTTATTGCGTATTTTAGCGTCCATGGAGATTTGACTATTAAGGCATCCTCGACAACGCTGATTTAAACTAGAACGATATCCTTTAATACGAGATTATGTTTATTTGACTCGTCTATTATATCAATTTAAATATTTTGTCGTCGTGTATCAGCTTGTCTATAATATAAAGGAATAGGAAATTCGAAAAACGTTTCCCTATGCAACTGAAGTAATTGATGTAGAAATTTATCACGAACTATCGTTCTCCTTGCCACTATCCAATCGTTTGGTCTACATTTATCCCAAAAATAATTGATGGAAGTTTCTGTAATTATTTTGTAGGATGTTTTGCACCGGATTTTATTCGGATGTAGTCTGATTAATGTATTGATCTCTCCTAATTCCTGTCTATGGACTCTATGATTATCAGTTATATCTTCGTAATAATCTACAAAATCTTTCAAAAAATCCTGCGGAGACAATCCAACAAATGGTGGTGTTTGACCGCGAGGGCCACATATTATCACAGCTGTGATCTTTAACAATAGCCAATCAAAACACCGTTTTATATATCCAGCGACACTGTGCATATTTCATCCCAAAATATTATTCTGGGCCATCAGCCATCTTCCAATGAGTTCATGCGTCACCGTTGTACCGAAAGAAGCTGTGATAAGTACATTAATGCACACCTCTCTCTTTCATTTCGCAAGTCTTCTTTGGGTAGGAGTTAAGACAACAAAATCTGTCTAAAAGACCCAATAACATGAGCTGTTTTCCGCATTCACCGGGTCCATATATATGTGTGTGTGTGTGTGTGTATGTGTGTGTGTGTGTGTATGTGTGTGTGTGTGTGTAATTAGTATTTTTTAACGTAGGATTACCATTTTTATTAGTCATATTGCTACTAGCTCTGCAGTGAGGCAGTTTATAGTGATATCTAACACTGGGGCATCATGCCGCAGTCATGTAGCATGATGTCCCACCATGTAAAAGTATTCTGACACCAGTCCGTCCAGTCCTAACACTAACTGCTTAATGCTGAGCGCCAAGCGAGGTATATATTAAGCGAGGCAGCTATTAGTACCATTTGTGTAAGTGATTGATGTAACTATTAGTACCATTTGTGTAAGTTATTGATGTAACTCAGCCGGGGTTGGAATCCACAACCACCCTCTTCCGCTTCGGACGCTCTAACCCCTCGGCTACCGGAGCGGTTTGTCCATTTAGATAAACAGTCTGATGTCTCGATACTGGATTGGATGTTGAGGCGATAATTCTGATAATATATGATTGCTGCGATAAGTATTTGTTATTTCAACATCTACAAATTCAGCATCAGTAGTTGTACATTGAGTCACTAATTCTGTACATTTTTTTCTCGATATAATTTAATTCGTTGCAACACAAACTGCGATGTCAAGGAATCTATTGATCATCGATAGCAAGTTTATAGAAACATACGTGAGCATGGATGATCTTAGATGTTTATACTGAGGCGAAACATCGTAAATATAGCCAACATTTGTTCCCAACCGTGTTCCGTTAGACAAGTCAGCAATTTCTCGACTTTCAAATATATCCTTCGCTGTTGCATGTGCGATTATAAAATCATACTCAGCATCATCTAGAATTAATCTTGCATGATGTCGCTTATGATCATATGTATCACCTTGAGTAAATTTAGTGATTATTCTTCTATTCAGATCTTTTGTGGTTTTATCATCATCATGTGGTAACCAAACTTCAGTATGCTTTTGATATGATATAATTGCCTCACTTACAATCAGCGATATCAGTATTTTTCAATACAGTATATAGCCTAATAAAGCTATTGGTGCCCAGAATTTTTCTATAGAGATGCCTACCAAACCAAATATAACAGTTCGGGTGGTTTCCTTCATCAAGCTCGAATGATAGAATACGAGCGAATCCAGTTAGATCAAAATCGGGTAGTGGTTCATTTACCGAGTAACGATACCCTAGTCATTTCGTGACGGAGGTGTCCAAATCTTTAAAAAAGCCAGAAAATTACCCGTACATTGCAAAACCTCCTGGATAACACGCGACCATATAAACCGAGATAACATCTTCATAATCGTATTTGGTATTTCACAATCCACCGTGTCCATATACAACTTGATTGTACATCCTCAAGAAAGTCAAATCGTGTTGGCTTCCACGAATTCATTTCTCGGGAAAAATGAGGTGCAACTGACGAAACTGTAAAACAATTTATTAGAAATTGTTCAGTATTCTCTGTTGAAAATTTCTGGTTGAGTTTTTGCATTTCTTCATGAAGAGATTTTTTACGATATACTCCACCGTTAGGTCTATCAATTGATCAAAACTGCTTTTTTAATTTATACAAATATTTCATCTGGTCTAATAAATTCATCGTCGTTTTCAGAACTCTGAAATAACCATACCCACACAGTTTCATTTTAACTTATTTAGTGACTGAAATTAAACATGTTTCTTTCAGAGTTCTCCCGATAAAATCTTACGGTTTGTTGATCTAGTTGAAATATTATAAATGCGTTATTCCACGAGTGGGCATAGTAATGTTTCGAATCGTATTAAATCTCCCCTGTTATCATTTTTACTATTATTAGAAATTTTAGTATCTTTTCTAACCCGAATATATCATTAATTTTAGCTCCGTTATTGTTTTTCCTAATTCAGCCCAGTCGTTTATTTTTTTATAGTATTAGATCAGTTAATCCGTTTTCACGTATTGCGTTGGAAAAATCTTCGATTACTCGATCAGCGATACAGTTTAGTCTGGACAAAACCATTGGTTTCAGATTATCGACACTGGCTTTTTCACATATAACATAAATTCCATAAATAACCACGGTTACAAAATACAGGCTATTTCATAATACTTTTTGTCAATACTAGTCAACATTCCTGGTTTGGAATGTTTACTCAGTATGACAGCATTCTCGTTATGAGAAACATGTTCATTTTTTTCACGAATAATCCAATTATCTGTTTCTGCTAGTACAACAAATTTTACTCTGACAACATACTTCTTATTATCGAGATAATTAATGATATATATAGCTCGTTTGTCGTTCATCGTAGCGTCAACATCATCATGGAATTCAATGTTGACCATACGCGAGATGCGCCATCTTTGCTAAATTCCATTTTGGCATCGTACATTTTATGAATTGCATTTTTATTCTTCGGATCAACTAGAGTTTGTATTGGTAAATCAAGATATATTTGTATCGAGGTTATACTTCAATATACAAGGCTTGAATTTTGATAATCTCTCATAGTCCTCGATATATATATTATATAAAATGACTCAAACAAAGAATCAGTGCAGGTGGTTGATAATAGGATTTTCAACATCGTGTTATAATCCTGTTTAAATGAATTCTGTCGACATCATTTTCAAGGTGTACGGCGAGGCAGTGTAGGTCCGAAACCGTGTATACATGAGAGCGTGTAGGGGAAATAACTCTATTAGGAATGAGTATAATCTTGTAAGCGAAATAATCGCTTAATTCTGTATAGTTATCTAATTCAGCAGCAGCGAGAGCGGGCAAACCCAATAAATGTTTAGAAGTGTATATTTGGTTAACTAAAGTCTCCTACAAAGTCAAAGAAATAGCGGGAAGAAAAAACCCAAATCTTCAAACTAACCAAGAGTCTGTGTCCAAGAGTATCTCTTGTGGGAGTTTACTAGATGGTGTCTTGATATTTTTCTAAAAGTACGGGCATGATTGTTAATTCGAAGTCGCCCTCTGCTGCTATTATTCAAATATTTTATCAAAACCGATTCGATATGTTGATCGTAGATCGTGTAAATTTATTGTTATAAACCCGTGCGTGACTGACTTAGCCTGACTAAAGAAATTTCGAGTTGTCACTGCGTATAACAGCTATCGCTCTGTAATTAGGGATTGCGATAGCACCTTCATCATTAGTCGAAAGAGTCACACGAGCTCGGAAGTGTATATCAACGACACTCTGTTTGGTTAAATTCAAATGTTCCAACGAAAACTGATAAATCGGATATAGGTTTCTAAAATCTAATTGCAATATTTGCAGACCGGTATCTACATTTAGATCATGTCCCAATGATGGCAACAAAGGACGATATGCACGTGCTGTTTGGTTCTTTTACGTAATTATGTACAATATCCTCAGATGGTTCTTGCTGGCAGTTTATTCTTAATGAGACTTGATAAACTCCCAGTTGGTCAAATATCATATGGCTGCGTGTTTGTGAACTTAATCGTGTTTTATCATGTACCGCTACAAATAGATGTCCAGGCACAGAAACAACGTGTTGTGATTCCATATGCCAAGTAAGTGTACCGTTAATACTACTATCAATAATATGTCTTCACTATTAGCAATGATAGTAAAGATTTACCAGCAGTATCCATAAATGACTGTACTTTTCCTCTGCAGCGATCGATGTAGTCATTACTGGCATCAACAATGAAAGTTTTGTTATAGTTAATTTACCAGCATTAACACTAGCACCTCGCCAGATTGCCTCATCTGCATATAGTGTATAGTCCATCTTTACAAGTTCTACTTCAATAAATGCTTCAACTTGTGTCATGAATTTGAAGTTAATATCATGATCGACTGTTTGGGTCTTTTGCGTAATAAGATTAAAACTGATAATCGCGTACAGATTCATCTTTGAGAACCGGTGCGTTTATATCAAATGCTGGGTGAGGCGATTGTTTGAACATTTTATTATATATTTCTTGATCTAAATCTCAATCTCAACAAATTTCCCGCTCTTAAATTTGCAGTAATATTTCTTTGTAATTTTTCAGATCCTTGATTCATCAAGGCTGCTAGTTTTTGATCCTCGGCGTGGTTTATTTTTTTACTGACATTCGCGAAAATAGTTTCCGTAGATGGTAATTTTACTTGCTGCGGTTTTCGTCATATTATTCGCGATAGTCTTTCCGTTGCTGTAGAAAACAAACGACCGGCAATAGTACCAACAGCACCAGGAGCTTTTTCACGGATATCATTAATAGCTTTCATCGATAATTGTTTTGCGAATGTCGCTAGTTTGGGGCCATTCCTGCAAATAACCCTTGAATAACATGACCGCAACCATCTTTATAAATCGTTATGTAAACGGAAAATCGAAAATTTACTACTCTGAGTATATTTGGTTTATAATGTTGATAGTGTATAATCATCTTATTTATTATCGTTATATCTAATCGCTGTGATATCCATCAACGAGTTCATCGATAAATTCCCAATATACGCCGATATCCATGGTTTCACCTTGAAATTATTGTCGACAAAAAGCAGCTGCTTCATTTATTATTTCCGGTGAGTTTTTTCCAGCCCGTGCTGTTCCTATAATAACTTCTAATCCTGCTATATTTAGATAGAATATTATTGTGACAGGCAACAATACCATTTCTTTGAGAAAATCCATCACCACTACATAACAGGCGCATCGTGAGATTCTTCTTCAGGTTATTGTTTTGAAGACTTTTGTCGTTTCCTTTGATGTTTTCACTGTTTAAGTTCTTCTTTTCGCTATTTTCGTTTTTGTATTTCTTGCTTTTTTAGTTCTTCATATTGACAATATACTGTACCTACCAACTTGAGATATTCTATATAAGGTGCACTTTTGCTATCGACTCGACTTTTTTTACTTTAAATTTTAAACGGTACAACAACTCAGTTTTGTTCACTTTTAATATTTTTTATGTTAGCTAAGCGGGTAATGCTAGTCAAAACAATCATAAATGATGTATACGTACTTAACACTGTATTAATTTCCGAGGAGGCTTACAGATGATTTACTCGATTTCTATTTTATTCATTTTAGAGATTAATCTTTGATCACATTGGTTTCTCAGATCTAATGATTAAACAAATAATGCCAGGACTGTTTGAATGAAGAAAAGAGGTTTTAATGAAAGTTAGATACGTAATATATATATCGATTCGGAAGAAACTAAAATAAAACATCTTTTGCTCCTGTTTATGTCGAGCAATATTCGAATTTACGCTCATTAGCATATGATATATGCCCATAAATGATGCATTTTACCAGAAGATACAATTAAAGCAATTTGTATTAATGTGGGAGATCGGGATGTCGATATGTTAGGTATTTCTCGATTGTAGGAGGTTTATCTTTTATGCTTTTCATAATAAGCTAAAATAGCGCGATATCTTTTTACTCTACAACCTTCACATGATTATATTTTTCCATAAATACCAATACCACAACCAAGGCTGGGGATTTACCATTATAGTTCTTTTTTAGCGTCATAAGCGCATGAAGACCGCAGTAGTTTCGGTAACATGATTTATTTCATTATTCAGGATTACCTTTCTTCAGTCACTGACACTTATGTAGGCTAATCATATACTAATTATGTTTTTAATACGTCTTTAATTAGTTATATTATAGAAATATAAATGACTAGAGCAGCAGAAGGCGACTTCGAATAAGCAGTCAAGTCCGTACTTTTAGAAAAATACCAAGACACCAGCTAGTAAATCCCCAAGAGATACTATAGGAGATAGACTCTCGGTTAGTTACAAACTTTTTTTTTTTTTGGGGGGGGGGGATTGCCGTTATTTTTTCATTTTTGTAGGAGACCATAGTTTACCAAATAGACACCTCTAAACACTTGTAGGGTTCGCCCTCTCTGCTGCTAATTATGTTAGGTAGTGTTAAATCTAAAATACTTTATTTATTAATGAAAAAATGATCTAATTGTTTCTGCATAAGCAATTTTTTTCTTTGTCTGCATCTGTCAGGTTTTCTGCTTCATTTAGATTTTGTCGCCAAAAATAATTAAGTAAATGAAATTATACGAATCACAAAACTTTCTTCTTGATTTCCAACTATTAGTTAATGTATACAGCATATAGCCAGTTTTACTATTGGCCCTCTAACCTAATCTTTGCAATTCAACATATACCACACTCTTCTACCATGTCACTACGTCGTGGGTATGTGGGTGCAGTCTCCCGGGTTGATTTTGGGGGAGAGTGCGTGTTTTGTGTTGAAAGTCGAGAGGGCACCGTCTGTAGCGTCTTTGTCGTATGTGCTGTCTTTTATGTCCATCGAATAAACCGTAGCATGATGAGCTCTCAAAATCTCTAGTGACAAAGGATGCACAATACACCATTCAAAGATTGTCGAGTCATAAGATAGACCTTGTATTACGGACCTTTTCAAATGATGCCTCATACAGCACTCAAAGAATGTCGGGTCTCAAGATAGACCTGAATGACGGATCTTTTATAAAACATGCCCCATACAATAATCAAAAAAGAAGAAAAGAATGTAGAGCCATTAGAAAGGCTTTATATGACTGATCCTATCGAAAGATGCCCCATACAGCATGCAATGAATGTTGGGTCATAAGAAGTTCTTTCAGATTTCGAATACTTACAAAAGCTTAAATCGGGGGTAAGATATACTCTGCTATCTGAATATAAATATATTAAGAAAATTAAACAAACCTTCTTTGCTTCATTAGCGGATGATATAGAACTAAAGGTGATGGTACCTCTTTTTAACGCAGTAAAACAAAACTTAGTTTATAACTATCAAGAGAATACGAAAGAAAAACTATCAATACACAATCAGTAGACAATTAAAAAGATTACTGAAAGTGAGAGATGTAGCCGTTCCGAAGCATTAAAAGTGAAAATAGGCATAGGTCTGTGTTTGTTTGTCAGCGCAAGAATCTCATAAATACTTTTTTTTTGTCAGCGCGAGACTCTTATTTTCTGTCAATGCAAAATTCATATCAGAAATGTATATAATAATATTAATATTCCTCATGAATTACACATTTAGATGGAATGTTTACTAGTAAAAATCGTGAACATCATCCAATTTGTAAATTCTCATTGGGTAAATAGTAATAAAATTCACGAAAATTATCCAATTTGTAAATTCTGATATTGTAAATGATTGTAAAATCACGAAAAACAGAAACAAAATTATACGGTCAGTGACTTTTCCGAATGTCTCTAAGATTTTATGTAAAGATTCAGTTGTATAATTTCTCCGGATAAATAAATTAACTTCCCAATCTGGTCCGTAAGTTTGATATTTTTTCTTGTCAGTAATGAATTAAAGCATCTGAGATATACCGAACTAAAGGTTTCTTGTAAAATCAAACGTCCAGGGGATACCTCAGGCGGAAATATACAGAATATATCTGTGCTGTACCTGATTTGATAGATTTGTGTTTGTCTGATAACTTCCGTCAAATGCATCACATAAAAGGTTGATTGCGATTGTTGAAGTTATGTTTACTATTCCCGGTGATATATGTCTACCACGGCCGGATCATTGTTATATTTGAGAATAGTTGCCACTGGTATTCTTTTTCTGCATGCGGTGAGTATTCTAGAAACGTTTTTGTTGATAATATTAATAGTAGATTTTTTTTAGTTCGTCTGGGTTATACAGGGGGTACTTATAATTTGGCAGATCAGCTTCTTTAAGCGAGTTTTTTCTAAGAATTTGTATTTGTTTGTCTTATCCGAAGTAATTACCATTTGTATGACTGTTCGATGAATTTGTTTAATATCAAATTGTAATTGATTTAATATTTATATTTGTTCGATAATAATATCTCATGGAAATGACAATCAAAAAGACACTTCGTAAAAAACTGACTTAAAATGTTTCGTTGTTGGTTGTGAATTTAATTATAGTTATTACAATCATCGGTAAAGGAATCACCCTTTAAATATACCTACCACTACCATTTCCTCTATCAGCGAGGATAGTTGGGAATATGCAGTAGTCACGGTATGTAACTTAATTATATACTCATGTAGTTTATTCTAGCTGCATGTATATATTTTTTCAATTATATTAAGAAGACCAGTAATTGTTGCTGCCGCTGAAACACAAATGGTGACAACTGCTTGAACAATCACTAAAGGTGTTATGGTTGATAGCAATAAACCAGTTCCAGCAATAACAGCTGAAACTAATTATACAATTATATTAACAACGACTACACGCCTGTGCTATTTTTTTTACCGTATACATTTAAATGAGATTTTTTTGTTTAGTTTGTAATTCATGCACTTGATTGTATCTATACTGTTGCACGTTCATTATACATTATACTATGAGCTTAAATTAATTACAAATTCTGCATAACATGTGAGTGTCGCTGATGCTAAATTACTTCAATGGGAATTAGTCTAAATGTTTCAGTGGATACATTTTCTAGTATTGCACTTACATTATTAACACGAGTAGATATACTAGATAATTCATTAAACTGTCACAGTGAAATTGCCGTTAATCTATATATACCCCGGACCGTTGCAGTATCTTGAACAGTGGTGTCTAGATGAAATATCCCTGCTGTATCGAGTAAACTGTATTTTACGACAATTTTCTTACTCTTTTATATCAGCATCATTATCGTTCCGCTTCGTTGATAGTTTATTGTCTTGAAAAAGGTCCTGGTTCTATTGGTAATATTGCCAGTTAGGCGTTTTCGACGAAAAGTATCGACGTGAATGTCAGTAAAATAAAAAAAACCAAGCCGCGCATCAAAAACTAGCAGCGTTGTTAAATCAAGAATCTGAAGAATTACAAAGAGATATTACTGCAAATTTAATAGCAGGAAGCGGTTTGAGATCGCGATTTAGATCAAGAAATAAATAATAATATGTTAAAATCGTCACCAGACCAAGCATATGATACAGACGCGCCGGTGCTCAAAGATGAATTTGTACACAATTATCACTCTTTTTTTTATAATGCAGTACAGCCAAATGAACGAGGGAGAATTGTACTTCATGCTCAAGATACAAGTAAAGACTTTCTACTGGATGAAGCATTTATTGAAGTAGAAGGGGAAGTTGTAACAAATGTTGCAGCTGATACACCATATCAATTAAATACACGTTTTGGTTTTATTCACAATGGGGTAATGGAGCTTTTAGTAGCGCTACATATGTGATTGGTCGGAGTATGATTTTATCTATTCAAAAGGATTTCAATGTCGCCACAACAATATTAGGTTTAGCAAGATATTCTGATGATTATACAAGATCAGGTGGTCCATCTATGATGTTTACAAAAGATATTACTAATGACGCTGAATATGCTCAGTATGTTAAAGTAAAGGCAACATGAGCATCTGCAGTTGATCCAGCACCACCTGGATATACCAGACCAGGTGACACTTTTGATGTCGTATATGTTACTCCTAATTACAACCTATTGTTTGCATTACGTATTAATATTGCAAGGACCGAGTAGATTTTTTTTTTATGTGCAATTCCACTGTCTCACATAATTGGATTTTGTAGAAATGTAAGAAAAATTATCTTTGGAGCTAAACACACAGTATTCTTCATAAGAAATGGTGATGATAATGATGCAAGCTGGCGAGATGATACTCTTGATTCTGGTAAAGAAAACAAAACTCTCATTGTGGATGGCAACAATGAGTCCATCGATCGTCGTAGATCAACAATTACTATCGTTTATGGATAAAGGTAGTAAATCATTGTTATCATGGCTAACATCAACGACAGCTAGTATTCAGAGTACGATTGATGGTATATTTTTATTACATATAGCATCACAACAGGTGTTTCTGCGCCTCGATATATATTTAATGCGTTACATGATTATACTCAATTAAATTCACAAACGAGCAGCCATATGATATTTGACCAACTGGTTGTCATCGTTGTCTCATTACAAATAAACGGTCAACAAGAACCATCTGTGGATATTTTACCTAATTACGACCACAATTAAATAGCACATGTATATCATCGTTTGCTGATATTTATGGAACGTGATCTGAATGTAGTATCGGGCTGCAAATCTCACAATTAGACTTTAGAAACTTATATCCGATTTATTACTTTTCACTGGAACATGTTGATTTAACCAGACAGAGTGTCGTTGACATACACTCCCAAGCTCGTGTAACACAACCTCTTGTTGTCGCGGCAGGTCCGCCTACTTTTTTCGGTTATTAAATAGCAATAACTGTTACACTAAGTGACAAATTGACGTTATTCGAGGCTGTTGGTGGACGAAAGAGGATAGTTGATGCACCAGTGGAAAATATGTAACATAATTAGATCACTCGTATTATTATAAATGTGATATAGTCACGTTAGTGTTACTTTGACTCCTGGTCAGATTAAAATGTTGCAGTCGGATTGAGCTATAAAATGTATCACTACATTAACACTAAAACACGATCAGATCACCGGTGGTCAGAAAAAAACTAACTCTGACAACGGGCCAGATTAAGCAACACAATGATGCAAAAAAAAAAAAGATAAAAAGGTGTTCAAGTTACTCTCTCAGCGGGCGCGATCAAAGATACAATTAAATCAGGTGGTATATTTCCACTTCTCGCGGATACAGCAGCTTTTATTTCCACGGCCGCCTCTGCAGTCGCTGCGGCGTTACAAGCAATTCGAACAGCGGCAGGAATAGCACTACAGAAAGCAACGGAGAAAGGATATACAAAAAAGGAAGTGGTCTAAGGCTACCAGGCAGTCGCTATGGAAGCGGTCTGAGGAAGTATTTACTTTTAAAGCCGCTGTCAAAGTTTGATTTAATGAATGCGGCAAAAAGTTAAGAATTAAAAACTTCAGAGTTGTTTTTTTTATACAAGACCAGTTGCCTTCCACACCAAAGAACATTGAAACGGGTATTATTAATCTCGATTAATCTCGCATACGCGCGATTGACCCACGTGGAGTTCTTTTTTTGATTCAGACGGGATGGCAAAACCGAATTAATGTATGTACTATATTAATTGATTAAACATTCCTCGCAGCGTGAAGGTTTGGTACTCAACGCTACCAACAAACACAATAACTGACCCACTAATATGCGGCAGAGAAGTAATTTCTGTAATTGATGCTGTATCAGCGTCGACTAATCCACCCCATAAAGTCGTACACGATTAATAACATTTTAAAGAGATCTTAAAGGTATAATGATCTTTACGGAAGGTCTTTCCTTAGACAAAAGAAAACTATCACGCGAGAATTTGAAGAAAAAAATCATTAACGATGACGTATCGTAACTATTAAATCTGGTAGTTGTTGTGTGAAACGAAATTGTTATCACATTTCTCTTATGAATCCCTGGAACAATAGCCTCAACTAGTTAGTTATTTGTTATATGTATATATATATATAGTATTCACTTATATACAGGACGGCACAAACATGTATTGGGTATGTGTTTCGTATATTCTTGTTTACTTAATATTACTGACAAAATCTAAATGAAGCAAGAAATCTTACATATGCAGAAAAAAGTATATTGTTGCTGTAAATATTTATTTCCTTGACGCTGTCAGGGATACAGAAAAAATATTTATTTAAAACACTGACCTGGACGGTACTCGATTATTTCCCTTATATGATTATATAGTTATTTCCCTTACAAAAAGGAGACAACTCAATTAATTTCCCTTTAGGATTATACACCTTCCTGTTAGAGTTATCTCTCCTAATAGAGTGATCACTTTAACAAAAAATAGGAATCAATAACTGTATTCAGATATATTTAAACAGACTTTTCTGTCCTTTGTTTTCAGAAAAGCTGATTTATATACATTTTCTGCGACATATTGAATCGAGGGTATACAAATATCAAAATACTTGCTGGCAGCATGATTTTTTTTTTAACTATTATTTTTTGAGAATCTAGTGATATAGCTTTCTTTGGTTCTTATGACCTAATCGCTGACACTGTCAACATCGTTATTTCTTTTATCATAATACCGTTTTTAATTTCTCTGTATCGCTTACCACCACAAGACTCACCCGCTGAACACTTTGTGAATGATATCCGCAGAATTGATTTCTGCAGGATTTGTTACAAGGGGTTACATATCTAATCGTCCTATCATCAACCACTTACAGGTTTTCATTTTAATAAATCTCGTTTATTTAAATACTTGTCTTAATTATAGTATGAATGAGTTCGAGAAATTGTCCATAATCAAGCCCTGGAAAACCTAAAGATTTAATGTCGATATAGTCTCGGTAGACGCACCAATGATATGTCTAGCGGAGATTAAAACTGTTATTAATTAAATCTGTGATGCCAAAAATGAATTAAGAAGCGATGGCGAATCTCACTCATGGTCAACATTTCGAATCAGTGATAGTGTTCATGCCACCATGAACGATAAACGAGCAGCGAGTATAATCAAGTATCTCAAAACATAGAAAGTATTTTATCAGCGTGAAATTTATTATACTAGCATAAACAGGAAATTGGATAAAATGTGATAAATACGACCATGTCGTCGCTAATAAAAAAAGTTCCAAGCCAGGAGCATTGACAGGGATTGACACACCATATTATGAGCGAACTTATCCTGTGAGCGCGGTTATTTATGGAATTTACCCGATAAATGAAAAGCCAAGTGTTGCGAATCTTAAACCTATGAAATTTTCAGCATTGAACTGTGTCGCTGAGCGAGTAACAGAGCGTTTAAAAATTCGATGCGTGAAAAAATCTAACAGAGCTAAGACGTATCAAGATAAACAAATGGCCTTTATCAGTCTAGGATACTGGTGGTACAATAAAATATGTAGCTGAGCTAGAAAACATTAAATTTCCCAATAATTATAGCAACGATAACAGGGGAAGAATTATACGAATAGAAATATAAAGTAACAAAGCTCCAATAAATATCATTTACCATAATTCACACGCGTGGACTAACGCAGTAACAATATTTCCACAAGATATAATTGTTAGATACTACACGGAGAATTCTAGGCGAAACATGTTTTATTTTATTTACGAGTTCAGTAAAAACGATCCTGTGTCAGTGTGATTATTTCAGAGTTTTGAAGATGTAGAAGGTAAATTTGATCAATTTGTAAGACCTATCGGTGAAATATAGGAATCTCTTTACGGCACGATGAGTAAACTCGCTGAGAAATTTTCAAAGGATAATACAGGGCAATTACTAAAAAACTGTTTTACAATCCCGTCAGTTGCAACTTATTTCGCCAGACAGAGAAATCTGTGGAAACCAACACGATTTGAATTTTTCTCAGATGTTTAAGCTAGTTGTGTCAAATACGGACACGGCGGATTCTGGAATATAATTGTAAAAATGTTATTTCGGTTGCTATGTTTGTGCGTTATCCTGGACGTTTCCTCGGTTATGGAGAGTGTGCTGGGTATTTTAAACGATTCGGACATCCCACACCCGAGATGACACGAGTTGCGATTAATGGACCACTACCAGACTTTGACCTAACCGGGTTCACTCGTGTGGTATCAATCGAATTCGCTAAAGGACTCCATCCGTGCTGTTATGTTTGAGTTGGTAGACATTTATCTGAAAAATACAGGGCACCAGTGGTGTTATTACGGTATATGATTGATTGTAAAATATTGATATCGCTGATTGTCGGTGAGGCAATTACATCATATAAAACAAACTGAGGTTTGGTTACCACAACCTGATGGTGATAGTCTTGATAGTTTTATTGACGATTACAAGGAATAGTATCCTGATCTTACCGAGGACTATATTGTTAAACGATCCAAGGATATGTTTGAATACAGATTTGAGATCAATGATAAAAACGCTAAAGATCTCTGTAAATTCACCCAATGCGAAGCATGTGACCACAAACGACATTAGGCGGGATTAATTCTAGATGACACTGAATACGATAATGGTAGATGCAACAGCTAGAGATATATTTGTCAATCGTGGAAAAGCTTGTCGGACGGAACAAAGTTAGGAACTATTGTTTGGTACATCTATGGCGAATCTCCTCAATATATACATATAAGATCATCTATGTTCGCTTATGTTTCTATAAACCGTCTATCGATGATAAATAGATTTCGTCGCACCGCAGTCAGAGTCGCCAGATTCATTTTATAAAGATGCCAAGTATATAGAAACAGTTGCTCGTTTTATCAAATCTGATTCGCGTTGGGGATCATGGTGAATAAAACAGCAAATGTTACATAATTATACTAAATCAGCGGATGTTACGGTTGAAGATAATTACCTGAAAAATAATCAAATATCGGAATTATCGAGTGCAATTCCGTTATCTGATACAATATGTAGATATAAAACCGTTTACTTGAACGGACCAGGCGGTTGTCGAAAAAGAAACGCGAGTGATCGAATTATTTCGAATTAAGTCAGACATGATTGTGCTAACACCTACACACAGACTCGCCAGAGAAATGAAATAGAGAGGTGTTAATTCCTGTATTTGTCACAGTTTCTTTTTGGTATAAGGGTGATGCATGGACTCCTGAACTAATGGGAGTGAAATATATTCCAAAGAACATTATTTGGGATGAGACATGCACGGTGTCACTGAATATATTAAAACATTGCTTGATTGATTGTTAATGAAACATACAGGTGTTATAATGTGTGGCGATCATGGTCAACCACCACCATTTGTTGCATTGTCTCCGCATGATTGGTTGAAGAATGTTGTAGATTATTACGAAGAAATAAATACTGATCATATAGCACTCGATCCAGATTAAAGCGAGTTCACAAAATTAATCAGGTTACAGTTAGATATAATCCAATGTGAAGTAGCACGTACAATAACATAAGATACGATTATAAATGACTTTTGAGAAGCGTGGAGACCAAACAATTTGATAGTGTCAAGTAGAACGATAGTTAGAGTCACACTTCAACAGCGACTCTTTTCAGTTACATAAAGAAAAATTCCCAACGCTGCCTGTACTGTTATGTTATAGAGCAGCTGATACACGAAGATAGAATATCGAAGTTCATATTCCTGGACAGACTGAGAAACAGAATCTCGTTTTAAATTATATTGTTCTGGTCGATATTGATGTTGTCGTTGATGAACTGCGCGCTGACAAATCTCTCTGGACGCTTGGATACGCAATGACGATACACTCATCTCAGGGGTTAACCATCTCTGATACAGTTGTTTGGATCATAGAATGTAGTATATCTCACAGTGTCACGAGTTAGAAGAATAAATCAACTTTGTAGAGTCATTTTAAATTTTAATGACAACACCAACAATGAAATTGTCAGCGATGATATAATAAGAATAAAAACCTCGCTGGTTATAAACAAAGCGATACACACATAATAGAGAATTTAAATATCGATGCTGAATTTATAATGACGCTGAAACAATAGCAGAAAAATAACTGTGCGAGTTGTAATTGTGTAATTATATGGTGTTTGTCTAAAGACAAAAATGCAATCATATTTATCGCAGACAGAAAAAATAGCAGTCGTGGGCATACACGAGAAAATGTTATGTTGACCTTTCCTGAATATAATAGACGCATAGGTGCTAGTTAAGTGATAGCGGTGGTAATTGCGTATTCTCAGGTATTACCTGCAACTGTTCACCTGTAATCCACGCTGAGGTGCAGTTGAATCTAATATATAGATTGCGGGTCTACCAGTGGATCTTGTTATGTTAGATATTTTGTGTGATGTAACACTCCAAAAAGAATCGGTAGCTCTTTTTTTACCAACTTCAAGTTCACCTGGTTCATACACATTACCAAGTATGTTTTGTTCTGAAAGATCACTTCGTGCGGATATATTTTTTGTTATCACGTTATTAGCTTTGCATGTTAATTGCTAGAGTAATTTCATTATTTAATGAATCTATCACACTTGGTAATCCTACAACCCATTCAAGAGATATCCTATCTTGAATAAATTCCTTCGCGTATTGATATCCAAATAACCGCTCAGCAAGTGTCCGATTCAATCGATCAACAATTGCCTGATCGCGGTGTATTGCAGTATGTCTTCGTCTGATGGTGACATTATGTTGCTTCATTAATGATAACACCGCACCTTGAAATTCCTTGCCACGATCAACCTGTAATAGATTTGGCCATTGCTAAGGTCTTTGTCGATTAATTCGTTCAAACTCAGCAGCTACTTCTGATGTTACCTTTGTCAATAATGGCTCAGCTTCTTTGTACCTACTCGCAACATCAACTACAGTTAACGTGTACTTGTAAGTCCCTCTTTTGACAGTATCATGTGGGAAAATTAAAATATACACCTGATGAACTTTATTTGTAACGATGACAGCAGGAGGTGGTAGATAAATCTGCCATATTGCCTGTCTTGATAACCAATCTTCTGCAGGAACTTCTTTGACTTTTGCTGCTTTGGCGAGTTTATTAATTGCTGATTTACCATTTTGGGGAATAATAAATAGATTTCATAATAATATTATTCAGCTGATTAATTACTGGCACCTAGCACTAGCTTACCCGTCATCGCAGATCTTAGTAACCAGTTAGCTAATGATTCCTTGAATGATTTATTCGTGATAGAATTATTCGTAATATAATTTAACGCGTGAATCAATTTCACATCTGCGATGTGTCTATGCTGAGAATTGCTACTGTTATAAGACAGATCATGAGCATGACAAGCTCGATCAATTTCATTTATAGGATGTTCACCTCGCCGCAGTAATTATATCCTGGAAGATGTTTTTCATGGGTATTTAACCCATGGAGTCCCCGGGAGGTTTGTCAATTTTTCTGCAATAACACCTCCTCGTTGTGTTGTTTAAATAATCACCTGATTTCATTGAAATAAATCTAAATATCTATGTACCACATTGTGCACAATTACCGGTGAGCGCTGGTCTGTTATTACTTGTTGTAATTGTTGTTAAGTAGCTTGTGCTCGTACGCGTTTTGCATTTAACACAATATAGATCCATAATTTATTTATAGCAACATGAATGTAATGGATTGTTCAGCGACAAAACAAAATACAAGAGCCTGTTAAACATGATGCAGCGCTACTAAATTATATTCATTGGATTATCATAGGTGAAATCTGCAAGTGGCAAGACTTAATTTGATAATGAGATGGGTGAAGTGGGATAAGCTGTATTTAATAGCGCCATCCGTAGATGATAAAAGGTGTTACGATGTGTTAAAAGATTTTAAAGAAACCGCAAAATCAATCAAATAAAACGGTGATGACATGATTGATATCAACAATGACATCGATGAAGCACCGAGTGTTGATTATAATCAAGGATCTATTGACAATTTAGTCGTATATGATGATGTGATGCTGAACAAAAAATCAAACCCTGCTCGGATATTTTCCAGAGGTCTACACAAAAATACTGATGTGATTTATATTACTCAGCGGTATACACAAATACCAACATTGATCAGGGACAATTGCAACATTATTGTTGTGTTTAATGGAATTGATACTAACACATTAAAAAATATTCATCAGACCTGGTATAGCGATGGCATGGATTATAACCTTTTTATTTCTTTTAGTCATGCTAAATCAACCACTCACTGATTTATAACACTAAATTTACATTAGACCTGATCAAGATATCGTATCGGACTTGATACAATAATCGGTTGAGAAAATTATTTAATTCGTAGCAGCAGAGAGGGTGTGATAACGAATATGCGTCACGGTTAGTCAGAGGACTTAATTCTAGTTTTTGACACTATTTTTTGGTTTTGGAGGAGGCCTTGGCTTGACAAATAGACGCCACATAAACGTATAACTGTCTATAGTGTATACAAATATACAAATATAGTGACTTATCTAGTTTGCTTTAATGTTGATTACATCCATTATCTATTTATGCAAAGAGTCTTTTTCTAGATTGGAGCGTTTCCATTACCCTCTATTTTGTTGTCAGGTATGTCAACGAGCTATATCTACTGAGCAGAGGCCCAGTATTAATCTCTAACATAGATAACACCAACCTTAATGAGAGTGAATTGATTGAAAGAGGCCTCAAACTGTATATCATTCTAATTATTCTTACACAGAGAGATTCTTAGACGTACTCTCATTAATCTCAGTAACAACTACCTAAAAGAGCATGACTATACATACATACATACATACATACATACATACATACATACATACATACATACATACATACATACATACATACATACATACATACATACATACATACATACATACCTACATACATACATACATACATACATACCTACATACCTACATACATACATACATACATACATACATACATACAGACAGACAGACAGACAGACAGACAGACATACATACATACATACATACATACATACATACATACATACATACATACATACATACATACATACATACATACATACATACATAAATGTTATAATGTTATGCCGGTATATCTGGTTTAAGTCAGCTGCGTCAACTTTAGCTAGATTACAGCATGGCATTCTCGTTCACTGCACCAAACCGTAACATACATTTTGTTTATATAATGAGTTATTTCGTGCAACAAGGAATTACCCTATTAGTTATACGTAATTTTTACGCTTACAATGTAAGTTTTAATTCACAGAGATGTAGTCTTATTTCTGCAGACCATTCATGCGTAGGACATGTTGTTTCTTCCCTCACCAACGTGTTGTAGATGAATGTTGAAAAACTCGGCTTGTCTACTTACATCTTAAATGTATGACACATTGTGTAGTTGCATTTTATTTATAATCATTTGTGTGGTAATTTGTGGAATTAAAACTTTTGCGTGTCTCTAGTTCTGATTCCTCACTACACTTTCGGTAAATAATGTCTGATGCTTGATTTTGATTGGACAGTAATTCTTTCTTGCCCGATGATCGCAAGCGCCTATTTCTGATTGGTCAATAATAATAAGAGAGAGAGAGAGAGAGAGAGAGAGAGAGAGAGAGAGAGAGAGAGAGAGAGAGAGAGAGAGAGAGAGAGAGAGAGAGAGAGAAGGCAGAATGGTTTATTTAAAATGATTCAAACAAAATATTCCATATATTAAACTTATCTTTTCTTTATCGGTTGAATTCTAATTTGCTCTGTTTAAATATGCGCTAATAACTTTTAACTATTTAGATTTTTAAGCTGTTCAGAGATTACACAAATAATATCTTTTACCACAAAAAAGATTTAGTTATTCATATACTTATATTGTGAGGTCTCGATATATCTAGGGCTGTATTTAAGTGTCTGACAACTCTCAGAAGTAAGGAATTAATAAGTTGGATTTTTTGTTTAACTCTGCTGAGTTTTATTGCTGTTATTACATATCGTTATGTTGTACGTTTTACTGTTCTTTTATCTTTTGTTTATGAAGATTAAATGCATTGTCAACACGAGCAACAGTACTGAAAGCTCCAAGGAAATAAAAACATCACAAAGTCTTCCATTTTGGCTGGGAATACGGGTAAATGCAAATTTTACACAGTTTTCCTTTGCGTACAATACATGATTCATTGATGTAAGAAAACAATTTAAATTCTAATACTGTTATATCAATTCATAAGCGGTGATCTTTTAAATAAATAATCATTCAGATTGAAAACTTAATTTACAAAATGAATTCCTTTTAAATCCCTTTCTTTATCTTCTTTTTCTTCCTCTTTGTTTCTTTCTTCTTCTTCTTCTTCTTCTTCTTCTTCTTCTTCTTCTTCTTCTTATTATTATTATTATTATTATTATTATTATTATTATTATTATTATTATTTTTATTATTATTATTATTGGTGCTATTAATATAAACTGAATCTGAAGTGTGACATGCTATGAAACTTAAGTCAGGAATATCAGGTGGAAATTGATGACCTTTTGAGTGACCTTTAAAGGTAGCGGGACATATTACGGTACTTGTCTTAGTACCTTTGTTCAAAAAATTGTGTGATGTTTGATAGATTCCAAAGTTTTGATTCACGGCTGTTATTACACCCATTCACAAAAAGAGAAACATAACTATGCCTAAAAATTATAATGTTATTAACCTCTTACAAGTCCTTAGCAAAATATTTACCTCCATTTTAAATGATAAAATAGATAACTGGATCAAAGAATATTATATTTTAGGTAAAGAACCGGCTGATTTTAAAAGTGGATATTACACTCTAGATATTAAATTTACCCTAACCACATTGATATGTAACATCCAAGGAAATAACGAGGTATGTTTAATGCCCATTTTGCCGATTATTTGAAGAAAAAAAACACATTTGGACGTATTGACAGGATTTTGCTTTATCATAAAGTAATAGATAAAAATATTAGCGAAATGCTTACGATACTAAAAGCCATATATGCAAATCTCAAAGCTTGTGTGAATATGTCAAATGCTTTGACATAAATATTTAAATGCCCGGCTGGAATAAGGCAAGGTTGTGTTTTATCACCAATTTTACCTTCTTTGTTCCTTGACGATTTATTGAAACTCGAATGTTCCTCATAATTTGCATTGTTGTACACAGATGACTTGCTTGCCTTCGCAAAAACTGCTACTCAACTTCAAACAACTATCAATACATTTACAAATTACTACAACATGTGAAAATTAAAGATAAACCTGAAAAGAAAACTAAAAACAAATCTATAAGAAACTGGGTAGACTTCCAATGCAAGTAATACAAATATTTAAGTACTGGTTCAACATGAGCATACACATCCATAACAAACATCTAATCTACAGTTGGCATGGGACACTCACTGAGAATGTTGGGTGAATAAAGTCAAGAATCAATTGTTTTCATACGGAATGGTAGAATTTTGGTTTAATATGGGGTGCGCGAGAAACTCGCTTTGGTTATATTACTACAAGACTGTAAATATATTTTTCAACAATAACTATACGGAGGTTTAAATTCAATGGAAAGATTAGGAGTTAATAATAAATTCAAACTATTTAGATTATTGGAACTCTTAGTACAGTGTTAGCCTGCTACGCATGTTTAGAAATGGGAGCTTTATAATAATGGTAAATATAGGTAGGCAACAAAGTATCCTCTAGGTTTTTCTATAGATATATAACATGAGTTGCACTTTGCTCTCAAATCTATGAGAAAGACCTATGTACCTTCATATGATCACCGTAATGCAGGATGCTTACCTTTATCTACAGGATCAATAACAATATACCCTACATAATGTTGCCGTTTATCTAGCAAACTCTTTAAAAATGAGAGAAGCAGTGTTTTAACCGTAGCATCGTTATGTTGTACCATATTTTTAATACATGCATGTAACCTGGGCCGACGGCTTGTGTCACAAATATATATATATATATATATATATATATATATATATATATATATATATATATATATATATATATATATATATATATATATATAATTTTTAACAATATTGCTATTATTAATATTATAAACTATTATTATTTGTATTAAAATTAGTTTTGTTATTATAAGAAAGTTATTGTCATTATTATTATTATTATTATTATTATTATTATTATTATTATTATTATTATTATAAAACAAGTTCTTATTATTGGTATTATTAATATTATAATTATTAAATAAGTTTTTGATTTTGATGAACTTTAAAGCTTGCAGAAGGCCTGAATTTTCTACATTTTATACTCATTGAATGTGGAATACGTGTAATTTCCAGCTAAATATTATGACTGTAACGTGAGAGTTGCTGGCTCGTGTTTATAACACATCAGAGTTTGAAATTCTAATTATATTGTTATCAAAATAAATTTAAAATTGCAATTGAAGCAGTTAATCCAGTGAATCATATTTTGTCAAACAGCCATAACTGAGCAACAGATTATTATCATGTTGTGACAGAAGGATGCTTTCTGGTACAGCGTCCAAGCTCCTCTTATCCTAAACTGATATATAAATAAAACATGTTTGTTGTTGTGTTTTCGACATTACGGATAATCATATAGATAATTTGGCATAGGTATTAAGTAAATTGACATAGTTTGAAATTTTAATTATACTGTTATCAACAACAATTAAAATTGAAATAGAAGAGGTAAATCCAATGAATCATATGTTGTCAAATAGCCTTAATTTAGCAACAAAGATTATTACCATGGTGTGAGACAAGTAAGCTTTCTGGCACAGCGTCCATGCTCTTCTATTCCTAAACTGATATATAAATAAAGCTCATCATATCTTTAAATGATCTATAAATAAAACTTATATGTGCTGTTTGTAGTTTTCGACAGTACGGATAATTATATAAATAATTTGGCTACCCAAGGCACATTATTCCAAATGATTCTTCACCCATCGATCTACTCGAGGTTTATTTTTGCATGCTATACACCAAATCCAACAAAACGGTTTTCTAACAAGGTAAACTTACACTTCAAGTCCATCCTACTTTAATGCATTATTAGATTTTCCCCTGATTTATACTTATTTATTTTAGCTGCAATGGTTTTACGTGTGACAAAGAAGACGTTGCTTTATTAAAAGACGCAAGCAGAATCACAGGCACTAAATATAACAAATTATGTTTAAACATTTCATTAAATACGGGGCAGATACTGATTTAGATAGCTTAATTTTAGTTTTGCTATTTGTGCACTTGGTCTACAAACATTTAGATCCTCTCTCATTCGTTAATCTCTCAATTTCAAGGTGTTGAATCCAACAGTGCAAATTGTACAAGGTAAAACGGCAACTATAAAGCTACAACCTACATTCCCGATCGGATGTTCTTCGAAGGCAGCCGAGCGAAACCCTTTTGCCCAATGTTTGTTATCAGTTCATATGTTTGATCCAGACGATTCCAATAACTGTGACGGTAGCAGCATATCAGTGCAAGAAAGTCAGAGATGTGGAGTTGTAATCCCTGGTTTTTATCATCACCAGTGGACCGAAGGAGCACGCTATGACAATGTGACGGAGATGATAATAACAACAAAGGATCGAACAGATTATAAGGCTGGACGCAATAGATTCATCTTAAAACTTCGGACTGGAGGCGCAGGGCTGAATGATATTGTGCAGAGGAATTAACTCCATGACGTAACTGTAAGCATCTCACAAACACTAATTGACTGTGGTTATCTGTTAGTGCCTTTGTTTAAAGGTTTATGTTTTAATCATTTAGATATAAAGATATAAATTTTCTGTTGTCTAAATGTGCCATTGTATACTTTTCCTAAAAAGATAAGATTCACTAGAATTAGTTTGATCTGAACATGATCATTTCATTATGAACTATTTACGATAATATTCTATAGTATTGATTTTCAATAAATATGCAAAACAACTTACATCCAACGTAATTATTCTGAAATAATTTATATTTATAGTTCTTTGCTCTAAATTAAGCAATACGATGGAACTGATCTTTGTAATGGTACATATAAAGCTATACGACCTTGGTTTTAGGTTACATAGCAGCAGAAGGGGCGAATCAGACAACATTTTTAGACAAGTTTTCACTGAAATCACGCTTAAAAACAATGAAACCAGTGACATCAGACCCCCCAATGTGTATGTGAATCATGGATTAGGTCCAAAAAAAAAATATGAAAAAATAAATGAAATTAATGAAATCCTCCATCGATTTTTGGGAAAAAGGGACTACAACATCGTTGTCACTCACCCCTTCTGCTGCTATGGGTTAACCGAATATTTGATCCAGTCCGATACGATATCGTGTTCGAGGGTCATGTAAATTTATTGTTACAAATCCGTGTGGGGCAGACTGAGCATGACTAAAGAAATTTCTAAATTGATTGAAGTCCATATCAGAACACCATGTCTGCCAAATATTTAGTAGCGTATGTGTATCAACGCCGTTGAATACAGCAAGCATATTACAGTTATCTCTAATCACTTTTGGAATCTGAGTGTATCGTTGAGTGACATAGATCACGTCCGTGTTTTTTATGCCTGCCTCGGGAAAATATTCTAGCAGGATTTTTTTGTTTATCTAACATGACATCGTCGTATACAACTAAATTGTTGATACTTCCATCGAGGTCTTCTACTGATGGTGCTTCGTCAATATCGGTTATAAATTCAATAACATCCTCGCCGGCAATCTCTGAAGCGTTTTCATTAAAATCTTTTAGCACTTCATAGCATCGTTGGTCGTCTACGCTAGGGGCAATTAAATACAACTTATCCCACTTCATCCATCTCATTATTAAATTGAGCAACAATTGCGTCTTGACGGATCCAGATGGCCCGATTATAATTGCGCGGATAGAGTTTGGTAGCGCTGCATGATGCTTCACTGGTTCTCTTGTTTTAGTCGCTGAAAAATCAATTATATTCATATCTCTATACATAAATTATGGATCTATATTGCGTGAAGTGTAAGGCGCGTACTGGCACAGATGACTTGACGACGATTACAACTAAAAATAACCGATCAGCGCTTTCTGGTAAATGCGTACAGTGTAGTACAAAGAAATTTAGATTTGTTTCTAAACCCAAGGAACCCAAGGAACCTTTAAAAAAAACGAGGAGGTGATATCGCTGCCAAATTAGCAAAACTCCCTGGAACCCCATGGGCAAAATACCCCGGAGAAAAACACCTTCCAGGGTATAGTTATTGTGGACCGGGAACAAGACTTGATATCAGACTCAATGATCAAAATCAGCCCCGACCCGGTGAGGAACCAATAAACGCTATTGATAAGGCCTGTCACCTTCATGATGTTGCTTATAAAAGTAGCAATTTGCAACACAGGCATCTAGCAGATGTGAAATTAATTCATGCGTTGAATTCTATCACTGATAAATCCTTCAAAGAAAAATTGGCTTCATTTTTGATAAAATCGGCTATGAAAAGTAAATTGATGTTAGGTGCTGGTAATTAATAACAACATGGAATCTATTTATTATTCCCCAAGAGGATACTGGAAGGGTAACGCTGCAATCAGTAAACTCGCTAGTGCTGCAAAAGTGAAAGAAACCACTGCCGCTCATTGGTTATCCAAACAGGCACTATGGCAAATTTATCTACCACCGCCTAAACAAATTCAATTCTCGCATTTTGATGTGACCTTTCCTAATGAAGTTCATCAGGCTGATCTATTATTTCTGCCACATGATCGTGGTTACAAATATGCGTTAACTGTAGTTGATATTGCAAGTCGATACAAAGAAGCAGAACCGTTAAAAACAAAATCGGCCACTGAAGTCGCTTCTGCATTTGAAAGGATTTATCGAAGGAGCCCTCTGCACTGGCCAAATCTGTTACAAGTTGACCCGGGCAAGGAATTTCAGGGTGCAGTGTTATCTACAATGAAATATCACAATGTCGCTATCAGACAAGGGCATACTGCACTGCATCGTGATCAGGCCATTGTAGAACGATTTAATCGGATTCTTGCTGAGCGGTTATTTGGATATCAATATGCAAAAGAATTCATCCAAGAAAAAAGATCCCGTGAATGGGTGAAGAGATTACCAGGTGTAGTTACCGCACTGAATAACGAGATTACTAGAACCATCAACATGAAACCTATCAACGCGATTAAAAAGAAGTCGATACCTGAAAAACCACAAAAAGATTTCAAAGAACCAATTCTTGGTAGTAATGTCATTGTGAGGTATTTATATGAACCAGGAGAGCTTGAGGGTGGTACAAAAAGGGCTACTGATCCTATTTGGAGCGTCACTACGCATAAGATATCTAGTATAACACGATCTACGGGTAGACCTCCAATCTATAAACTGGATTCAACTGCCCCTCAGCGTGGGTTTACTAGACAACAACTACAAGTAATACCCGAGGATACTCAATTGCCACCGCAGGGTCTTAACTAGCACCCTTGCGTCTATTACACTCAAGACAAGTCAACATCACATTATTTCTGACATGACCGAGATTGTTATTTTTTCTGTCTACGGTGAATTGGCGAGGATCCTTATCCGAATACTGCCAACGCATTATACAATTGCAACTTGCGCAGTGATTATTTTGTTGTTGCATCAAAGTGATTATTAATTCAGCATCAATATCAAATTCTCGTTGTTTTTTTTGTCCTGTTGTTTGTAACCGGAGAGTTTTTTATCAATAATATCATTATCATTGCCAATGATTTCATCATCGCCACCAATGATTTCATCATCGCCTGACTCTGTCAGGACAATTCTTCGAAGTTGATTTATTTTTCGTACTCTGGATACTGAAAGATAGACTAAATTCGACCATTCTATGCGATTATCCACCATCCAAACAATTGTATCCGATATAGTCAATCCCTGTGAAGAGTGTATTGTTGCTGCGTATCCTAGCGTCCACGGGGATTTATTAGCACGCAATGCATCTTCAACGACATTGATATCAACCAGCACAATATCATTTAATACTAAATTCTGTTTTTCACTTTGTCCTGGAATATCAACTTCAATATTCTGTTTTCGCGTATCCGATGGCTTATAACATAACGGTACTGGAAGTGTTGCAAATTTTTGTTTATGCAATTCAAATAACTTCATCTGAAGTGTGTCCCTGACTATTTTTCTACTTGCAATGATTAAATCATTTGGTCTCCACGCTTCCCAAAACTCATTCATGGGAGTTTCCGAAATTATTTCACGGGTTATTTCACACTGGATTCTATCCGGTTGTAATCTAATTAGTTTCTTCAATTCTTTTAATTCATTATCAAGTGATCTATGATCAGTATCAATTTCTTCATAATAGTCTACAAAACCCTTTAGCCATTCATGGGGGGATGCACCGACAAATGGTGGTGGTTGCCCGTGATCACCGCACATGACGACTTTTGTATTCTTCAATAACAACCACTCAAGAAATATTTTTAAGACATCTTCGGACACTGTGTCTATTTCATCCCAAATGATAATTTCAGGAATAAATTTCTCTCCCATGCGCTCAGGAGTCCATTTATCTCCCTTCCATCGGAAAAAGCTGTGATAAGTGCAGGCATTTACCCCTCTCTGTATCATTTCTCTTGCAAGTCTGTGAGTCGGTGTTAGCACAATCATGTTAGAAACGCTAGCGTGAAAATCCGTAGGATTTTTTCTACGGAATAACTCAATTGCCCGGGTTGTTTTTCCTGACCTACCACAGCCGTTTAAATAAACTGTTTTATACAGGCATATTGGATCAGAAATCGGTGGTGCACTAGAAAATTCTGAACACTGATTGCTTTCTAAGTAATTATTTTCAATGGTAACATCTGCTGATGGAATATAATCATAAAGCATTTCCTTCTTAATTCTCCATGACCCCCAATTCTCGTTGCCAGTAGCCTTAAAATCAGCCATTTTGCTATTTATGTAAAATGAGTCAGTAGCAACTCTAACTGCGGTGGTAGGAAATCTATTGATCATTGAAAACAGATTGATAGAAGCATAACCAAGCATAGAAGTTCTCAAATATGTGTACTGCGGATGGTATCCATCAGTGTAAGTAACAATTGTACCCAATTTGGTTCCATCGGACATAAATGCGTCCTTACGATTGACATATAGGCCCCTATTCGTTAAATCTTTGATTACAAAATCGTATTCAGCATTGTCTATAATCAATCGTGAAGAATATCTCGTATTATCATCTTTGCCACCTTGGGTAAATTTACCGATTATTCTTCGTCCAAGGTCTTTTGCTTCATTGTTTCTGATTTCAAATAACTGTCTGGACCAATGCATGATTTGTTGTTCATTAAAATCAGGAAACAGTTTTCGCTCTTCGCTAATTATTTTTTCTAGATCAGGTTGGGGTAACCAGACTGATTTCTGTGCTCGATAGGATATAATTGCTTCACTGACAATTAATGATTTTAACATCTTACAATCAAGCATATACCGTAATAACACTATTGGCATCCAGTGTTTTTCAGACATGTGTTTACCAATCCAAAGATAACTACACGGATGAAGTCCTTCAGCCATTTCAAATGATGCTACACAAGCGAATCCGGTTAAATCGAAATGTGGCAGTGGTCCATTAATAGCAACACGGGTCATTTCGTGTGTAGGGTGTCCAAATCGTTTGAAATATTTCTCACACTCTCCATACCCAAGAAAACTTCCTGGATAACATGCAATCATATCAACTGAAAAAACGGTATCAGCGGTGTATTTTGTGTTCCATAATCCGTAAATTGGCCGTATTCAAGACAGGACAATTTGACATCTGATAAGAACTCACTTCGTGTTGGTTTCCACGCGTTTTTCTTTCTAGCAAAATGTGCTGCAATGGATGGTACTGTGAAACAGTTTGCTAATAATTGATCTTCGATTTCCCCCTCAGAAAACTCACTAGCTAGTTGTTTCATTTGATTATGCAGTTCTTCAGTACGGTATAATTCTCCGTTGGGCCTTACAAACTGATCAAATCTACATTCTTCGTCTGAAGTACTATGAAATAGCCACACTGACACAGAATCGTTTTTACTCAAATGGTAAATAGCATCAAATAATTTCTGCTCTGAAAAAAACTCTTCGGTTCCAAACAGAGTTTGGGATAGATATTTTACGGTTCTATCCCGTGGAAATATTGTTACTGCAGATGACCACGCGTGCGCGTTATGATCAATAATTTCAATGGGGGCTCCCTGTGATTTATATTTCGATTCGTATAATACTTCACCGGTGATTGTCCTTACCGATATTGGAAATCTTAATGATTTTTCTAATTTAGTTATATCCTGAATTGTTGCTCCATGCTCTTTTACCGTGAACTCCCACTCGGTTATTTTTTTTCGTCTTAGATCAGTGAGTTTATTTCCCCGGGACGCATTTGTGAAGTGTTCTATTATTCGTTCTGCTACACAATTGAGGCCTGTCGAATATTTCATGGGTGCTAGTTTTGAAATATCAGGTTTTTCATTGAGCGGATAGATCCCGTAAACAACTGCTGTGACAGGATAAGATCTTTCGTAGTAGGGTTTATCAATTCCAGTCAAAATTCCCGGTTTGGAATCCTGATTCACGATGACAGTTTTTTTGCCCTTGAGAATGGGTTCAAATTTATCCTTAATAATCCATTTGCCATTCTCACGGATAATGAATTTGATTCGGAAAAAATGACTTTTTTCCCCAACACGTGAAATGATCACTGCTGCCTTTTCATCATTCATGGTAGCGTCAACAACACCATCAATTCGAAATGTTGACCAACAATAAGATGCTCCATCACGCTTGAATTCATTAAAACAGTCTCTGATGGGTTTATCAAGAATTTTATTCTTGGGTGTATTAGAAACTATATCAAGATTGAATTGAGCATCCTTCCATGATGATCTCATGTTTCCGTCTCTTGGACGTTTGTTACGTTTTTTGGGTCTATCGCGATTAAATCTAGGATTGATTTTCAATAATCTCTTAAACTCTTTCATGTTTCCGTCTATTGGGCGTTTTGGACGTTTTTTGGGTTTATCGAGATTAAATTTAGGGTTAATTTTCAATAATCTCTTAAACTCTTTCATGTTTCCGTCTCTTGGACGTTTGTTACGTTTGTTTCCGTCTATTGGACGTTTTTTGGGTTTATCGATATTAAATTTAGGGTTAATTTTCAATAATCTCTTAAACTCTTTCATGTTTCCGTCTCTTGGACGTTTTTGACGTTTTTTTGGTCTATCGAGATTAAATCTAGGATTGATTTTCAATAATCTCTTGAACTCTCTATCAGCATTGAATTTAGCATTTTTCGAAGTCAATCTCTTGAACTCCTTCATGCTATATAAAAAACAAACATTTAAATGAAAGTTTTATGTATAATGAATCACTGCAAATGGCTCATGATGGGAAATGTAACCCCGTGTAACAAATCATGCAGAAAAAATGAATACTGTAGGTATCATATGCAAAGTTTTCGACGTGGAAGTCTTGGTCCGTTACCCTGTATTCGATGTGGGGTTGGGGTCAAAGGAAGATCACAATTGTGTATTGATTGTGGTGGTAAGCGATATAGGGAATTGAAGCGTTATTATGATAAAAGAATAAAAAATGGACAATCCATCAGAAATTATGACCCTGAAAAAGTCTTTGACCCTGACAACATCAAGGATAAAATCATAAGAACCCCGCAAGACTATATCGAAAGATTTTCCAGTGATGTAATTATTGAACCAAACACTGAATTAGACAAACAATAGAATAGTATATATGAACCAAGAATTCAGACCACATCCAGTGATTACAAAATATGAAGCATCCAGTGATGGTACTGTCAGAAACCGTAGACTAAAGAAACCGGTCGGTGTTGTGACTAATCAAGGGTATTTTAGGTTTACTGTTAGGGAGGGAAAAGAAACGAAAACTTATCTCATTCATCGTTTCGTATTTGAATGTTTTAATGGATTGATCAAAGATGGTTTTGTTATTTACCACAAGGATTCAAATCCAAAGAATAATTCTGTATCAAATCTGCAGGCTATCACACTGAGTGAGAATTCCAAACAAGGAAAGACTGGCACTTGCAAAACGGTTGGGAAGAGACCTGTGACATCTTTGAATACAACAACTAATGAAGAAATGATTTTTCAATCAATGAATGAAGCCGGAAAATATTTCAATATCTGTCCGACTTCTGTACAAAAAGTTGCAGGGAGGATTTATCGATCTGCTATTTCAAAAAAGACGGGGCAAAAATTTCAATTTAGTTATGTCTAATGCATCATAATTTCCAGTTAGAGATATGTCATTCTTATAGAATAATGAATTCTGAAAACATGAATAGCATCATAGTTGAAATAGCAAAATTGAAAAATCAGGATATCAAACTATCAGATGGATTAAATCCTGATCAAATTGTGTCTGATTTTCAGGATATAGAATACGGGGTTAGCACTAACAAATATATGCTACCCAAGAAGTATGCACTCATCAAAAAAATTCAGAATTCTATTAAAGACTCTCTTTCATTTTCCAGTGACATCAGTGTGTTCGTCCCGTTGTATACTATCGTAGAAGGAATACGAAAAGAATTAGGTAACGAATACGAATTGAAAAAAGAAGTCAACTCTAAAATTAGAAACCTACGAGCATTAATTCAAGAAAATGAACAATTTTGATTGCCCGACCATTGATTGCCCGACCATTGATTGCCTGACCATTTATCATTCCGACCCTCATTTTTTTTAGCCGACCCTCAAGAGGATGTCAAAAATCGATGGACGATATGTCAGATTGATCAATGAAAAAGTGTGGAAACTGTCAGTATTATTTATTTTATATACAATTATGACACTTTCCACAAACCTGATAGAAGCTGTTATAGGATGAAATAACACTTCCATGACCATATCAAAAATCATCCGACATGTCAAAAAAGTGGAGAAACTATCAGTATTATTTTATTTATATACAATTTTGATACTTTCTCCATCAATGATAGAAGGTGTCTCACGATGAAATAACACTTCCATGACTGTGTTAAAAATCATCCGACATGTCAAGTGTTTTGCAATTGAAAAATGGTTTGCGATTTCAAATAATGGTCAATGAAGCATTAACAACCCGATTGGCTCGTGAACGATTAGATGCAATTAAGAAATTTATACCAATTCGTGACTCTGTAAGAAATAAACTGCAACAACGACAGAGTCTTCAGACTGATTTTGCTCTGGGGTCTGAAGAGTTGTTTAAACCAGTAACCACAGCAACGAAGGGGGTAGAGCGTACTATACTGGGAGATTGTCCCGAGACGGGAAAATCTGTTATTGGTGAACTCGAAAAAATAGCAGCGAAAACTGAACAAACAAAACAAATAGAATCAAAGAGAACAGTAGATGATTTACGCATGAGATTTAACGAAGAAGGGTTAGCAGCAATTGATGAGACTGATTCAACAGAAATTCCTACGCTTGTTGTTACTTCTTATGAAAACAGAAAAAAAATGTTGAAACCAGAACATCATAAATATGTTAAGAATTTCACTCACTGGGCTGATATATTCTACAAAATCAAAACTGGAAAAAGTCAAAAAAAGACGGATAGTGCATCATACATCGAATATATCAGGATTGTGGATCACGTGTATAATCAATATGAAGAACTAAAACAACAACAAAAACCGCCAAAATTGCAAAGAAAGCGAGAGCAACCTGCAAAGAAAATATCTTTCTCTCCTAAAAAACAACAACTACCACCTGATGATGATGATGATGATACTCTTGATTATTTACAAACCACGGATACAGACAAACTAGATGAAGCAACTGGTTATAGCGGAAGTGGATTAGGAAATCCAAGGATTGGAAACACTTGTCCTGATAGTGTTATCAATGATATATCACGATTAGATGTTCTCATCGGAGGAAAACGAGCTGGAAATAATTCACCGGAAATAATTAATGAAGCAGCTGATATCTGTAGACGGTTATTTGCCGGCGGTATCATGGATATCAAAACCTATCGAGATTTCATTGACGAGTTAGCAAATGGGTATCATAGTGATTAAATAACAATTGAAATCACTATTGTTTTTATAATAATGATCGTACACTACAATCATGATAAACCAACCCTCGTCTATGTAGTTAATTCACGGTTTCCAGTTTATAGAGCATACTACGGAGATGGCCTCGGCAATACCATTTTAGGATTCTTTTCAAGAATGGCCCCAAAAGTGATGCCGTTAGCTAAACAGTTATCAATGAAAGCCATTGATGTTATTCGTGATAAGGGTATTAGTACTGTTGGAGATCTTGCCGGGAAAGCGTTTTCAACTGCGAAGGATAAAATAACATCATTAGTGGGGCGAAAAAAGAAACCGTTACCGTCTACAGAAGAAATGCCTGCAAGTGTTAGTAAAATAATAAATAACGCAGTAGATGAAAAACTAGCGTCGATGGTAAATCAAGGGGACCAAAGCAATATTGCAAACATGATAGCAGGAAGTGGCCTTAAAAAACTACGTCGATGAAAATGGAAAAATCGTTTACGATTTCACTATTTAGACTCTGATAAATAGAATAAAATGTTCAAAAAATCATCTGATCCAGCATTTGATATAGACGCCCCAGTCCCCAAGAATGATTCTGTACGCGATTATCAATATTACGCCTATCATGCCATAGACTCAAATAGTCGAGCAAGAATTGATCTTCAAGTCCATGATACCAGTAAATACTTTTTGCCCTGTGAAGCATTTATTGAAGTAGAAGGAGAAATTGTAACAGCTGCTGGAGCATCGTATCCAGCTGGTACTCAAGTCGGTTTTGTCAATAATGGTATTATGGCGTTATTTGAGAGTGCTAGATATCTCATTGATGGAAAAGAAATTGAGTCCATAGATCGTGATGTTGATGTGGCCACAACAATCATAGGGTTAGCGAGATATTCTGATGATTATACAAGATCGGCTGGTCCGTCTATGATGTTTGCAAAAGATGGTAGGAATACCGCTGGAGGAAATCCATTTATTATAAGACGACCAAAGAATAATGCTGGTGCTGCTAATGCTGATGTCGAGGCTGTAGTTATAAACAACGATCCTGATTTCAATCTAGGAGCTGCAACACGAAACGCAATGTTGCAAGGAGATCGTAAATCATTTTCATGCGCGATTCCACTGCATCACATATTTGGATTCTGTAGAAACGTCAGAAAAGTTATCTACGGGGCGAAGCATACAGTATCGCTTGTACGAAAGGGTGATGATAACGACGCAATTTGGAGGATTGCAGCAGATGTTGCAACCCCCAATGCTGATGCTGGTAAAGTCAATTTAACAAAAATATCATTGTGGATGTCAGTGTTGACTCCAGCAATCACCGCAGAACAACGACTACTATCATTTATGGACCAAGGAGGAAAGTCGTTGTTGAGTTGGCTAACCGTGAGTACAGATGTGAAGCAATCAAATATCAACGGGTTATTCACTTGGAACCTAGCATCAAAACAAGGCGTTTCTGCGCCACGTCATATATTTATTGCGTTACAGGATAACACACGAGTTGGCAATCAACTCTCCAGTCATATGATATTTGATCAATTAGGTGTGAAAGACGTCTCACTGAGAATAAACGGCCAGCAGGAACCATCTGAGGATATACAACTTAATTACACAGAAAATCATATTGCACGAGTTTATCATCGTCTGTTGTCATTTATGGCACGCGATCAAAATGTGGATACTGGTTTGCAAATATCACAATTGGATTTTAAAAATCTGTATCCGATCTATTACTTCTCACTGGAACATCTCGATTTGATGAGACAGTCAGTTGTTGATATACACTTTAGAGCTAATGTTACCCGTCCTGTTGGTGCTCCTGGCGGTCCTCCTGCTATTGCTGATTATAGAGCGGTTGCTGTCATTCTCAGTGATAAATCAATGCTACTTGAAGGTGTTGGTGGAAGAATGAGAGTGGTAGATGCCCCAGTAGAAAATCTTTGAACGATTTTTCTCGATTTTTCATTGAATTAGAATCAATCAATTATATATAATGTCATATAGTGTTATTAGTGTTACGTTAACTCCTGGTCAAATCAAAAAATTGCAATCAGAATCGGCTAAAAAATGTGGAACCACAATCACGTTGAAACCTAATCAAATGACTGGTGGTGAAAATAAATTATCGCTGACAACTCGTCAGGTGAAACATTTCAATGATGCTTTCAAGGATAGAAAAGGGGTTCAGATTACTCTCTCTGCGGCTGCTATTAAAAATATGATGAAAACGGGTGGTATATTTCCATTGTTAGCTGCAATACCAGCATTGATTGCAGCAGCAGCCCCAGCGGTGGCTAAAGCAGCGGCGTTAGGAGCCGTTGGTACTGCAGCAGGAATGGCGTTGAAAAAGGCAGCTGGACAAGGATATAAAAAAAAGAGACGATCCGTTCAAGGATTGGGTCTAAGACTACCAGGAACCCCGTATTCATGGTACAGCGGAAAGGGTCTAAGACTACCAGGAACCCCGCATTCATGGTACAGCGGAAGATCCGTTCACGGATCAGGCCTGAGACTACCAGGAACGGTTTATTAATTCAGAAATCTTCAATTTCCGAACCTATGATTCCAATGTCCAATTTTGATTTAATGGATGCTGCTAAAAAACTAGTGATTAAAAATTTCAGAGGTGTTTTTATGAAAGATCAATTACCACATCAACCAAACAAAACTGAAACAGGTATTATTAATCTCGATAACAGCACCGGACCTGGAACTCACTGGGTTGCATACGCTATTGATCCACGTGGGATTGTCTATTTTGATTCATATGGATTAGCCCCACCAAAAGAGTTTATGCGGTATATAAAAACCCTTCCAATGAAGACTTGGTATTCTACGCTACCAACACAACAAATCAATGACCCACCAATATGCGGCAGTGAAGTATTAAATGTCCTTGACGCTATTTCTAACTCCTTGGGTAACCCAAGGGGGAAACCACCTCATATTGTCGTTAATGACTACACTAGTAATCGCTTTTTAGAGAGAGAAAGAGTTTTACAATAACATGATTGATATTTGGGGGAGATCTTTGAAACCCAAACCCGATGACACTGCAACCGGTGATATAACAAAACAAATTAAAGATGAAATCGCTGAGACGTTGAACTTAACAAGTGTTGACCCGAATGAAATAGTTGTATTTCAAGACAAACAGGGTAAATTGAAATCTAGTAATATATCTCTGGATGATATTTTAGTTAAACAACAAAACGCAATCGAGGATACTATCGCGTTATTTTCCGATCAGGGTAAACTCAAACCGGGTGTACTTTTTTCGACGATTACAGATCGATTTAAAACTCTCAACGATTCTGCGTTGGAACTAGAAACACTTCAATGTAAAACCGAAGAACACATAAAACAGTTTACCGCATTTCGTAGAAATATCATTGATAAATTTATTGGAACCCCGTTAGATAAAATTGAAATAAAACTCCCTGATATTAAAAAATCTATCGATGAGACGAAAACTTCCATCGAAGGCATCAAAGGTGATCTTTCGAGGATGATAACAGCCATTGAAAAAACAAAAATTCCTCATGAGAAAACCAACAACGTAGTATACACGATCCAACACGGATCATTTGCGTTGACACCTACAAACAACACATTAGATATCACTGCAACCGTCAAGGGTATTTATCGATTAACACTGGTGACACCATGGCCTCAATTTAATATATCATCGTCGAGTTCATCCGGGGTCAACAATACGATTTCAACGATCATTGACAAGGGTACAACTGAAAAGTTCACTATAACAACTACTGATAGAACTTTGATTGGGGTTTCAACGACGTGGTATGTGGAATTCGTAGCGGATTTAAGTAAATAAATTGAAAGGATTTCACAATTGAAAACGCTAGCGTTGTTAAAATAAAAAATGATTTCATCATCGCAATATCGCTATGATCAGGTCAGAGAATATCAAACTAGACTCAAAACTCTGTCTGAGGAGTATGAATTGAAAATTAAAAAATATCGCAGGAGAATTACCGCAATTGATGTTACTGTGTATTCAGTGAGTGGTGTAATCACCGGAGCCGGTATTATACTGTCTTCAGTGACAATGATGGCCCCGATAGCTGTTCCAATTTGCATTTCTGCGGCAACAACAATCGCTGGAATTATTTCAATAATCACAAAAAAAATATCATCATGCAGCCAACGGAAACTACAAGACTACATAATTCAATTTCATGTTGTATCCACTGCATACTCGCAATTATCCTCATTGATATCGTCATCGCTCGATGATACAATTATATCAGAGAGTGAGTTTTCAGCGATGGTAGATATATATGATTCTGCGATGTCAAAATTAGAAGTACAAAAACATGAGTATAATAACAATGACAACACAGATGGAATTACTTCAACAAATAGTGGAGAACACAAACCCAGTACAAACAAGCATGATCTCAATAACCTCAACGAATCCAGAATTCAGTGTGAATTTCCCCTCTCCGGTCCCAGTGAAGGAGATAGCGCTAGCAAAATTACGAGTATACCACAGTTGGCCAAATATTAGGTCAAAATCATTTGGTGGTCAACAACCCAATAATTCACTGGTATTTGCAAATAAGAATAAACCCGACGGTACCCCAGACTAGAATGTTGTTTCCATACCAACCGGATCATATCAAATTGAACAAATCAATGATGAATTCGCGCGTAGAATAAAATCGATTACTGGAAAAGAATCAAAAATAGCTATAACAGTTCATGTGCCGACACTATCATCTGCCATTGAAATAAGCACAGAAGGATACGTCGTAGATATCTATCAGAGTTCTATTAGAACGTACTAGGATGGCCTGAATTACCACCCGGTGGAAAAACCGTTAAATTACCAGAACCACAAAAAACCGATTATATCACAGACAGGATAAAATCTGATAATCCAATAAAAAGCTATAGATATTATGATAAGTCGTATTTTTTCATTAGAGTAGAATATGATGAAAAAATAAAACTTATTCATCATCTTGCTAACCGGGATAAAATCACTGAAAATTTCACAGCTTTCAATAACGATATTTCGTTGTTGTTTATATCCCTTAGATCAGGCACTCTCACCCGAGATGAATTTATCAGTGTCGTAGAAACATGTAACAAAATCATCAATGACATGGAAACATTTCATTCACAAATTATTCAAGAAGTATTAGGTGACAGTAGTCCTAAAACAAGAGATTTATTTGCAATAGACTATAAGATCCGCATAAGAGATATTCCAACATTCAAACTACCAGGATATAATCTCTTAGAACTACAAAAATCTCTCGATGATGCCATCGATGAAGGTTTAAAAAAAATCCATGATACGTGGAAAAAAACACCATCACAACCACAAACAACTATCCTGACCCATAATAATGACCCAGACGGTGGTGGCAGGCATATTGCTCCGTTCAATGTGAATATTTCAACGGTGATTGCGCTCAATTTAGTATGTGATGTGATCGAAGGAAGCTATCAAATAAATTTAGAACGATCAAATCAAGCTCAGCAGGGATATATTTTGTATTCATTTGCACCAACAGCTCCTCCAGGGTTTTTAATTATTGAGTCCCCGGTGAATCCAGTCTATATGCGATGTCATAATAATTCATTAACCAGAATTAATTTCAAACTCACTGACCAGTCTAATAATCTGATTGATTTACAAGAGGAGGTTTTACAAATTAGTCTGTTTGTAAAATCGTAGTGATTTTCGTCGTAGTGATTTACATGTCCCCCAGACAAGGTCTGGAACACGATATCGTATCGGACTGGATCAAATATTCGGTTAACCCATAGCAGCAGAAAGGGTGAGTGACAACGATGTTGTAGTCCCTTTTCCCAAAAATCGATGGAGGATTTCATTAATTTCATTGATTTTTTCATATTTTTTTTTTGGGACCTAATCCATGATTCACATACACATTGGGGGGTCTGATGTCACTGGTTTCATTGTTTTTAAGCGTGATTTCAGTGAAAACTTGTCTAAAAATGTTGTCTGATTCGCCCCTTCTGCTGTTTACATCGACATATGAGACAGCATGGCAAGCAAAGGAGTGTTACTCATATGTAGACCCACATATGAAATCGTTTGATGGAAGGTATGTACAGTTCGTACACTCGGCTGTGAATCGTACACACACACACACACACACACACACATATATATATATATATATATATATATATATATATATATATATATGACACATTCGTCTACGAAATGAAATTGGTTTGTCTTCTCTGACTTCATTTTCGTTCTCTTTCTACTGTGCCTTCTTGATCTGAATCTTCTAATCCGATTTGAATCAAACGTATAGTAAACCATACAGCTTGCCCACGTTTGATTTTGAGCTTCTGACGTTAAGAATTGAACTATCTTTGCCATGTGCTCTAACGCTTCTCGCAAATGAAATTTGGCACTATAAATGTAACGCGTACTGACATTTTTATACTTACTCTCCTGTATTCATCCGAATCTTTAAGTTCTTATTTTCATATCAAAGGTCCAAACATTCAAGCAATTGAAATAGTATCTAAGTCCTCTATCTTTTTCACCCAATTCGAAGGTCATTTTTGACAAGTGACGAATCGATTCAGTAATATTTCGAAACAATAAAAAAACATGACACGATGCGGTACTTAAATATTCCATATCATTGAAGCATTTATAGTGATTGTTAGGATTAATATTTTGTAATTTATTCCACTTTTAATTTATTAGGTGTTAAAATGGCTGAAGAATGTTTGTTTTTAAACTTTTAAATAACCAGAGTTAAATTATTTTTTTCCAGACATTACGAAAATCAAAATGTGGGAGTCTTTGTCATGTATCGTCATAATTCAAGCAAACAAGAGGTAAAAAGTACTTTTAAGAGGCTGGACCATTCGTAAAGGAACTTCAAGTTTCAACGATGTGAAGAGTTCATCTGTTATATAGTATTACAGTACAGTTTATTTTACAGTTATTGGCTTCATAGTTGTAGTTAATAAGAATACTGTCTTTTGTCAGCTTTATATTTTGCTAGTCTCTGTTTGTTGAGCGGCGGCTATTCTATGATAAGGAATGATACAACACATTAGCGATGATTGTGGTTTTTTCGTCGATATTCCAGAATTGTAATAAATTGTAATCACCTTAGGTCTTTATCTTGAAATGAGGACATAACACGTTTTATTAATTTATATTACAATTCGTTTCCTTGAAGATCCGTGTAAATAAAATGATATCTGTTGGAACATAATTCATGGCAGCCATCATTTGTATACAATACATTTATTCTGTAAAGACGATATCATACCAAGTGTGGTGCATATACTAAAGGCAAATATAAGTATAAGTTGAAGATTCTACGTTTATCTACAAATAGTCACTTCACTTGTATCCAACTTTACTTATATCTTCTATAGTTTTGTGTCTTCAGATTAAATTGTCCTCTACTATCACCCATAGATCTACACCAGTGGGACATATTTTCCAGGTTCAGATGAAAACAAAACCGTGCAATAGTGTCGCAACATGCGCATGCGCCGTGGCTGTCCGAGCAGGAGGGGATATATTTTTGATTGACCTTTGCAGAAGCCCGGGTATCATAAAATATGTTTCGTGCAAAGAGAACATCTTGGATGTCAGACAGATATCTCCATATTCTTATCAGGTAAACATTCGTACAGAAATTGTATATATGAATTAAATGGTAATTCTAGCGTTGTCAGGGAAAGATCCGTGAAAGTAAGATACACTAAGGTTCTCCTACAAATTAATGATTACAATACGAACATTGAGTTGAGACTTAATACGGCCTGCTTATAATAGTGACGCTCAGTCTGTCATATCACTGTATTTATCTTACTTCGTCTGTCATTTTACTGAATTTGTGAGTTCAACATTGATGCATTTCGTTTTATATGTTGATTTTTAATTGAAGATCTACATGCCACTGGGAACCATGACCTCCGTTACAATCAATAACTGGCCGGGATACGAATCAACATTAAATTTGATTATCTACTCGACTGTGAAGGATATGTATGAAACACAAGGCCTGTGCGGTATGCTGAATGATAATCAAAATGATGACTTTACCACGCCGTCTGGAGGAATTGAGACGGACAATAATGTGTTCTCAATATCTTGGAGGTAAATATACACGAAGCATGGGTAGATAGTTCTAGGTAACAGGCGATTTCAGACATGATACATATATTTGTCTCTTGAGTCTATGACATGCTCCAATTAAAATATTTTGCCATGAATATGCATATAGCCAAACTGAAACCTCAAGCCTGAAAAGCATGGATTTTGCAGTAAATGAGAAGATATCATAAAGTGACTGAGAAATAACCATATTATATACCTTCTAAATATGCGGACTCTGTTAAGGTACTTGAGTAACAATAATTCCATCGATTCTGAACTGAGAAATTTTGATTTATTAAATGTTCTTCTAAACCAAAAGGATCAGTTTGATACAAATTACACGCTAAATGTTATTTACCGTTTCCATTTACTTTTTAATGTGTAATGGTCGTCATCATCATCATTGTTATGATGACAATACCGATGAAGATAAAGATGGAGATGAGTAGTGGTCTTTGTTAATAATGGTGTAGATCAATCACAATGCTTTGATTATTATTATTATTATTATTATTATTATTATTATTATTATTATTATTATTATAGAATAGGTAATTAAGATTCCTATTTTGACCCGCGGAATCATCATCCTGATTTGTCGCAACTGTGGGACCAGAGTTCACTATTTTGTGTTTGTATTGCTGTCTCTAACTCGACAACACACTCAAGTATCGCACCTGAAGACCAGTTTGTACCACTATGCTCAGCTAGAGTATCTTCATCATGTACCAAAAAGCCCGATATACCTGGTACACCGTACCAGACTTGTAATATTAGAACCAAAAGGTCGAAACAATCAATGTCCAGAGAAATAGAGAGAATACTGAGCAAACGAATTATAGGTTCTAATGTTATCGTTCATAATATAGTCAAGGTAATTTTAAATAGCAATATTCTTTACATTTTAGAAGTAACGGATTCAGAACTATAATCCATTAGGATGAAATTGTTGCAGCGTGTACTCCAAAATTAGAAACCAAACTCAGTTTCATACCGAATTCATCAGCAATGGATAGAATATAGGTTTGTTTGTCACCGTTGCTTTTCTAAGTCTATTCCATGGTTTCTATTTTCTTGAGCAGAGCGTTTTAGCGTTTCAAAATGCGAATAATACTACGTTGGCCTGTACATAGAAGAGAATTTATATAGTCGTGAGATTTTGGGACTGAATATTTTGGATCTCTCAATCTTTACTGTTTTGATTTCCTTTTTATAGCTGGCGGAACAGTATAACACATATACGATCTATAATTGTAAATAACGCTCCACATGTTGTTATTACACACTAAACTAAACTTATATTAGCGTCAATAGACATCGCCCTTGCTTCTGTCAGTAACCGGTGCTTTGTTATCATATTAAGAGTATGAGTTTTCTAGCTTAAAAAGTTTGGAGAAACATTTTATAATAAAGAGACTACAAGGCCTAATAAGAGCTTTAAATGTTGCTGCAATAAACGTACTAGCCTTGAATGAGAAATGCATTAGTTTTGTTTTCCTCACAGAGATCAACGTTAAATATCACATTATCAGAAGCATTAGATGAGTGTAAACGTTTCTTCAGCGGTAACTGCACGACCTCCTTGTTTGAAAACAGCTTACCAAACAGTAATCAGGACTCCAAGAACAGTTCCATTACAAATTGTGCTCTGGATTATACGGTAGGTACTCATGCCACATATTATCTGAAACGTTCTTGTCGATAAAATGAAAGTTGTGTAAGTCATGCAATTATCAACATTTACAGTTATTTCTATAAGAAAAACAAATCATCAATTAAGGTAGAGTTTTTGTTTGCAAAGATATATTATATGCGAAAACAAAATTGCAGAAGATAAAGGTAAAATTAAAAGAGTGAAAGATGATGATGACACGTAGGAGGAAAAGTTAATGACAAAGGTAATTCTGCTGCTGATGATGGTGACGTTTAACAGGTGTGTCAAAGATATTAGCTAACGGAAGGAAAGGTACTTCTAGACCTTGCAAGTAGTAAGAGTCCCGAGGACATCTGCATGTAATTATTGACCTAAAAGTCACTGCGACGGACCGCTCCGATGGTTTAATAGTTATTTCTGCGGCATGATGCCCCAGTGCTAGACATCACTTTAAAGTCCAATGCTCCATACATCAAAGCGCTCTCACTGAAAAATTGTTAAAGCTACTTTAAAAATTCTAATCACGCACGCAATCATTGAGATTGAAATTTTAACTAATTTCAAGTTGACATAAAACTATAATAATGATGGCTATGATGAAGATATTGATCATAATGCTTATTATCGAATGTTTCCCATGTCATTTATAGTGATCTAAACTAGTATTATGGTAACCAAATCATTGAATTTTTATCACAATGTCTTAGCTTTACTTTATTACTGTAATGGAAAATTTATGTTTGTGATCGAAATAATAGAACCCCCTAACGACAGTAAGCTGAGAAAATACAGCATAATGAAATAGAAGGGAAAATATGTTGAATATCCTTTGATATAAGCGGCGATAACAGGTAATGAACATAATACAAGTACTGCTTGATTTAAATGTGTATCGTTTATATATTTGATTGAATACTTGCTGTTTCCTTGATACATGATATTTGATCTTTGATATGTAATCCATTTCCATACATATAATACAAAGTTACTCATTTGAAAACAAAAGAGTGCTGGTATAATGTTGCACACTTTAGAAGAATGATTATTTTAACATCGATGGTTTACACCGTTTTGTTATTTAGTACACTGGAAATATGTCTCTGGCAAGTCTCCACTGTGAGACCTACAGGTCGGAAGTTGATGAGGAAATACGACGCAACAGTACTTTCAGAGAAAACAACTATCAGGTAGTTGAATCCTTCCGCGCAATGGCATGCATTAACAACTGTAATAACCATGGGAACTGTGTTAATGGTAGGTAATATATTACAATGTTTTTTTTATACGCAAAAGCCATTTCTGAACACGTAAAATTGCACAGGTGTTAATAAATCACATGCAAATTATTATAACAGCTCTAGTGACGTTGTGGTTAGAGCGTCCGCCGCGATAGCGAGAGTTCTTGGGTTCGATCCCCGACAAAGTCATACTAATGAATTACAAAAATGGTCCTAACAGCTGCCTCGCTTGGCTCTAATCATTTAGAGGTAGGTGCTAGGACTGGTTTACCTGGTTTTAGGATAATGTAACTGGGTGGGATATCATGCTACATTTTTGCAACATGATGATCCAGTGTTAGACATCACTCTAACTGCCTCACTCCAGACATCGTAGCGATATGGCTGAAAATTGTTAAAGCTACGCAAAAATCCTAATCAAACAAACAACCGAACATGCGAATTATTGAAAAAATGTGGCATCGCTGATTATATGATACAATGGGTCTGCCCCCTACAAATTATTATTTTGTCCATTTCGTGGCGCGATTTTAAAGTTTTCTGCTACTGTATAATTTTGGCCAAAATCTTAACAGTTTTCTCCGATCCTTTTTGTTCACCGATTTACAACCCTTGTGTATATTTCAAATTTAAATAAAATATAGTGCCAAATGGAATTTATTTATATTATGGATTCTAAGCAGACAGTCTGTATTTATTCTATCCATATTAATTGCTTATAATTGGAATGGCAGGATCATGCATTTGTCATGAACAGTACATCGAGGAAGATTGTTCCGTGTCATTGCGAGATTATCCTGTAGTAGAAGATACGTATGCTGGTGGACTGTGTGAAAGGAATATGGAGGTTTGCTGTGGAGAAATTCCAATATACGGGTCTCGCTTTGTAAAGGGAACAACTAAACAAAGTCTTCAAGGATTTCAGGTAGAAAATGTGACATTTTCAATGTTTCTCTAACATTTAGTTTCCAGCAAATGTGTCTCCGTTTCTTCGTACTTCTACGACACATATTTTAAGTTGTGATCAATTCGTTTAAAGTACAGCTATCACGATTGCTGTTTAAGCTTGAAATATGTTGTAACATGTCTGACTTAATTGTTTGGAGTTTAAATTTTGTTGAAGGAGGTACAGAACGTCCCAACAGTCAGTTAAACCTCTAAAAAAATATTTGGTTGACGAGAAAGACTATCGTGTTATTTGAAACTTTTTGTAGTAGCTTTTATTACCTAACCTAAGTTTCTTTCAATAAGTATATAATATTGACTTTATACCCAATTTTCTGAAACATGTACAATATATTTGCCATAACATCGCATTTCACCAAATAACACGGCGTTAGTAGCTGACCCTAATTTGGTTTTAGTTAAACAAAGACAGAATGAAATATTGTTTGTTTGGGGAAGAAGAAAAACGAGATAAATTTGTAAGCTGACTAAAAAAATGGTGGGATGAAATCGGACATTTTCAGCTGGCAAATTAAATCAAACAATACAAAATATATTATATATAGGTAACAAATAAAATCTAACAACACAAATTGTATTTTTTATAGGTATCAAATAAAGTGTAACCATACAAAAGATGTAATAAATGGACAGAAAATAAAATCTAACAATAAAAAATATAATATATATTGTCAGCGAAGTATACTGCAACGACAAATTCATAAGCTTAACTAACTCCGATACATGAATACATTTGGCCAATATGGATTGAAGAATCGAGTGATAAAAGGACTTAAAATGCTGAAGAATTTAAGCTTGTATATATGTGCGTGTGTTTATATATATATATATATATATATATATATATATATATATATATATATATATATATATATATATTCTGTATTCATATGCACAAAATTAACAAAAAAATTTCATTGAATACACAAGATGTTATAAACCCTTAAATACTTAGTTTTGAAGCGTCATATAAAGCAGTGGGCATGTGGATTCATAAAATGTCAGCGTCATAAGTGATCCATACACTGATATTTGACCATTAATAGTGAGCACGAAAATCATTTGATAAATTATTGTCTTTCTCAAGGCATGCATTCACTGAAACAGATGAAGACGAACAATGCTGTTTGCTAATCTTTTAGTTTGAGAGTCACAACATGCGTATATAATATTCAGAGGTACGTTTGATCGTATACGTTAACTATCGTTTCAGTGAATTGTATAACCTTATGTAATTCTGAAAGTTCTTTCCTAATCTTTCTATTGAAATTACTCTCATTACGCGTCTAAACAAAAGCTCAAATATATTTACACTTTCTAAATCACTACAATGTACAGATCTGATGTTCAAACGGTATCATTATTGCAGATATACATTAATGGAGCTATTGTATTTGGAAGTGCAACAACTGTGGAAAATCTTACAGTTATAAATCCTTTTGAGGCGGCGATAAATGTACGTTGCGGCTCCAGACAAAGGCGAACAACAAATAGTGACAACAGCCCGATGCCATTTATCACAGGGACAAGAGTGTCTTTGACGAACGATGACACCAACTATGGACCTACTCAAAACTATTATATTTATGACTCCAAATGCCAAGGTGCCTTGAACAGTACGGATGGATACACATTTTATCTTCTGGTACGAGCGAGATATTTCTTCTCCTTAAAATCTTTGAAATATTTGTTACTTATCGTTGATTCGGAGGTAACACTACTTGGAAATATTACATCCTTTATTTTCTTTAAAGTTAGGAAATTAGTAATAAGTAGTCTTGTTATCAGATAAATACATTTATAGTATTATTATAGCAAATTACAAATAATTATTGCAAAATGTTTTAGTATCCAAAGGTAAATAGATGATGTTTCGTTTCGTTGTAGCCAAAAAAAAACAAATTCCGTAGGAAATTTTCTTCAGTTAGTTGTTCCTTTACCAACAAATTGAACGAAAACAGAAATTGTGTTGGAAAGTGACAAATATAATGAAGATTTGTTCTCTTCATTAAGGCTGGTACTTGCTATATAGGAGCTGCGTGCTACAGGGAGGGAGAAAGCTATACATCAGATGGTTGCAGAAAATGTTTGCCTTCCCGCGACCCTTATTCTTGGACTAATGGTTAATATGACCGTTTTATATTATAAATATTTTCCAAAGCTGTTTTGTAAATGTAATTGTAAGTTTATAGGGATTATACCAAAATGAAAGGTTATTTTTTTTATAAATGTAAATAATTTATATTAATGTAACGTATTGAAGAAAGAGCACATGAAGCTACTGTCGTTTTATTGCAGAATGATCAAGATATATGCATATAAATAAAACCCATTTACTATCCTGCACCTCCTTACAAGGACAACTATATATTGCACAAAGAAAATAAACATTTTTAAATAGACGTCATAGGAATAATGGTCTAAATTATCAAACAGACAATAATAATTTTTGTGCAGAGTTTTCTGCAAAATTGGTAAACCTACCAATGACTTCAAGTCATTTCATGATTTCTTTGTCAGGATTTGGTTAATTTGATTGGTATAATATCAGTCATAAACATAATCTTGTTGTTGTTCGCCCATTGATTCGAAGAGGACCTATCTAGTTATCAGAGGGGTACAGGGGATCGTTCTGATCTGTGGGTGCGCATGTGGCTGGAGAGGTCAACCCTTGCATAGAATGTTCGTTTGCACATGGGACAGGAGATGAGTGGGACATTTCCAAGAGGGTTCATGGCACGTGCTTGTTTGGCTTGCATTTTCAGCTCTGTGCAGCAGCTGTCCTGCTAGATTTGCACAACTTGGAGCCTTTATGCACAGAAGAACGGCAAGTGACTCGATCGCTTGCTGTTTGCTCCCAAGAATCAGGGTTTATATTGAACGTTTTATATGCAGCTTTAGGATTGTCTTTAAAGCATTTATTCTGAACTCTTTGAGATTGCTGTCATTACTGTAGTTCGCCATAGAAGAGTCTCGTAGTCGGTGGTATGCCATGCGTATAACATGTCCCGCCCTACGTAGCTGGCACTGCACCAGGGTGGTGTGGATGCTGGTGAGACCTGCATGGGAGAGTACTTCAGTGTCTGGAACCTTGTACTGCCACTTGTTGTAGAGGTTTTCCTGAGACTTGTGGTGTGAATGTTGTTCAGCTTTCTGGCGTGGCGTTGATATACCCTCCATGGTTCACATGCTTTAAGTAGTATGCGGATCACAATTCCCTCGAAGACCTATAATTTGGTCTGGATTCTGATGCTTCTTCTATTTCAGACGTTGGAATACAATATGCCTAAAGTTGCGCTGGTTCTGGCAATGCGAAGATTCACCGAGTCATCAATAGTGACACTTTGTGAAGTGATAGTGTGCTGCTAAGGTTCACTAGGTTCGGATTTTGGCTGTTGACGGTTATATTGACCTCAAAATAGGGGTTTCCAGGTGCCGGCTGATGCAGGACTTCAGTTTTTTTGATACTAATGGTGAGATCAAAACTTGTGCGGGAGTTGGACAACTTGTCAACGCTGCTGTCTGTCATAACCTTGGTTTTCGCTTAAAGCCTCTTCGAATGCAATTATTTTCCATCTGTACGGTACCTGATGCCGACTCCAACCTCTGTGTCTCAAAAAGCGTGAGCCAGCATGACAAACAACAATAGACTGAAGAGTACGGGGGCGAGAACGCAACCCTGCTTGACGTAATTGGTTACTGAGATTTGCTAAAATGCCTCTCCATTGTCCCAGACGCGTGCCTGCATGCAATCGTTGAGATGATACACTATGGCTATACCTTTTCTTGTGCATTCGTACTTGGCAATAACCTTTCACAAGCCGTCTTTGTCAAGTCGGTGTCGATGGAGAAAAGGTCGATGTTTTGCTTTTGACATTTCTCATGTAAATGCCTCGCATGAAACACCATGTCAATGGTTCCACGTTCTTTTCGGAATCAACACTGGCTTTCGGGTAGTAGTCCTTTGTCAAGGTGCGTAGTGAGGCGATTCACTGAAATTCTCCATAGTGTATGTCCTGCAATTGATAGTAAGGATATACCCCGGTGCTCTTAGCAGATCTGACGATTCTCTTTGAGCTTAAATATATGATTATGGAAGCGGTTTAGAATTCCTGGTGGATCGTCTCTTGTTTCCACATCCGTAATAAGAGTTGCTGGAGTCTTTTCATCAGGGTTGTGCCCCGTTCCTTGTAGACTTTATTTGGAGCTTGAACCAGGTGATTTGCCACTGCAGAGCAAACGTATCGCTTTCCGTGTCTCCAGCAAGGTTGGGGGGGGGGGGTAACCCAGTGCTTCGTTGGTGGGTAATTAGGGAACATGACTGATGTCATCATCATTGATGGATGAAGGATAATTAAGGACGATTTCAAAGTGGTCAGCCCAATTTACTCTTTGTCAGTAATTAGTGTTTCCCGTCTGAACTGAAGGGCTACAATCCAGTGGATGTCGGTTTGATGAGCCGGAGTTTCTCATTGAGCAACTGCTTGATTTAATCGCAGTTCTCATCTAACAAGTCTTGATGTTTTCTGGTTGAGCATCCTTTGATTTACGACGCTGTGCTGCAGTCGGTATCCACATTCTGATAGTCGAAAAAGATGGACTTCAGACGTTCTTCTAGGGCATCCACGAGTTTGGTACTGGTGCATTTCAATACCTTAATGTTCAGTTGCTCAGGAGCCTTCTTTCCCTGTGGGCGTCTTTTGGGCGCTGTTGAGCTTGATGATGATGAGACGGTGGTCTGTCCAGCATTCAGTGGCCCACAGGGACTTTGTACACGCATATTCTGCCTGTCCCTTTTCCTGAGAATTACATAGTTTATGAGTTGCCAGTGATTAGAGCGAGGGTGCATCGAAGACATCCGGTTACAGGTAGTGATGTGGGAGACTGTATTAGTGATCAGCAGTTCATACGCGGCGCACGTCTGGAACAAAACACGACCGTTGCTGATACAGCGACCCACTCGATGCTTTCTTAGCACATCATCCCAGGCAGCGTAATTGTGGACTTCTCTTGCATTGAATTCTCCTAGAATGAAGAGCTTACCTGCCATTGTAACGTCAGCAATTGATGATGTCAAGGTGCTTTCTTCCAGACTAGAAGGGGAATTGCATGGTCATGAGTATGTTGTTTAATCCCTTGGGAGGTCCAGCAAATTTCCAATCCATGCTGTCCTCAATACAATCCCAAAAGCAGCCTCGCGGTGCTCTTCGCTTCCTCGGCCGCTCCAACAGAAATTGTATCTGAAGCCCTTTTCACAGAGTGCGCCTTATACAGCAAGCCTGGTCTAGCTCAAGGCAGCAATGGCACGCTGTATCAATCAAGTTCCTTTCATATTAGGGCGTTTACCTTTGGGGTCTTTTCGCATAGTCTTTGTCCAGTAAGGTGCGTATATTCGACGCGCCAAGTGTGCGAATAACAGTCCTCATATTCTATTTTGTATTTTGACCGCTGAAGTAGGTTGCCGCCAGCCGCAATAAACTGGCAAGGTATGGTTTGAGCAGGCAATGTTTAGTACACCTTTTCAAGCCTTCCTCATGCCAGGGATGTGAGCAGCGCAATCATGAAGAATGCTGCTCATTCACTCAAGGGGCTGCCCCACTCGACCGATGCTCAATGGCAGCCCTTTTCTTAGAATCGCCTTTCTGCCCGTTTACCAGCTGCTGGTTCCTCCTCACAGGCTGCCGAAGCCAGTCTTCACATGCTAGGTAGGCAATGCCTAACCGACCGAGGTTTTAAGACCCATGGCCTGCCCTCAGCCTGGTTTACCTGTCCAGTCGAGGCACTTTTCTGGGATGTGGCCGCTGCGCATGCCACAGCTGCTTGGAGCCACACAAGCGAGCAAAGTGGGGAGCAAATGTGGACGAGCTACCCCCGAAGGAGTATGTCTTCTTAGCAAGCCAGATGTGTTACCCCTCCCAGGACACCCCATACACTCCATAACAAATATATATCGCACAAGAAAGACAAACATTAGTAAATTGGAGCCATAGGAATAATGGTCAAGATTATCTAGCATACAATGATAAATTTGTGTACAGAGTCAACTAGGGACTAGGTCAACTTAATGGATATGATATCAAGCATAAGCATAATCTAATTAGATATTTTATAACTGCGGTTGGTAGAATTCACAAAGACACAGGGAAAATTATTGACAATTCCTAGATTATTCTTAAGTACGGTATAAATATAATTAATCAAAGTTACACGAGAAGATAACTATGTATGTGAATAGCATTTATCATTGTGTCCATGAACTGTTACTTTGTGATACTGATGCAAATTTTGGTGTTAATTAGATTTGGTGGTTGTGTGGCTAAGCGAACGTCTGTCCAAAGAGCACATCTTGACAACATTAGTTAGGGTCTGCATTAGAACCATTCAAGGTACAAGAACTACTATAACAATTTGCAACCCAACTAAAGTGTAAGTTGCCGCCTACAAATCTAGTCTACTTTGAATAAGAAATATCTTATAATTCTTTGCAGGATGTACAAGCGGTATAACTGATTCAACGACTACAATAATAATCTCCGTATGCGTTGGCGTACCTGTGATTGTAGCTGTAATTGCTGCAATAATCATGTTGAAATGCTGTGTTCAGAAAAGAAAAGGTAGGGATGCATCTTTAATTCAATGACTATAACTTATGACAATAATGAGTGGACGTTTTATTTTACGGCAAAGTAACTTCACACATTTGTACTGTCTTTGCGAGATCTTGGAACGAGGATATATACAGATAAATGGAGATAATTATTGCGTGATCATATTGTTTTTCATTTTCTAGACTTAACAAATCGTGTTTTGTGTGAGCTTTATTTGCAGAAGAAATTTGGGTTTTTGTTTATTTTTTGTAATATAATGAAACATTCTTATTATTCAATATTATTTCGCTTATAGCTTCGCTTTGTTATTGGACGAGTATTAACTTCATGTTCTTCAGGATTGCGGGACACTTTGACGGGAAACGCAACAGTAATGATGGCTGACCAGAGTAAATTAGATAAGACGTTGACGTTTTGCAGTCCACAGAGCATGCAGGAAAGTGGACTAGGGACAGAATAAGAAACAAACCTTTATCGGAAACATATTGGAAATGACCGACGTCTGGTACTAATTCTTGCAGTGCAGCTCCAAATATTTGACAGGGTGTGACATAATACAAACATAGCCTCGCGTTAAATTCTTTTAAAAATGCCTATTAGACTAATCAAAATATGCCAACTTTTGTCACTGGAAGAAGTTTAATAAAACCCATTTAACATTTTAGCATGCACATAAATTTCAAAGTGGTGTAATTACAAATGAATTTGGAAGCTGATCATGCTCCAAACAAGATTTTAGCATACAAATTTGTTTATTAAATGAGAATAGATCGATCCATAGTAGTTTCATGACATTTTGTTTAATATAATGAGATAATATTATGGCCTCCTTAATTATTTTATAACAATTAATACATGACTAAACGCTGAACATAAATTGCCGTTTTATAATTGGTCTGAATTATAATTTTGTTGGATTGCTACATATAGATAATTGTTTAACATTGCTTTTATTTATGTTTTGAGATTATTTTATTGATTCTTCTTTATCAAAATAGTTTTTTAGTTTCAGCTCTTTTTTCATTGAAAGTTTACATTTCGCTCTTAATCGTCAGTTGTCGTTTTAAAGAAATATCGACTAAGCCAAAATGTGTCGCAATCCAGACATATTTTTAACCAAATTTAGTGTTATGAAGATTCTTTTTCTTTTCTTCTCGATCTCTGACTCCCTCCTCCAAAAGCATCCCTGTCTTTCATATTCGTACCTTTCCATGCTTCGCATAAATATATGTAGAGAGAGAGAGAGAGAGAGAGAGAGAGAGAGAGAGAGAGAGAGAGAGAGAGAGAGAGAGAGAGAGAGAGAGATCATATTCATATCTATCACTGTCACCTGTATGCATATATTGGTCAAACCCGTATTCATATTGATCCCTGTCTTTTACAATCATTATCATGTCTGCCTTATCTCATTATGTCTGTCTTATTCATGCCGATAGCTTGTTTTAATCATACCTGTCTCATTCATTTCAATAGCTCTCATAATCATACCTATCTTTGTCTGTTTCATTCATGCCGATAGATTTTTTAATCATACCTATTTCTGTCTGTCTCATTCATGCCGATAGATTTTTTAATTATACCTATTTCTGTCTGTCTCATTCATGCCGATAGATTTTTTAATCATACCTATTTCTGTCTGTCTCATCCATACATATCTATCACTCTTTTCCATAATAGGTTTTCTTATGAGATTCCTAAAGTATCCATTTGCAAAATATAATAAATGCAAATAAGTATTTTAATATACCATCTCGCTCGTTTTGCTTCTTAGTTTGTCAATTAGTATTAGTCACTGTCGTCTATCCAAATGATTTTAAATGAAAGGAAATACAAATGTCTTTGCTTAATCGAAATATGTAAAAAAAAAAAAAAGTCAAAGTTGCAAAGACGAGTACATATGTCTTTATTTCATCGGAATATATAATAAACGTCAAAGTTGTAAAGATGAGTACAGCCCAAGACGGTTTAACATATAGTCCTTATAGTCGTGGTAGCTGTTACCATGTACCGCATTAAGTATTGTGGATACTATATACTTATCTTTTTTCGTGTCTTTATATGGTTGTGTAAGAGGTATGAATCCACAATTTCCAACGGTTTCGTCAATACGAGGGATCATTGATAATTTTATTTATTTATCTTATTATAATGAAATAAATAAATACACAAGTAAGGGAAGGAAAATTACAAATGAACAACAGGAAAGTCGATGGTTGTCTGTCCTTAATTATTCAGACTTAGGTTTGGTGTCATAAAGTGTTTGTTTTACATACGCATTTGATTTCCAAAATCACAATACAGAAACAGATCATATTCCTAAAGATGGGAGCATATTCAGCTGAAGATATTGTGAACGAACCAGATTATCTAATTAATTGTATACTTGTTAATTGTGAGCCTCATCAGTTCTTTTCAAGTTCGTAAGATAGCATTCTTTTATTGTATTTTGTTGACTGCACCTTACAAGACTGATATGGTCTTTCGATATTTTATGCGTTATGCTCGTCTTGTACATTTTTCTTTGGTGTATTATTAATGTACTAATATTAAGTTTTCTTCAATGAAAAGCTTTGTAGAAATGATGTTATTGTCATCACAAATGATTGTCTTCCGTCTAGAATAATAAATCGTGTGAATTTCAAGTTCTGCTTTAAGTGCGTCATAATTATCCTTGTTGTCTTTTGCCGCATGTAAATGTATTATAAAAAGCTTTTGTGTCTAATACATGCAAGTTTCTTATTTTAGTTCTTTTAGTACTCATTATGGTTGTTAGTTTACAACTGTTGATGTTTCTCTTAGCAAATATTATACAAGAATACCGATACCAAATTTACTTCTGATAGAAACCTACTCTTTCCATTATGTCTCCGATGTAAGCTTATCTCCATATCTATATAATTGCATTTATTTACGCCTATCTATGTACTAAAATATCTGTAACAGGATAGACCTGAATGGATGCCTGGATCAAATGAAGACAACACAATGTGATGAAAGATGGAATTTTATGGAATGAATTGATAAACAAACGTTGTATATAATATAATCTAATGAAATCAATATGGCCCTAATTGTACTCACTATAATTACATTGGTTTTTTTCACACTCTAAAGCATACATCTCATTCAATTACTCTATCCTAACATTCACAAATATGAAAGCAAAACAAATGGTTCATATACAAATGTATGACGGTAAGATTCAAATAAAGTCACATAACTTCAAACAATGAACGCGAGATTCAGTTAACCTCATGTAATTTTCTACAATGAAATTGATCATCAGATTATCTGATGGAATGAAAGTAAAATTCAAATATTCTTCTGTAATGAAAATAAAATTCCAATAATCTAATGAAATCAAAATGACCAAAATAGTACCCATCGACATAACAATCAACTGGAATAAACATAGGTCTCTGTCATTTGTACAGCCGTATGATTCTAGCCTAGAATTTTTCAATTATTAGTTTCGTCGTTATATGGCCTTGATGGTTACATCATCATTCTTATACATATAAACGCACAGACGGCCAAACAGCCTGTTAAACCCGCACACACATACGTACAGACAGCACACAGTTCTCCTGAATTGGCTTAGTATTCTTGTATTGGCCGCGCCTAAATTTCATGGATCCACCATGAACACAGACATGTATATAAGACATACGTACGGACAATAATGGAGAACGTTCACTCCTTGACCAGATTCAAAGACCAGTGTGTCAATTGAACAAATGACTAGCCTTAAATCAACAAGAGAGTGAGTGTTTAGGTAAAATACCCGTGTTTGCCGCGTGTTTTATTGTATAAGGAGAAAAGCGATTTACGACAAGATACATGTTAGTGCAGTTATTTAACTAGAAAAACAATTGTTCACCATCGGTAACGTTGTACGCACATACCACGAGAAATGGTCGTATTATTCGAAGGCGTAACCCAGTTATTTCGTGCCTAATTATGTGACAATATCTTGATATATCCATGTATCAATTGATTTTCTCTTGCTCAATGAAATTAGTGATCAAATGCATCTACCAAGATGCTTTTATGTATCTAGAAATGCATCGTTTTACTATCGACGTTTTCACTTGTCATTAGTTCCAAGTAACATCCGAACATTTCAAAAGAAAATTATTAAAATCAGGCGATCAGAGTTTGGTAATTCCATCAATCGCAAACCAGATGGCATAGACCTAAACTAAATATCGTGTGAAACATTTATGAACAAGAATTGTCTCCTATGCTAAACATAATGATGCCATTAAAAGTTGAACATAATTTTAAGACCAAGATAATCAAAGATACAAATATGTACTTACTAAGTGGACAGGATTGCTTGATCGCCTAGTAGTTGAGAACCACTTGAAGACAGTGTACAGTTTAAAGAAATGATGTGTCAAAGAAATACTTTTCTTCCAGAGATGGGATAATTGGAAAGAACGAGGCGCTAAAAAAGCAAAACATAGTGAAAGTGATGTATATTATGCCACTAAGAACAATAAATCATTGTTATTGTCATTTATTTTTTTAGAATTTATGTATGTCCACGAATAAACAAGAATACCAACGTCACAATACCTATTACAATTTCATTGTGTTGGTTCGCAATTGTTTACCTGATAATGCATGGATTAAAACCGGACAAACAGTTTAAAAATGTACCAATCAAACTAAAATAAAACTATATTACTAATAATTAATATAGCTCTTTGATCTACAGACTAACGTATATCAAAACTAAAAATCATCGTCAAAACAGATTATCACGTGACACTGATCTCTGCTCTTACAGTTGAATACAACACGCTTTTATAGCTATTAAGGTTTCCAGTTGTTTCACTGGAAGGCTTGGCTTCTCGACAAGCTGTGTAAATGATTATTCCGTTGTATTTTAACTGACAATTGAATTCATACAAATCAGTTGTATCAAATAAAATTGTCGAGCTCAAGAGTTCAATCAGTAAAATGAAAACCTTTCCGCTTTGAATAAAATCAATGCATTGAAAGTGAATTGCGTTAGTAAGAAACATAGGGTGACCTGACTAATAAATGAGAGAAATCGTGGAAAAACAATTTTTAATTTAATCTCAAAGCAATAAGGTTGAATAATCGGACTTGGTGTAAGCCAAGGCACAGGTGAATAATCTGAATAAGTCCAACGTTGACACAGAATCGGCCGTAACAGTTCTGCAGAAAGAAATATAAAATTTTTAGGTAAAGATTACTAATTGTTTAAATGGAGGTCCAACAGAGATGAAATTTCACTTTTGGCATTGGTGAGACGGATAATGAAGGCGAAAACAGTACAGAAGGTTGAATTAAGGTATTTATTATATTATTTACAGAATTTATTATTATTACCAGTTTGATTGTATTGTAGCTAACGAGTTACCGAGCTAACGTTTAAACGAGTGTAACTAGTGTAGCCGACGAGTTTAGCTGAAGCGTATAACTGTCTATATGTATGTAGGTATGTCTGTACATGTGGTGGATCCATGAAGGGTGGGAGCGGCCGGTACAAGTCTGGGCCAATCCAAGGGACGTGATGAAACTGTGCGGTTTGTCAGTGTATGAATCGTGCGACTATACAAGGGTCAAGAAGTATATGTTTGTTCTAATTGTTGTTTCAATTGGTACATTTGCATTTACATGAGATTATTTTGAATCTTAGTTGAATTTCAGGAGATTTGTGAATCTTACTGACAGTGCAGAACATTTGAAACGTATTTGAAAACTTGAGATTGTTTGAATCTCAATCATGGGTCTATATGTGAAATTATGTAAATATGTTAGTGTATACTATTATTTCAAACTGAGGTTTCTTGAATATGTATATTACATAGATATAATATTTTTGTTTATTATCAATGTGTCAGTGTTTGTATAGAGTGTTTGGATAAAAGTATATTGAGAGCTTGTGAGAATCATTGTATTTATACATCATACAATTTTCTTTGACCACAAAACTAATAGCATGGAGGAATGGTTAAGATATAGGTGGACTGTTGAGTTTTGGGGTTCTATGTTTTAATAGGGTTACTGACAACGCTTTCTCGTCTAGTTTTTTCCCTTCATAAACTTCTACTGTAAAACTGTTTTGATTTTTGATGATGTTTTTCATTTGTGTAGGATGTATTATTTTCAACAAAGTCACTTCTTGATTAAAATGAATGGCTTGAAGTAATTTAGCCGTTTAACATCACAAAGTGTCGAGGGAAACACCACCATAGAACTTTCGCTGCGTAACGTCTAGAACAATTGGTTGTTGTTGTTCATAATTCTAAAGTTATGCTGTCCGAGGGGTCACTCAAGGTCATAAGAGTGTCTAAAAGAGAATTGTTATTGAAGGGGTTACTGTTTGAAGTATAACCAACATTAAACGCGAGAATCCCGTTGTTGTTGTTGCTGTTGTTCCCGTTAGACGTGTATTTCACAGAAGTATTGGGAATAATTGTTTGTCTCTTTGTTGCGAAATCAAATTATCAATAGTTGCACCTATGACACAATACACTACACAGATGTGACAGATTAATACTATATGCGTTTTAGGTACGCGTTAACCACACCACACCCACAAGGGTTGCTTGTGTAGATCTTGCATAGAAGGACTGGGTGAAGGAGTGGCCACTGTGGCAGCTGAGGCTGTGTTGGAATACATGATAATCACGTCTTGTTATAGTCAATGACTTGCGAAGCGTCGATCCAAGAATCAAAACTGGGAGGATATCCTTCCCAACGTACAACGACTTCCTTGACATGACGTTTTCCAGCTTTACGGGTACTTAGTTCGAGAATGCTTTCCACGTCGAGCACGTCTTCTATTTTGATTACGCGTTGTAGCTCTCTGAAATAAAATGTTCTTTTAATGCACCACGCACTCGTCAGATTGACACAAGACATAACGGGGGTCCAGTTGGGTAAGTAACCGTTGTCGAAAGTGCGTTTGATTTTGCCAATGAGAACCCAATCTCCAGTTGCCGACACATCACCTTTCTTGGGGACATCCATCGTCGGGGACGTACCAAACAGGCATTGAAAAACAGGAACTTCATTGTCGGTGTCACATTTTGGTGGCGCACTTCCAATGAGTCGATTGTAAGTGTTTCATGTGGTAGCTTTAATCAACCACCTTTGATGACGTAGTACACAGTAAACATTGATAGTACGGTGTTAATCTAAATATGCTCTCAGTAAATCTATTTACTGTATATCGTAACATCCTTCCTTCTTTTCACAAAAAACAAAGAAATAACAAAACTTTGTACATGTAAAAAAAAATAATAAAACACTCTCTGTGTATGATAATACAACTTAAAGAACTTGACTCATGTCTAACTATAACTAACTTAACTAGTCTATTTCTAAGTACACATGTACTTAGACAAAATCTTCATATTTCTTTGGCGGTTTAATGTTTCTGGACCTTGCTGATTTGTATGAGTTTTTCGAGATTGACCACATGATGTCCGCTCACTGGTTTTGGTTTGGGCGATGATTCCACATGAATTGAATTTTCTTTACACTGAGAACTTTTGCCACCCATATTTATTTCTTCACTAGTGGCTGTATTTGTACTAGACTTGACACTAGATTCACTTGCACTTTGCTCTTCATAAGCTGTTTTTTCTACACACTTTTGATCATTGAAAACACTTGGATCACTGATAATTGGCTCCGGAATGGCTTCTGATGTAGCCCTGATGTACTTTCGGTTCCTTCTGTATAGATGCCCATTTACATCGACTACATATGATCGTGGTGAATGTTGTTCCATACAGGTTCCGAGCCGCCATTTTCTCTCTCGATCATTTGGTAGAGGCTCCATACGGACAGATTGTCCGATCACCAACTCTGGCAAGTCCTTTGCTCCTTTGTCGTACTGGAACTTGGACTGCTGGTGTTTCAGCATTTTCTTCTGTCGCACGTTTTCTACTACTTTCGGCTTTAGAAGCTCGTCTGAAATTGGCAATGTGTGTCTAGTTCGCCTGGACATTAAACGTTGCGTTGGACTGCTGTCCATTCCTTCTGTTGGGGTGTTTCTCCAGTCGAGGATAGCCTTCCAAATATCCATGTTGCTTTTAGTGGCCTTTTTTTACCAACCCCTTTGCAATTTTGACAGCTGACTCTGCCGTTTGACTGGCTATGGTACGGTGATGATGTGACATGGTCGAATTCCCATTGTTGTGAGAATTTATTGAATTCCACACTACACAGCTGAGGACCGTTGTCTGATATCAGAGTATCTGGAATGCCGTGCCTACTAAAATGACCTTTCAGACAATTAATTATAGCAGCTGAGGTTGTGTCTGGTAATAAGTCCAATTCCCAGAAATCTGAATAGTAGTCAACTGTAACTCAGTAGTCTGACTGCCTAAATGTAAAAATATCAATGGCCACCTTGCAACAGGGCCTGTCTGGAATATCATGTGTCATAAGCGTCTCTTTCTGTTGGTTTGCACTGTATTCATTACATACGCTACATTTTTCAACATAATCGCGAATTTCACTGTTCATATTTGGCCAGAAGAGTGTGTCGCAAGATTTCCTTAGACATGACTCGACCCCCATGTGACTTGCATGTATTCGCGTAAGCATTTCACTGCGAAGTGTCTTTGGCACTATTAGTCTAGCTCCCTTGAAAACCACCCCGTCTTGGACTGCTAATTCATCTCGAATCGTCCAGTATTCACGAATTATGACAGGTACTTCCGCTTTGGAATCTGGCCATCCTGCCAGAATAACTGATTTTAGTGTTTGTAACGCTTCATCTTGGTATGAATGTACTTGAATTTGCATAAAACGCTGTTCAGTCACATTAACTGTTTCGGCTAAGTTAATTACTGATAGATCTTGGTCAAGCTTCTGCTGTTGAATGCTGAAAACTTCAATAGTGTCATCATTGTCCTTCCATGTTGTTGGTAAGAATGCTCTAGATAATGTATCAGCTATGTACATCTAGGTACCCTTTGTGTATTGAAGACATAAACTGTATTTCTGCAGTCTTAAGAGCATACGTTGTAACCTCTTTGGCGCATTTAACAGTGGTTTTCCATAGATTGTTTCTAGAGGTTTGTGATCTGTATGAACAGTGACTTGAGAATGACCATATATATAATGTTCAAACCGTTCACACGCGAATACTATTGCTAAGCACTCTTTCTCGATCTGTGCATAATGTTTTTCTGCAGTGCTTAACGCTCTTGAGGCAAATGCAACTGGTTGTCCATTCTGAAGCAATGTTGCTCCAAGCCCTGCTTCACTCGCGTCATATTGTAGAGTTACTTCGTCTTCCAAATCATAGTATCTAAGCACTGGCTGCTCAGTTACTAGTCGCTTTATGGTGGCAAAGGCTTCTTCTTGTTGTGATTGCGAATACCACAATTTATCTTTTGTTGTCAATCTTCGCAACGGTTTACATGCTTCTGACAAATGTGGTAAGAATTTGGAAAGATATGTCACTAGTCCAATAAAGCGCTGTACCCCTTTTACGTCGGTTGGCTTTGGCATGTCTAATATTGCTTGTATTTTCTTTGGATCTGGACGTATACCACTGGACGTGAGTATGTGGCCCATGTAACTTACTTCAGTTTGTCGAAGCTTCAGTTTGTCCTTGTTCAGCTTTAATCCTACCGCTCTCTTGCTCGCTCTAGAACACTAACAAGTTTCTCATCATGATCTCTTATGGTTTCTTCTATGGTTTCGCCTTGACGATATACCAAAATATCGTCCACGATAACTTCAGTACCTTGTAGCCCTTCTAAAGCATCGTGTTGTCTGCGCTGAAATTCCTCTGGTGCCGACGAAATTCCAAAAGGGAGACGTAACCACCTATATCGGCCAAATGGAGTCCAGAATGTTGTAAGGTAGCTACTTTTTTCTTCAAGTTTTACTTGCCAAAATCCATCCTTTGCATCAAGAACTGTAAATACTTTGGCTTTTGACACTTTAGGAAGAATGTCATCAATTGTCGGCATCATGTACTTGGAACGCTTTATGGCTTTGTTAAGATCTTTAGGATCCAAACACACCCTGAGCTTTTTGGGTTTTCTTACAACTACCATACTACTAATCCAGTCAGTAGGTTCCACCACTTTTGTAATGATCCCTTTGGTCACTAGTCGTTCGATTTCTGCTTTCACTTCTGCTTTCAGGGCAACTGGTACCCGTCTAGGCTGATGCTGAACCGGTTTTATAGTTTTATCTACTTCAATGCTGTATGTCCGTGGTAGGTATCCAAGGCCATCAAACACATCACTATAATCTTCCAAAATGACTTCCTTGGTTAGCATTGTCTCGGTAGTTTGCACCACACTGTTTACCACGTTTACAGTGATGATGCCCAACTTTACGCTAGCTGCTGCTGACAATAATGTTGAAACATCTTTGCCGGCAATCTCCACAACATGAAATTCCAGTTTTTTTTTTACTTGACCTGCAGTACATTTAATTACGCATTTTCCAACTGGTAATAATGTGCTCCCATCATATAATTTCAGCTTCGTTTTTGTTGGCACCATTCTTGGCTTTTTCTGTTTTGCTATGCGTGATAGAACACTGGTTGATATTACGTTGCATGACGCACCAGTGTCTATTTGACACTTGATTGACTTCTTATTGGGAGTGTTCGGCATTGACATGGTTACGTTTACAAACCACTGCTTATCGGTAAGGGCATTCAGTGTATAGATTGACTCATCACTACTACTTTCCGTTTCTTCTACACTGTTAACTTTTGGTCTCAAGCTTTGAAGACAGACTTTTGCAAAATGGTTCTTTTTCTTGCATTTTGAGCACACCTTTTCATACGCTGGACATTCTCGCTTGGCGTGTGTTCCACCACAGTACCGACAGTTACTCTGTTCTTCCATTTCTGAAGTACGCTTCTTTTTTTCATGTTTGACTTTTTGTTTCGACGCATAGTTCACTTCTTCGGTAGAAGAAAGTTTCCTCATTTGGCTATCTGCTATCTCGCTAGCTCTACACATGTCTACCGCTTTCTCAAGTGTTAAGTCCGGTTCACGAAGCATGCGTGACCTTGCTCCACTGTCTCTGGTGCCTAACACTATTCTATCACGAATCATTTGGCTTTGTAGCGTGCCAAATTCACATGAGTTGGAGAGACCCCTAAGCCTGGTAACGTAGACGTCTACACCTTCGTTTTGTAATTGATCGGATGTATCGAAAACATATCGTTCATATATGAGGTTTGTCTTTGGAATGAAATGTTCCTTTAGTGCTTTGAGTATTGTACTCACCTTCTTCCGATCGCCGTCCGGAATATCTAAATGTTGAAAAATTCGATAGCACTCTCTGCCCACAACACTCAACAGAGTAGCCACGCGAATATTGTCTTCTTTTTTATCCAGACCTGTTGCTATCTCATAATTGTCCCATTGAGATTCAACGAAAGTCCAGTTATCCCTTAGATTACCCTTCACTTTCATTGGAAAAGGCACTGGAAGTTTGCCTGAAGCCATCTTGAAGCGGGTCAGCCAACCGTGAAATTTCGCGGGAAACACGAGGACGACGATCACAAGTCACAAAACGTTCGATTCCGGTCTTAAAACACGATAGATCCAGAATTTGTTTAACAGTCACGTAGTCCGTATACTCCTGTATATACCCGATTCCTTCCTGATGTCGACAACGTTTAATTCAGCCTGCATTTGGTGAAAATATTGTCTGGTTTCACATCTGACACCATGTTTCATGTTTTAGCTTTAATCAACCACCTTTGATGACGTAGTACACAGTAAACATTGATAGTACGGTGTTAATCTAAATATGCTCTCAGTAAATCTATTTACTGTATATCGTAACAGTAAGATTGTTTGTACGCTTGGAACAAATGGGGTAAGACGTCGATGTACTTAAGAGTCTATTAATGCGTAAAATAGTTCCACATGTGTTCTTTCACGGTGCGCTGAAAACGTTCCACGATGCTGGTTTTGGTTTCAGGATTCTCGGTAGCAACAAAATGAATATCACGTTTTATTGATTCGTGTTGGAAACCTTGGTTAAGAAATAATTCGGTGCCTTTGTCTTGTTTGCAGGGTGAAGACCTCTTTGTTTCAACACAAGTTGGAGAGCTGGCTTTCTTTCTCACTTCTGTTAAAAGACGAGTGGTAATCATCTTCTTAACCAAAATTTTCAGTACTTTCCTTTGGGCATTGGGGGAAGGGATAAAAAAGGACGCTGAAATCTTACTAGGAATGGGATCTGCGGAATGTATTTAAAAGACTTCACGTGCCTCTTCGTCTTCTCATAATTGTGGTAATACATCTGTCTTGGCCGCTGTGGGCAGTAATGGTGACGGACGTTTCATCAGAGTTTTACAATCTTTATGAGTGGCTAGAGCTGTTTGTTCAATAGAATTCTGGTGAAAGAGTTGCAGTTGTTGCAACAGTTGATCGCACTTTTGTCATTTTCCTGTTTCGGACAAATCGTTGTGATCCATTAATGATAGAAAGATAATCTGTTGTAATTAGGAGATCTCTGTCGAATGGGGATTGCAAGGTAAATGTGGGGTTCGTGGTTCTTTCCAACGATGGTATTCCATCAATCATTTGTAAGGTACTAAAGCCAGGTTTTGTCCTTCCATTCGCTTACAAAGGGCACGTCTGAGATCGTTGTGCTCCATAGATCCATTTAATTTTCTCATCAATCTATCTTCTAAGTTGTCTAAAAGACTTACTACAATCCTCCAATACATGGGCTGCTAATGCTTTGACAGGAAGGCTTCCTAACATCGTAGGTAAAACTCCTCCGCTTTGCACCAACGTCGTTTTCTTTTGTCGACTGGGTATTTTCATCTGGACCATTTGGGGAAGAAGGTGTCGATGTTTGGCTAAGCATTTGTTCTGATGTGGAGACAAAGCTATCATACATTTCAAGACATTAAAACAGCATTCGCACACGGTATCAACGAGATCGTTGGAAGCAGGTTTATTCATTCGTTTTCGCATTAGTGGAGAGGATCTGGACGGAACGGACAAAACGTCCCCATGTTTGCGTAAACGAGGATGTAGTCCTGTCCTTTTCTTTCCTTTGTGGAGTGAATAAGTGTTTTCTGCCGGACGACACCTTTACACACACAACCTTTTATTAATTCAACAAAAACCTCTTCTTTGGTAGCTCCTTTTTCTCTTTGGAGGACTACGTCTTTTCTGCAGGAGACATCGATAATTTGCTATGTCTTTTCTCGGATGACGAGACTCTCTTTTCCCTTTTCAATAAGTCTCAAAAAGATTTACTTTATTTGCCTCAACCCACAAACTGATGTAGAATATATATATATATATATATATATATATATATATATATATATATATATATATATATATATATATATTGACATTGTTCAAGGTGCTCTGTTGGGAGCTATTCTTTCGTCGCAGTTGTACAAAATATAGGGAGGCGGATGGGGGGAGGGTGAAGGAGAGATTCACAACTCACATAACACTACTGTAGCATAAATTCGGGGCGCACTAATTAAAATATCCCCGCCCCGGGCTCTTCGAACTATTAGGCTGTCAGTGAATGCATATCAATATAATAAGGTAAACAAAATTAAAACAAATTGGCTCTGGAAATGTCGATAAAAGTGTGATAATAAAAATAACAGAGACATAACACATTATCCGACGTTTAAAAGGATCACGTACTCGAATATTAAAGGTGTGTATGTGACAAACATACTCTATCCATGTGAGAGTTAAAGTAAAAAGTTGTTCTGTTCACAGAGGATTTCGAAAGCTTGTAAAAGTGGAGGTTTTACTTATATAAACGTATATAAAGTGTTTCTTGCAGTGGATGATACACATCATATCTAATTACTATTGACTCATACAACAATGCGTAAGTATCGGATATCATTGCAAAATTTGATAGTATTATTTCAAATCTTCGCCTTATCTAATTAAGGGCTGTAGCTATTGAAGTGTTTCACATTAAAAAATAAATACTTTTACATAGATAATGATACAAGCAACACAAACAGAAACAACATATAGTTAAGACACTTCAATATTTATCCCTGAGTAATTGTCATTATATATCAGTATAACTAGGTATTTAATAAGTGTAAATAAAGTAATAGCTAATTGAAAGTTTGAAAATAATCAAATTAGCAGTAGTTGAAGACTGTCCTTTTATAAGTACACAACGAAAAGGTTTCGATCCCCAGCCAAGTCCTGCCAAAGACTTACAATAATGATACTAACAGCTGCCTCGATTGCGCTCAGCATTAAGAGGTTAGTGTTAGGACTGGTCAGCGTGGCGCTCAGCATTAAGCAGATAGGTTTTGGACTAGTCAACCTGGTGTCAGGATAATGTAACTGAGTGGGACTTGATGCTACATGTCTGCGGCATGATGCCCCAGTGTTAGACATCACAATAAACTGCCACACTTCAGACATCGTAGTGATTTGACTGAATAATGGTTATAATGGTTAAGGCTACGTTAAAAATCCAAAATCACACACTCACACTTTGAAATGATGTAAAAGCACGACGAAAAGATGCACTCATTCAACCGTTTTATTTAGTATGTGTCTGATGGTCAGTTTACGTTAATGCTAGCAGGACGTTAGTAGCATCATTGACACACAAGTTCACTCCTGCATAAACTCTTTAAACAGTATATAATTCAAAATGGCGACAAGTATACATATACTAAATGATTTTGCGTCATTATGTTTTTAGCATACCTATGCTCAGCAGCGTCGCAAATTGGTACAACAAAGGCAACACTTTTCATACTAGCTTAGAGCTGCAGGTAAATTGTAAGGCTTTGCAATAATAATAAACATATGCACCAGGCATCAGCTACCTGTAAAGTAAAGATGTTACTTGAATAGTTTTGTGCAGTAATACATTAAGAATTTGCGGCATATACGATAGTAATGTAAAAACCCTTGACTCAGTTTCCATTCCAGTTGCAGTAATTTATGCAAGTCTTACCGAAGAATGACTGGACTTCGCTGGAGTGGGTGCTTTATAAGTATGCTGTCTTTTCTTATATATCTTTCCATCTCAGCTATTAAACTAGAACAATGACTATTAGCCATTTTTAGGTCGCCTATGATCTCAAAGGCAAAATTGATCGAAAACGCTATAATTGGAATGTTCTAAGGCATCCTCTGATTTTCAGACAAATATTTACATTTTATCCGCACCACATCAGATAATATTTACATTTTATCCTTACTACAACAGATAATTACACTATATTCTCACTACATCTGAGAATATTACATTATATCGTATCTGCATTAGAGAATATTACACTATATCGTACCTGCATTAGAAAATATTACATTATATCGTATCTGCATTAGAAAATATTACATGTTATTCTCACTACGTCAATGAATATTATATTATATCCTCACTACATCAGATAATTATACATTTTATACTCACTACATCTGAGACTATTATATTATATCGTGTCTGCATTATGAAATATTACATTTTATTCTCACTACATCAATGAATAATATCCTCACTGCATTAAAGATGAACATGGACATCTTTGCCAACATGAAACAACATATTTTACATAAAATAGTTATATTACTCTCTCTCTCTCTCTCTCTCTCTGTCTCTCTCTCTCTCTCTCTCTCTCTGTGTTGTGTGTGTGTGTGTGTGTGTGTGTGTTGTAGTATGAAAAACAATGTAAATGCAAATAAGTTTCTCTCTAGAAAAAAGTATCAATTACATTTTTTACGCTAATATGACGTAGTTCAATTGGAGATCAATCTAGACGTTAGCATGTGTGATGGTGCATCGTCTTAAACAATAAAGTGATAACGGAAAGTCCTTAACAGACATACCAGGATCATTACAATTTCTGACACCTGATACAAATGTATCGCTGATCCAGACTTTGCTTTTTTTTTGAATGAACCAGACAAAAATTGGATTATGTTTTAGAGCTAATGCCGCTGTTACGTTTTTAAAAATAATAAATACTAAATCATCTAAATATTACTCTATCTTGAAATATATGGGTCCCAATCATCATTCGGTTTCGTTGAAACCAGATAATATCGGCGTTTCGTTGCATTATGAGCCATGTAATTTCTCCCTCGGACTGAGATACCTTGTCAGTTGCAACATATGTACAATTAATCTGATGTCGATATGTTATTATGTTATTATGTTATATGTTATGTCGATAAATTATTGTCGTTTGAATAGTCTGTATGGATACATACAATCATACATACATGCATTCATACATACATGCATGCATGCGTGCGTTCGTCGGTGCGTCCGTGCGTACGTACGTAAATACATACATATAATAAATGAGATCATTTTTTTCCGAAAGGTCAATATTAGTGTTAAATCTACTTTTGGGGGGGCTATTTTCTACATAGCAATATGCAACCATCACATACGAACACTTTTATTATTATTATATTATGCCAAGCATACATTAACGTTTATGGCGTGTCGAAAGTCTCAGTTTACATGTGTTTATTATGTGTGTTATTATTATTATTATTATTATTATTCGTCTCAACATTTGCCATTTTTGATATAATTGTAAAGGTTCTCAAAGACATCCCAGAGCTAGTTTCTTGGAAACAATGGCCGAGTCACTCACTTAAATGTCCACATCAGCTCATTCGCGTGTCTTCTATCTTGTTTTAAATGAGGTTATGTATATATGATTTATTCTCTTTTAGTCTACCGTGGTTGAATATATCATGATACTATATTACTATTTTCCACAAATATTAGCATATGTTAAGTCTACCTTACAATAACATACTATTAGATTTCAATGCTATGATTTCATTATATGAAGGTGATTTATATCTTGTTCATACATAGATGCAGGATAAACCAGCTGATAATTAAACATGGATTGTATGATGTAGAAAAGATATAACAGACTATTAAATGTTTACCGTGTAAGAGAGAGGAAAAAATGATCTCAAGTATTGTTCAACTCGTCATTTTCAAATAGGAACATTTGGTTTAATGAATATGTATAAACTCAATTAAAATGTGAAGTCGTGCCATGTATAGAAATCACATCCTCGCTATACATGTCGCGAGGGTATGGCTAACATACAAGATTGTGTTGTACAACTTTATATTTTACTTTTTTTTTAAAGAAAAAAATAGTCGTTTTTTTTCGTGTGTAACATTTTTAAATACCTCGCGTCATGATTCAGTTTGCCACAAAGTGCTACTGTTCTTCCAACATCCTTCACAGACGGCTTGATATCTATATTTAGGTAGAATTTAGGATTTGGCCAGTGTTCAATACTCACCACGACCACTGTTCCGAGTGGCATATGTATCTGCGAAAATAGGAAAAGAAACGAAATATTTGGTTGATGGCAATTTTATAAACAGAATAACAGATTTTCATATTTTCTATTCCTTTTCCTTATACATGGTATTAATTGCAAACAAAGTAGGACGATTCTCAGGAATAAAGCTAACTCTCAGATGAAAAGTCATGCAATGACTTAATACTCTCTAAGTTCAAGACAGAAATCATGACATTAATAGTTCTGTTTTAGAGTACAAGCTTGCTACAGCACACTGCAAACTTTACACGTACACGAACAGTAAAGTGTTGTACAATCATTCACGTTCGTTTAGAATTTAGAACAAAATTTATAATTTATTTTACTGTTTGCATCATAGTCATTTACGATACAAAGGGAAAAAGTGGAAAATATCCAACTGTACAAGACAAAGGAACCTCTTCACGCATTTGCTTTCGAAAATACGGCATTTGCATGAAATAAAGGAACCATAAAGCTCTGACTTGAAGAAAGAATCAAGAATGAGCAGTATATTGTTAAAGTAAAACAGATCATGCTTTATTAGAACCCGACCGTTGCATATATCGATGATGAACAATTCTGCAATGGTGATGGTTACGTATGGGCTAGCTATGTCATGGAGTGAAGGTAAAGACGAATGGCAGGGGTCCAAAGGTTAGAGAATGGCAAAAGCCCCACTTTCATACTACCGTACTAAAGTTTACATGTAAAGTTCTGTAAGGGTCGGAAATAACAAGCATCATTCAGGATATACAATGGTAACACTCTGTTTTAAAATCAAATAGAGATCACACTGTTACTTCCACCAAAGCGTTCCACATAATCTTAATGAGTAAAAAGAGCACATTTATATAATCAAAATGTGTATTATTATCCAACCTATACTGGTTTCTTCTGTCTTCATATTATACTGTACTCACTCGAAAAAACAAACGGATAAACTCTTAATTCCTAATAAATAGCAAGGGAATTAATGGACATCAACTGATATATCAATCAACTTGTCATTTGTATCATTATTGTCATCCTTTTTTAAAAACTGCTACGGTGGCCTAGTGGTTAGAGCGTCCGCCTCAGATGCGGGAGGTTGTGGGTTTGATACCCGACTGATTCATACCAAAGATTTGGTGCTCAACATTACAAGGTTAGTGTTATGACTGGTCGGCCTGGTTTCAGGATAATGTGATTGGGTGGGGAATCATGACTCATATCTGCGTTATGATGCCCCAGTGCTAGACATCACTATAAACTGCCACATGACATATATCGTAGCGATATGACTGACAAATTATTAAAGTTATTTTAAAAATCCAAATCACACACAAGCACACACTCTTCATTCAAATATTGCAGATGTAATCAAGAATCTATTGCAATATCAAGTAATGTACCCATGCATGCCTTTCTTTGAAAATATTACTTACTCACCATATGGTTGATTTGCGCTTTTAAAAGGGATCACGTTGTTTACGAAGCTAGCCTTCTGTTATACACATTATACAAAGACCTCTAAATCTCCATCGTTCTATTTATTGTGATCAGATCGCTACTCGTCTAATACTGTCTACTTGCGTCTAACATCATCGGAGTAGACTGAAAATGACCAGACAATGATACATACATATATACATACATACATAAATTCATGCATACGTACGTACATACATACTCAATACAAATTAAATTTCGTTGTAGTGTTTGTCAACAGCTTGTTGAGAACCAAATTTGATAACCAGCATTCGCTTGTTTGATGGCAGACACTCAAACATACAATTAACATGTGCATGTCCTTCTTTGTTCAGTATATATCCTAATTTCATACATATTTTGTTTTCGTTATATGGTATACTGGTATCAGTTTTGAAAGAATGTCTCCCGTTCGCTCTTGAAGTTGTTCTTAATAGGAATTGTTTGTTATCTTGTTGTTAATCAAATAAGTTTAAGTCTTTGTACTACTAAATATGAAAACATGCGTTTTACTCTTACCGTGCACTAGTTATTTCCAAAATGTAAAGAAACATACTGTACACAGGTCAATGATTTATAATGTCTCAATGTCAGCACTATGTCTTACAATGAGTAAAACGTAACTCATATTTTTAAATGTTTGAAAAGCAATGTGAATATTTTAAATAAGATCTCATCTAGTACGAACTAATTGCGAAACTGAACAGACTTATCAATTTGTGGTATACAAGAGGACTCCATTTCTTCAATTGAAAAGTTTCTAAACCCGTCCTTCCATTTGTGCATTCTGTTACGTCTTTCTTCTGATGTATAAAGGTATCGTACTACTTTGACAACCATTTAGATCAATCAATACATATAGATTTTCATTCTTTTATATAAGTTTTATTGGCTGTTAAATTTAACAAGATATAAACCTGGTATTAATGTTATACATTAGGATGGATAATGTATGTAATAATAGATGACCGAGATCTGCAAGGACATATTACTTTACAGTTACAAAAAACACAGCTTTTCATGTTTCATAAGAATTGGCGTGAATGAAATTATAAACTGGCCCACAGAATTGAGTGAAAACGGGGCTGCGAAGAACTTATACAATTTAAAACAACTTTAGTCTTTCTCTAGTCTATTATCAATCATACCCCACCTCCAGTGTTCGACAGTATTTACCTGGCCTAATTGAAATCGAGCTCAAGATTATTTAATCCACTCAAACCTTACAAACTTCAAACAGCACGTTGTTTCGTTTTTGATAATTGTAATTTGGAAAAAGTCACCCACTGCGAGTGTAATATTAAGTAAATGACATTTTAGTTCATGTAGGTTCTAATGTATATCATAAGCTCCATGATTATTATACTGGTTCTAGCGCAAGTAAAACAAAACTCCGGTGCAGCTACAGTATATACAACGTGCAGGATACCAACCGATATAACCGATGAAATTAAAAACACAACACAGTTTATATTTTTTGGTTATTATTTGCCACAAAGTCCAATGCAGAATAAAATAAATGGCTTGATCATAGTTATATTCATTGTTAAGTTGTTTTTCGGATGTTTTTAAGAGACAATTACAATATTCAGAGCACCAAATATGATGATGAATACAAATAAACAATATTGTAAAATTATGGCCGATTGTTTTTTAATAGGTTATGATATATACTATGTTATATACACCATACGAGATACCAGCCTTTTTCATCTATAATAACGGGATACAAAACTGCAGTAAAAAATACTTTAAATCATAACTCTGTCTTTGTATTACATTAAATACATAACGTGTAAATATATCATATATTGTTATGCTTAGTATAGTAAATGCGAAGCAAACGGCTGAAACATAATATTATTAGAGTTATTTCGTTTCAGAATCAGATAAAAGTTCTTAATTTTAAAATTATGACAAAAATATAAACAATGTACTGCTACTACTCCTACTACTAGTAATAACAAATAATAATAAGATCTTAACTATTTGTTCTTTGAATGCAGTGAAAGCGTACTTTGGTTCGTATTCTTTATTTATCCCTTCTTTTTAATCTTATCGGTCTTACCGGTTGAGATCTTGCACTTCGCATATATTAAGTGAAGCATCGAATTTTGAATAAGCAGTGGACATTAAAGCTGAATGCATAGAGAATTAAGACTGTTACACATTTAGACCAAGGGAGTATTTGGGAACGGTCATTGTGACTTTGTTTCTTAATTTCTTCTATATCGGTATTAAAATTAAAATAAGGCCAGTGTTCTGGTTCAATGAAATTGACCGTATGTCTTAAAACGGGTTTGAGAAAGAGACAGCTGAATTTTAATCCATGTCAAATAGTCATTCTTCAAAAACAAAAGTAATATAACGTAGTTCAGAGATTCTGAATGACGAAACAAATGGTTTTCTTATGAATATATTTATAAACTACTGCTTATGATTGGCCAATTGAAATTAAGGTTTACACTTTGGGAGTAATGAGAATAGAAAGGTACAACCTTGATTGAACTTTCTTTAAACCAAACATTTCTGAGACAGAGAAGGCTGACACAGAGGAAGCCTGGAAAAGATTGGTGCATTCCTTGAGAAACGAGAAAGGGACCAGGTGCCTCTCTTGTGATAAAGACAGGGTTTAGTGCTGGATGCACAAGTTCTAAAGTTAATAGCATTAAATAACACACTTTTAATTTCACGTAATATTCTTGTTTTTATCGTTTGCTGTATGCAACTTATTTCATATGAAAAGGTTCCATATTATTTATCGTTTATGCACTTTCTTGAAAATGGGTTGACGCTAGAGTTGTTATGTAATTTATCTTGTTTAATTTCATGGAAATGTGTTGATGCTAGAGTTTTAATTTTACAGTTAATACTTCATTAGCAGAACTGATTGTTATCGATCCAAATTTTAATAAGTGCAACATTTATAGGTTTATATGAAAAAAAATTTGCTTTTTCTGTTAGGATGATACTGATTATCGTGAGTTAACGATAACTACCTAATATATCTGCATTTGTAATGTTTACATAATGTGGAAGTGAGTAAGGATCTATGCATTTTATGCAGTAGTACTCGAACATGGTAGTACCATACGGTAAATGTTCGATAAATAGGTCACGTGGTAATTTATGACGAGGTAGTACCGTAGGCAGACTTTACAAAGTGTCTGAATGACAAGTGTGTTCTGAATATGGTAAGTGAAGAAATTTTATATCCATCTAGAAAATGGTACATAAAGCAATCTGAGGATACTATTTTGTCCTTTAAGGAAACAGTTTTCGGAAAGAGAGTGAGAACAAACATACCGAAGATGGATTACAAAATAGAGAAGTGACGAGTGAAGTCCAAAATGAGAGTAGTGACGATTGAAGTCCGAAAAATGAAAGTGACGAGTACAGATTAGAATCTAGCAAATCCACAATGGTCGAGGCTGTAGCGAAGGGAAGCCTCAAGCAAATAGTAAACGTTGGAACACGGTCAATAATGATGCAATCAGTCGTGGACATTGCTCGTGATGATGATGAAACACATCCAAATTATATGCTGTTATTAAAACCTGTTTACATTTAAGTTTAAATGATATTACCATTATCAATTTGGTTGATTAAACTCATTGCTTTTTTTGTCAAATGCGTCTTGTGTTCTATTATAAATTCCCAAAAAAACAAATCTTAATGAAGACTTTATATGGCGCCTAATCTTTAGAAGCTCTAAGCCCTTTACAACATAACTGCAAAAAACAAAACAAATATCAGAAAACTAGAAAACATAAAAACAAAAGCTGAACATATTTAAGGTAGGAAACATTACTGTGTACTTAAGTTTGTTATTGTAGTTGAAAAGTGAGCTTTAAGAGCACTCTTGAAAGAGAATACTGTCGTTGTGTCTAATTTAAATGGTCCATTCGTTCCAGGTTGTGGGTCCTGTTATGCAAAAATAAAACGTTGTCCTTATGACGTCCTTTTCATAGTGGGCATAATTAGTATACGATTATCAGAAGAGGAGTGTAAGTATCTTGCTGGTCTCTACACATGGGTGAGGCCAGATAGGTATGTTGGACTGGAGTCCCGCAACGTAGCACAGAGAACAATTGTTGTGTGTGATTCTGGAGCGAATGGATAACCAATGTAGGGTACAGATACAGAGACGCATGGAGGTGTACACTGATCGTGGTAATCTCAATATGATCCAAGCAGCTGTGTTTTGAATTTTTGGAAGATTCTGTAGTAGGTATTGAGACGAACCAGACAGAATAAAATTACTATAGACCAGTCTTAAAAGTATTAATGAACACACAAGTATTTTAGTGGCATCAACGGAAAGATATTTGTAAATGGAGTTGATTCGTATCAGCTCAAGATATGCAGATTTCCATATGTTCATGGCATGTTGGTGCAATGTGACAGTACAGTCCAGTGTAACACCTAGGTGTTGTACTGATTGTGTGAATTTAAAGTTGGTGTTGCTGATAATGGCCTCGGTTTTATCATCATTCATTTGCAGCTTGTTACATGTCATCCATGATTTCACATAGGGTGACTAGATTTGTATACTTGGGTGTCATCAGCGTACAGTTGATGAAACACTGAATGATGATCTATGACACTTGTGAGCGGTGAAGGTGTATAAAATGAAGCGGACAGGTCCAAGGACAGACCAATGTGGAACACCACAACATAGATCAAATAGGCTGGAGTGTTCGTGTCCAGTTCTCTGTTGATCTCTCACACCGAGTCATTTCTCACACCAAGTCATAATATCGAGGGAGGTCATTAAATAGATAATGTAGCCCAATCCAATAAATTATCCCTCTTGCTAAGAGGGAGACGTTACACAGTACATATGACATACATTTAGTTTTAAATGGACGAGCGTCTGGATCATACCTTGTACCTTACCATGTATTTTGGCTGCTACTTCTACTACCAATAGCATTAATCTAACATGGCCGTCGCTGTTGAAAGCTTTGTTTAAGTTCTCACTGACGGTACAAGTTTTGCTTTGAAATTTGTAAGGTTCGAAGAGATTGAATGATTTTCCGCCACATACTAATTGTGCCAAGTAAATACTGTTGACGTCCGGTGGTCTGCTAAGGTTCAGAAGGGACCAAAAGAGGACTACATGTACAAGAATTCTGAGAGATAACGAGAGAGAGAGAGAGAGAGAGAGAAAGAGAGAGAGAGAGAGAGAGAGAGAGAGAGAGAGAGAGAGAGAGAGAGAGAGAGAGGTATTGTGTGTGTGTGTGTGTGTGAGTATATATATATATATATATATATATATATATATATATACTATAGATATATAGATACGATTTAGGATGGGAAATAAAATGCATAATGCGAATTTCTAATAACAGCGTCTAGATCTGTTGTATGTATATTAACAAAATTAGTGTTCATTATGATCATTAATCTCACTTATTGGGTGAGATTGAAAATAACTGAAATTAACCTCATTTAAAGAAGAAATAACGAAAGCTACTGATACATACATACATACATACATGTATGAATCCATCCATCCATCTATCCATCCATCCATCCATGCATGCATGCATGCATGCATGCATGCATACATACATACATACATACATACATACATACATACATACATACATACATACATACATACATACATACATACATACATACATTTCAATGGTTGCTCCTTTCCTATTATGTGTGTTTGATTGAAATGCAGAAAAGAAAGGCAATGTATGCTCTCCAATAATTTCATTTTGAAGCACAATTGTGAGCACTGTACCTTTATGCAAGCAATACATAACCGATATGTGTTAAATTTTAAAAGTAAATTTGTGATTTGTAAGCAAAAATCTAATTGATCTTACATAAAGAAATTTACGATTTCAATGTTTGCATTCTGCGGCACACACTTGGACACGTTTTTGGACATTCTTCAACTGAAAAGATTTTATTTTTATCCATGTATTCATTTCTTTCTTATTAAATATAACGTTATCGTCATATCCTGACAATCGTTCAGGTCCATAAATAGACAGATATTTGCTTTCTTTTATATATTGTTCATTGGCTGTTAAATCTGTAATAAACCTGTTATTGATATTATACAAATGCTAACTGGAACTTGAATGACGCATAATATTAAATGGCTGAATTGAGCGAGTCCTAGTTTACACTTTGAAACCTTTAATATATATATATATATATATATATATATATATATATATATATATATATATATATATATATATATATATATATATATATATATATATATATATATATATATATATATATATATATTGAAACTTTTATTGCGAATAACAATGCTTTCAAGTGCACTTGATCCAGTATGGAATCACGAGTGTTTTGGTTTGATTAAAAGAAATGCATTGAACTGACAATGAACAGTTCAAATTTAGTATCTTAGTAGCCTGCGCACTTTCGACTCTTTTTCAAAGGCAAATACAAAAGTGAAAAAAAAAACAAACAAATAAGACAGTAGAACCGTTGTGTTTGCACAACTTTACATGACTGTATCTACAGGAATTAAAACTTTAAATTTATTATGTTTTAACATGATGCAGATGCTGTAAGATACCTTTTATCTACTTATAAATCGATGAGCCATAACATGTTATTTTATGTATTTGTATGTATGCATAAATTATCCCGGATATTTTATTGTTATTGTAGGAATTATAGTCTATTAAGGGAGTTAATAGAAATATCATAAAATAAAAATGTGTCGACTGCGTAAAAATATAATTATATTTTGCGTGGCTGTCTTTTCTTAGTCTTGGTGGTTTAAACCGCTTGGTTTCCATGTTCTAAGGCGGCTTATCCAGTAAGATTCCTTTTCGTTCCTGATTTCGGAACTCCAGTTGGGGTTGTGACCAGTTGCAATAAGTGTTATATCAATGAAACTATGGTGAAGGAAGAAGAAATATTTCTCATCCCAGCTTCTGTGTAGCTTCTTTGTCAACCAATCAGATCCATAAAGGTTGATCATTTTCTGTAGTTTTGTTAGTTAATCCGACATACGGAAGGCAACAGATCTTACATGTGTTGATACATTAAATACCCTGCTTTGCACGGTTTATTTGGACGTTGTATGTTTAGTTTTACTGTGCTAGAAACTGTCCTGGTCTCAATTATATGTTGCAGTTTTTATCGCCACAGGGACCGCATTGCATAGTGATTGGCATAAGTTTCGCCTTGACTACGATATTTTTTTAGGGTTTTTCGTCTCCGGTAGGTTGCTACAGGTATGTTTAGGATAATTAGCTTTAACAATTCTTAGATGTACCAGTCTTTCCCGATGATTTTACCTACGTTTGGGGTTGTCTGGATGGTAGGTCGGGATAAATTGTATGCAATCAACCTTTTCCATTGGTTCATATTTTAGTAGGTCATCGCGGTTTGTTTGTTGAGCCCTTTGGGTTGCCTGCGCAATCAAGTGTTTGTCTTAGCCTCCGTAAAATAAATATTTGATAACTCTTCTGACCTTTATAGGAATGTTTCGTCGTCGGAGCAAATTCTGTGTGTCATCGGTGCCTGGCTCTATGGGATGTTACTAATGCAGTGTTTTGGATGACAGATGGCTTGGGGTAGATACTGGTGTTTGTCGGTTGGTTTGGAGTAGATTTCATATTGAAGGATGGAAGTCAAAGACCTCATTTCACTTTGTTTCGGGTTAAGGAGGAACCTTGACGGCTTGTTCATTTTCGTATGTAGGCTACATCACTTTTACAGCACATGGAAATTAAGGGGGTAGCGGAATGCCCCCTCCCCACCCCTCCCTAAATAACGTCCCTGATTGAAGATGTTTGAATTTGATATGAAATATGCTAATCAATGGATCCACAACATGGTTCGCAAATTGCCCCTTTTCTATGCTAATATTTGGATGTGAAATCTGGAGGGTACACGTTACACACACACACACACACACACATATATATATATATATATATATATATATATATATATATATATATATATATATATATATATATATATATATATATATATATATATATATATATATAAAGAATTCACATCATATGGCATATAACAGTCCTTTCAAATGCACTGGATCCAGCAAGGGATCACGTGTGTCAGGGATTGATTAAGATAAATGCAAATAACTCACAAGCGACAGTACAATACTAGTATCACTCTAGTCTGAGCGCTTTCGACTCTAAATGAGTCTTTATCAAAGGCAAATACAGAACATAGACAAGACAGACAAGTAAAATACAAAAACCGTGTTTACAAAACTTTACATGCCTGTTTCTACAGGAATTAAACCTTGAAATTTATTATGTTACAACTAGTTTCTTTCAACTTGTTGCGGATGCTGCAGTATGTCGGAGAAACTGAGAGGCTACACAAAAGGACCAACCTTCATAGATCTGATTGGATAACAAAGAAGCTATATGTTGATATGATCTAAGAAAGACAACTGTTACTCTCTATTCTGTAGTGGTCTGGTGGGTTTACCTCCGAGGGTTGATTAAACACGTGACTTGTGTTTTGTCTACGAGCTATTCTTTTGAAGATATCACCACTTATGATGATACAGGCATGCTATCAACACTATACAGAAGTCCGGTCGCAGAACACTTCTCCTCCTTCAGTGATATAACACTTATTGCAATTGCTCACAACCACAACTGAAGTTCCGAAACCAGGAAAGAAAAGGAATCTTACTGGATACGACATTTGAACTGATTAAGCAAAGCCTTCACTAACCATCCGCAGCAATGAAGAAATTTTCATGAAATAGTCTAAATATGTTTTTACATGGTGCTCAAAAATATTTGTGTTGCAATATTTATGAATAGGAAAAGTACAATAACTTAGTTAACATTACAAAATTGATTCTGATGTACAATTTCTTTGTTTGCTTCTAAGATTGATCTTATTGAACGAAGGACTAATTGTATTGTTTGTGTATTTTGATGTCGTCCACGACAGCAAACACAGCCCCATGCCCCACCACTTTGTTGAGAGTTACTCCATTCTATGTTGATTGTTCCATAGTTATTAATGGTAAAAGAAGAAACACGTATCACGTTCACCAAGAATTTTCTCATCCTCAGTATCTCCGTATCTTTAAGCCATTTTTTAAACTTTAAATAACAACTTAAATATAAATATGGGACAATGTTTTCCGACAACGATTATCCAGCAAATTGTAACGGCAGCAGCCCGTGTACCAAGGACAGCAAGGACATGGTTTAGGAGATATGTTAAATTCAGCTTTATGAACTGTTTCATACTAAATTAGATAATCACAAGAGTGCTTCATGGTTGAAAAGATAGTTTTAATGGAAGTAACAAATTTCTTCAAAAAATACTTTTAACAAACCCATCACCAATGAAGCATTAATAGAAGCAGGCACAATATGTTACTTAAGGCTGGACAAAATCTATGTCGCTAAGACCCCTTTTAAATTCGTATTTGGCCACAAATACTTACACCTTATGTCACTGCAAGAACATGGCAGAAGTGATGTAAAGAACCCTTCATACCTCAAAGACACATTCGAGTAAATTAGATAATACAAAATGAATATCAATTATAAGTTAATTGGATATTTCTGATTACGAATTGGAGAAAAGGAAAATGATTTAGCGAGGTTCATGCGAATGTGGAAACTCGACCTGTGTGCCATTCCACCGATAATGATCACAAATTGTTTTCGTGCAAAGTATGCAAACCTAAGAATGGAAATGTCAACAGTCTAACTATAAGCTTAGTATCGGATACAACAAGTGGAATTTAAAACCACTGTTTCTAAATACCGAACCATGTCGATAAACATGATTAACAAACAGATTAGACCCCTTGAACTTACGTTGCCCATACTTGTGACACTACTTAAGCCTGTTAGAAACCACAGGACCGTTAACGAAAGCATCCACCGTGACGGTATTTCGTATAGCGATTATGTTTTCCAGCTATTTGATTTCACTTAAAACCATGGCGTTCACGTGGAATACTATGAACGTCATCTTGTATATGCACAATGTTACATTATCCTTGAAATCATTAGTTTGAGAGCAATAAAGGAAGCCTACAAGATAAAACCAAAATAAATGGAAAACATATTAGCAGAAGAACTTGGAAAAAAGGATGAGGAAGAGGCAATATGGACAAATGACAATTCTTTTAAATTACGTTTCTGTTCAAAAGAGGCGTCTATTCGCTGTAGTGGGACCTAGTCTTGTTATATATTGCCATATGTAAGATGAGAACCACCCGGGACTACAACCAGCTGACAATTCACAATTCGCATAAAAGAGTTCGTCATACTCCTTCGTTGCCACAGAAACAATGGACCTTCACTGCAGTTATCCGTTTATCAAGATCTTGGTTTACCTGAGTTCCCTCCTCAAGTGCATGCGGACGGCCTTAAACTGGATGTCCATTGATGTTCCCTGAGCTATGTGTGATCGTCATCTTCCGCGTTTACTCTTAGGTTTCAATCCAAGGCATGGCTAGATATGTTGAGCTTCACTCTCTGCAGGGTATGTCCAATATACCATCATTTGTTTTCTTCGCTGCGTCGGTTATAAGATGCTACTGTAATCTTATCCATAGCCACTTGATGAAGACGCACCCTGGATATGGTAGTGACAATTATTAAAAACGAAGACATGTAGCTCATGCTCCACGTTCTTGAAGTTTTCAACATTCAACATCATACACCGCTAATCTCAGAGAATAAGTACATTATGGTTTGTATTGACTTACAAGTATTTGTCATGTCGCTCTTGATCTGTTGGCCAGTAGATCGTGGTATGGTATATAGACAATCTGTCTTTTGCATATCTCATATTCCCACGTCTTTTCTACGCAACCGTCATTAAGGAGAGCAAAAATTTTGAATCTGTTAGAGAGGACACTCGATACCATTTATTTGCCAATATTGATGATCCTGTAGGTGTCACATCGTGAGTGTTTCTGTAGTCTTGTATTTTGTATAATGCTGATCATTGTCTTAACTTTGCCATCACGAACACATGGTCTGATCACATCTGCTCCTCTACATGCTCTCACGTTCGTCAGATCAACTACATCCGCTGCCGAAAACATGGTTTCCGACTGGTTCTCTGTCGCTACATCTTTGAATGGTCATATAAACTAGTAGATTTTCCCATTCATTACGTCGTTCAGCACGAAGCCATTCATCATTGTTCGATCACAAGACTGAGACAAATAAAGAATGACATCCACCATTCAAACACCATTCTGAAGTAGGGAAGTTCATTCAAGCTTTTTCTGTAATGGAGAGACTCAATCACTCCTAGGTACGTTAGGGGAAATGGAATCTTACCTGAAAAGAGACGCCCAAAGAAGATAAGACATCTACAAAATAGCGTAGACGTTTGCTTGAAATATCCTAGACGATGAAGCCACCATAATGCAATCAGCAGGGACTGACGAGACACACAAATTGGAGTGACATAATTGGGTATCAAATTTGACCACCTCAATTACAATTGCAGGAGGAAAACAAAATTTGCGAATGAGAGAGATGATTAGGAGAAGGATGCCATCAATAATCTTTTAGACTCATTTTCCCATCAAGGCAGTTAGTGATATAGATGATATATTACGATGTGCTAGTCGACCATGGTGCGATCACTAAGCGATAACAATCGTAGACGAAAACTTTAATTGTAGGTTCACTTATATCTTTAGAAAACATATCTGCTTCTGACTGCCAATATATTTGTTTGCATGTTTGTTTATGTGTATTTATCTTGATTCACAAGCCGAATTAAACTTTAAATCCCTTTCCTATCTTGTACTCTCGCGCGTGTATGTAAGGATATCGTGTGCATAAAGATTCCAGCCGTTGTTTGTGAATGTGATAGTACATCTGTAAATATAACGAAAGTATGAACACTCCTCCCCTGACCCCGACGTCAGCAAAAGGACCCAACAAGGTCAGACCACAAATAACGGGTCAGAAAATCATGATAACACTTATTTTATGTTAATCCAGGCGACATGTTTCTTGATTCTCAAACACTAAATTTGATAATTGACATTCTTATTTATTAGCATAAGAAACTATAATGTTATAATCTTGGAAGTTTCTTATGTAGAGTTTCGTGTAGCATTTCATATCATATGTTTTGCCTTGTCACTGAAAGGATAACAGTCCATCCCGGGCGAAACATATTCTCAGAGAACACAATACATATTGAAGATAAAAAACGTATGCAGAAAAAGCAAAAAGTATCATTATATGTATTTTCTGTTGTGCTTTACATTTAACCTAGGAACCCCGACGAAAAACTGGGGTCATATAAAACATCTTTCTTTAAATTCACTTCCACATGGGAAGAAACCTATCAAACGTGGTCACTGAATAATGAACCAATAAATAATGTTAAATGTTTCGAGGTATACTGAACATTTATAAAGCAATTGCAAACGTTATGAAGATTTCAGTTGTTACATGGTGTATGATGACAGAGGTCTGGGTGACGAACAGATGATCAGAATGTCCGCCAACCTGTATGTGTGGTTCTGTATGCTTTGATGCCTTTACACGCTTGCTCGGGATAGATTTCGTCGGGGGTAGATAGGCATGGGCACGTAATATGCTTCAAATGACATACACATACGCAAAAACCTTCTCGTTTAGAAAGGCAATTTATTGAGATATTGTGACATCGGCTTTTCAGATATTTTATAGCATGGATTATTTGTAAAGAATATTTTCCCTACAATAAGGGTCTTTGCACTTTAAAAATGTACCAGGAAGTCTTCGGGGGAATCACCAGATACTAATCACCAGCATTTTACCCAATCATAAATTACTCTCTGTTATAAATACCCACCGTACCTTACCGTTTACTCCAGAAGTGTTCCCGTCAGCTTTTAATAGAAAGGTAAGTTAATTTCTATTCTCTTAGAATGTGAAAACAAAATCTGATAGTTACTTGAATCTAGACTGCTGTGACCAATTTATATAACTGTTGCATGTATTAACCATATAAATACTCAAAATGTTAAGACCTCCCCCACAGATAGTTAAATTTTGTAGAGACATTACTATTGCCAAAAACTCTGACCGTCACTAAGCTTCTATTCCTTTCAGAGAACTGAGTCTATGCATATATTAGGCATCTTATTACTTATCTTGTTTGGGATTGTGAGGATCAAATGTATTATTATTATTTTGTATTTGATATTTTTTTAAACTCAATACCGCAACGGTTAAGTTTGTCAGCTAAAAATATATAAAAGTTTAATTACAATTAAAAATAATTGTAAATCGCGAGTATACGCTAATTAGGAACAGTCAAGACACGATGAGTTACAGTTCTTGGCTTTACTTGGTGCAACTCTATTCAGCACTAATCGCTACTTCTCTTATAAGAACTTAATGCATGTTAATGTAAACTTACTTGCAGGACATCAATTACTAATAGAAGTCATCTTTACAGAGTTTCAAAGTCTGCCGCTAATTTCGCCTTTGACGTTTACTCCAGTGTTATAAAGACACTGACTCGAAAACAAATATCGACTTTACAATTTGCCCATTAAGTTGCCATGGCACACATTTGCGCAATAAACAAAAGTTTATTCAGGAAGGCATGTAAGCAAACGAGTTTGCTCCAGTCATGAAGCATATATATGTGATGAATGTAATTAAAAATTTATTAAATCTAGACCACTATATGCCTTCCAATTCAAACATTTTTAATACTGCACATCTGAATATTTGAATATAAAAGCTATTGATGTTGAATTTAGAGTAAGGAGTTATTCTTTATTACACTACTGAATTGGAGGACTCGAAGTAATCTTTTGGATTTGCATTATACAAAGCAACAATTTTCGACCTTCTGCATTTCAAATCTTTTCTTACGTAGAAACGTTGAGTCGTTCTTCTAATGCAGAATTTACTGTAACAACCTAACAGCCGATCTGTTTAATCTATCAAAAGATGTTTATATAATTTACTTTCTCTGAAAACATAATCGCAACATACGTACTTTGGCAATACTCTATAATCTGCCCATTTAGGTTTAAAATATCCCTCGTATATTAAATATGTTACATGCTTTAGTCAATAACTTTCTACGGTCAAATAATGGTTGAAACTGCAACACATTTCTCGATGTAGCACAAATTTTATTTTTGATAATGCCTTATATACTGGTTAATAATATATAAGAAAGTCAATTAGTAACAGTTCGATAAAGCCTGTGATAAAATCCTAAAAAGAAAAAAAGGTCAGACTAGCAATTAATTATCTAAGTAAAGATAGAACCTGTGCTCCGTAGAGTCTTTGCAGAGCATTTACTATTTCCGTACTCTAAAAGCAATGTACAATTACTTTTAATTATACCCACTAAAAGGTAAGCGACCTAGAAATACCAGAGACATTTTAAACAGTTTATGATAATAATAGTCCTTAAGGGTTGGAGAAAGAACAAAACAGGTATGAATAATTATCGTGATATGACTACAGTCCAGTGTTTCAGAATATCCTGAAACAAATAATGCACAAAAGACTAGGCATATTTTCTAAACAGGGTTCAGTTCCAAATCCGTTACAACAGGGATTTAAGAACAACTGTGGGAGTATAAGTACAGCTGTCTGTATCACGAAATATGTATACCATTATTCTCCTGTATATGTTACGTTTCTCGAAAATGCTAAAGCATCATAACATTTAGGCACAGCGGGTTATTGTACAAATTGTACACACTTGGAATCAAAAGAAGGTCATGGCACACCAGTAAAGACGCGTACGAAAGCGTGAAATCTTCTGTTGTATTTGCTGGCAAACTGTCACTGTCAGAAAGTAAGGCGATTAAGCAGGGTTTAGGTCAGGGCCGCATATTTTCTAGTTGTTCTTTCGTGTTATGATAGATGATTTGATCATCTAATTGGATCTTGCGTAGCCTAAAAAGACAATCTCGACGTGCCTTGTCTTTTATTTGCAGATGACTCACCAGTAAAGTGTAATAAGCATCATTCGATGCAACATTTGCTTTGTATAATTTCTAACTTCCGAAAAGGTATATATACTAAGATATAACGCAGATAAAAGTTGTACTAGTTTGTTCACTAAAAAAGCACGACCGCTTTCGCAGCTTATATTTCCAATTCCAGGAGTGTAAATAGAAAGGTATGACGGCATACTTATAACATACAACTTAAAAGAACGTATAACTTAAAATAACATACAACTTAAAATGCATCCAACTTAAAACCAAGCGACGCTCTAAAAGAATCATTAGGCAAAGGCAAATGTGTGTTAAACTCTAATTGTATTGGAATCAGTAACGACTGGAAAAACACGAGAAATGTCATAGGCATAGCGAGACCTATGCAAGCTTAAGATAATAATTCGCATACATACTGCAGGTCTCTGGTTAATGGAAACATACGTAGCTAAGACGAAATCATCTTTTTTGAACAGACAATGTTGGGATGAGTAATCTTAAATCTGGAAAAATATATTCACTAACGTTTTGTCGGTGTTTGATAAGCTCTTTAAAACAGACGTGATTTGTACAAGACATTGTCATAATAACTAAGAAATACAGTATTGGGTGAATTCTTTAGAATACGGGGTAAGAGTACAGCCAGAAAGTAAAAAGGATTGAATTCGACACTCTCAGATATTCATACTAATTTAATTTTTTATTTTGCTACTTAAAAAATATAGTTAAGGCAGAAAAAAAAAACACAACAAATTTACAATATTTAAGTTCAGTATAGGGAAATCAATTTAAATATAAATAATATGATATGGTACATGTCTTGCTACCATAATGGGACCTCACTGGAGTCCGAAACAAGCTAGGTGGTGCTAGCCTTATTACTATGACAGAATTAGAGTCCCTTCAGATTTAATTTGAATTGCACATTATATGTTTGACCAGTCGTGTATGCTTATCGTTGTCAGGATGTTGTAAAGTACATAATAAAAAATATTCCAAAACATACAAATGAGGCCGCTCTTACCTTTATGGATCATTTGGGAAAATTAGGTGATACGTGCTCAACTGCTAACTTCTGTTATAGTAGTATAAGATTTAGAATGTTAACGAAAAGTACCGAGTCAGTTTCGGGTAACATACTGTGTTAAAGGATCTTCAAAAGGCTATATTGTTCTATGAATACATTCATATCACGCAAATATCAAATATCTACAGTCCTCAGTGAACAGCCAATCTGTATACAAAGGAATATATATATATATATATATATATATATATATATATATATATATATATATATATATATATATATATATATATATATATATATATATAGAGAGAGAGAGAGAGAGAGAGAGAGAGAGAGAGAGAGAGAGAGAGAAATGCCTTTGGATACAGATGAGGACTTGGACGATGTTTCAAAAATGTACTACATTGTAATTTGTTTTTCAGACACTCAAGGTAAAGACAAAGAAAAGAAAATGACTACGCTAATATTGGCGTTTGTAACACTATTACTCTTGAAGACTGCTAAAGGTATGATATAACCTATTCACAAAATGTTGTTGTGCAGCAAACGAATGAATCAACAAGGTCCATGAGACCAGGTTTTTGTCTAGTTGACGACGAAACAGGCAGAGGACGTTATACTTAATTGCAGATTATTGTTCAATTTCACGCTTACGATATATACTAAGAAATAATGTTAAGACAAAAATGAGACAGATTCTATCATTTTATTACAGTAAAGACTCTCATTATAAGCTAAAGGTTTGAATTTAGTATACTTTGCTTTTGCTAATCCAAATAAAACAAACGGAAGATACTTTAAGTGCGACACTATTGTACTCACGTACCTGATTTTTATTCTATTTTCAAATTCTCTATTCGTCTTATCTGTGCCAAACTTGCAAAAATCAAGAGTCACATGCCTGAAGTTTGCACAGCAGCAACGTTTTAGCTGACGTTTTCTCAGTCCTAAAACCTTGTGTAGGTTTATCGTGGCACCATCGAACATGCCAATTTTATAAGCGAAATATAGAGTATTTTACACTCTATAATCTGTTGTCACGGCTATTCCATCTGTTTTGAGGCATTTTACAGGTACTTTTCCAGTCCATAGAGATTGTGGGTGATACAGAGAATTGCTGTTTGTCGCCAAATACGCAACTCATTGGAGATTATTACTGTAAATGCTAAGATAAACAAAACTTTCAGAACAAAGAAACTCCCGACAAATGTGTATATTTATTATTTGTCTGTTGGTATAATTATAAAAATAAATAATATACATTAATTATTATTCCAATGACTTGCTTAGTGCATATTATTAATATGTCAATTATTTTGTGATGTTAAACATCGAGGATAAACAATCGTATATTTTATCATTTGTTCATCAAGGTCAAAGCTGTGATAGTAGTTACGACGTTTTACCTGACTTGGAAAACCGAGATCAAAGCTATGTTCTTTTAGAGAATGGACCCGAAGATTCTGACGGAGTTCTCGAAAACAAATGGTATTGTGTCAAAGACTGGAATATGCCAAATGAACATACAAATTTGAAGATTGGTTCTTGTGGGACCAACAACCCTGTCTGGATGCAAGGTCTGTGTTTGGTTCAAAGTGTTATTTAATGCAGTTGAGTTTTAGTTTCAATTTGACCACATATTAGGTCGTTTTAAATCTTTAAACAATTGTTGTAGTCTTTTTCACGTAATTACAAATTATATTAAGTTTGACGAGATATTAATTAAAATATAGCCTGACTCACTAGTGTTATTAAATGGTTATAAAGCAAATTTCAATATTAGCGCAATGTTATACAAAGATATAAATGCAATGTAAGTATTTTATAAAATATGCATAAAAGTCCTTCTTTATCTCAGGCACAGTTCCGAATGTGGAAGATGACGTAATTACACGTACAGTATGCATAATGTCCTACGATAGTTTCTGTTCGGCTTGGACAACAGTAGAAGTGCGTAACTGTGGCAACCATATGATTTACAAACTGGGTTCGCTCAAGAGAGGCCGGTACTGCTTCAGTGAGTAGAATGTATTCTTATCTATAAATCTGCCAACCCCAATGAATAGATACATATTTACATGCCACACACATTGATGTATGCATACCCAATTGCATACGTACACACACACATACATACATACATACATACATACATACATACATACATACATACATACATACATACATACATAGCCATTACGATTTGGGAAGGCCCAGGTGTTTTAAGATATGGGACAGGCTTATAAAACCATAAGTGCACCCTGAAAGCAGTCTTAAACTGTGTATAATTTTCATACGCATGTTAGGCTAAGTATTAGACGGTTGAGAATAGATCAATGTATGGTTTATTTAAAAACATAGGATTGCATCTACTGCGGTCTGAGAGGATGGCTACAGGGGACAGTGGACAATACCCCCTGTCCCGGAATCCGGCCATCTATACATTCATATGTATGCATTCATTTTCCCGATACTATTAATATACATGTGCAAGAGTCTAGTGGATATTCCTTGGCTAGATAGTGCACACAGACTACATCTATATCATACTTTGTTTGTTTCCGGTTCAATTTTAATAACGCTCTAAAATAGACTTTAATTCTTTACCTCTCTCTCTCTCTCTCTCTCTCTCTCTCTCTCTCTCTCTCTCTCTCTCTCTGCATATTCTAGCTATAAGTTGATTGATATGGATTTTTTTCGTAACATCATCATGGAGCTAAAAACACGTATCTGGTGGATGGGGCAATTAAATACCTCATTGTGTTACTAAATGAGTAAAGTTTAGTTTCTTTATGTGTCTATCTGTTTTTGTCATTTTGTTAATAACCTTGTTAAGAGAATCCCTAACTGAATGGCATATTTTTCTTTGCAAGAGGTAATGTTCAGATGGGGTTTTATGTTATGAACAGCCAATAAATATCCTACTTAAATTCAGTACTTTTCTTTTCTCTAGACAAGCCTAAATTTGATGAAGGTGAGTAAACACTATGTCACGCATTTCTATTTGCCGTCTCTTAGGGAATAATATACTTAATATTTTATCCGAAAAAAAATGAAATCGCTTCATTGAATAAGCACGCATGTTTGTATCAATTCATAATAGTTAAAGGTTTACAATATGGCTAAATAATGCATTTGCTCCCAAGTTTCATTATTAAATTCATATATATCTGTCAATTTTTTTTTAAATGAGAGTACTTTGAAGACTAATGCCTTTAATTTGACAATATTTTATAATTTGTTTCCTGATTGTTCACTAAGCATGTCCAATCAAATATAACTGGTTTTCACGCAAGTACGTAAATTGGTACGATGTATGAAAAAAATAATGTTCAAGTGTCAATGAAAGATTGGGAAACAATTATTATTCAGGGCTAAATAGGTCGACTGTGGTCAAAACAATTGTAAAAAACAGGCACTATGAATCCGTTTTGGCATGTCAGCAGATAGATAATGGCAGTCAACCTATAAATGAAAGACAGTCCAAATCATTATTGCATGAGAATGCATAATTAAGTCCATACCTATATGATGTCAGTTGATAGTATGCCAAATGAAATAAAATATTAGTAATGTCTTCAATTGTTATGCTAAGCACTCTGTTTGTTTCTATAACACTGTCAGATGAATAAAGATATTACTATGAGGCATGTGAAAATACTAATAAGTGTGGGTTTAGTGCTCCGGCATTTAAGTTTCCAGCGCAACCTAGAACATACATAATCATAAAGTAAAAAAGAAAACCATTTTTACTTATCAGGTTTAAATGTTTGCAAATTAAATTATAAATACATATATATCAATAAAAGTCATTTCTTGATTTGTTTAAAAACTATTTCTAGATAGTTTGAATGTTAACTAAGCTGAAACACCTATATATGCACGCCGATGATCTTTTGTCCTCTTTCATTTGTATTTGCCATATAGAAAAAGCTCTATCATCCAGGCCAGAAGTTAAAAGTTACCTCACGTTCGTACAGGCGACGAGTGATGAAACCAAAGAAGTTGTCCAGAATCCAAAGCTGTTTTTCTCATGTGAATTTGCTAGAAGCAGGGATGAGAAAATGTTCTACCAGATCGTTTGGTATATATTATGATACTTCAGTATAAACCCTCTTTCAAGGCTGATATGGTCATTTTATCCAGCTATATCGGCCTTTATTTAGTTCCATGTATGTTTTTAAAATTATTTCATAGCAGATGTGAAACATGTTTTTGTTCTTTGCTCATGAAAGGGAACTTGGGGAAAAAAAAGTCTTGTCTCTCTGAAAGGGCAAATGTACCACCACAGAGGTTTCATTGAGTCATGGGTAACAATATCATCGTATGAAAAATGGTGTTAAACCACAAGAAAAGAAACAGTAATATCAAGGGTATTGCTTAATCAAAAGCATCAATGGATCTGTTAATGATACCTTTAACGCAGTGATTACAGCATGCCCATGCTACTAGAGCTAACAGTATATCCACAACAGTCGTACAGGACAGCGTCCAGGGTGGCAGACTGAGAGATGGACAGCGAAAAAAGTGGATTGATAACATCACAGAATGGACCAGGGATTTTTGTTGTGGAGACAAGGGCATTGGGACATGATTGAGATAAGTGTAGATAACTGGTTAGATGTTTAGAAGCACAGCGCTTCGATCACACTAATGATGATGATGATGATGATGCCGATGGTGATGATGATGATGATGATTCTTTATTCGTTAGCGTGAGACAGGGTATATCTGTATCATAGAATCTACACTATAAACAAGCTAAATTGAATTTTAACTTACAGAAGTAAATAAACTTGCCCCTGTTTACAGACGAATGTGGAAATAAACTGGTTTATCCGCTTACGGATCTAACGCGGTAAATATGTGACGTAAATACTACTTACAAAATAATTTAACAGCTTCAGTACAGTCTACTGTTCCAAATCAAAAACTGCAAATATCCGGTGACAAATACATTCAAGTAAATATGTCAATGTATGCATCCTGTAGTCCTCTTTTCACTTGAATTTCGCAACAATGTAATGTTAAGTTTTGAATATGACATTTTGTTTTATAGGGTAAAAATGGATCGTGTAATATAGGCCTACTCTCACCAGTGCTGTATACCGTATCACATAATATGACGTCACACTCTTACAATATTATGTGTATTCGAATGGACTCTTGTTCTTTATGTATTTTTTGTTAAAAAGGACTAATTGATGCAAATTATCTCAAATGTATGTATGTATGTATGTATGTATGTATGTATGTATGTATGTATGTATGTATGTATGTATGTATGTATGTATGTATGTATGTATGTAGGTAGGTAGGTAGGTAGGTAGGTAGGTAGGCAGGCAGGCAGGCAGGCAGGCAGGTAGGTAGGTAGTTAGGTAGGTAGGTATATATGTGTGTATACATATCCCTTCTTGAGACATGGACAGCAGATTTATTAAATAACTTATTTATCATGTTCCTATACAAAAAGTATTTAACATAATTAATTTGGCAAAGGATGTTTGCTTATTATGTTTGGTTTGCATCAGTATTTTAATAAAATCTTTTGAAGATTAGCCTGTATTTATGATTTTCCTTGGTACTTATAGGGTTAGAGATGAATGGATCAAGTTTTCTCTTTTAATGAGCTAATTTAGACATCTATATCTTTCAATAACCGTAAATTCTCTGAGTATTTTTGCAATGTTGATGAGTAGTAACAACTTCATATCAAGAGGTTGTACAACTATTTCTATAATATTTTAGTATTACCAAGTTTTTTTACATCATTCTTCAAATTTGACAAAAACAAATGGGGATGTTAATGATTGCGTGGAAGAGTATGACAGTACTGACGAGTATAATAATAATAATAATAATAATAATAATAATAATAATAATAATAATAATAATAATAATAACAATAATAATAATAATAATAAGAAGAAGAAGCATGAAAAGAAGAAGAAGAATATAAAGAAGCATAACATGAAGACAAAAGAGAAAGATGATGAGGATGATAATATTATTATTAGGAGTAGTAGTAGTAGCAGTAGTAGTAGCAGTAGCAACAGTAGTACTAGTAGCAACAACAATAGTAGTAGCAGCAGTAGCAATAATAGAAGTAGCAATATCAATAGTAATAGCAGTAGCAGTATTAGTATTAGTACTATTAGTAGTCGTAGCAGTATCAGTAGTAGTAGTAGCAGTAGCAGCAGTAGTAGTAGTAGCAGTAATAGTAGTAGTAGTAGCAGTAGTAGTAGTAGTAGTAGTAGTAGTAGTAGTATTAGGAGTAGTCGTAGTTGTAGTAGTGGTATTACTAGGAGAAGTTAATTTTATTTTAGTTGTTGGTGCTGTAATTTAATTAATAAGAACACTGTCATTGTAATATAAATCGGAGAATTAGAACTAAAAACCAAATTAGATAAGACTGAATTTATTTGTTTTTGTTTCCATTTACTTCTCTTTTCTTTCTCTGAAGGTTCGTCAATGACGAGGTGATTATGAAAACAGATCCCATGCCATATAGTAAAATAGAAAACGCTAACCTCACCGAAGATGAACTCAGAAGTAGGGGTTTTAAGTTAGATATAAACGTAAGTACATCACAACTATATAAATATGAAACGCTTGAAAATGACCCATGTTGAAAAGACAGCAGTTCTGATTTCTGGTGGAATACTTTTGTAACATATAATTTAGGTATTTGGTCACAAGCAATTTAAAAATCATCAATTTGCTTTGGTATCCCGGAAAATTAATTTAAAAAATGTTAAGATTAGTTCTTCGTTTTTAATTGTCAAATGTTATGTTCATGATTTCATCCACCTTCTCCTTCTAATGCAGATATTTGCATGTAACTAACAATGAGTGTTAACCAGTCAAATGAACAATGGCTAACGAAACCAAATGTTGGTATGATATACGGAAAACATAATTAATATTTTGTGTCTTTCTTGTATTGATTATATGTAGTATGACTAAATGTAACCACTAATGACCAAAACACGAGCATTATAAAATATAGAGATAATAACATATACAGGAAACTTAAATATTATGTGATCAACAATAGCACAGGTAGAGTAAATGATTAAAGTCGACATTATTGGCACAATTCTAGCGTCTTAAACTAAGTAACAGAAACGAGCAAAAAGGTTGAAGTTTTAATTTGTTTTAAACAACAACAATATTTTTCTCTTTAATATAAAGTAGAAACTCCAAATGTTTTGAGCATTCCAAATGAATTCCAAATAAATTCCAATCTTGAAGGTACTGATGTACCATTAGCCTTGTTGATATTCAAACAGTATTAATGTATCACAGTTATATAATCCTAAATGTCTCAAAATAGCAATAATCCCAAAATAGTGATTTACCCAAAAGTATTATTCTTCACCTTGCAATTCTAGCAAATACTTTACAAATATTAAATCGCAATATTAACAGAAGTACAACTAAAGGTGAGTTTTCTAAAGTTAGATGTTAAGTTATGAATAAATAACGTTTGTTCTTTACCTCTTATTACAAAACACTGAGTGCCAATATGAAAACCAGGATGAGGGTCAGATTTTCATTTCTAGATCATTGTAGACTGTAAACAATATCAGTTTATTACTAAATATTTGGTAAAAAACATGTAAACTTTTAGGTATTTCAGGATTTTCCCAGGAGAACATCAATGTTCTGAACTCAGATCCAATAAATGTATGTACCTTCGAATAATAATGTTTTTAAAATATAACCTAAAAGCATAGACAATAACTAGATATGCAGTATGTTGTTTAGAAATGACATTAATAAGGTAGACTCAAGACTTGTCTATAATTGTGGACATTAGGTAAATTACCATGCAAATTAAATATACATAAAACATAATCAGTAACAAAAGCAAACACGCACAACAAATTATATATATATATATATATATATATATATATATATATATATATATATATATATATATATATATATATATATATATATACAATGTCGAAGGCATCGCAAATCTTTTTTTCTCCCATTTTCTTCGGAAACCTGTGCTTTTAAGCATGCTATTCTTAGTGTTCAGATGAATTCTTTTGCAATAGATTTTATCCCTTGACAAAGTGAATGAAATGCGATTTTTCTAAAAAACATTTGTGTCTAGATAAAGTGTGGTGTTGAGTACAGCGGCAGCATGTTCAAAGAAATGACAACGAGCCCCGAATTTTGGGCCGGAATAAAGGTAAGCAACATAAAGCAGTTACGTTTTATTTAATTGATGTACTGAGTTATTATTACATAGTTAAATAGTTATATACTCATAAATGTTTTGAGCATATCTTTTGAGAGGTGTCATTTAATATGTCTTCCATAGATATATATATATATAAACAGAGAGAGAGAGAGAATGAGAGAGATTGAGGAGAAATAATTATGAAAACTCGGCACACATATGATTCCTTAGAGAACAAGCCAAACTTAAAACTGGGTTCACGACGTTTTCGTCATGACAGTCATTATCTATCTATCTATCTATCTATTTTTCTATCTATCTATCTATCTATCTATCTATCTATCTATCTATCTATCTATCTGTTGCAAATGTGATTTTCAATTTGCATGGATATACAGTACCGGTTCGACAAGGAAGGTTTTCCTATTACCTGCTGTTTCATTTATCGCTACTAAGTTACATACACGTCAACACAAAATAAGCTAGATTAAATAAAATACATTAGTAGTAATAGAAGAAAAACCCAACATGAATGTGCTTTTAATGCCTAACTATTTTAAATTGATAATATATTTTCTCATTAATAAAAAAGTAAAGCATGTATATGTTTTCTGTAGGTACATGTCGAAACTGAAAAAGCGTGGGTCCGGAAAAATTGTCACGCACATACAGATCCCCATATGATTACTTTTGATCAAATGTAAGTCACTTAGATCTAAAAATGAAAAAATGTCTTGGTATTAATTTTAATTTATTTGCTTTGTCGATTCTCTTCTACATAAACGGCATTCTTAATCTGACGTATAGAAATTAATAGTATTGTGTCAAAGATAAAATTATTTTTAAATCTAGGCATGATTAACTATTTGAAACTTTAATCTTTGTAGAAAACGATATATTACAATAAAGTACGTTGAATCCAGAAATAGTTGCGATCCGATGTTCATACATAACTGCTAAATTTACAACGAGAATAATAAATTGAATTAAATTAATTTGTCAATTTAGTGCAGTCCATGAGGAGACGCGTAGTAATTTGTATATGTTATGGATGTTGCATATATTACTTATTTGAATTGCATAATATATATAATATGTACTTACTGGTATTTTTATATTGTTCAACCTAGAAACTACGAAAATCAGAACCTCGGTGAATTTGTTTTGTATCGACACACGACATTCAAGCAAGAGGTAGAGTTATGTGAAGAGTTTGTTAATATCCTCCGTTTATGCTATAATATAAATCAGATATCTACCTGTGAAGTGAATATCCTCCTCTATGCTATAATATAACTAGGATCTCTGGCTGTGAAGTGGATATCCTCCTTTATGCTATAATATAACTAGGATCTCTGGCTGTGAAGTGGATATCCTCCTTTATGCTATAATATAACTAGGATCTCTGGCTGTGAAGTGGATATCCTCCTTTATGCTATAATATAACTAGGATCTCTGGCTGTGAAGTGGATATCCTCCTCTATGCTATAATATAACTAGGATAACTATATGTGAAGTGGGAGCTGTGTTGTCACCAGTGTCGAAGCCACAAGTGACAATACAAAGGTGTTTCTACTTCACGGATGATATGTTTTCTTGCATCTATTATAACAACGTTGAGTTAAAAAAAAATAAAGGTAAGAGAATGACTTGCATGGATTTGTTTCCCCATTATATTAGATGCTTTTACGACCGCAATACTACATCGATGACTAAACTGCAACACTTTAACAATAGTTCTTCTATATGCTATACTTTAAATTCGGCTTAAAGACAGTTGCACACCGAAAAGAAAATATCGTTTTATTTTCATTAGTCTAGCTTATTAACAAAGAACACGCTGTCTTAGTGTTTATACTGTAGAAGCTGACGATTGTACTTTTCAATCATTCATTAATAATTAGATTTATTTACTCAGTCATTACTTTTATCTGTTCTTAAATATTAATATACAGTAGTATTATGTTTCGCTAATACTGTCATTTAAAAATATATACTTTTTTTAGATTTTTGTGAGGGTCTGAGGGAGGGAGAATTATTTTAAAGATCAACATACTCTGAAACGGTCCAAAATATCTACATCCATCAGGTTATGGTTGCCATTGTAAAGAATTAAAAGCTAAAACATAGTAGCGTGTCAGTTTGCTTTTTTAAGTTTTGCAAACCTTGGACTTTGGAGATTTCATACAGTGCCTAGAAAGCGAAGTTGGGACAATTACTCTAACTGTAATGAAACGAAACCTAAAAACAAAAAAAAAGTAAATAACAGGAATGACTGTTATCTGGAAATGATGAGAGAGAGAGAGAGAGAGAGAGAGAGAGAGAGAGAGAGAGAGAGAGAGAGAGAGAGTTATATCACCCATTCCTTTAAAAAAAATACTTGTTTCTGCAGAATAATAACTTTCACTCTTGGCAAGGAAATATATCTGAGCAACTTGCCATAATGAACTAGGAAAAAGCAACTCCTCCGTCAGCTATATAGAGAATAATTATATGCTTTATGATGAGTCCAACCATGCAGAAGACTTTTGAAACGAAATATTGTTACTCTATAAGAAATTAGTGCATATGAGACAAACAAATGGAGATATATGTAGCAGACAATATTAAATATTAATTTATTGTAACCTTGACAAGTTTGTGAGAGCAGTTTCATAATCTAATATATATCTATATAAACTTATTCATGACTGTAGGTCACAACAAAGAAGTAACTCTGAAAACAGCATCCATGAAAAGCGCATTCGAAACTTGGAGACTAATCTCAACTATTTAAATCTGAGTGCATTGAATATATGTTATATTCGCATTTTGCTAATGTGGTTATTTTTACACTTTAACCAGTCATACATGGCAAACAAAGAAAATAAAGTAATACAATCGACTGAACAAAACCATACGTTATTTACTATAGATAGTGGTGCAGCTACTGCTAATGTCTCTGACTTAGACGTCGAGTATTTTCCAAACTGACAGATCATCCATTAATGACAACTTGCACGATTCAGTTTTGGAAACTATCATAAATCAAAGTTTAGAAAAAGATATGATAAAAATGAAGAGGATATTTAATATAAAGAGCAGTGAAAATCTGACATAAATATTCAATATATATATATATATATATATATATATATATATATATATATATATATATATATATATATATATATATATATATATAGTGCATTTCATATTTGCAGGTTCAAATGAAAACTTATCGTTGCGGGGATGCGACGTGTGCCTGTGCTGCCTCGATAAGAGCAGGAGGAGAACTGTTCATCATCGATATATGCAACGGTCGGGTTCTAATAAAACATGCCTCCTGTAAAGAGAAAATAATGATCATACAAAAAATATATGACAATACATATGAGGTAATGCCAGGTCTTTCTTGCTTTAAAAAATACTGCTCATTATTGATTCATTCTCCACTTGTAGAGTTCAAGTCATAGCTTTATGGTTCCTTTTGTCATGCAAATGCCGCATTTTCAAAAGCAAATGCGTGAATATGTTCTTTTGTCTCATATAGTTGGATATTGTTCATTTTTTCTCTTTGTATCGTAAATGACCATGATGGAAACAGTAAAATAAATTATAAATTTTGTTCTAAATTTTAAAACTACGCGATTCATTGTACAACACTTTACTGTTCGTGTGCGTGTATTATTTGCAGTGTTCTCCAGCAAGCGTTTACTCTACACTATAAAAAAAACTATTAATGTCATGCTTTATGTCTTGTCCTCAGAGTATTCAGTCATTTCATCTCTTTTCATCTGAGAATTAGCTTTATTCCTGAGAACCGTCCTACTTTGGTTGCAAGTAATACCAAGTATAAGAAAAAGTAATGGAACAATATGAAGATGTTTAACTAATTATACAATTATCATCAAACCAATATTTCGTTTCGTTTCCTTTTTTTTCAGATACATATGCCACTCGGAACAATGGTTGTGGTGACTATTGGAAGCTGGCCAGATCCATTCGTCTTCCTGAATATAGATATCACACCGTCTGTGAAGGATGTTGGAAGAACAGTAGGACTTTGTGGCAAACTGAATGATGACGCGACAGACGACTTTACCACACCCAGTGGTATCATTGAATCCGATTTCAATGAATTTTCGATCTCTTGGAGGTATTTAAAAATGTTACACTCGAAAAAAATTCGGCATGTTTTACAATTAAAACAGATAATAAGTTAAACATTATGTTGTAGAACTCAGTATTTTTTTATGTTAGCCATACCCTCGCGACATGTCTAGTGAGGATGTAATTTCTATCAATGGCACGATTTAACATCTTAATTTAGTTGATACATCTTCATTAAACCAAATGTTCCATTTGGAAAATGATGCGTTGAAGAAAACATGAGATTTTGTTTTCTCTCTTACACGGTGAATATTTATTAGTCTATTATATCTTTTCTACATCATACAACCCGTGTTTAATTATCAGCTCGTTTATCCTGCATCAATGTATGAACAATATAGAAATTACCTTCATATAATGAAATCATAGCATTGAAATCTAACATTATGTTATTGTAAGGTAGTAATAGTAATATAATATCATGGTATATGCAACCACGGGAGACTAAAAGAGAACAAATCGAATATACCTAACCTCATTTAAAACAAAATAGAAGACACGCGAATGAGCTGATGAGGACATTTAAGTGAGTGACTGAGCCATCAAATCCAAAGAGATTGAGGTGGATTGCTATCATCGAAGTCTGCAAGAACCTAGTTCTGGCAAATCTTTGAGAACCTTTACAGTTATATCAAAAATAGCAAAATGTTCAGACGACTAATAATAACACACATAATAAGCACAGGTAAACTGAAACTTCCAATACGTCGGAAAAGGTAATGTATGCTTGGCATAATATAATAATGGTATCTGACGGTTGCAACAGCTATGTAGAAAATAACCAATAATAAAACAACTAATACTGACCTTTCAAACAAATAGTTTCGCGATGATCTCATTTATTAGATGTATATATTTATGTATGTAGGTAGGTAGGTAGGTAGGCAAGTAGGTCTGTCTGTCTGCCTGACTGCATTCATGCCTGCCTGCCTGCATCCATGCATGCATGCATGTATGCATGTATGTATGTATGTATGTATGTATGTATGTATTTATGTATGTATGTATGTATGTATGTATGTATAAATGTATGTATGTATGTCACTTTGTATAGTGTATAGTGATGTCTAGCAATGGGGCATCATGCCACAGACATGTAGCATGATGTCCCACTGAGTCACATTATCCTAATACCAGACCGACCAGTCATAACACTAACATCTTAATGCTGAAAGCCATGCGATGTAGCTGTTAGTACCATTTTTGTCTTCGGTATGACTAAGCCGTGGCCTACCGCTTTAACCACCAGGCCGTTAAGAGAGAGAGAGAGAGAGAGAGAGAGAGAGAGAGAGAGAGAGAGAGAGAGAGAGAGAGAGAGAGAATCAGCACGACCAATGTGGTTGAATAACATTCGCCAATCAGGTCAACTTCGAGATGTTTAATATTATCCTTATCATTAGTATATAATACATCAAATTATTCTTTATTTCTTTATTTATTATGCATCCTGTTCTTAGTGTTAGGAGACTATCTTTAATAACTGTAGCAATGTTTACAGAGAAATTGACCCATAATTATACATGTGAAAAATTTCCTTTAACCAAAAAATCAATGCTTATATATATATATATATATATATATATATATATATATATATATATATATATATATATATATATATATATATATATATATATAGGATCATGCTTCTATGTCATATTTACTTTTCTTTACTTTAATTCGTATTACAGATTAGATTACAGCGAATCCTTTCTGAATCCCAGCAATCATAATCCTTCAAACTGGGAAGACTCTCTCTATCTCTGCGCATGCCCATTTGAGAATGACTGGGAACCACTCTGTTCACCGGGGGAATACCTTGCTTGCACCAGTACGAAGGGGTTTCCAGGCAAACGGTATGACGACTGCAATGTGATATCGAGTCGTTCAAGAGTGTCTCAAACAAACGAAATGCATAGGATTCTTGCAAAAAGAGCATCAGACAGTGAAACATATCAAGAGCGACATCCATTATATAAGGTATTATAAACAGTTAACCCATTTATCTTGAGGTATACATTTTAGTAACCTGTTTTGATTTTGCTAAATAAGGTGAAATGTTCATGTCATTTCGAAGAGTATGTAATATGTCCTTATGTATAATATCATTAGGTGAAAACATTCTATTTGCTTTTCACACTGTTAGAGAGAGTATATTATGCCAAAATGACACACACTTTACTTCCGATGTAATTAATAGAATTGTAAAAGTCGGTTGTCAAAAATACGTTCCTTTCTGTTAAGTAAATTTGATCATCAAAAGGTTACAACAAATAATTAAACTATTGTTGTTTTTTTTTTCATTTGGCATCTCATAGACTAGTTTCAATTGCGTTTGGAGTGATGATGACGATTTGTTGAGCTGCTAACGAGGTCAATATATATTCCCATATGTCATTCAAGATTCATACAATGCCCCAGTTTGGAACATATTAAAAAATTAAACGGTTGTTTGAATCCACTTAAGTTATTGTACAAAAGATTGAATTATCGATTAGCCGAGGATGTGCCCAAGCAGTCTTATCAACTTGTGTGAGTGTCATATTAGCAGATTTATAATCCGAATTGCATTTTAGATTAAGTCAAGTACTGACTGAGAAGCCCCTGAATTCAAAACATTTACTTAAACTTAGAGCTTAAATGTTTCAAAGTGAAATATAATGTCAGTTGTGTCACAATTTATATTGGGGTGGGACTGGGTGGGCCCAGTAGTGCTTTATGAATGTTTATATCTTTAGAAAAGTCAGTTTCGAAGCTTAACCAGGAATGTCATTGGAGATGGGAGGAGGGTTAATGTGCTTGTGTGTGCTTTCGGGGGTCGGAACAAGTTTGCAAAGGTTTTCGTGAGCTCTGGCAAATAAAAGCAATTCCAGGGCATAGTATTAACCATTTAATTGATTAAAGAAAACTTACCTTATGAATCATTTGGGTTTGATTCGTGCCTAATAATGTGATCTGTTTCTGAACATTTATATGTATTTGTTTCCTGCATCAAAAGTCGACGTTACTAACTTGGTAGAGTATCGAACCCGTTACCCATATCTAGCAAAATCCATACCCTCACAAACAAGCCATTGAAATTCCTCTGTGAGTCTTTGGGAAACAAATATTTAGCACCAATTGCCACAGCCTGTTATAGTCAATGTGGTTATTGCTGAAAATGTATTAAAAAAAACAACCAGTAAACCTAACAACCATTTTGTACAGTGGCAACATTCATACATGTCCAACTTTAGATTCATTATGACACATAATAACAGAAATTCCATTAGTTGGGTATAACAAAAGAGAGAGGTGAAAACAAACAGAATATAAATGAGCTGAATTAAAACAAGCTGGTAGTTTTGGCGGATAAGTACATACAAAGGTGCATTAAAAGACAGAAGGGCACACACTCCATAACAAATATGTATAGGAATAGAAAGATAGAAATGTTGTTCTGTGTATTATTACGTATGTGTTCATTGAAACTTGTTTATTTACAATATATCTTTATTGCTTCATTTGTACATATCTTGGTGTGTTTTTTTTCCTCTGGTGGAAATCATATTTTGTGATTGTGCTTAACGATAAAACTGTCATTTGAAATACGGTTTATTGAAATATAATTCGTTTATTTATGTATCGACTTTGAGTAATGCATTTGTGCTTACTCAAGCTATATTTAGTTTTGACGTAAACTTATATTACTTTGAAAGAAACCAAACGTTTTATCAAAATATTCGTTTCTAGGCTTCCATAGTCAGTACGGTCTCGATTAATCAACTTTAACGCGTTTAGACAATTACGAATCTAAAGTCAATCATGTTAATCGAAAAGATGATAGCATGTTCTCATTGTAATTGGGGTAATACGTTACACTGTATGAAAAGTTGCCTTTACAAATATTTGTTATACCTAAATACAAGTAAAAGATGCAAAATGTATCAGTATCACATTTACAATATCTTTACATAACAAAAAGATGAAAGTTCATCTTTAGTCACTGTAAAGACTATAAAAGCAGTTGAGTTGTCTTTACAAAAAAAAAGCATTGAAAGTCTGACTTTACAGATATTAAATCCAAACTAAACTGCAAGCTTTTTGCCACATGCTTACATACTTTAAATAGTTTATCCACTTTGCTTCATTTAACTTAAGGACAGATGGTATAGTTAGGTCAATCAGTGAGATTTGTTTAATGGGACTGTTCCAGCAAAGATACAAGAAATCCAGATAAAAGAGAAAAATGATAACAATAACAAATGATCAATAGTTTAATACATTTATTGCAATCATTACATCAAAATGAACAGTTAACATCAGAATCAAACAGTATCTTAATTCATATGTTTTTATACATGATAATGGCCAATATTTATAAAAGAACAACAAAGGGGTGAAATAGCTATTAAAGAAAAGCAATCATTTGGGAAATACATTTTATTAATAACTCTATTGCCAAAAATATCTAACAACTAGTCAATGACACATTAATCAGTTCCATCTCTTGAAATCAATGAATTATTCTTTGTAAATTCTGAATGAGTCGTTTGCTTGGTGAAAACTTTACTCAGAAAATATTTCTGTGATTCTTGGATTTTATATTCCATCATAAGAAATGCCTTATAACAATTATGGAATACAAATTATATGAACTTGACTGTAAGTTATAAAATTCAAACTATAGGCTATAAACATGTTTAAATATAGAGTAGCATGATGCAGAAGCCGAGGTACTTGTATATCTAATAATCTCCAATATAGCCACATTGTTTAATATCAATAATGGTCCTTTACTTATTCCTCGTTCAGGCAAGTTATACATATGCAGTTCCATTACATTGTGTGTAATATCATGATACTTTCCATTTGAATTTATTTAGAGGTCAGCAGATAATTACACTATGGAGGAAGCAAAAGAAATTTGCGAGAAAATTTTCAAGGAAAGATGTCCAGAAGATTTGTTTGAGGGCCTTTCAAACAATATCATTAGCAGGGAAAGTGCAATACACGAATGTATTTTGGACCTTGTTGTGAGTATTAATTCACCACTATTAATACGTAACTAATTAGGGAGTATACTTATATTAGTTAAAGTCCCAATGCCGCTATTTATCATAAGTTACACCATTCGTCCAATCTAACTCAAGTTTGGAAGGAAGGAAATGATTTGCCTATAAAACTCTACCATAAACCGTTCTTTGCAATAATCAAGATTTTAGGTATCAACGACCTTCAAATATTTAATTTACAATTAAAAGATACCAACCCTTTATTGAGTCAACGAAGTCGCTCGAAATTCCGAGTTTTACCCTGAGTGCTCCTAAAGTCTTGATGTGATACATTCGACAAATTCCGTTAGTGACTAATCTAATAACAACAACATTCGCACGTTACGCACAAATGGATTCAAGAAGGAGTGGAGAGAGTATGGACTGTTTGGAAGACAAAGCGTGCATTAGATAAAACATATACGACAAGAATGAATATTGGCGATCAGCTTGGGCGTTACAAGATACATTGAATGGCAAACTGGGGCTGAAGACAATACGACACAGCGTGGTATTAGTTTCACAAGTTCACACGGTGATATGTTTAACTCATGTATGCCATCTTTCGATAGAAATTGGTTGTCCCACGGATTTTGCATATCGATATCGGATTAATTGTATATATGTTGCAACTAACAAGGTATCTCAGTCCGATGAAGAAATTACATGGCTCATAATGCAACGAAACGCCAAAATTATCTGATTTTAACGGAGCCGAATGATGATTTGGACCCATATCTTTCAAGATAGAATATTATTTAGATGATTTAATATCTATTATTTTTAGCACGTAACAGCTGCATTATCGCTTAAACATAATGTCAATTTTCTGTCAGGTTCATTCAAAATATAAGCAAAGTCTGGATCAGCGATACATTTGTATGAGGTGCCAGAAATCGGAATGATCCTGGTATGTCTGTTAAGTATTTTCCTGTATCAATTTATTATTTAAGACGATGCACCATCATATATGCTAACGTCTAGATTTATCTCCCTTTGAACTACATTACAAAATTGTAATGCATACTTTTTCTGGAGATGAACTTATCTGCAATTATATGGTTTTTCTACTACAAGAGAGAGAGAGAGAGAGAGAGAGAGAGAGAGAGAGAGAGAGAGAGAGAGAGAGAGAGAGAGAGAGCAATATGAATACTTTATGTGAAATATTTTGTTTTATATTAGTACAAATTTCATGATCATCTCTAACGCAGTGAGGATAATATTCGTTGATGTAGTGAGGATACTGTTACGTCTATTGGATTTAAATTATTATTTTTTTTTTTTAATGGAGACCTTCCAATTTACCTGCTGGTGATGAGTGGTCAGTGAATTATCAAATAGTAGTTCCAGAACCTTACAGACAGGAAATACTTAATCTGGCCCATGAAACTCCTTTGGCTGGTCATTTAGGGATTAATAAAATGTATCACAAGATCTTGACTCACTTCTATTGGCCAAAAATCAAAAGTGATGTTGCCAAATACTGTAGATCTTGTCATACTTGTCAAATGGTAGGAAAAACCAATCAGAAGATACCTAAGGATCATCTGCAACCTATTCCTGCCTTTGACGAATCATTTGGTAGAATTTTGGTAGATTGTGTAGGTCCTTTACCTAAGACCAAGTCAAGTAACCAATACCTGTTGACCATTATGTGTGCGTCAACAAGGTTTCCAGAGGCTATTCCGTTGAGGAATATAAAATATAATACAATAGTAAAAGCTTTGATAAAGTTTTTCACTCAGTATGGCCTTCCCAAATCTATTAAGTTTGATCAAGGTTCAAACTTCATGTCTGGAATTTTCCAACAAGTTATGAATGAATGTCCAATTCAGCAATTCAAGTTAAAAATGAAACTATGGGTTGAAAGAACTACAAGGAAGATAACTTTTGAGTCTGATGGTGGAGTTGTGTTACTCTTGTTCATTTTTCTTACTTTTCTTCAGATTAGATATTACGGCCCTTACAAAGTTATGAAGAAAATGAATTAGTTAAATTATAGTATTAGTTCTCCTGGGATCTAAATAAACTATCGGAGTACCAGTATATTGAAAGAGATAGCCATGTTAAATATGTAATTAATTTAGTGGTACCTGTCCCACTTAGTGAAGGAATATCATCGAATTATACTGACAATGGAGCGACAAATTGTTGGAAAAATCTAGACCAGAAACTTTCATATTTGCAAGTGCAAGAAAGAAATGAACTGAAAGTTATTATTATTATAGGAGCATTTATGTCCAGATATTCTTACAAGGACAAACAAAATTTTCATGACGTTGAAATTGAAAATTCAAAACAGCATCCATGCAGGATGAGTCCACTCAAACAGGAATACTTGAAAAAGGAAATTCAATATTTGCTGGAGAATGATTTTATCGAGCCCAGTATAAGTGATTGGAGTTCACCATGCATACTTGTTCCAAAACCAGATAAAACTTTCCGTATGTGCAATGATTATAGGAAGGTAAACAGTGACAAAAAACAGATTCATTCCCATTACCAAGAAAATTGTATTGATAATATTGGGAATGCCAAGTATGTCACCAAATTTTGACCTTCTGAAAGGATTTTGGCAGATTCCACTACGGAAAGAGCAAAGAAAAACTCAACATTGTGACTCCAAATGGGCTCTACCAAAAATAAAGAAAGTCCATTTCAACGTCTCATAAAAATGTTCATCACTGGTCTAGAAATTTGTGACGTCATCATCTACAACGACACCTGGATAGAATATCAAGTAACAATTCGAAAATTCTTTGACAGACTCACTAATGCGTGTCTGACTGTTAATTTATTTAAAAGTGAGTTCTGCCCTGCTAGAGTGGCTTTCTTGGGACATTTTGTGGGACATGAACAAATTAAAAGGTTGAGGCTATATCTTGATAATATAATTGCAGACGCTCTTTCCCGTGTATAACAAGTTATTATACTGTGTAATTTAGACTAGTTATTTTAACCTCAGATGTAAATTGGTTTGTGATAAAAAGAAAGTTTTATCATATAAACCTTTCTTTTTATTTTATGGGGGAAGGTGTTACGTCTATTGGATTTAAATTATTTTTTTTTAATTGTTAAATCCAAATTTGTCATTTAGGGTTTAATATTCATTAATTGGGAGATTTTTCTGGAAAAATTCAGGCTGATTTAGACTAGCTGTAAACACAGGTCGACCTTGGCTTGTTGACCTAATTCCTGACCCTGCTTTAGACATTGTCAACAAGCTTCTAAAACTATTGGTTAATTTCATGGACAACTTTTTATTTTTAGTTTTTGGGGGTGGGAAATATCTAGATCTTTCTTTGAGTAGGTGATTTAGTGAAGGTAGCCTCTTTCTGTGACCTTCCATGAACTTCCATAAAATCACGCGATCACTTGTTTACTTAAGAAAAAACAGGTATATAAATTATTGTTTGGGATAGAACATTTCAGTAGAATCTGGGCTTTTTTAAAGTTAATAGTTGTGTTTTTATGTTTGAGTTATAATTTTAATTACCTTGTACTGGACATTGTGTCAATTCATTAAAGCAAGTGGATTTATTTATTTATTTGGAGGAGAAAACATGTGCTCATAATTTCATTTGGATGATAATAAAACAAGAACTGCATCACGTGACATTGTCAGCCATTTTGGATTACATTGTCAAGATGCGAACCTGGAACTATTAGAACATTTATTTATCAGGACTCTTGCAATTCCATTAGTGGATTATTTTTGTGAATTCTATATCGGATTAATGTTGGATTTGATTCTCTAAAACCGTAAGTTTATTTATTTAATGAAAATAATTGTACTTAATAAATTCTTTGTTCAAGTTATACAAGCTTGTTAGTTTTCACTCTTTCTGTGTTGCTGCTTATTTGAGCCTAGGCACGTAACAATACAATGTATTGAGTATAAAATGTCTAATTATCTGATGTGGTGAGGATATAATGTAATATTCTCTGATGTAGTGAGGATAAAATGTAGATATTTGTCTGAAAATCAGAGTGTGCCTTAGAACATTCTAAGTATAACGTTTTTGATCAATGAGATTATTTTGCTTTCAGATCATAGGCGACCTAAAAATGGCTAATAGTCATTGTTCCAGTTTAATAGCTGAGACGGAAAGATATGTAAGAAAAGACAGCATATTTACAAGCACCCGCCGCAGCCTAGTCAGTCCATTCTACGATAAGGCTTGCATACATAACTGCAACGGGAATGGAAATTGCGTCAATGGTTTATACATTACTATCGTATATACCGCAAGTTTTTAATGAATTACTGTACAAAATTGTTTCAGGCAACATCTGTTTCCTTTCAGGTAGCTGATGCCTGGTGCATAGATTTGTTATTATTGCAAAGACTTAAAATGTACTTTTATATATATATATATATATATAATTTACCTGCACCTCTAAGATAGTATGAAAAGTGTTGCCTTTTTCATACCAATTTGTTACGCTGCTGAGCATAGTTACGCCAAAAACAATATTGCGCAAAAGTATTTTGTAAATATACATTTTTCACCTTTTTGTATTAAATACTGTTTTAAGCGTTTATGCAGGAGTGAACCTTTAGGTGTGTCAATGATGCGACTTACGTCCTGCAAACCTTAACGTAAACTGACCGTCAGGCACATTATAAATAAAACGGTTCAATGAGTGCTTCTTTTCATCGTGCTTTTATATCATTTCGAGTACAGACTTGCATATGAAAGAGTGTGAGTGTGCGTGATTTTGGATTTTTAACGTAGCCTTAACAATGTTTCAGTCATATCACTACGATGTCTGAAGTGTGGCAGTTTATAGTGATATCTAACAGTGGGGTGTCATGCTGCAGACATGTAGCATCACGTCCGACTTAGTCACATTATCCTGACACCAGGCCGACCAGTCTTAACACTAATTTCTTAATGCTGAGTACAAAGCCGACCTGTCCTAACACTCTCCTCTTAAAGCTGAGTGCCAAGCGAGGCAACTGTTAGTATCATGTTTGTAAGTCTTTGGTATGACTTGGCTGGGGATCGAACCCACGACCTCCTACATCCGAGTCGCACGCTCTAACCACTAGGCCACCAGAGCTGTTTGTTAAATCAGTAAGTTTTATATATAATGTATAATGTATTTGAGAGAGAAATTAAATTGGTTACGCATATCCTTTAAAACTTTAAACCCTCGACTCTAAAACACTTACAGTGTAACAATGTTTATATGTATTGTTTGAATAATAAATAGAGAAAAATATGGATTAAAAACATGGATCGTTATATTAATTATGATCGTATAGTCGTACAATATACTGTTTTTAAACCTTTGCAGGAAGGTGCATATGTTATCCGCCCTACTATGGAACAGATTGCTCTATTTCCATAAAGGACCTACCTCATGTTTTAGATACTTACAGTGGAGGACTGTGCTCTATCAGCCATGATGAATGTTGTGGATCTATCTCTATATATGGACTACGGTTCGTGTCTGGAGTAACAACACAACAAATCATAACATTTGAGGTAAAACAAGGAGATCATTGTGACATTGATGGAGCATCTAACAGTCAGTACTGTGTATAAATTCTATAAAATTTACGATTCATTAAATGACTTGAGAGTAATGAGGAATAAAGGAATAATTATTGTTTTTGACAATTAAATGCATTTATTGGTAATTACCACATAACATATATGAGTCTGATGAATTTTAAACTTAAGCATCGTATCAAAATTGAAACTCGATAAAGTCTTACCTTTTTAATCTTATCAAAGACTTGCATTTTTATGTTTTCGAAAGGTCTTTGCAAATGGAAAAGTTGAAATTCAAGATAAGCTCGTGAAAGATCTCCAAATAATCAATGCTTTCGAAGCAGTAATGGATGTTCCTTGCAAATATCCAGAGCAAAGAGCTGCACGTTCTGATGACGACGGATCCTTGTCTCTAGCGTATGGAGTAACGGTATCTTTAAGCAATGACGGATTCAATTACGGTGCGGCACAATCCTTTTACGTCTTTGATACTAAGTGCCAGGGATTTAAAAAGAGCAAAATTGGATATTTCTTCTACATACTGGTCAGTACAAAAAAGCATAATATTTGAAATTTAAATGAGTTTGACAAATTATCTTTCTTGCCAAATCAGAAAATTCTATTTTCCAGAACAAGTACACTAAAAGCCACTTTCGTCAACAGCTGTCACCTTTAGTTGTATGAAAACTTTGCTTTATGATTAGTAAAGACACAATATATATATATATATATATATATATATATATATATATATATATATATATATATATATGTGTGTGTGTGTGTGTGTGTGTGTGTGTGTGTTGTATATATATTATCACTATTTTCTCAATCTAACATGTATTATTTAGAGAAATGCAACTCCTAGTCCATGTGTTGCAGTATTAGATGAATGTACCATTACATAACCAGTCACATTACATGGCGATATCCAATGGGAGTAGGACTATTCCTTGCAGCAAATATGCCCATGAGCTATTTTCAGGATTAGATTGTCTAACTGATATGCATTGTCCGAATGTATTGTAGACTTAACTACAATTTGTCATGATAAAATTAATCTAATGTCAAAACAAACAATAAGATGATTAAATACAAGCTGATACATGACTCGGAGATCCGAGAAAACTACGCACGCCCGGTTTTGTCGCTGTATCACCCTGCGTTCAAGATTCTACTAATTGCTGCATTTTCCTAAATTAAATTAAATTTTATTGAAATGCTCTTATATCTTTCACGATTGTTTTTTCTTTAAATAGTAAGGATTTGACGTTAAACGTTGCATATAACTACTTGTACAACTTCCAGAATATTGTGAGAAATTAATGTCTCAGGCATTGAACGAAGAATGGGACGATGGTATTTCAGCACAAGTTATACCACCCAACCACCCCAAAAACTACAAAATAATAATAATAATAATAATAATAATAATAATAATAATAATAATAATAATAATAATAAATAACAAAATAAATAAATAATGGCACCGGGATATATTTGCTACTACAAGTTAACTCCGAATTCTGGTTATCGACATTAATAAGTGCTCAACGTGCAAAACAGAATGAGCAAGATAGTTGGGATGAAAATGTTGAAGTGACATTTGTTTGCTTGTTAGTTCATTCAGCGGAATGGAGTTTGTATGACATTTTCTATTTCTTCAAAGGATGGAACATGCTATATTGATGGGGTCTGCTATTCAAAAGACGAGATTAGTCGGTTTGATGTTTGCAAGCGGTGCCGACCTGAAAAGGATCCCTATTCATTCACTATAGGTAATTGTATTACTTTCCTTGTTCTAAAATAGGCACATACCATTAGTTAGATGGACATATACCATTAGTTAAATGGCCACATACCATTAGTTAAATGGACACATACGATTAATTAAATGGACACCTACCATTAGTTAAATGGCCCAATACCATTAGTTAAATGGGCACATACCATTAGTTACATAGACATATACTATTAATTAAATAGACACATACCATTAGTTAAATAGACACATACCATTAGTTAAATAGACACATACCATTAGTTAGATGGACATATAACATTAGGTATATATACATATACCATTAGTTAGAAAGACACGTACCATTAGTTAAATGGACACATACAATTAGTTAGATGGACACATACCATTAGTTAGATGGACACACACAATTAGTTAGATGGACACATACAATCAGTTAGATGGACACATACCATTAGGTAGATGCACACATATCATTAGTTAGATGGACACATATGATTAGTTAAATCGACATATACCATTAGTTAGAAAGACACGTACCATTAGTTAAATGGACACATACAATTAGTTAGATGGACACATACCATTAGTTAGATGGACACACACAATTAGTTAGATGGACACATACAATCAGTTAGATGGACACATACCATTAGGTAGATGCACACATATCATTAGTTAGATGGACACATATGATTAGTTAAATCGACATATACCATTAGTTAGATGGACACATACAATTAGTTAGATGGACACATACCATTAGTTAAACGAACACATACATTAATTAGATGGACACATGTCATTAATTAGATGGACACATACCATTAGTTAAACGGACACATACCATTAGTTAAACGGACACATACCATTAGTTAAACGGACACATACCATTAGTTAAACGGACACATACCATTAGTTAGATGGACACATACAATTAGTTAGATGAACACATACAGTTAGTTAGATGGACACATACCATTAGTTAGATGGACACATACCATTAGTTAGATGGACACATATGATTAGTTAAATCGACACATACAATTAGATAGATGGACACATTCCATTAGTTAGATGGACACATATGATTAGTTAAATCGACATATTCCATTAGTTAGATGGTCACATACCATTAGTTAGATGGACACATACAATTAGTTAGATGGACACATACCATTAGTTAAACGGACACATACATTAGTTAGATGGACACATGTCATTGATTAAATGGACACATACCATTAGTTAAACGGACACATACCATTAATTAGATGGACACATACCATTAGTTAAACGGACACATACCATTAGTTAGATGGATACATGCCATTAATTAGATGGACACATACCATTAGTTAAACGGACACATACCATTAGTTAAACGGATACATACCATTAGTTAAACGGACACATACCATTAGTTAAACGGACACATACCATTAGTTAAACGGACACATACCATTAGTTAGATGGACACATACCATCATTTAGATGGACACATACCATTAGTTAGATGGACACATACCATTAGTTAGATGGACACATACAGTTAGTTAGATGGACACATACCATTAATTAGATGGACATTACAATTAGATAGATGGACACATACCATTAGTTAGATGGACACATATGATTAGTTAAATCGACATATACCATTAGTTAGATGGACATATATCATTAGTAAGATGGACACATACCATTAGTTAGATGGACACATACCGTTAGTTAAACGGACACATTTCATTAGTTAGATGGACACATGCCATTAATTAGATGGACACATACCATTAGTTAAACGGACGCATACCATTAGTGAGATGGAAACATACCATTAATTAGATGGACTCATACCATTAGTGAGATGGCATATACCATTAGTTAGATGGATACATACCATTAGTGAGATGGCACATACCATTGATTAGATGGACATATTCCATTAGTTCCATTAATGGACACATACCATTAGTTAGATGGACACATATGATTAGTTAAATCGACACATACAATTAGATAGATGGACACATACAATTAGTTAGATGGACACATATGATTAGTTAAATCGACATATTCCATTAGTTAGATGGACACATACCATTAGTTAAACGGACACATACCATTATTTAGATGGACACATACCATTAGTTAAACGGACACATACCATTAGTTAGATGGATACATGCCATTAATTAGATGGACACATACCATTAGTTAAACGGACACATACCATTAGATAGATGGACACATACCATTAGTTAAACGGATACATACCATTAGTTAAACGGACACATACCATTAGTTAGATGGACACATACCATTAGTTAGATGGACACATACAATTAGATAGATGGACACATACCATTAGTTAGATGTACACATATGATTAGTTAAATCGACATATACCATTAGTTAGATGGACATATATCATTAGTAAGATGGACACATACCATTTGTTAGATGGACACATACCGTTAGTTAAACGGACACATACAGTTAGTTAGATGGACACATACCATAAGTTAGATGGACACATACAATTAGATAGATGGACACATACCATTAGTTAGATGGACACATATGATTAGTTAAATCGACATATACCATTAGTTAGATGGACATATATCATTAGTAAGATGGACACATACCATTTGTTAGATGGACACATACCGTTAGTTTAACGGACACATATCATTAGTTAGATGGACACATGCCATTAATTAGATGGACACATACCATTAGTTAAACGGACGCATACCACTAGTGAGATGGAAACATACCATTAATTAGATGGGCACATACCATTAATTAAACGGACACATACCATTAGTGAGATGGCACATACCATTAATTAGATGGATACATACCATTAGTGAGATGGCATATACCATTAGTTAGATGGACGCATACCATTAGTGAGATGGACACATACCATTAGTGAGATGGACACATAGAATGTTCTCTTTATTCTGTATAACCAGCCGCTCTCAAGTGTCATAGATCATCACCCAGTGTCGCACCAATTGTATTCTGATGACACCGAAATATACAAGTCTAGCCACCGAACTGAAGTTGATGCTACCATCCTTGGAGTAGAGAAGTGCATTTCTGATGTGAAATCATGAATGACATGTAATAAGCTGCAAATGAGTGATGATTAAACTGAGGCTATTCTGATCAAAACACAAAGACTTTCTCATTCACATCCTTTACCTCAGGCAATAAATATCAGCAACACCAACTTTAAATTCTCACAGTCAGTGCAGAACCTAGGCTTTACTCTAGACAGTACTCTCACATTGCACCAACATGTCATTAACATATGCAAGGTTGCATATCTTGAATTGAGACGCATCAGTTCCATTCGTAAATATCTTTCAGTTGATGCCACTAAAGCACTTGTGTGTTCATTAGTACTTTCAAGATTGGACTATTGTAACTCACTTCTGTCAGGTTCGTCACAATATTTGCTCCAGAAACTTCAAGAAGTTCAAAACACAGCTGCACGGATCATCTTTAAAGTACCTCGTTCAGAGCACACCTCACCACTGCTCTGTACCCCACACTGGCTATCAATTCGATACAGAATCAAACACAAAATTTGTTCTTTGTGCTATGTTTCAATGACAGACTCCAATTCAACATACCTATCCAGCCCCACCATTGTGTATACATCAGCTAGATCCTTACGCTCTTCTTCTGATAATCGTATACTCATTGTTCCCAAGGTGAAAACAAAGTCATATGGACAATGTTCGTTTGCACACCGTGGCCCGGCGACGTAGAACGAATTGCCCATTGAAATTAGACACAAAGACACAATGGTCCCATTTAAGAGTGCTTTTGAGACTCACCTGTTTTGACTGCAGGGACAAACCTAGCGACCTAATCATGTTTTGTATCTGATATGTTTTCAGCATGCTTTTATGTTTTCCAATTTCATTGTTTTGTCATTTGTTGTTCTGTAGTGTAGTCATATCAATATTGATGGTGTAAAGCGCTTAGAGCTTCGAAAGATTAGGCGCTATACAAAGTCCTCATTATTATTTTTATTATTATTATTATTATTATTATTATTATTATTATTATACCATTAGTTGAACGGACACATACCATTAGTGAGATGGACACATACACTTAGTTAAATGAACACATACCATTAATTAGATGGACACATACCATTAGTGAGATGGACACTTACCATTAGTTAAATGGACACATACCATTAGTTAAACGGACACATACCATTAGGTAAACGGACACATACCATTAATTATATGGGCACATACCATTAGTTAGATGGACACATACCATTAGTTAGATGGACACATACCATTAGTGAGATAGACACACACCATTAGTTACATGGACACATACAGTTAGTTAGATGGACACATACCATTAGTTATATGGGCACATACAATTAGTTAAACGGACACATATCATTAATTAGATGGGCACATACCATTAGTTAAACAGACACATAGGTTTACCTTTAGAAGGCACAAATTACATGCAGAGTAAAACATGCTGAAAACCTAGCTGACATAATTTCCGTTACCCAGTTTTAAAAATACGGACTGAAATTTTAGTGACAAAAAACCTTGCTTGATCCTTATAAAAAGACAAAGTTAATCAATGCATATTCCTTCACTTTTGTTGGGATAGTACAAAAACAGCTTCACCAAGACAACGTGCTATTCATTTCTCCCTTTTCATACATCACTTTGCTCGCTCTTTAAACAATAAAAATACATCTTTTATAGTGTCTTTAGTTTCTATCTCACACTTTTCCTATTTTAAATCTATTCAACCTTTATCACTTTTAGATTGCGCATTTGAAGAAAGGAAGGTCAGAGATGCTTATCAAGAAATGCCATAGCAGTGAATCAGTAAGCATGATGCGCTTGTATTAACTGGGTAAAAAAAGACTGTTAATGTCAAAAATCGTCAAAATAGTCTCTAAACTAATGATTTCAGTATTATGTTATTCATAGTGGTTGATATTTATTTAAAACTACAAATTATATGTGTAAAACATATATATATATATATATATATATATATATATATATATATATATATGTAAAAGCATATCAGCGTTTTACTATAGAGGGATTTACAAATATCATTGCAAGATATATATATATATATATATATATATATATATATATATATATATATATATATATATATATATATATATATATGAATTATTAGAAATTTATCCTTGAACTACATTACGGTTGAAAGAATGTTAATATAATCGTATTATTGTGCCATGTGCGGGTCACAATTTGATATACTAATAGTATTTGAATTTTAATTTGCTTTACACAAACACTTTAATTGCCATGTTATATTTAATAGTTGACTTAACTTTTACTATCTTTCATAACTGCAGAGATATCGTTGGATGACACAAACGAAAATCCTCAAAGTTCGCAATTTCATATATATATATTAGGATAAACAATATTAACTAGTGTTTGACAATGTTTTTTTAACTTTCACCTACATACACAAAAAAATAGAAAATGCTAGCCTGAAGCTTTCGTCCACACGCTAAGAACATCATCAATAGACTAATTAAATATCTACTGATTTTTAACAATCCTCATGCTCAGAAAAATATCTAGATCTGGAATAAGCCTAGTTCGAGCAGGTGTCTGTGTGCGTAAGAAATCGGTCTTTATCTGTGCACACAAACCGATGCTGAACAGGGACGGAGGCAGTTACCTTCACATATATCTGGGACAGTCTAGTACCATTCCATCGAGCGGTGTTGACAGACAGTAGAGATCACATGAAGTCCCCTGTTTGCTTATGTTGTTGAAAAGTTGAATTATTATTCGGCATGTTAAGCTTTCACCAAAGTATTAACTATTATTGCTATGCTAATCAGCGCAATTTATATGCACTTTTTCAATACATTTCAGATGAGGCTATGACGACTCTGTAAGTCAATAAATAGCAATGCTGCACTGAATTTTTTTTTCATCGTGGGAAAAGCCGTAAGCAATCTGACCAACACCATATATTCAAGGAATAGTGATGGGATAATAAACAATGACGGAAAATATAACAACAAGTTATATATTTCCCAGATTAATGTAGCTTTCTCCTTACAAATTAAAGTATTTCTCAACATTGCAAGTACATTTACTACCAATATGTTATTTTAATTATACAATTGTATAAAGATTATACTTAAAGTTTATCTAAATAAGAAAAGGTTATTACATTTGTTGTGTATGGTTGGTTAAAAAATAAACAATATTCAATATTATGCAACAGATATGTATGAACTTATCAGGTATTTCATCTGACTAATTGTATCTTACTACACAATTCACTCTCATACCTGTCCTTCTCATTGTGTACTTATAAGAGGACGGTCTTCAACTACTGCTAATTTGATTATTTTCTAACGGTCATTCCGCCTTTACTTTTTACACTTAGTAAATACCTAGTTATACTGATTTGTGTATAATGACCATTACTTAGGGACAAATGTTGAAGTATCGGAGAGTAATATAGTTTACTATATTTTTATTTCTTTATTTGTTGCTTGGTCTATTATCTATGGAAAAGTATTTAACTAGGTAAGGCGAAGGTTTCAAAAATTATTTTGAATCATATCCGATGCTAACGTTTTGTGAGACAATAGTAATTAAATATGATGTTTATCTTTTACTGCAAAAAAACACTCTCCATACGTTTAAATAAAAAACCTCTACTTTTACAAGCTTTCAAAATCCTCTTTGAACAGAAAAACCTTTTATTTTAACTTTCACATGAAAAGAGTATGATTGTCACTTGTACACTTTTAATATTCCAGTATGCGGATAATGTGTTATTTTGCTGTTATTTCTATTATCACACTTTTATCGACATTTCCAGATCCAATTTGGTGTAATTTTGTTTACTTAGTCCTATTGATATGCATTCATTGGTAGCCTAATGGTTCGATGATCCCGGGGTGGGGAATATTTTAATTAGTGAGCCCCAAATTTGTGCTACAGAGTAGTTTTATGTGCGTTGTGAATTCCCCCCTCCCCCGTGCCTCCCCCTCTACGTTTTGTGAACAATAACCGGAGTTACACTAAGTTGAAGGTTAAATACTATAAAACATTACCACTGCGAAAAAAAGATAACTCCCAACAAAGACCCTTAAACAATAGCACCCTATCAGCACTTGGCACCACCACTGTATGCAATTACTTTTTAACAAAAGTGTACCCTAAATATACTAAATACAATTAAATTGAGAATTCACCTGGGAGTTAATGTAAGGTATTGCATATCAACTATTGCACATATTGATGCTATACCATGTACAGCTTTCATATCTTCTGTAATAAACCATTAGTTGAGATAATATCGGATTTCGAATTCCTTACCTATATACATATATATATATATATATATATATATATATATATATATATATATATATATATATATATATATATATATATATATATATATGTATGTATATAGGTGTGTGTGTGTTAATTGTGTTTTATTTCCTGCCAAGAGCATATCTATTGTATTATCTGCACCTTCACATATATATCACGATTTAATATTTTTCGATTTCCCATAAAGACCCAATTTTTATTACTGCAACTCAAATAATGTAATTTAAATGAAGCCAGATTCTAGTTCCTAAGCGCTGCAATAACTTTTATATTGCAATATATATTATCGCGATTCCTCCTATATTATACGCTAGTTAAATAACATGTCCTAATACATAATTATAATAACACATTCTTTTTCACTAACATCTACAGTTAGAAATAGAGTATTGAGAATATCAATAAATCTGATGGCAAGAGGAATGACCTTTTGCCAAACAGCGGACCATTGTAGGAAAGGATTGCATTACGTGATCATCTCCTAACTTCTCTTAATAGCTTAGCACAAGGTTAATTCCCTTGCTTTAAGCAGAAGCATCTAATGCAGCAAGGTACACATTTCGTGCCCCAAAATTAATCTTTTACTTAGAATTTGTATGTATTTGTAATTATTACTGAATTAGTGTGAAAATGATTTTGCTATTAGCTACATGCTCTTTAATAATTTAGAAATAAAAATTCTTTAAGGTTACAAAACTTTATAGTTTGGTATTTAAGGTTTGGCGTTCAATGAATTCTCATTACTACACACAAATTGTGGTTTTAGTTTAAGATATTGAAGTAAAATTTAAACTCTTGGCAATGTTCTAGATTTAAACTATTTACATAATATTGTAACAGATAGATATGTCAGAATTGTATGAAGTTATAGGCTTTGAATAACATAATAATTGTATGTGTATATCTAGAATGTTTAGCTTCACAATTCTGTTTTCCTCTAGCGTGTTGTTTTTGCTTAAATAAAAAAGTTCTTTCCTTGAACATAATTTTAGAATTTTGCCTTTCCGTACAGTTCAAACCCACTCGGAATCCACAGCCATCTAACTATCATGCACCGCAATGAGTGACACCTCCGAAAGGGAGGCCAGAAAATATGTACTCTGTCTGACTGTCTGTCTGTCTGTATGTTTGTATGTCTCTCTGTATGTCTCTCTTTCTGTCTTTGTATGTCTCTGTCTCTGTCTTCCCCTCCCTCTCTCTATATGTCTGTCTGTCTGTCTCTGTCTGTCTGTCTCCCTCTCTCTCTCTCTCTCTCTCTCTCTCTCTCTCTCTCTCTCTCTCTCTCAATCTCAATCTGGGAGTTATTCCAGCAAACATTGGAGATGGTTAAATTGTTCAAAATAAACGAGCTAAAGCAATCGTAGGGTAAGCATGGAAAGATCGTAGGGTGAACTGGAGAAATTGTAGGATGAGCTTGGAGCGATCGTAGAATGAACTGGAGCAATCGTAGGGTGAAGTGGAGCAATCGTAGGTTGAGCATGGAGAGATCGTAGGGTGAAGTGAAGCAATCATAGGGTGAACTGGAGCAATCGTAGTGTGAGCTTGGAGTGATCGTAGAATGAGCTAGAGCAATCGTATTGTGAAATGGAACAATCTTAGGATGAGCTTGGAGTGATCGTAGGGTGAGCTTGGAGCAATCGTAGGGTCAACTGGATCAATAGTAGGGTGAGCTGCGAGCGATCATAGGGTGAACTTGGAGCAATCGTAGGGTGAACTGGAGCAATCTTAGGGTGAGCTTTTAGTGATCGTAGCGTGACTTGGATCAATCGTAGGGTGAGCTTGGAGCGATGGTAGGGTGAGCTTGGAGCAATCGTAGAGTGAGCTTGGAGCGATTATAGGGTGAGCTTATATAAATATAAATAAACAAAATAAAAACATACTGACACATGGATTGACATAAACGTTTAAAATAAATAATGTTATAAGGTTCAGCAGCAGAGAGGGTGAACAGACCAACTTTTATAGGCGTCGATTTAGCAAACTGAGGCTTCCTCGAAAATGCTTAATATAAGCCTCCATTCATCAAAAACAAACGACGCCATTTTTGTTGTCACCACCTCCGTTGCTGCTTGGAACGTTCAGTTCTGGGTTAACTGAATTAGCTATAGATACGATGATGAATTAGCAATTGAAAATCTTCGATTTTTATTTATATAAATGACAAATATCGGAGAAGCACAAATAACTAGATTAACTCGAGAACGATTAGCTGCAATTAAGAAATATCTCCCGGTGAGAGATTCTTTCAGAGATAATTTGCAAGCACGGCAACAAGCAATGTTAGATTTTACTGCCGATACTGAACAATTATTTAAGCCTATAACTGCGGCAACTGGAGAGGTTGTAATCGCGATAAAACAATCACAACCTGCTGTTGCATAACTCGAGGTAAAACCTCCTAAAAAACCAGATAATAGAGTTCAAGAGTTACGAGATAAATTTACTGAGGAAACTTTAGCGAAGATTGATAAAGATGATATAACTGATTTAGTAAAGTTTGCTGCGCTGGGATATTACACTAAAGAAAATTATTTAAATCCTTGACAAAAGGTTATATAAAAAACGTAGGTGATTTGGCTAAAGCAGTTTACAAAATTAAAAATCAACTACCACAAATTGATAACGATGATCCCATATATCAGGCATATTTGACTGCTGTTGAACGAGAATATCTCGAAAATCAGGAAAAAAGAGGTTTATTAGTATCTGAACAACAACGACTAAAAACCGAACAAAAACAACAAGAGAAAGAGGAACGAGAACGATTAAAACAAGAACGAGCAGAAGAACGAAAACGTATACAACCAAGTCCACGAGGACGAGGACGAGGGCGAGAAACACGAAGACAAAAGGATCCTCTTGTTGAAGATCCTCAACGAGAAGAAGAACCCGAAGCTGATATACCTGAACAATCTGGTAGTGGTTATCGTGGTGGTAATTTAATGCCTTGTTCACGAAGTGTTATTGATGATATATCACGGTTAGAAGTTCTCATTGGAGGAGCGCGAGCTGGAAATAATTCTCCGGAGATAATTAATGAAGCGACTGAAATCTGTCAACGGTTATTTCAAGGTGGTGTAATGGATATCGGATTATATCGTAGTTTCATAGATGAACTAACCGATGATTATTATAGCGATTAAAAATCCTTTGGATTTTTCGATCACTGATTAGATATATAGCATTTAAATAAAATGATAGTACATCGTAGTATGAACAGAGCAAGACCTGTTTATGTTGTAAACTCGCGACTACCGGTTTACAAACTCAGATATGGATATGGAAATGCTCCAAAGTTGTTACCGATCGGTAAAGAAATAGCGTCAAAAGCTATAGGGGTTTTCGGTGATAAAGTTGGTACAACGATTGGTAATAAAGCATTTGATGTGTTGGGTGATGCAAAGGAAAAACTTACATCGTTGGCAAAAAGTAGAAAACAAAAGAATTTTCACTTACAGTCTACGGAACAAATGCCACCTAAAATAGGCAGCGCAATTAATAAAATAGCAAGAGCAAGATTGAGAACAATTATTGGTTCCTGTTTGAAGCAGTTAAACATTTAGATCATCTACGTTATAATATAAATGTTTAAAGATGAAATTTATGATGCTTTTGATATAGATGCTCTTGTAGGACAAATACTTCTATACGGGATTTTCAGTATTTTTCATATCAAGCTCAAAATGCAAATGTAAGATCACGAATTGAACTTAGATTTGATGATACATCTAAATACTTCTTGCCGTGTGAAGCGTACATCGAAGTAGAGGGACGATTAACAAAACATGATAATACTCCATTTGTTGCTGCTGATAATCTTGGAACTACTCCGATTGGGTTTGTCAACAATGGTATAATGGCATTATTTAACAGCGCGCAGTATATGATTAATTCTACTAGAATTGAATCCATCGATAATGATATAGATGTTGCAACCACAATAATAGGTTTAGCTAGATACTCTGATGATTTTATTAAATCTGCGGGTCATTCAATGATGTTTGCGAAGGATACTACCGATCACGCGGATATTAATACACTTATAACAAGACGACCAAAAAAGGTTACAACTGCTGATGCTGATGCTGATGTTGAAGCTGTTGTTGTAAATACTAATCATGAGTACAATGCAGGATTTGCAGCACGAAAAAAGAACTTAGACCCCCTTGGTAGATTTTCATGTGTGATTCCACTATCGTATATATTTGGTTTTTGTCGAGACGTTAGAAACGTTATCTATGGTGCAAGTCATACTGTAGTTCTCACACGGAGATCAACTGATGATTATGCTCTCCATCATGCTGCTGCTCCTGTCAGAGATGGTAATGTAGAGTTGACAAAATTTGCACTATGGATGCCAATTATGACCCCATCGTTGACTGTTGAGACACGGTTGCTATCCTTTATGGATCAAGGAGGAAGATCATTACTGAGTTGGTGTGATGTTACAACAGCTACAACAACTAGTACCGTTGCTGGAAATTTTACTTGGCAACTTGCGTTAACAAAAAATATTTCCGCGCCAAGAAATATCTTTGTTGCGTTACAAAATATTAATAGAACTCAAAAGCGAGCTGGAGTTGCAGATGATAGTTTACAATTGCGGTCTCATATGATATTTGATCAATTTGGTGTTAGTGAGGTATCATTGCGAATAAGTAATCAGCAAGAACCCGCAGAACAACTTATTATTAATTTCGATAATAATCAAATAGGAGGAGTTTATCATCAGTTGTGGTCGTTTATGGGTCGTGATCAAAATGTTGATACTGGACTCCAAATATCACTGTGGGATTTTAAAACATTATACCCGATTTATTACTTTTCACTGCAACATCTTGATCTATCTAAACATTTAACCGTTGATGTAAAATTTCAAGCTCGTGTCGGTGATGTCCCTGGAGGATTTAGAGCAATTGCTGTTATTCTCAGTGATAAATCTATGATACTTGAAGGTGGTGGTGGAAAAATGCGAGTCATTGATGCACCAGTGGAAAACATGTAATGTTGGCAAAAACATGTAATTGAAAATCTACACACAATAGGACAATTAAATGATTAATATCTAAATAAAATGTCGTATAATCATGTTAATGTCACCCTGACACCTGGTCAGGTAAAGAAACTTCAATCGAAAAATTCTACGTTGTGTGGCACAACAATAACACTAAAATAACAACAGATGACAGGTGGATCAGATAAGTTATCGTTGATTAAATCTCAACTTGATCATTTCAATAAAGCGTCAAAGGGTAACACAGGAGTCAGATTGACTTTTTCACAAGCAGCAATCAAAGATATGATTAAAACCGGTGGTATATTTCCGCTATTAGCAGCAATTTCAGGATTGATTGCATCAGCGGCCCCAGCAATTCTTGGAGCGCTAGGAACCGGAGCAGCAGGAGCACTTGCTTCTAACGTTGTTAATAAAGCGTTTGGTAAGGGCCTAAAATCTGGTGGCAAAATTTCAAGAAAAAAAAGGGAAATGGATTTCGACTACCAGGAAGCCGATTCACAAGACGTTACTGAAAAATTGGAAGGTGAAAACCGTGAAATTGCAAAAGCGATTTCCATTTACACCAATGTCAAATTTTGATTTACTCGACGCTGTAAAAAAACCTCCCAGTTAAACATTTCAGAGGTGTATTCATGAAAGATCAATTACCAGCACAACCACAAATACCAGAAACTGGTATAATTAATCTCGATGATAACACTGGACCTGGAACTCATTGGGTTTGTTACGCGATATATCCAACATCGATTATTTATTTTGACTCATATGGATTACCACCTCCGAACGAATTTGTCAAATATGTGTCTCAGTTGTTTACAACTCAAACTAAAATCCCAATTTGGTATTCAACGTTACCCACGCAGACATTAACAGATCCTCCTATTTGTGTACGACAAGTTCTTCACGCGCTAACAGCTATCTCCACGAGTTCTAAATTACCTCACAAGGTCATCCACGAGTATACGATGATGAAAAATTTGTAGTGAAAATTCTATGAATGATTTTAACAAAGAGAAACGTGTAATATAACATGGCAGATATTTTTGCAAGATCAGTATCACGTCCTTCCGAAACAGTTACTATCGGACAAGTAAAAAAAATAATCAACAAAGCTATCTCATCCATAGCAAACTTAGATGAATTAAAAAAATTATATCATCAAATAAATGATATAACGGGATTACAAAAAACCATCGATGGCGTTAAAGTCACTGCTGGTGACTCTGCCAATGATATGAAAAAACTACGTGAACAATATGACAATCACATAAAGACATTTAATACTTTTACTAGTTTACAAAATTCCCTCGTGGACAACATTGATAAACCCGTGACAGAATTTTTTGGTGTTCCGCGTGTGACTACACCGAAGCTTACAGAGATAAAAACTTCTATGTTGGAACTAGCAAAACTTCAATCCAAATATGAAGAACATGTATAACAGTTTTCAACTTTTCGTAGAAACATCGTTGATAAATTTCTCGGATCTCCATTTGATAAACTCGATATGAAACTTCCTGATATTAAAAAATTAATCGATGATCTTAAAACGACCACTAATAACATCGTAGCGGATGCAACAAGAATGATATCAATAGTTGAAAAAACAAAAATTCCTCATGATAGAACTATCAATGTAGTATACCGATTCAATATGGATCATATACGTGGACTCCGCTAAATAATATATTAAATATTACTGCAACCGTCAAAGAAATTTATCGATTAACGCTAGTTACTCTAACGTTGTTTAATATATCATCATCGAGTTCAACCGGGGTAAACAATACGATATCAACAATCATCGACAAGAATACGATTGAACAATTCACGATTACATCCACTGATAATAATCTAGCTAGGGTTTCAATGTCATGGTATGTGGAATTCGTAGCTGATTTAAGTAAACAACTTAATTAAAGTGAATTTAAGTAAATATGATGACCACATCTCAATATCGATATGATACCGTCAAAGAATTCCAACATAAATTACAAACGTTGATTGAAGAATATACTGTAAAAAAGAAAAAATATCGACGAAGAATTTTCGCTATTGACATAGCTGTTTACTCGGTGTCTGGTATAATTGCCGGCGCTGTAATAATATTATCATCGGTGACAATGATAACTCCGGTTGCTGTTCCAATTTGTATATCTGCAGCCGCAGCAATCTCAGGAGTATTCACCGGGCTAACAAAAATAATATCATCATGCTCTCAACGTAAATTACATGAGTACGCGGTTATTTATCACCGCGTCAAATGCATATTCAGAATTGACATCGTTGATTTCATCATCGATTGACGACGAAACAATAACTGATAGTGAATTTTCAAAGATGGTTCGGTTGTATGATTCAACGATATCGAAATTTGAAAATAACAATAATAATAATAATGTCACAAGAACTGCTTCAACAAATAGCAACAAATACTACCACGACAAAAATAAAATTAATCTCGCTGGTAACGAAAACACCAGAATTCAGCGTTGAATTTAACCCTCCGCTGGAAGCATCTGAAATAGCGTTAACGCAATTAAGATGTTATTACAGTTGGCCCAATGTAAGATCAGCACCATTCAATTATAAACTCCCCAATAACAGTTTTACATTTTTGTATAGAAAAACCAAACCAGATGGTACTAAAATCGAACCAGAAACACATACAATACATTTACCAACGGGTGCATATGACATCGAAGATATCAAAGACGCAATCATAGAATCCATCGAGGCGATAACAGAACCAAATATCATTGACGTCAAAGATGGACCTGATAAATCTCCTATTGAGATAAAAGAACATGAGCCGCTGTTGTCAACGGTCATCGAAATAAATTCACCGGATTACTCCGTATATATATATAAAACAGCTCAATTAGAACTTTACTGGGGTTTCCTGAATTTATTCCAGGTACCGTCGACATAAAGGATCTACCTCGTGAGCCATTGAAATCTGATTATATGTCTACGAAAGAAGATTATCACCTGTTTGATGGTAAAAGACCTTATGATATTTATCTTTCTGATCAAGATCTTCTTAATGCATTAGGTGGTGTTCCTAAGATGAAATATGATTTTTATAATGAGAATATTAAGAAATCGATCATTCTATTTCGACATGCTGCACCTGTTCCTGTTCAAAACGTTAATACAATAGATAAAATATATATTACTAATCAGTTTACATTGATGAATAGTGAATTCGAGCGATTTCGCGGCTATATAATAACAGCAATTAGTGAAATTCCACCACGCCGCGATGATGTCATCAAGTATACAGAGGTATGTAATAAAATTATCGCCGATATGGAATGTTATCATAGTGAATTGATTAAGATTATTCCCACTAGTGATCCCAAACAATAACAGATTTTGAAACGAAATATAAAATCCTCGTCAAAGACATCTCCACGTTTAAATTTCCCGGATATAACGTACCACAAATGCGTCAAAAACTCAGTGATACCATTGACGAATTCTTCTCGCGGATTCATAAAGCATGGTTGGATAGTCTTCCTGCGGTTCATCCAAGATTACCAGAACCTAGACGTGTTGACTTCGTCGATGATAAATTACCAGCTGTTAATCCACATCTAGATTACTCCGATGATGGTTTTCTTCGTACGTTATCGGCGGCAGATGCAACAAAACATTATCGTGTAATAACAAATGACCAAAGTTCCGAGTATATAACACAGGGTCCGGTCACGCGGACATTTACATCACAGTCTCAAGGAAAAAGTTTCACTGTAACGTATAATAGTTTATCTGCGAGATTCAACAATATGAAAAGATTATATCAAACTCATCAACAACAACTTCGAAATCGTATTCAAGGATCTCTCGGAAATTATTTGAATTTAAAAAATTTAACAATTACACGTGATTCAATCAAGCAACAACAACAACATCTAAATCAAATTATCGCTGATATGAATTTAATAAATAAGACATTAGTTGATGTGATAATCAACGATGATGAAAGTGCTAGCACTTCAAAACAAGATTTTCTAAAAGTGTTTTCGCTGACAGATAAAACTCTACCTGATTGGAAATCTCCAGGGTATGATGTACCAGCGATGAAAGTGTCAACGAATAAACTCATTGACGAATTCTTTCCTCAGATTCACAAGTTATGGCTAAAATTGATTCCTCCAAAAGCAATTTTAATATCAACGAATTCACCGTATAAAAATAACAAACATAGATCCCCCGGCAACGTTGATATATCGTCAGTTATTGCAATACACGTTATTTGTGATGCAATCTTAGGGAGTTTATCAGTTGACGTTTCAAAATCAGACAATGCCGATCTTGGATACATCTTATATACGTTCTCTCCGAATGTTTCCCCGGGGAGTCTCATTGTGATGAATCAACCTCATTTAACCTACTTGGAAACCGCTAATCAGTTCATAACCAGAATGAATTTTAGAATAACTGATCAGGAATTCTCCTTAATTGATCTTCGCGGGGAGACATTACAAATAACGCTGAATGTGAAATCGTAAATGGAAATGAAGGTCTTTGAAAATCTTTTTAAAGATTTTCCATTTTATATAAATGTATCAACAACACGTTATAACCGCGGTACGATTAACACGCGATAAAATAATGCAATATACTCATTCATGTTTATCCGTGGAAAATCTCAAAGAGATTTTCAGATCTTAAAAAAATATTAGAAATCTATTAGAATGTTTAAAGCAATTTCAAAGTAAAAAAAAATTACTACGTTATTTTTACAACCGTGTGAACTGTGTCATCACGGAAGTGATTACTGTTATTGCAAGTATAGATTTCTCATTGTGTTTTGTTTGACTAAACTCACGTGAATGGGCCATTCATCGTTACCTGTGTACACGGAAATTATACAAGAGGCTCTCTAAAGGTAGGACCCAGCTTGCTCGATTAGAGCCTTTATCTCTTTCGCCTTGGAAATAATAAGTTTCTTTTGTTCATACTCGGCACGTAATTGTTTTCTAACAGCTTCTACGACCGTACATAATGGTACAAACACTCTAACGTCTTCATGATAAACTAAACTCTCACGGATAAAGTTTTGAATACGCTTGATTAGATAATACTGCTTCGAGAGGACATACTTTCCACTGTTTTGAAAATATTCCATATCCTCAAAATCGGTCATTATTTGATCGCAATTTAACCCCGATGATGGTTGAATTTTTTGATTTATTAATTTGTTAATTTCAGAAATAATACATCCGATATTTTCAGAATTCATATTGTATAAAAAAGTATATATGTTTAATTCAATTCCATCTTCGAGTGAAAATCCTTTGGTGAATTGCAAAGCAATTCCACTCTTCGAGTGACAATGCAAAGGATTTTTAATTGAAATTGCTTGCAATTTAACAATATGAATTCTGGACCCGCTAAGGTGTTGGTCATTTTAACACGTCCAGAAGCTTTATGCGATTATAGGTGATAGGTATACGATGAATGCAAATCCGTTCGAACCCCCTTGGTGTATTTATACATCAAGCATCGTCCAGGGTTTACAAATGCAATGAATGACGACGGCACATTCAACCCCAAGGATCTAGTGTATATGGCGGTTGTATACATATAGGACAGCACATTACACATCACCCATTGGCAACGCTTTAAACGTTGGTCGTATAAAGCGCCCATAGGTTACATATAATCACGAAGCGTATTCCCCTAGTAGTAGAATCTAACTCGTCAAATAACGGGTTTGACCTACAAGAGGATACGTTTGGCGAATGGACGACACGGACGGCACACAACAATAGATTATAGGATGATAATGGTATATATACAATGCAATGGATGACGACGGCACATCAACCCCAAGGATCTAGTGTATATGGCGGTTGTATACATATAGGACGGCACACAACAATAGATTATAGGGTGATTATGGTATATATACAATGCAATGGATGACGACGGTACAACAATAGATTATGGTATTTACAATGCAATGGATATATGACAAATGGTATGTACAATAAATGAAATAACAATAAATGAAATGACAATGGATGACGCGCGCGCGTGGGCAATTCTACATTCAGGTGCAAAAACAAACCCCAAAATCAACCCGGTTTGAATGTCAATAATAACATTCACACCACGTGTGACGGTGTGATTTGAGTTTGCACTTGAACTTCGAGCTAAAGCCCAAACATATAACAGACGAGGTAGCATATAAACTGTTAAATACAAGAAAGTGTCAAACAAAGAGTTGTGTGATTTTATTCCTTGTTGTGTATAATTCTGATTATTGACAGCGCTGAATTAACAGTTACTACTTAAAAAACACTAAAAATAAAGAATACGATTGTTTGTAAACACTTCATGATCAATTTTGTTTCCTATGAAAATCATTTACAAACAGATCCCGTTGATATTTATGACAATTATAACAGCCAATCAAAAACTACCTTCTTGGTTTCACCAAGGGTAACTCTGTCATTGGTGATTTGACACATGCCATATACCAGCGAGTTGTCTTTCTTAATCCACATAAACAAATCGAATACTATTATTTAAGCGTTTTGAAAAAGCGGTCTGATAAATTCCCTCTGCTACTTTTCGTACCGAGGGGGGACACATATCAAAATACCTACCGGCTGCAGCCATAGACTGAAATATTATTTCCTCGTTGTCAGTTTTAATTGATTTTACAGCTCTCTGCCCAATTGATTTATAATTACCAGTACCCCCTCGTTTTGTGTTTTCACGTTCTGAAATAGCTTGAAGGTTGTTCAATTTGTTATTCCTACGATCGGAATCAATATGATCAATAACAAAACCATCCTTGATCAATCCGTTAAATACTTCATAAACGAAACGGTGATTAAAATGCATTTTCCCTCCAGCACCAAACATCAACTATCCTTTATTACTCAGAGCACCAACAGATTTCTTGAGTCTACAATGTCTAACAACACCATCACGAGAGGCTTCATAGTTTGCAATAACAGGATGTCGTTGAAATTCTTGGCTCATTTGTATACAATATACTTTTATTTGTCTAATTCGTTAATTGGCTGAATTATAACATTGGGAAATCTTTCTATGTAGTCCAGGGCAGTTTTTATGATTTTGTCGTTGGCAACGTCGTTGACAGAGTCAGGATTTTTGATTCTTTTTTTTGTCATAATAACGCTTCAGCTCTCTATAACGCTTACCACCACAACTGATACACAACTGTGATTTGCCTCTAACACCTACCCCACAATGGAGACACGGGAGAGGACCTTTCGAACCGTTTCTCACGCTTTGTATATGATACCCACAGAATTCATTTCTGAATGATTTGTTACACGGGGTCGTTGATCCAATCATAAGCCATTTGCAATGATTCATTATATAATATATTTTTCTATTTAAATACTTTTTTTAATTATAATATGAAAGAGTTCAAGAGATTATCGAAAATTAAGCCCTGGAAAAATGTTAAATTCATTGATTATAGTATGAAAGAATTCCAAATATTATCGAAAATTAAGGCTTGGAAAAATGCTAAATTCAATCTCGATAGAGTCTCTGATATACCAAAACGTCTAATCGGTGATATAACTATACTGGGTAAAATCAGAGACTGTTTTAATGAATTCTACCGAGACGGTGCAGTACACTGTTGGTCGACATTTCGAATTATTGATGAAGATATCAATGTACCCATCATCGATGCTACTATGAACTATGAAAGAGCAGCTGAGATAATTTTACATTTTGGCGGTAGGAGGTATTTTTTCAGAATGAAATTCATTATCGAAGTCGAGGGCGAATGGATTATCAGGGATAAATTTGAACCAATCCTCAAGGATAAAAAAACTGTCATTGTGAGTAGAGATTCCAAACCAGGAATTCTAACTGGAATTGACAAACCATACTACGAGAGATCTTATCCTGTAACAGCAATTGTTTATGGGATATATCCGTTAAATGATAAACCCGATATTGCAAAACTAGCTCCTATAAAATATTCTAGTTCACTGAATTGTGTAGCAACACGGGTAATGGAACACTTCACAAATGCATCCCGAGGATATAAACTAACTGATCTGCGACGTAGGAAAATAACCGAATGGGAACTGACAGTGAAACAGCACGGTGCAACGATTTCTGATATAGCTAAATTAGAAGCATCATTAAAATTCCCAATATCAGTAACAACAATAACCGGAGAAGTATTATACGAACCGAAATATCAATCGCGAGGAGCTCCAATTGAAATTATTGATCATAACAAACACGCGTGGACGACTGCAGTAACAATATTTCCACGAGAACGAATCGTGAAATATATCCCCCCAGAATTTTCCGGGGAGTTCGTCGGGGGTGTTTTTTATAATGAGAAATTATTTGATGCTATTCACACGCTATGTAAGGATGATCCTGTGTCAGTGTGGCTACTTAGTAGCGAATCTGAAATAGGATTTGATCAATTTGTAAGACCAAATGGTGAATTATATCGCGTTGAAGAATTAGATAACCAAATGAGAAAAATCGCTAGTGAATTTGCTTTGCAATTTCCATTTTCATCGGTGAAATTGCAAAGCAATTTCCATCCAAAAGAGATTTCATTCCATGAAAAACTACTCGCGGATAGCTTCACAATTCCATCAGTGATAGCTCACTTTGCAAGAGAAAAAAACTCATGGCGTCCAACACGAAGTGATTTTCTTGAAGACGTTAAATTGAGTTGCGTCGAATTTGGTCCTAGAGGACTGTGGAATACAAAATACTAACGTGATGATATGATTTCAATTGATATATCCGCGTGTTATCCTGGAAGTTTTCTCGGGTATGGAGAATGTAGTAACTATTTTAAACGATTTGGACACCCCACGCATGAAATGACTGGTGTTGCGATTAATGGTCCATTGCCTGATTTTTATTTAACTGGATTCGCTCGTGTGATATCATTCGAATTCGCTACAGGGTTACATCCGTGTAGTTATCTTTAGATTGGTAGACACCTATCTGAAAAAACATTGGATGCCAATTGTGTTATTGCGGTATATGATTGATTGTGGTATGCTGATATCGTTGATTGTTAGTGAAGCTATTATATGCTATCGAGCTCAGAAAGAAGTTTGGCTACCACAACCCGATTTAGATCGTATAATTAGCGATAACCGAGAGCATTTTCCAGATTTCAATGAAGAAGATATCATGAAATTGTCTAGGGTGTTATTTGAAAAAAAACCCAAAGAAGCCAAAGATTTCGGACGAAGAATAATAGGTAAATTCACTCAAGGTGGAAGATATGACAATGCAAAATACTCTTCGAGGTTGATCATAGACAACGCAGAATACGATTTTATTGTAGCGGATTTAACAAAACAGGGAAAACTTGTATCCCGTAAGGATGCTTTTCTATCCAATGGTGAGAAATTGGCTACGGTTGTTACCTACTGTGATGGATATAATTCCCAGTACACACATTTGAGAAATTCTATGCTAGCCTATGCTTCTATTAATCTATTCTCGATGATAAATAGATTTCCTAATACCGCGGTTGGAGTAGCTACTGATTCTATGTATATTCACAAAAAATACAAATCGGATGTAGCGGCATTCACAGATCCCGAGGAAAATTGGTGACGTTGGCGATTTAAAAAGGAAACACTACATGAGTATTTTGAATCCGCAGACGTTGCCATGGATGATAAATATCTTTCGTGTAACCCCATTGAAATTAAATCAGAATTTTCTAATGCACCACCCGTATCTGATCCGATATGTAGATACAAGACAGTTTATTTAAACGGCTGTGGTGGGTCAGGAAAGACAACTCATGCAATTGAATTATATCGTCGGTCAACCATGATTGTGTTAACACCAACTCACAGACTCGCCAGAGAGATGATAGCGCGGGAGGAAAAGCCTGTACTTATCACAGCTTCTTTCGATGGAAAGGCGATACATGGACTCCTGATTGAATGGGTGATAAATTCATTGTTGAAATCATAATCTGGGATGAAATATGCACTGTATCGTTGAGAGTATTACAGACATTTCTTGAATGGTTGTTAAACAAAAACACAAAGGTTGTCATGTGCGGTGATCACAGTCAACCACCGCCGTTTGTTGGTGGATCTCCACATGAGTGGCTAAAGGGTTTTGTAGACTATTATGAAGAAATTAATACCGACCATAGATCACTTGATGAACAATTACGAGAGTTCAAAGCGCTAATTAGATTACAACCGGATAAAATCCAATGTGAAATAGCGCGTGAAATAATTTCAGAAACTCCCATGAATGATTTTTGGGAAACGTGGAGACCGAATGATTTGATAGTAGCAAGTAGAAAAATAGTCAGAGACACACTTCAGATGAAGTTATTTGAATTGCATAAGTGTAAATTTGCAACACTTCCAGTGCCGTTGTGTTATAGACCCTTGGATACACGAAAACGGAATATTTAAGTTGATATTCCAGGAGGATTTCAAAGACAGAATTAAGTATTAAATGATATTGTACTGGTTGATATCAGCGTCGTTGAAGATGCATTACGCGCTAATAAATCACCATGGACGTTAGGTTATGCAGCAACAATACACTCTTCACATGGATTAACTATCACAGATACAATTATTTGGATAATAGACAATCGCATCGAATGGTCGAATTTAGTCTATCTTGCAGTGTCCAGAGTACGTCGAATAAATCAACTTCGAAGAGTTGTCCTTGAAAATCCTACGGACAATGCAATAAGTGATATTATCATCGCCGACAACGTCAAGGATACAATCAGAAAAAAACTCTATGGTTATAAACAACAGGATAAAAACAAAAAACGAGAATTTGACATTGATGCTGAATTAATAATGACATTGAAACAACAACAGAATAATCACTGCGCGAGTTGCAATTGTATAATGAGTTGGAGTTGGTCGGATAAAGACCCTCGGCAATTTACCGTACATAGAAAAAATAACAGCATTGGTCATACCAACGACAACGTGATACTGATATGACTTGAGTGTAACAGACGCAGAGGTGCCAGCACTTTAGGTGCTAGTTAAGACCACGCGGTGGTAATTGAGTATCTTCGGGGATTACCTGTAGTTGTTGTCGAGTAAATCCTCGCGGAGGAGCAGTTGAATCCAGTTTATTGATTGCTGGTCTAGAAACGCCTGCGTTTCCACCCGTTGATCGTGTTATACCTGATATTTTATGCGCGGTGACACTCCAAATAGGATCAGTAGCCCTTTTTTACCACCTTCAAGCTCTCCTGGTTCGTATAAGTACCTTACAGTGACATTACTACCAAGAATTGGTTCTTTGAAATCTTTTTGTGAAATCCCTTGGATTTCCATTTTTGGTATAGACGCTTTTTTAATCGCGTTGATTGGTTTCATGTTAATTGTTGGAGTAATCTCGTTATTGAGCGCGGTAATCACAGCTGGTAATCTCTTGACCCATTCACGGGATCTTTTCTCCTGGATGAATCCTTTCGCGTATTGATATCCAAATAACCGCTCAGCAAGTGTCTGATTAAATCGTTCAACAATTGCCTGATCGCGATGTAGCGCAGTATGCCCTCGTCGTCTGGTGACATTATGATGTTTCATTGTTGATAACACTACACCCTGAAATTCCTTGCCAGGATCAACTTGTAATAGATTTGGGCAACGCAGAGGACCCCTACGATAAATCTTTTCAAACGCAGAAGCAACTTTAGTTGCTAATTTTGTCTTCAGCGGTTCTACTTGTTTGTATAGACTCGCAACGTCAACTAGCGTTAACGCGTATTTGTAACCGTTGTCATGTGGTAAAAATAGTATATCAGCTTGATGAACCTCATTCGGAACGGTTACATCAAAATGCGAGTAGTTAATTCGTTTAGGCACTAGTAGATAAATTTGCCATATAGCCTGTTTAGATAACCAATTAGCCGCAGTGGTTCTTTTCTCTTTTGCGGCGCTAGCGAGTTTATTGATTGCTGCCTTGCCTCTCCAGTATCCTCTCGGAGAATAATAAAAAGATTCCATATTATTAATTACCAGCACCTAACATCAATTTGCCTTTCATAGGGGATTTTATCAACCACGAAGCCAATTTTTCTTTGAATGATTTATCAGGAATAGCATTCAACGCATGAATCAATTTTACATCTGCGAGATGACGCTGTTGTAAATCACCACTCCGGTACGCTATATCGTGTACACGACATGCTTCATCTATAGCGTTTATCGGCGATTCTCCAGGATTTGGAAGATTTTGACTATTAAGTCTTATATCTAATCGCTTTCCCGGTCCACAATAACTATACCCGGGAAGATGTTTTTCCCCTGTATATTTGCCCACGGTGTTCCCGGAAGTTTAGCTAACTTAGTGGCGATATCTCCTCCGAGTGTTTTTTTTTTAAATCTAAATTTTTTGTACCGCATTGTACACAATTCCCAGAAAGTGCACTTTGATTATTTTTCATAGTAATTACAGCTTGATTATTTGTATTAGTACGCGCCTTACATTTCACACAATATAGATCCATAATATATTTATGTTATATCTAATGGAAGTGATTGATTTCTCAGCGCTAAAGAAAAAACAACCGGTAAAACATCATCCGATGTTACCAGACTCTATCAGAATGATCATCATTGGACCTTCCGGAAGTGGTAAAACTCAATTGTTGCTTACAATGATAATGAAGTATCTAACTTGGGATAAGTTATATTTAATCGCTCCGAGCGTAGACGATCAACATTGTTATCAGGTGTTAAAAGATTACAACGAAACCGTTTCAGAAGATTACGGTGGAAGCGTAATTGAATTTATCACAGATATCAACGATGCGCCATCCGTGGAGGACTTAAATGGATCCGTTAATAATATCGTTGTGTATGACGATGTAATGTTAGACCAACAAAAAAACCCCGCTAGGATATTCTCTCGAGGACGTCATAAAAACTCTGACGTGATATATGTAACCCAACGTTTTACACAAATACCAAAAGTAATCAGAGATAACTGTAATCTATTATGCGTGTTTAACGGCATTGATACTTATACGTTACGAAATATTTGGCAAACGTGGTGCTCCGATATGGATTATAATCGATTTCAAAATTTCTTTAGTGGTGCAAGAGCTACCCAACACGGATTTATAACGATAAGTATACACGATCCTCGGACACGATATCGAATTGGATTATATCATATCTATAGCTAATTCGGGTAACCCAGAACTGAAAGTTTCAAGCAGCGACGGAGGTGGTGACAACAAAAATGGCGTCGTTTGTTTTTGCTGAATGGAGGCTTATATTAAGCATTTTCGAGGAAGCCTCAGTTTGCTGAATGGAGGCTTATGTTAAGCATTTTCGAGGAAGCCTCAGTTTGCTAAATCGACGCCTATAAAAGTTGGTCTGTTCAACCTCTCTGCTGCTGGTTCAAATGGTCCTAATGTTACATTAAGCCTAGCAATCAAACAGTTAAAAAAAACTTGAAAAAAGTATTGTTGTTAAGGTATACCTGGATGTTTTTAGGATCCCTATTAGTTTTAATTCTTCTTGCATTCCTAACGATGTGAAATCAAATAATTGAGAATATTGATGGTTAATGAGTTTAAGTGAGACTAAGTTATATCATTTTGATGGAGGACACTAAGATTTAAATACAGTCTGATGGGAGAGTCTAAATTGCATACATTTTGATGACAGAGACCAAGTTACATACATTCTTAAGGAATAACACAACTCGTGAGATCCTGCTATTTACAGACCTTTAATCATTCAACATCCTGTTCTAAATAATCGTTTTAATACATTTATTAAATTTTCTTGTTTGAATACGTCATTATAGAATCTGTATTAACAGATTAAACATTAGAAGAGAAATTAAAGTTATACTATCATTTAAAGTATTACCTCAAGTTAAACAATTTCCAAGTGGGACACCTACTTGCAGGGCTAAGCATCGACAGGGCGCCCTCGGCCTTTCTTGTCAATCCAGAATAAGCACCTTGGATGTATGAAGCGGATTGATTTAAACATTTATGGGGAAAAACAAATATTAAAATAGTACATTGTGACTTTTATATTGGATTTGTTTGAACAATGATGGTTTGAGAAAAGTCACAAACTGACTTGAATGTCCTTTAAGTCTAGAGTCCCATTAGTACCTACTTAAGATCTAATTACTTTTACATTGGCCGTCCTGCACCACAAAATTTAATTTTTTATAGTTGCATACTTGTTAGTGCCCAATATATTATTGATAATGGGAATTATAATCAAATAACTCATCCATTTTGATGACACAGACAGTAAATTTGAGTACATATTAATTAAATAAATTTGGGCATTAAGATTACCAATTTAAACTTTATTGATTTAATGTCGATTCCAGAGTTTAATGTGATGACACCAGTATCCTAGAAACTTTGTTAAAGAAAAAAAACTTGAGCTTATCCTCAAAACCTGAAATTGAATATATATTGAAAGTGCAAATTCTAAGCAAAAAAAATTTAGCCTGTTATTGAAGACATCGAAGTAAAGCAAATCCTTAAAGTTCCATGATCTAATTTCGTTTTAGTTTTATACGAACTTAAGGGAGTTCCTCAAATAATTTAGAAAGTACATGACATGGTCTTGAATTTGGAGGAAGATGTAGAACACCGAGGAACCCATCAGGTTTTGGAAGGTTACTACAAATTAGTAACGTGTCAAAACCTTAATCAAACTAACAACTACAGGGGTGTAAAGTGTGTGTGTTACCGCAGCTCCATCTGGTACCCAATGAGACAAGAAACCCAAAAGTTGTATAAGATTTATATTTTTATTTCAAATTAAAAAGACTCAAAATCTATGTGAAATTCTTTTTAAAAAATGTAAATAATACACATCCTATAGGAGGTTTCTTGGTAAAAAGTCAGATTGAGCAGCAAGAAGTCATTGCAAACCGGTGTCATATAAAAGTAACATAACCGTCAGCTTCCACTTAGGCAATAACTTAACTTTTCATGTCTGCACCGACAATGGCTGGCAAATGATACAAAAGTGAAATGACAAAATATACATCTGTTTGTCCTTGTCTTTTGTGGGGGCTGGGGTAATGGCATCATGATAAATATTGAAGATGGGTAATGTTAACCATAAAAGTCATAACTGGACAACTTAGTTAAGATGATTACCTGAATAAAAAGCTGTCCAAATACATTCTACACAAAGTGCCATTATCTTGCTGATAGCTTTTTCATTGAAAAAGTTTATTATGGCAAACTATCACCATCTTCTCAAAAGGTCTCATCATGATAGAATGTAAACTCGTGTCTGAACAGATAATAATTTTGTATATTTTGATTTTATTTGACAAGTCCGTATCCATGCCCAATCTCTAAGTACTTGTGAATAAATTAATACCAATTCCCCATAGCTAGATTCACACTCATTTGATAGCTATATAATTTTGTCATTATTTACCCATATGGGCTGTCTAGGAAACTCATTTTTAAATTTTGTTTTTAAGACAGTACCGTGTTTTAGTCTGCAACATACCACTTAATTTTCACATTTTTAACTGAATCGACTAGTCACAACTTGTAAAGTTTGTGATGACAAGAACAATATTTCTGAACTAAATTATAAGTAAGAGGCCCAAGCTGGTTGACTGATACTGCTCACTTCACAGGAGACCACTGCACACAGTAGGTTTATATAAGAACACAACCTAGGTGAACACTCTCAGAAACTTCATATTATCATAATTTCACCTACTTTACCATATACTCATAAAAATGTGTTCTAAAGATAATGACATACTATGTACAGACTCCTGCTTATAATTGAAGTCATTCATGTCCTTTTTTATATCAACCCATTTACAGAGTTTTATAGAACCGGATCAGACATATATAGTATCTGAATCAAGAAAGTAAAAAATCTCAGCCAATTAAATGTAAGGTATGTCATTAATATGGGCTGACATACTATAGAAATTTATCTGACAAAGATAATATAAGATTAAGGTGAATCAAACTACCAGAATTTGGTCATTAAGGTCAATCGGATAAATGATTACTTTATTAATATGTATGGCTCTTGATCCTGAACAAACTTGTGTAACATCGTGATAGTATTTAACTATTTCATAACCTTGATTAAAATATAACCTAGATTTAAATCTGATCATAAATGTAGCTGCTTGATTGGTTACAAGTTTAGTCAGTCAGACGCAAGGCCACATCAAATAATATGCATGAATTGCACTCATAATCAAAGTAAATCAAGATCTTAATAGTCCTGTTTACCAGGATTGATCATAAAAAATATTGCTTGCCATACAAATTAAACATCTTGATATCAATGAAACTGACGACTGATCACCTCATTAATTGTGTCGATTATGTTCATCATTAAAAATGTCAAACATCTTTATGATATAAGCATATATTCCATGGAATATTTTTAATCTAGTTGACTGGAAGGGTAACATCATCAGAATAGTGACACCTATACCTAGCATGTGCTTTACAAGACAGCAGAAAGAAGGGTAGTTAATTAATTATAAGGCACCTACCGAAATTTTGTAGTTATTCAACTCGCTCACTGTTTGTGCCAACCTTCCAGTCTGGTTGAGGGTTCGCACGTTCCAGCATCCAACTCGAAGTGTTTCAAACCAAATGCCTGCGACGCATCATGAGGATCCTCTGGTCAAACACGATCTTAAACGAGGAACTTCGGCACAGAGCGGGTGCAAGCATCATCTCTGAGATCATTTCAACTCGGCGATGGAGATGGCTCGGCCATGTCTGCAGAATGCCCCCTGACTCACTACCAAGGGTGGCACTGAGATGGACCCCACAGGGGAAAATGAACCGTGGCAGACCCAAAGAGACCTGGCGACGAACAGTGGAGAGAGACCCTAAGACCAGAGGCCTCACCTTTCAGACCGCCCCAGTAATAGCTGCCGACAGACGGAAATGGTGCTCCCTTGCTGTTGCCTCAAGCACCAGACGGCGCAGAGAGGATTGATTGATTGATTGATTACTGAAATTTTGTGTAATTGGTCATGTACCCCACTCCTAAAATTAAATACATAGCAGTCCAAACCTATATTTGTTATCCCTACACTTGAACAGAAGATATTTATATACCATCCATCTATCTGTAAATATATTTCCTTCTGAACTTCTGTTTGAAAATTCGCAAAATCTTCGTACACAGATTCCATGTGATATGATTATAGTTTTGGGGACGTTTCAGGAGCTGATGGGGGGGGGGGATAATAAAATAATTGGGATATGCCATGTCAAGACAATTAAGTGGCTCTTTTATTACTGAAACTACATTTTATTACATGACAAAATGAAATACAAACTGGCAATGACCTGCTTTAAAACTTTGCTGTGGTTAATCTGTTGTGTTATTCCTTAAGAATGTATGTATCTTGGTCTCTACCATCAAAATGTATGCAATTTAGACTCTACCATCAGACTGTATTTAAACCTTAGTGTCCTCCATCAGAATGATATAACTTTGTCTCACTTAAATTCATCAAACATCAGCATTCTCAGTTCTTTAATTTAACATCGTGGAATGCAAGAAGAAAAACAACTAATCGGCATACTAAAAAACATCCAGGTTTACATTAACAAAAATATATTTGTTTTCAAGTTTTATTTCACTGTTTTATTGCTAGGCTTAATGCAGAATTGGGACGATTTGAACCATCTAACCTTATTGTTTTTAAATGTTTATGTCAATCTAAGAGTCTGTATGTTCTTAATTTGTTTATTTATATTTATATAAGCTCAACCTACGCTTGCTCCAAGCTCACCCTTCGTTCGCTACAAGCTCACTCTACCATTGCTCTAGTTCATCCTTCGATCGCTCCAAGCTCACCCTACGATTGCTCCGGTTTACCCTACAATTCCTCCAAGCTCACCCAACGATCGCTCCAAGCTCACCCAACGATTGATCCAGTTCACCCTACGATCGCTCCAATTCACCCTACGATCTCTCTAAGCTCAACCTACGATTGCTCCAGTTCACCCTACCATTGCTTCAGTTCATCCTACGATTGCTCCTAGTTCACCCTAAGATTGCTTCCGCTCACCCTAAGATCGCACCACGATCACCCTACGATTGATCCAGCTCATCCATTTTGAACGATTTTGCGTGTCATATGGTTGGGTACTGGCGATGAGATGGAATATGACACCAGGTTGATATTGTTCAATGCAGTCGACGCCTTTCGTGACATACATTGTATTCTCATGCTTTAATTTGTTTCGATGTCAAATTTTAACCTACAATAAGGTTCTACACATATAATGTTTAAAGGTAAAAATGTTCAAAGGCTTCAATGTTCTTTTGGTTGTTTATTCGTTCAAGGTCTAAGCGGGCAGATGAGATACACATAAAAATCGTTAATTGTTCAAATGCTATTCTCGATTTATCCTTTCTTACTGAGTAAAAGACTTCACCATATTAATGCACTTTTGTGGGATTTTGAGGGACATTTTAACTGCGGTAGACTCCGTGGAGAAACGTGCTTTACCTAAGGTAAATCTAACTTACATAAGAATGAAAAGTGGAGAATTCCCTTTTGCTTCATTGCGACAGTTCATTGTATATTTATATAGATATCTGAATCCGAAAAGGCAAGTAGACCATTCTAGTCATTGATTAAGATTTCATTGGGAAAAAGTACTAGATCATTTTTTTTAATATTTTGAATACAGGTAAATATCATGCTCTGCAAAAATATGGTGTCACACTAAAACACCTAGATCTGCGGTTTTCCTCTTGTTTAAAGGACATACAACTCACAAGTTATCACGCTTTGGTTGAGAACGTAAGTTGCAAACGAGATGAAGTATGTGCAAAGTAGAGGCACCAAAATTATTGACCTTATGGTAAAACCACCAACTTATCTTACGCTCTCACTCTATCTCTCAAGTTACGAGCAGAATATATAATGCAAGTAAGTCGATGGAAAAAGGTCGCACAAAATTTCGAAGTGTCGTTCCTGATTCCTGCAATTCGTTATCGATGTCTAACCATTTCAGATCTCCACGTCGTGCCAATCCCACTTCCAGCTCACAAATAGAAAAGCAGAATGAAGCAAAACAATCAAGCTATATATATATATATATATATATATATATATATATATATATATATATATATATATATATATATATATATATATATATATATATATATATATATATATATAAATTATAATAATCAATCTAATTGTCGAAGTAATAAACGAAAATATAAGTGGAAATTACAGTTTTATGAATTGAATGCAAAAAATGCCCGAGAAAGTTCAATGAAAGTCAAAATGAATGAAAAACCGGGGAACCGGGAATTTACTGGTCCGCTGAGAATGGTGACGTTGTCAACGCAGCGTCGTCAAAAACTCCGTTGAATAATGCACAACAGTTTCAGAAAATTATTATAATCCACATCATGAACAAAGTAGTTTCTTTATGAGTGCAATATGAAGTACGCGCGAATGCAATACAGTTAAATACTGACAACTTAATTTTGACAACTTAAAGTCAACGGAGTGAAAGAAGAGAATTCAATATAATGCCTTTATTTATGACTCTCTCTCTCTCTCTCTCTCTCTCTCTCTCTCTCTCTCTCTCTCTCATCATTCTGCATATCAATTTCATCAATGTCGTTAGCAAATCTCTCTCCCCCACCTATGTCATAATTCCAACCATCTCTCATAAATATTTGCAAAGATATATATGCTGTCTTTTGAATAAAGGTTCGGTTAAGTCAGTACTTTTTCATTTTATCATTTCTTCTCTAATACAATAGACCAGTTTTATATAGTTTACTTTTAAATAGCACAAGTTTCCTCCCCTGTCTGACACTAGCGGAGATTAGTTATATCAATGAATAATATCTTATTCAGCTCATGCAATAAACATAAGCAACCACCATTATAGGACAAATTTAATACGTTGACATTTCTGAATAATAATCTCTTGTTTCGATGGTCCACATAGACGGGGAGAGAGGGGTGGAGAAGGGAGAGAGAGAAATACCTAACTTAAAGTGTTGTGTATAGCGTGCTTTGTGCTTATGACGTTAACGTTCGTACAGTCGTTTTGCAATTGTTATGCATAATCAATGTGACCGCTCATGTGGCCTAGTGGTTAAAGCGTCCGCCGCGGTAGCAGGAGATCGTGGGTTCGATCTCAGAACGAGTCATACCAAAGAATTACAAAAACGGTACTAACAGCTTCTTCGCTTGGCGCTCGGCATTACGACGTTAGTGTTAAGACTGGTCGGCTGGTGTCAGGATAATGGAACTGGGTGGAACATCATACTACATGTCTGCGGCATGATTCACCCGTACTAGACATCACTATAAACTGCCTCACTGCAGACATCGTAGCTATATGACTGCAAAATTGTTAAAGCTACGTTAAATATCCTAATCACACACACACACACACACACACACACACACACACACACACAAAAGTTAGAACAACACACTAAATTAATATATTAATGTAGTTTTTTAAACATGCCTGTATAAATAAGTCGTTAATGAATCAAAACAGGTTGATAATTTTTTTAAAATATTTTCTGTTTTTGTACTATTGAAAATTGCAGGAAAAACATTTGTTGAAACCGAAATATTGATGACATCGAACAAGGAGAACATGGGAACATGGGAGATAACTCTGTGAAATATGTGCTGCTGAATGAAGTATTTACTGCCCAAGAAATGTCGTACAGTGGCTGTACAGCTGACGATGTGAAGCAATAAGAAAATTGCCTATTCGTCTGTTAAAAACACCACACTCTAAATACGTCTGGTACACTTAACTGACCTTTAAATAGCTCATATATTCCCCATTGCTCTTTCTTTTGTTTTAAAGATAAAAGTAATGTATCGATTACGATATCCGATATTTTGTTTTAGGCTATGCAATGAAATACTTGTATTTTACATGTAATTGTGACAATTCATCGGAATGATTTACAATTAAATAATTTCATTGAAGCCTTAATAACAAGATAGCCGTGAAATTTGAAGTTATTTATAGATTATTACCTGGTTGAGTGTAAATGATGACCGCATCACAACAAAGACGACGCACGTTCTAATTCAACAATGCGGGAATTGTTTTCCTTGTGTTATTTTACTTTGAATTATGAAGTAGAATTATGTAATTATTTAACTATTTATATTTCCTGTGAGGATACAGTATGGATTCTGTTAATTCAATTTTTTATAGAGCACATCTTGGTAGCCAATACAATTGAACATAATGTAAAAAAAATAAAAAAAATTGTTGGTTATCAGTGAATAACGGATATATTTCATAGTGCGTGTGAATAAGTCGTGAATCCTGAAGATTCTGCATTTTGCACTTACTCGATGAAATATATCCGTTATTGAACTATTAAATCAGATTACCTCTTGATAAGAACTTACACGAGTAGATTTAATTCATTCTTAATTTGGCTGTGTTGCAAGTCGAAATAAATAAATTTAAAAACAAAAGAATAATACTATTGAAATATCAGCCATAACATTTGCTACCTAATCAATCATACGAATTAATACATTGCAGTGAAATAGATATAACTTATTTGTCTTGCATATATTCAAGATATTGAAACAGAAAGTAAAATACATACAAAAATCAAAGATTGTTATTATCAAGCCTATTTTGGATTACGCTGATCAGTTCGGAAGACCATAGTATGTTTCCGATACCAGCGGAATAACTTCGACTGTCTGAAAGTCTTGTATTCTACCTCTCATATTGCTTCTGGACACGTGTAGAACGTTACTGCAAAGCATGTTATGTATACTTAATTTATTTTTTATTTTCTTAATGATTGTCTGTTTTTTATTTTTATAATTTGTAATTCACCTAATCCAAACTCAAGTTCATTGTGTACCATACAAAGGTAATTTATTTTAATAAAGAATCTAATACATAATTAAAACAATCTCTGTGAGTGTGGACTAAATATCCATATCTTACTCTGAGTATGGGATATTGGAATTATTCCACGAAAACAAAATTGGTCTGGGATATTGGAGTTCCCCATGAAAAACAATCTTGGTCTGGGATATTGGGATTCCCCCAGGAATAAAACTAGGGCGTGGCCAATACAAGTGTGCACACCCATCTCAGGAATACTGTCTTCTGTCTGTACGTATGTGTGTGCGGTTTAACAGGCTGTCTGTGCGTCTATAAGGATATGGAAGATGATGTAAACCAGCAAGGCCATACAAAGACGAAACCGCTAATTTGTAAACTTGGGGGCACGATGAATCTATGAAGGGTGTGAGCGGTCGATGCAAGTTTAAGGCAACCCATGAATTCGGAATAACTATGGTTTGTCAGTGGAAACGTGTACTTTTTAACAAATATGTATGAATGATATGGCTATACAAATGACCAAATCATATTTTGGTTCTAATTGATTGTTTGGGTCATTCTGATTACATTATATTATTGGAATCTTACTTTGATTAAAGAAACTTTCATTGTAAGAAATTACATTTGATATCTAAATCTCACTTACATTGTAAGAAGTTACATGTTGTTATCTGAATATCGCTTACATTGGGCGAAATTATGTGACATTATATGAGTCTTCTAATCATACATTTGTATATAAACCATTTGTTTTTCCTTCCTATTTGTGAAAGCTTTGGATAGAGTAATTCAATAAAACGTATGGTTTAGATCGTGTACGAATATATATATATATATATATATATATATATATATATATATATATATATATATATATATATATATATATATATATATATATATATATATATATATTGTAGTACGTCGGCATAGAGAAATGCAGTTACATAGATATAGAGATACATTATGCATTGAAAACATATTGGCAAGGGCAGGTTTGTATGAAAGGCAAATTTCAGTATCATAATTAATATTCTTCTACAACCTTTGCCGAGAGAGACATCAACAGTTGTAAACTAAAACCTATATTGTAATAAAAGGATGATATTATAGAACTTGCATTTATCAAACACAAACAGCATGTTATAATACATTTACATGTGGCAAGGTACAACAAGGATAATTATGATGTATAGATAAAGCAGAACTTGAAATTCACACGATCCATAGATGTAGACGGAAGACAATATCTTCATTTCTGCAAAGATTTTCATTCAAGAAAAATTTATATAAACACATTAATAAAACACTAAAATAAAATGTACAGATCGAGCATAGTTTGCAACATATCCAAACACAATATCAGTCTTGCGTGGTGCAATCAGCTAAATACAATAATAATGCTATGTTACGACTTTGAATACAACTGATGTGAGTGACAGAAATATGTATGAATGAGAGAGACGGAGATAGATATGAATCAGATATAGATAGGTATCATTAAGAGACCTATAGGCATGAATGAGTCAGAGAGAGATGAGTATGAATGAGATAGGGCAGACATTAGAATGATTGAGAGACAAAAATCAGTATGAATACGAGAGATTGACAAATATACGCTTAATTGTGACAAGGATAGGTGTGAATATAGGGCAGAGATCGGTAAGTATAATAGTGACAGGAAAAGGTACGAATATGAAAGACAGATGGGTATGAAGGAGGGAGGCAGAGATCGAGAAAAAAAAAGAATCTTCATAACATTAAAGTGATTATAATCATGTCTGGATTGAGAATAATTTTAGCTCAGTCCATCTTGCTTCCAAAAAACAAGAGAAGAAGTAGATCGAACCTTTAATTACAGAAACAGCTGAAAATAAACTATTTCATCGCTATAGATTTTGAAAAAATATATGACAAAGAAGAATCAATAGAAAACACACAAAATATAAAGGAAACAATGTTAAACAATTATCTACATGTAGATAACCAACAAAATTAAAATTCCGAGTAATTATAAAACAGCAATTTATGTACAGGGTTTAGTCATAATGTATTACTTGTTATAAAATAATGAAGGTGTCTATAATGTTACCTTAATACATAATTAAAAACAAATTTCATGAAATTAGTGTGGATGGGTCAAATATCATTTAACAAAACAATTCTTTATGCTAAAACCTAGTTTGCAGCATTATCAGTTTTCGACATTTTACATTCATTCGTAGTTACACCACTTTGATATTTATATGCATGCTAAAATGTCAAATGGGTGTTTGTAAATCATCCAGTGACGAAAGTTGGCATATCTTGATTAGTGTAATTGGTAACCGCATTTTGTAGAGGATAAATCAACGTGGGGCTTTTTTGTATTATATCACACCCCGTGCAAATATTTACAAGTGCGTTCTTGGAATTAGCAACAGGCGTAGTGCATTTTCAATATGTTTTCGCTAAAAGTTTTTATTCTTATTCTGTCCCTCGTTCACTTTCCCGCAGGCTCTGCTGACTGCAAAACATCAACGTCTTATCCAGATTACTGTGGTCAGCCATTATTACTGTTGCATTCCCAGCAAAGTGTCCAGCTATCCTGAAGAACACGAAGTTAATACTATTCTAATACCAAAGCGAAACTTAAGAGAAAAAAATATTGAATCATAGCGTGTATCGGTATAATACAAAAAGGAAACAATGACAAACCAAAATTTATCCTGAAATTAAAGCAAATAACACCCGATTTGCGAGGTCTAGAAAATAAATAAAACAAGATGCTTACGAAATGATATAACTCCATTTATCTACATGATCTCACAAAGAAAATACAAATGTGTAAAGTGGCTTTGCTGTAAAATAAAACTTCCACTCATTATTGTCATAAGTTATAGTCATGGTATTAAAGATGCAACCCTACCTTTTCTTCTTCTGAATACAGCGTTTGATGACGATTACTGCAGCAATTACAATTACAATCACAGGTACAACGACACATACAGTGATTATTATTGTAGTCGTTGAATCCGGTATACTGCTTGTACATCCTGCAAAGGAATTAAAACATAGTTCTTATTCATAGTAGACTAGATTTGTAGGCCACATCATACAGTTCAGTTGGGTTGCACATTGTTACATTTAGTCTTGTACTTTGAATGGTCATAATGCAGATTAATGTTGCCAAGACGTTAGCTTAGCCACACAAAAACCAATTCTAATTAACACCAACATTTGCATAAATATTACAAAGTTCCAGTTAATGAAAACGATGATAAATATTATTCACATAAATCCTTACATTCACGTGTAACTTCGTTTAATTTTATTTATACCGTACTTAAGAAGCATGTAGTAATTGCCAATACTGTTCCCCATTTCTTTGTAAATTCTACAAGTCGCAGTTATAAGCTGTCTAATTAGATTATGCTTATGTTTGATACTATATGCATTAAGTTGACCTAGTCCTGACAAAAAGTTCATTAAATGACTTGAAATGGTGGGATTTTTTGTAGAAAACCCCGCACAAAAAGTATTATTGTCTGATTGATAATCTAGACCATTATTCCTTTGGCGCCTATTTACTAATCTTGTCTTCCGTGTGCTATATATATTTATCATGTGTAGTATGGAATATCCTGGGAGAGGTAACACTTCTAGCTTGCTTAGGAGTCGTACTCCATCAGGGGTAGTTAGGCGTTCTTTCCCTATCATGTGAAGACTGGATTCGGCAGCCTGCGTGCAGGAAACATAAGCATGTCAATGAGTCCCATAAAAGCGTCGTGGATCGTTCTAGCACACAAATAGAGTCGTTATACCTCCTGGTCATCCACTGCATTCAACTCCATCTCCTGCAGAATCGATGTTGTTGTGCTGCTGGACTCTAATGAATTTGGGTGAGAGGGTGATATCGACGAATTTCGCAACTCTTCTTCACTTAAAACAATATCATACCGCAAGTCATTATTGTCATCCAACCATCCCATTGCATCACCCACTAATGTCCGAAGACGCCGGGCAAGCGACGAAGCTGAGGAGTGGATACACTGGCAGAGGTAGCCTCAAACTTGTGCACAGGCGATTCAGGTCATTAGGGGATGTTCATCACTGACATGGACCAGCAGTGGAGTGCGGCAACCTATTGAGTGACTGAGCAATCCTCTTGAGGAATGCACGGCTCATCTCCCTGGCTTGAGGAAGGGGCTAGGAAAGGTTCCATAAACATTGACTGCTCTAAACTGTGCTAACCCGCTTATCCCGGCTGGTGGAGACCCAAATACAACTGTCAAAATACAAAATAGAAAATGAGGATTTCTCATCTCACACTCGACATATGATCTGTGCGTACCTCACTGGAGAGAGAATATGCGGAAAGATCCCAAATAGCAAAGCATCTCACCAGATACATCGTGGCCGTTGCTGCCTTGAGAAACACCAGGCTTATGGGATACGGTGAACTCTACGAAAGGGGCTCTGGATACATTTTCTTTTGAAGCGATAGAGGACCATGCAACTCCCATTCTTATCTGGAAAACTGCACCTTACCATCATCAATTGCTTTGTTCCAACCATGACCAGCCGGTATAAAGTTACAGTCACGTTCTTTGAGGAGCTCCTCTCCGTCATTGCTGACGTTACAATGGCAGATAAGCTCGTCATTCTTGGGATGTAGTGCTAGTAAAGCATAGAGTGTGTCACTGTAATATCAACGGTGTTGTTTTATTCTAAACTTGCGCAGAGGATGAACTGCTGATGTCCAATACAGGTATACTGCATCCCTACCTATTACCGGACGTCATGTATGCACTCTCGCTTTAATCACTGGCATCTTAACTACTATGTCATTGTCATTAAGAGGAACTGGCAGGATGTGCGTGTGACCAAGTCTGTGTGTGTTAACGCTAGATGGACCACCGCCTCATCACCAAGCACAATTTAGCCAAACGTCGTTCACATGGAAAGAAGGCTCCTAAACAACTGAACATCATCGAGCATAACTGACTATTACAAAATAGTGTCTCTTGGATGCCCTGGAAGGGAGTCTGAAGTCCAACTCTCTCGACTATAAAATGTAGATACCATCTAGGTGGTATTCAGGGAGTTGGTCTACAATACTCCTTCATACATCATAGGACCCTCAATCAGAAGCATCAGTACTGGTTTAATGCGAATTGCGATGACATCAAGCAGTTGCTGGATGAGAAACACCGTCTCCATTAAAGCTACCTAACCAACCCCAATTCTATCTCTGGGTAATATATCTTACAACAACGTACGCAGAATTGTCCATCGGCAGTTTCGTCATTTGGAAGAAGACACATAGCTGAGGAACCAAGCATATGAAATCCAGTGTTACGCGGACTAGCATAACATGAAGAACTAATATAGTGCCCTGAAATAATTGTATGTACCAACATCCACTGGGTCGTAGCCTCTCCTCGGTGCAAACGGGAACACGCTAATTACTGACAAAGGGAAAATTGGGCTGGATACTTTTACATCGTCCTGAGTTACCCTTCATCAATCAATGATGAAGAGACCAGTGGTCTCCCCAAATTACCCACCAACCAAGCACTTAATGAGCATCCAACCTTGTTGGAAACACGGAAAGTGATATGTCTGCTCTCCAGTAGCAAATGACCTAGTTCTGACTCCATCCCAACTGACGTCTACAAGAAAGGGGTCACATCCCTAATATAAAGGTTCCAACACCTATTTAACTGATGTGGCAGCAAGATACAACTTACCAGGTAATTTCATAATCGACCTGTATAAGCGCAAAGGGAACCGTTAGATCTACGACAGCCACAATGATATATCCTTATTTACAATTTCAGGAACGATACTAGCCAGAATCCAACTGAACCGACTCACAACGCATCCTGACCATGGACTACTACCAGAAAGCCAATGTGGAGTCGGAAAAGTACGTGCTACCATTGATATGGTGCTTGCTGCGAGGCAGCTACATGAGAAATGACAAGAGCAAAACACCGAACTTTTATGTATCTACATCGACTTGAAAAAGGCTTTTGATACTGTGAGCAGAGATGGCTTGTGGAAGATAATTTCCAAGTACGGATGCCCAAGAAAGGTTATAGCCATAGTGGAGTCTGCATCAGGTACCATACAGATGGAAAACTAATCAATCCCAGGAGGCTTCAGGCGAAAACTAAGGTTATGACAGACACCATCAGGGATATCTGTGTTGCTGATAACTGCGTCCTCAGTGGAGACTCTCAGCCGACCTTCAACGCAGAGTTGACAAGTTCTGCATCTCATGCACAAGCTTTGATCTAACCATCAGTAGCAAAAGGACTGAATTCTTGCATCAACCGGCCCCTCGTAAACCCGATGTTCAGCGCAAAATCATTAAAGGCCAAACACCCAACGAAGTGATCCGCTTCACCTGTCTTTTCAGTACAATGCCACATCCCATAGCATCATTGCTGCTGACGAGCGAGGTGATCATTTACATGGCCAGAGCGAGGGACATTTTAGGCAGATAGTATGTCAGCGTCTGAATAAAACAGGATCAGCATCGATACCAATTAAAAGTCTATCGGGCAGTTGTGCTATCCATACTACTTTACGCATGCGAAACATGGACGGTGTAACATCGCCACGCGAGGAAGCTGAACCACCTTGGCACCACAAGACTCAAGAAATCCTCAAGATTAAGTGGCAGTATAAGCTTCCGAACACTGAGCTACTTTTTTTCAGGCAGTTATATCAAGCATCCACACCATCCTATTGCAGTGTCAGCTACGCTGGGCGTGACATATTGTACGCATGCCAGACCACTGGCTACCTATGAGACTCTTTCTTGGCGAACTACAGCAAGGACAACGATACTATAGAGGCCACAGAATAAGCGCTTCAAAGACAATCTGAAAATTGCATTGAAAGCGTTCAATATAAACCCTGATTCCTGAGATCAAAGAGCAAAAGGCCGGGTTACTTTGAGTTCCTCTGTGCACAAGGCTCAAAGGTGTTTGAATCAAGCAGAACAGCAGCTGTTGAGCTGAAGAGGTGCCATAAACTACAATCCTGGTGATATCCCACTCATCCCCTGTCCATTGAGCAAATAAACATTCCATGCAAGGGTTGGCCTCACCAGTCACTTGCGCACACACATATCAGAATCTTTCTTTCCATCAATCAAATAACTAGAGAGGTCTACGTCGAATCGAGAGACGATCAACTACATTATGTTTATGTTTGATGATATGTCCATTAAGTTGACTTTGTCCTGACAAAAAGATCATATAATGACATGCAATTCACGCAGGGGTTGATCGTTTTTGCAGAAAACTCTACATAAACATTATTATTGTCATCTCCATGATATTGACTATTATTGCTATTGCGCCTAATTAATAATGTTTGTTTCCGGGATAGTAAATGGGTTTTATTTATATGCATGTATCTTGAACCTTCTGCAATTAAACGACAGATTACATTATTACAAATTATTCACATTTATACAAAAATAACCTTTCATGTTGATATTATCCCTATCAATTTACAATTACATTTACAAAAACAAACTTTGGAAAATATTTCTATTGTAAAGAAAGGTTTACATTTACCATCAGACCACGAATAAGGGTCGCGGGAAGGCAAACATCTTCTGCAACGATCGAATGTATATGTTTCTCCTTCATTGTAGCATGCAGCTTCTATATAGCAGGTCCCAGCCTTAATGAAGAGAGCAAAGCTACATTATATTTTTAACTTTCCTACACTTTCTCTGTTTTCATTCAATTTGTTTCTAAAGGAACAAGTAACTGCACAAAATGTCCTAAGATACTTGTGTCTTTACCTTTTGATACTAAGAACATTTTGCAATAATTCTTTATAATGTGATATCGCCTCAAATTAATATCAATGTATTTATCTGAAAATAACAATACGAATTACTAATATCCTACCATAACGAAAATAATGGAAGTAATATTTGCAAGTAGCGTTACCTCCGAATCAACGATAAGTAACACCCACAGGCATGCATTTAACACATGCCAAATAATCTATTCCAAAGATTTTAAGGAGTAGAAATCTATCGTTTGTACCAGAAGAGAAAATGTGTATCCATCCAAACTGGTGGAGACACCTTGGCATTTGGAGTCATAAATGTAATAGGTTTGAGTAGGTCCATAGTTGGTGCCATCGTTCGTCAATGACACTCTTGTTCCTGTGATAAATGGCATCGAGCTGTTGTCATTATTCGTTGATCGCCTATGTCTGGAGCCGCAAGGTACATTTATCTCCCCCTCATAAGGATTTATAATAGTCAGATTTTCCACTGTTGTTGCACTTTCAAATACAATAGTTCCATTGATGTATATCTGCAATAATGACACCGTTTGAACATCAGATCTGTACATTGTAGAGATATGGAATATATATATATATATATATATATATATATATATATATATATATATATATATATTTTTTTTTTTTCAGGATTTGTTTCGATACGTGATGAGTGTAATTTTAATAGAAAGGTATTGAAAAAGCTTTCAGAATGACGTAAAGTTATACAATTCACTGAAAGGATGGTAAAGGTATACTTTCCAACGTACCTGTGAACACACACACACACACACACACACAATATATATATATATATATATATATATATATATATATATATATATATATATATATATATATGGCAAAGGAATACTTTCCAACGTACCTGTGAACACACACACACACACACACACACATATATATATATATATATATATATATATATATATATATATATATATATATATATATATATATAGATTCAGGGTATTTGCAGCGACGAAAGTTTAGCACACATCCTGGTTGTGTTCATCTGTTCAAATAAATTTATCCCCTGTTAAAGACGATACTTTATCCAATGATTTTTGTGCTTAGTATATATGGTCAAATATCAGTGCTTGGAACACGTACCACGTCTACATTTTATGAATTCACATGCCCAATGCTGTTTTTGACGCTTCAAACCTGAGTAGTTAAGGGTATCAAATCCTTGTTATATTCAATGAAACAATTTAAGTTTATTGTGTGCATGCGAATATACACTCACACATATGAAAGCTTAAGCACTTCAGCATTGGAAGTAGTGGTATCAGTTGATTCCTCGATCGATCTTGCCCAAATATATCGAAATATATCAAAGGTAGTTATGCTTATATTTTTGTTGCAGTTTATTTTCATATCATTATAAAATATATTTTGTATTGTAAGATTTTATTTTATATCCATATAAAACATCTTTTGTATTGTTAGATTTTTTTCTATCCACATGTAGCATATTATGTATTCTTAGATTTCATTTGCTATGATATATATATATATATATATATATATATATAAATATATATATATATATATATATATATATATATATATATATATATATATATATATATATATATATATATATATTGTTAGATTTCATTTGTTGTCCATATAAAATATCTTTTTTGTAATATTAGATTGTATTTGTTATCCATATATAAGATATTTTATATTGTTAGATTTTATTTGCTATCAATATACATTTTTTGTACTTACTATTAGATTTCATTCCTTACCTATATATATATATGTATACTATCTTCGCAATGTTAGACTGAATTTGTTAGTTGATATTGACGAATTTCAACCAACCATTTAATTACAGATTAACTTCCTAGCGTACAAATTTTATCGCGTCTTTTCCTTCAAGAAAAACGTATTTCAGTATGTGTTTATGTTTAAATAAAACCAAATGAAGGTCAGCTACTAAATGCGTTTCATTTGGAGAAATGCGTTGTTTTGGAAAATATAACGTACATGTTTCAGAAAATCGGGAATAAAATCAATATTATAATTGTAATTTAAAGAAACTTAGGTTAGCCAATAAAAGTTACTACATAACTTTTTAAACGAACACGATTGTTTTTCACATCAAGCAACTATTTTTTAGCGGTTTAACTGATCGTAGGGATATTCCGTACCTTCTTCAACAACATTTCAACTCAGAATAATTGAGTGAGGTATGTTAGATCATATTTCAAGCATAAATCTACTTACGTGATAGCTGTACGTTAAACGAATTGATTGCAAATTAAAGCACGGGTCGTAAAAGTATGAAGAAAAGAGACACATTTGCTGGGAAACTATCAATCAGAGAAACAATGAAAATGTCGCATTTCCTACCTCAAATCCTTGAAGCATTTGTTTAGTTGTTCCCTTAACAAAGCGAGACCCGTATATTGAAATTTCTCCACAGCAGACATCCATATTCCTTTGACACAGTCCACCAGCATACGTATCGTCTACTACAGGATAGTCTCGCAATGACACGGAACAATCTTCCTCGATGTAATGTTCATGACAAATACATGATCCTGCCATTCAAATTATAAGTAATTAATAGGATATAATAATACGGTGTGTCTACTTAGAGTCCATAATATGAATACATTGAATGTGGCACAATGTTTCATTTAAAATTATAAATATAAAAAGTTTTCGCAGAAACTTAAGAATTTAGTCAACATTATAAAGTAGCAGATCTCTTCAAAATCAAGCCACTTAATGGATTAAATACTACATGGTAGGGGCCAGTCCCACCTTATCATATAATCAGGGATATCACATTTTTCTCATTAATTTTCATGTAATTAATTAACGCTTGTGCAATTTTACATGTTACAGAAATGGCTTTTGTGTATACAAAAGATGCAAGCACTATGAATGTGGACGAAGCAAATGTGGCATACGAAATTATTAAAGCGTGCCAATATAGTTCTTACCATTAACACAATTCCCGTGGTTATTACAGTTGTTAATACATGCCATTGCGTGGAAGGATTCAACTACTTGCGGGTTTTCTTCTCTGAAAGTACTGTTGCGTCGTATTTCCTCGTCAACTTCCGACCTGTAGGTCTCACAGTGTAGACTTGCCAGAGACATATTTCCAGTGTACTAAAGAACATAATTGTGCAAACCATCGATGTAAAATTAATCATCATTCTAAAGTGTGCAACATTATACAAGCATTCTTTTTTGAAGTATATTACATATTCAAATGAGTAACTTTATAATATATACATGGAAATGGATTACATATGAAAAACCAAATATCAAGTATCAAACAAACAGCAAATTTGTAATAAAACATTTAAACGATGGACATTAAAAAAATTAAGTACTTTTATTAGGTTCATTACATGTTATCGCCGCATATATCAAAGGATATTCAATATATTTTCCATTCTGTTTCGTTATGCTGTATTTTCACAGCTTACTGTTGTTATTGTTCTATTATTTCGATCACAAACATAAATGTTCCATTAGAGTAATAAAGTAGAGCTAAGTTATTTTGATAAAGTTTCAACGATTTAGTTACAATGATACTAGTTTATAACACTAGAAATGATGTGGTAAACATTCGATAAGAAACGCGAGCTTTATGATCGTCATCTGCATCATAGTCATTATTATCATTGTTTTATGTCAACTTGAAATTAGTTAAACGTTCAGTCTCAATGATGTGTCTGTGATTAGGATTTTCAAAGTAGCTTTAACATTTTGTCAGAGATATCGCTTCGATGTCTTCAGTGTGGCCGTTTATTGTGATGTCTGGAACTGTGGCGACATGTCTTAAACATGTAGCTTGATGACTGTGGGACATCATACTACATCTCTGCGATATAAGATAAGCTAATAAGTCTTTATTTCAGACTACAAAGTCCATACCTCTAAATTTAAACAATAAAGGTTTTTTTTAAAAAGAACAAAACATTTTAAACATTAAAGTACATATATATATATATATATATATATATATATATATATATATATATATATATATATATATATATATATATACAGCATAATATAAAACTATTAACTGCGTCACGCATTATTGATAATAAAAATTAAATGACACATTTAAAGAGTAATTTGTTCCAGCTACTAATAATATGAGAATTTACATGAATGTCATAGTTCGAAAGAGATTTCAAAATACAGTTCTTACTATTAGATATTCTTATTATCATTGAGAATACATACTTTCTCATTATTTCATCAAAACTGAATACATTATAATTAACAAACATGTTGGAGGCACTGTTCCACCTTGGAAGACCTAATAGAAAACGAAGACTATTATTATGACCAATAACTAGTTTTCTTTTCATACATTCACTAAAGTTTGTCCACAGAGGAGCGCAATACATGGTGCAGCAATAAGATATGAATAATCTAATTTTGATATGCAATGAACAGTTCTTGAATTTACGCAGAAGCATGTTTGTTCGAGTACAGAGAGATCGGTAATGTCTAATCATATCTTCATTATCCGACCGAATGGATTTTAAAATATGACCCAAATACATATAAGTGTTGACATAGATAAGAGCATTGCCGTTAAGATATACAAGGGGCGTAGATTGTAATTTGAAAGAAGCTGTCTAAAAGACCATGCATACTGATTTATTTTGTATTATACATTATATCATTCTCAAATGCGTATTGTTCACATATCTTTAATAATTTCCTTAAACCTGTTATAGAAGGACTTATCAATGACATATCATCAGCAAAACTGAAATTGTTTAGAAATAACACATTCCGTGGAAGACTTAACCCTACGTTACACTGACTGAGCTTACGATTTAATATATATATATATATATATATATATATATATATATATATATATATTGAATCACAAGAGGGACAGAATCCCACCCCCGCCTCACCCCTTTAATTACATTAAAAACAATGCATATTACACTTCCCCATCGCACAATACAACTGTTTCCCATACTAGTTAACTAAAGTATGAACTATGTAGACAGGTATTTTAAGATCAATCAACCTTTTAAAGAGTGTCCAGTTACTGACCCTATCAAATGCCTTGCTAGCGTCTAAAAAACATGCAACACTGGGCTGCCATGTTCTGCATAATAGTTGGCAGCTTCCTTAAAAGCATATATGCATAAATCGGTTGAATGCTGCTTTTTAAAGCCAAACTGATTATCAGAGATTGTAACTTCACATCTCTGCAGAATGATGCATTCAAATATTTTTGAAACAATAGTCGTAAGAGCTATAGGTCTGTACTTATTTTTGTCTGCTATGTTACCAATTTTGCTTTTTAGTACCGGTATAATGGTGACTTTTGTGAAATCATCTAGTACAAAGTTACGCACAAACATACAGTTAAATAAAATCATCAATAACACATGAAGTCTAGTATCTGAAAATTTTAAATGTTCCACATATAAAAAATCTGAACCTGGACATGTAACACCTTTTTGTCTTGCTATAGCACGTTGGATCTCAGATAATGTGATTACTACAATACGAGCAGAAGGTGCATTCAATGCTGAAAGTACATACTTCTTATTTTATTAATTTTTTTTACACTAATGAGTAAGTCTTCAAAATGATTTCTCCACATGTTGCATATATTATTCTGACCATGGTTCCCGTCAATGCAAATTAGTAATTTATTGGAAGTTGTCGTGGTATGTTGTTTAACATGCTTCCAGAATTCACGTTGGTCGACATTTTCAAATTTTTGTGCTTGCGAGTCTGCTCTGTGTGTTACATCCACCTTCTTACATAATCTAAGAGCATACTTAAATTGTGCTCTTGTTTGACGCATTTGATTACTAAGATGGCCATGACGAGGTTTATCACGCCACATACGGTAAGCATTTCGTGCGAAATCATGTAATGCTTTGACACAGTCATTCCAACCTGGTTTAATCCGGTGACTACGTTTGGATTTACTAGTCAAGCTATTACCGGAGTTCGACAAAGCTTTTACTATATCAGTGTATAATTCATTTATCTGTTTCATATGCACCTGGTTAGTGCAGCAGTGGTCATTACAGATCGCTACACAATGATTGATCTCAATCTTGTTTAATAAGAATGCAGAAGTCAGAGTATAATTCAGTTTTTCGTCAGCAATAAGGTCTGACCAATTGATGTTGTATTTCAAGCTTATGAGTTCTTTGGGGCATGAATCAAATTTGGGAAGCAATTCAGTCTTGATAGTCATTAAAAGAGGACGATGGTCGGACCCTACTAGTGTGTGAAGTATTCTCATGTCACTTACAGCGGAATGAGCATACTGTGTAGAGACACAATGATCCAACCAAGACACTGTATTGTGTGAATCACTGACGTAAGTAAAATTAGTTGTGTGGTATACAATTAGTGTTAAGTCCGATATGATATAACCATATTCGTCACAAAATAGGCGAAGCTCATCTCCAAAGGAAGTGGATTTGAGCGTATTAGCTTTCCAATCTCCTACTACATAAGCATTTAGCGTATTAGCATTTTCTACAATATAAATAATTTTGCCCAAATTAATCTACAAACTCTCCAAAATTTTCCGCAAGATCGCAAGGTAAATATGTATTTATAAAAAGCAAGGAGGAATTCCCCGTATGGATAGTAATACTTATTAATCTGGGATCATCGAAATGTTGTACTTCTATAATACTTGCGAGAGATCTACGATAAAGTACCCCGACACCTCCATAAGGTCTACCGGTATGAATATCGCTAGACGATTGAATCGGCGACTCACCTGATCCAAAGAACTCGTCGTGTACGGATGAGAGACAGTCTAACTCATTGTCTAGAAGGCACAATTCTTGTAGGAAACAAATATCGGAAATATCACATAAAACCCTTACATTTTGTATATTTCTTGTTAATGAACGACAGTTATAGAAAGAAATGCGAAAATAATCCATTATGTATATTTGAGTCTAACAATGGTTTAATTCCATTTGATATGATGCCCCTGTGCTAGACATCACATTATTCTGACTCCAGGCAAACCAGTCCTAGCACTAACCTCTAAATGACGAGCGAACATGGATGCAGATGTTAATATCATTTTTGAAATTCTTTGGTATGTTTTAGCCGGGATCGAACAGACGACCTGCCATACCCGAGGAAGACGCACTAACTACTAAGCCACATGAGCGGACCGTCTCGGTGAATTTTAGGTCTGCATTTACTTGCAGATATGCCCAGGACTCTAATAAAATGGCATACTACTTGCAAGGTTTAGAAGTCCCTTTCATTCTGTTAGCTCATATCTTGGACATATCTGTTAAACGTCATCATCATTATCAGCATAATTATCTTTGCCATTACCTTTTCTACATTTCATCATCATCTTTCCTTTATGTTTAAACTTTTCCTCTTATGGAATTCCTTTCTCGTATATAATATATCTTTGCCAAACACTTCCTTAATTGATGATTTGTTTTTCTTATAGAAGATTTCGTTAATGTCGTTATTTTTATAACTTACAAAACTTTCACCTTATGGACAAGAACGTTTCAGATAATATGTGGCATTAGTACCTACCGTATAATCAAGAGCACAATTTGTAATGGAACTGTTCTTGGAGTCCTGATTACTGTTTGGTAAGATGTTTTCAAACGAGGACGTCGTGCAGTTGCCGCTGAAGAAACGTGTACACTCATCTAATGCTTCTTCTAATGTGATATTTGATGTTGATCTCTGTGAAAGAAGAAAGACCTAACGAGCTTAGATATTCTATTCTCATTTAAGGCTAGTATGTTTATGGCAGCAACATATAAAGCTATTATTAGGTCTTGTCGTCTATTGATTATGAAACGTTTCTCCAAAATATTTAAGTTGGACAAAACTTACAGTTAATATGATTACGAGGCACCGGTACTGACAGAATTAAGGAAATGTCTTTTGACGCTAATATGAGTTTAACAAAAGTGCGTCATTTAAAATAATAGATAGCATATATGGTATACAGTACCAACAGCTACACGAAAGAAATTCAAAACAGTAAAGATTGAGAGATCCAAAATATTCAGTCCCTAAATCACACAGATTCAACTATATATACATTCTCTTATATGTGCTGGCCAACGTATTATTCGTATTTTTTAACGCTAGAACGCTCTGCACCACAAATACAAACAATGGAATCGACTTAGAAAACCTACGAAGGCAAACAAACCTATATGCTATCCATTGCTGATGAATTCAGTACGAAATTGTGTTTGGTTTCTAATTTTAATGCACACGCTGCAGACAATTCATGATAATGGATTATAGATCTGAATCCGTTACTTCTAAAATGTAAAAAAATATTGCTAAATACAATTACCTTGACTATATTATGAACGATAACATCAGAACCCATAATTTGTTTGCTCAGTATTCTCTCTATTTCTCTGGACATTGATTGTTTCGACCTTTTGGTTCTAATATTACAAGACTGGTACGGTGTACCAGGTATATCGGGCTTTTTGGTACATGATGAAGATACGCTAGCTGAGCATAGTGGTACAAACTGGTCTTCAGGTGCGATACTTGAGGGTGTAGTCGAGTTAAAGGTAGCAATACAAACACAAAAGAGTGAACTCTGGTCCCACAGTTGCGATAAATCAGGATGATGATTTCGAGGGTCGAAATAGGAGTCTTCATTACCTATTCTATAATAATAATAATAATAATAATAATAATAATAATAATAATAATAATAATACTAATATTAATAATAATAATAATATCAGCATTGTGCTTAATCTACACCAATAATAACAAAGGCCACTACTCATCGCCATCATTATCGTTATCATTATCGTCATCATTATCGTCATTATTATCATCATCATAACAATGATGATGATCATGGCCTTTACACAGTAAAACGTAAATCGAAATGGTAAATAACATTTAACATGTATTAAACTGAACCTTTAAGTTTAGAAGAACATTTACTAAATCGAAATTTCGCGGTTCAGAATCGATGGAATTATCGTTGCCAAGTAACTTAAAAGAGTTTGGATATTAATAAGGTATAAACGATGAGTATATCTCAGTCACTTTATGATATGTTCTCCTTTATTGCCAACCCATGCTTTTCACACATGAAGTTTCAAATTTGCTATTTGTATATTCATTGCAAACGATTTCAATTGGAGCATATCATAGACTATAAAAACAAATGTATGTATCATGTCTTTATTTCCTTGTTACCTAGAACTATCTACCCATGCTTCGTGTCTATTTACCTCCAAGATATTGAGAACACATTATTGTCCATCTCGACTCCTCCTGACGGCGTAATAAAGTCATCATTTTGATTATCATTGAGCATACCGCACAGGCCTTGTGTTTCGTACATATCCTTCACAGACGGGTAGATAATCAAATTTAATGTTGATTCGTATCCCGGCCAGCTATTGATTGTAACGGAGATCATGGTTCCCAGTGGCATGTGGATCTTCAATTAAAAATGAACATAAGAAACTAAATTCGACAATGTTTGGCTCACAAATGCAGTGACAGGACAGAATAAGTAACATAAATACAGTGACATGACAAACTGAGCGACACAATTATAAGCAGGTGGTATTAAGTCTCAACTCAAAGCTAGTATTTTAATCATTAATTCGTTGGAGAACATTAGTGTACCTTATTTTCACGGATCTTTCCCTGACATCGATACCATTACCATTTTACTCATATATACAATTTATCTACGACTATTTACCTGATACGAATATGGAGTTATCTGTCTGACATCCAATATGTTCTCTTTGCAAAAAACATACTTTATGAGACCTGGGCTTCTGCAAAGGTCAATCAAAAATATATCCCCTCCTGCTCGTACAGCTACGGCGCATGCGCATGTTGCGACACTATTGCACTGTTTTGTCTTCATCTGAACCTGGAAAATATGTCAAAGTGATATAAGGCTAAGGGTGATGAATAGAACAATTTAATCTGAAGACACAAACCTTTAGAAGATATAAGTAAAGTTGGATATACGTGAGATGACTATTTGTAGAAATACGTATGAATTTTCAGATTATACTTATACTTGCCTTTAGTATATGTACCACACTTGGTATGATATTATGTTTATAGAATAAATATAATGTATATAAATGATACATGCCATACATTCTGTACCAACAGATATCATATTATTTACACGGATCTTTAAGGAAATGAATTTTAATATAAATTAATAAAAAGTGTCATGTCCTCATTTGAAGTTCCATGCATCCTCTGACATTACGTTGATTACAATGTTTATTACATTTCTATCGACAAAAGTTCCACAATCATCGATAAAAAGTTGTATCATTCCCTATTATACAATGGGCCGTTCAACAAACAGAGACTGGCAAAAGATCAATCTGTCGAAAGACAGTATTATTATTAACTACAATTATGAACCAATAACTGTAAAATCAACTGCAATGTAATACTGTATAACAAATGAACTCTTCATGGAGTTGAAACTATAAGTTCCTTTTCGAAAGGTCCAGAGTTTTAAAGGTACGTTTTACCTCTTGTTTGCTTGAATTATGACGGTACATGACAAAGACTCCAACATTTTGATTTTCGTAATATCTGGAAAAAATATTTTAACTTGAAATTTTATCAAAGCTTAAAATGAAACATTCTTCAGCCATTTATAAGCCTAATAAATTAGAATTGGTATAAACTACAAAATATTTATCCTTGATATATATGCATAAATACTTACAGGATATGGAATCTTCAAGTACCTCATGGTATCATGTTTTCTCTTTGTTTCGAAATATTACTGAATTGATTCGTTACGTGTCAAAAAAGACATTCCATTTGGGTGAAACAAATATAATGAGTTTAGATGCTTTTTTATTAACTGAATGTTTGGAACTTTGATATTTTCATAAAATAATATAAAACTAAAACCTTGAAGATTTGGATGAATACAGCAGTGTAAGCATAACATGTCAGCACGCTTTACACCGATTGAGGTTATATTTATAGTGATAAATTTTATGTGGGGAAAAGCGTTAGAGAACTTGACAAAGAACGTTCGACTATAAACGTCAGAAGGATTTAAGCAAACGTGAGCAAGCTATATGGTTTACTATATGCCAGAATCAAATCGAATTAAAATATCCAGATCAAGAAGCAAGAAGACGTAGAAGAAGCAGAACGAAAATGAAGCCAGAGAAGACAAACAAATTGTATTTCTTAGACGAAATAGTTATATATATATATATATATATATATATATATATATGTGTGTGTGTGTGTGTGTGTGTACGACGTGTACGACTGTACGTACCTTCCATCAAACGATTTCATATGTGGGTCTACATATGAGTAACACTCCTTTGCTTGCCATGCTGTCTCATATGTCGATGTAACCTAAAAACATGGTCGTATAGCTTGATATTTATCATTACAAAGATCAGTTCTATTAATTACTTAATTTAGAGCAAAACTATAAAATATACATTATTTCAGAATAATTACTTTGGATCTAAGTTATTTTGCACATTTAAGGAAAATGAATATTATAGTAAAAGATTAATAATGAATTAATCAGAGTCAAAGCAAACTAATTCTATTGGATATTACCTTTTTATGAAAAGTATACAGTCACACATTTAGACAACAGAATATTGATATATTTTTAAAAGGATAAAAAAAATAAAACTTTAAACAAAGGCACTAACTGATAACCACACTCAATTAGAGTTTTGTAAGTTACTTACAGTTACGTCACTGAGGTGATTCCCCTGTACAATATCATTCAGTCCTGTGCCTCCAGTCAGAAGTTTTAAGATGAATCTATTGCGTCCAGCCTTATAATCTGTTCCGTCCTTTGTTGTTATTATCATCTCCGTCACATTGTCATAACGTACTCCTTCTGTCCACTGGTGATGATAAAAACCAGGGATTTCGACTCCACATCTCTGACTTTCTTGCACTGATATGCTGCTACTGTCACAATTATTGGAATCGTCTGGATCAAACATATGAACTGATAACAAACATTGGGCAAGAGGGTTTCGCTCGGCTGCCCTCGAGGAACATCCGATCGGGAATGTAGCTTGCAGCTTTATAGTTGCCGTCTTACCTTGTACAATTTGCACTGTTGGATTCAGCACCTTGAAATTGAGAGATTCACGAATGAGAGATGATCTAAATGTTTGTGGACAAAGCACACAAATATCAAAACTAAAATCAAGATACCTAAATCAATCTCTGTCCTGTGTTTAATGAAATGTTTAAAAATAATTTGTTATATTTGGTGCCAGTGATTCTGCCTGCGTCTATAAATATAGCAAGCTATTATTTGTCACACGGAAAGCCACTGCTGCTAAAATAAAGTGTTCATTTTAAGATTTTTCATTAAGTTGATTTTAACAGCAATTTCGATAAGTATAAATCACGTGAAAATCTAATAATGCATTAAAGTAGGGCGGAACTGTTTGTTTACCTTGTTAGAAATCGATTTTGTTGAATTTGGTGGATAGCATGAAGAAAAGAAAAGCCAACCTCGAGAAGATCGAAGAAACATTTGAGTAATGTGCCTTGGCTAGAGAAAATATATCGCGGCCTTAACGGGCTGCGCTGTCGGAATAACTAATGCAACCTAAATCATTTTTGTTTCTAATAAACATGCTATTATAAACATTCTTACTGATAATTTCCTATAACGGTTGGACAGAAGTATTTGATGTTGTCATTTATTCAGTGATTTATCTATTTGATGAAATGTCTTTGATACATACATGATAACGTTTAGTAATGAGGCCCCAATCGAAACAGTATGTGCATCAATATAATTAGAAATGCATTAATTATATCAGGTTCAAGAGTTGTTTGAATTCTAGTGTATTAAAATAACATTTAATTAGCAAATAAAGACCAATAACTAATATCAAACAAGTAAATGTATATTAAACGAATATGCCAATTTAACTAATACATATGCCAAACTGTCTTAAAGATTGTCCTTAATGTCGACAAACACAACAGCAGAAATATGTTTTATTATATATCAATTAATGATATGATAAGCTTGAACGCTATACCAGAACAAGCTTCCTTCTCTCACAGCATGGTAATAATCTGTGTTGCTCAATTATGGCTATTTGACAAAGTATGATTCATTGGATTTACTTCTTCAAATGCAATTTTAAATTTATTTTGACAATATAATTAGAATTCCAAACTGTGATGTTTATAAACACGAGCCACCAACTTTCGCGTTAAAGTTATAATGCTGAGATTGTAATTACACGTATTTAATGTTCAGTAAAATCAAAATAATAATAATAATAATAATAATAATAATAATAATAATAATAATAATAATAATAATATAGTAACAACTTTCTAATAATAATAATAATATTAATTTTAATAATAATAAATAATAATATCATTAGTTTCGTCTAAAAATAATAATAATCATAATATAATAATAGTATTGATAATAAAATAATAATAATAATAATAATAATAATAACAACAACAATAGGCATAATCATACAAATTCTGATTTACATGCATGTATTAAAAATATGGTACAACCACAAAACATAACGATGCTGTGATTAACAAAAGATTAATAATAATAATAATAATAATAATAATAATAATATATTATATATATATATATATAATAATATATATATATTATAATAATATTAACAACTTTATATAATAATAATAATAATAATAGCAACTTATAATCGACAAAATGGGCATTCAACCTACCTCGTTATTTCCTCAGATGTTTCATATCAATGTCTTTAGGATAAATGTATTATCTATAGTGTAATATGCAATTCAACAATCGGACGGCTCTTCATCTAAAACTTAATTTTCCTTGATCAAGTTATCTATTCTCTCATTTATATTGTAGGTTAAAATTAGCAAAGAACTGGTAAGAGACAAAATCCATTATAATTGTGTTAAAGGCATATTTATGTTTCTGTGGGTCAACCTTGGGGATTTATCAAAGATCACACATTTTATTGACACATATACTAAGATAGGTTCCGTAATATTTCACGCTACCTTTAAATGTCAATCGAAAGGTGATCAATTTCCACCTGATTTTCCTGTCTTTATCAGTTTCATAGCATATTGTACTTCTGTTTCACTTATTTTACCGTAATAGAAACAATAATAATAATAATAATAATAATAATAATAATAATAATAATAATAATAATTTCAAATTAATTTATTTTGCAAATGAAGTTTTTAGTTTTAATGAATACTTAGTTGAAAGATCAGTAAAATAATTTAAATTGTTCTCTTGCATCAGTGAATCATGTATTGTACGCAAAGAAATACTGTTTAAGATTTGCATTTACCCGTATTCCCAGCCAAAATGGAGAACTTTCTGATGTGCTTTTTTCCATGGAGCCTTCAGTACTGTTGCTGGTGTTCATGATGCATTTAATCTTCAAAACCAAAAAAAGAAAGAACCGTAAAACGCACAAAATAACGACAGGTAAGAACACCAATAAAACTGAGCAGAGTTAAACCCAAAAATCCAACTTATTAATTCGTTTCTTCTGAGAGTTGTCAGACACTTAAATACAGCCCTAGATATATCAGGACCTCAAAATATAAGTATATGAATTACTGAGATAGATCCTTTTGTGGTAAAATATATTGTTTTTGTACACTGCACAACTCAAAATATCTGAAATTTAAAATTAATTAGCGCATATCTTAACAGAGCAAATTTCCATCCAGTCGATCAAATAAAGATAAGCTTAATATAAAATAAATAAATGAATTAAGTGATGTCTAGCAAAGTTAATTTATGATGGTATTGACTTCGAAAATGTTCAGAATTTGATTCTTCAACTTTATTCAGATGATCTTCTAGATAATTAGGTATACCAATTTTGACTCTGCATATATGAAAGGACCAATTAAATGTTGGATGAAACTGCTTAAAATGTCAGATAATCGATTGCCCTGATTGCTGATTTGTTAGCCTGAGGGTACAACTAGTAACCCAACGGTTTGGGTTCATAATCTTACGAAATCTTTACTAACATATGGCATGGTTTTGGTGGTTGCATGATATATTCAAGGAGTGGAGAGCAAGGAGACTTTTATGAAGATATTAAGATACAGATCCACGAAACTGGCATGTGGTGGTGAATGACTTGGACAGCATGATTTAGAATATTAAGGACACATTTATTAGTTGACAATTCTTTGTTCAAGCCAATTTATTTTAGAAACAGATGGTGCTAATTGAGAGGCGGGATAAAGGTTTTCTCAGAATCGATTAAGAAACTTGACTATGAAGATGTAAATCACGGAGAAACAATTGTATCAGATTGTACTCCTTAGTAGAAAATAAAAGAATACTATTATGAAAAGTTAAGAAGCTGCACTTTCTCCACTTCTACTTACACTTGTGATGGACTCACATGATGGGTTAGTTTGTCCCATATGTATGTATGTATGTATGTATGTATGTATGTATGTATGTATGTATGTATGTATGTATGTATGTATGTATGTATGTATACTCATGCTCTTTTAGGTAGTTGTTACTGAGATTAATGAGAGTACTTCTAAGAATCTCTCTGTGTAAGAATAATTACATTGATATCCAGTTTGAGGCCCCTTTCAATCAATTCATTCTCATTAAGGTTGGTGTCATCTATGTCAGAGATTAATACTGGGCCTCTGCTCAGTAGATATAGTTCGTCGACATACCTGATAATATAAAATGAGAGGTATAAGAAACGGTCCAATCTTGAGACAGCCGCTTTGCATGAGTACAAAATGGATGTAGTCGACATTAATGTAAACTAGATAAGTAGCTATGTTTGTATATATTTATACACTATAGACAGTGTATTATATACATATAAGGATACCGCTATAACCTACTGTTTTTGGATGGAATACCACTAACACGTACATATGCCAAAACGAAACATAAATTTCACATTTGTTTGTTTTATCTCGAACTCTTATATTGTATAAACGTCACATAAGAGCATCAAATGCCACTTAAACCATAAGCAAATTAAGTAAAATCTAGTGAATAATTTTATTGCCAAAAATACTAAAAGAAAGAGCTTATTTTTTTACTGTAATCTAATGAAACATAATATCATATTTAATTGTAAACCTTGTTTTACACTTATTCTTAATTGTACATTGTAATTCTTTAATATATGCACAAACACAGCTTGTATAGCAAAGAATTGTGATATACACGTGTTATACTGTAGACCTTTTACTTATTCTTAATTGTACATTGTAATTCTTTTATTTATGCACAAACACAGCTTGTATAGCAAATAATTGGGATATACACGTGCTATACTTTAGACCTTTTACTTATTCTTAATTGTACATTGTAATGCTTTAATTTATGCACAAACACAGCTTGTATAGCAAAGAATTGTGATATACACGTGTTATACTGTAGATCTTTTTCTTATTCTTAATTGAACATTGTAATGTTTTAATTTATGCACAAAGACTGTTTTGTATAGCAAAGAATTGTGATATACACGTGTTAGGATGTGTATGTGCTCTTTGTGTAATAAACCATCGCTTTATATGCTTTCTTGTGTGTGAGAGCGTTGCCTACTTTTCCGGGGTGGGTGGGTGTATTTAATTTGAAATTGCAGAAATAATCGTACATCGGTTCCATAAAGTGGCAGTGATAGATCAAGAAACATTGTTTAGGATAGCGTATCAAGTAGTCAGATATTTTCTTGATGGAATGCCCTTGTGCGAGTCTATGGGGTTATATACCCACAAACCCACCCACAAAGTTCCAGCATTTTAAGAATTTTCAGAATATAAATTTAAGTATTCAACGTATAAGTATAACGTATAAGAAACAAATATTTGCTGTAGGAAATGTTCCGGTTCTTTCGCGCTCATTTTTAATGGCAGAGGTACTCCATACGTATACTCCGCAAACCCACCCCACCCCACCCCATTTTCCACTGAGTGGCTTATATAGGTACGAGTATAAGCCATTTTGCTACATGCAAAAGAGGCACAGAAGGAAGTCCGCGTATTGCTCAATCAATACATTTCCATACTGAAATTTATATGTAGACTGTGTCATATGATTTGCTATTAGTTGCTAGAAAGATAAACGGACACAAGTACAATATTACGTTATATTTCTTAGTCATATGCACTTTAACCTTTAGTATATCTTTTCGCACCGTTTTATTACATGAATAAACACGCATATAGCTGAATCCAGATATTCGCAAAGGATAAGATAATTTCAATTTCTAACGCTAACACGCAATAGTTGTCTTTGTAATGGTAATATAGTATTATGGAAGTTTAATGCATCAGTGACTTCACCTAAAATACTCAATAACTTGATCACCAGCCAAATGACATATGACATCGCTCGTTAGACTTAAGTTGTATGACTTTATGAGATCTGGTGATTGGTGTATTTCCTGACAAAGAATTAGTCACGTGTGAAACAAATATAAAAAATAAAATTAAGATAGCTGGATACAGTTCTAGACAGCACATGGGATGTATACGAAATTGTATGGGGCTTAGGTCGAAACTGGATCAAGTAAATTAATAAAAGAAATGACGACTCTGATGAGTCAGCAGTCAAGCTATCTTTCCTGTTAATATCACCTCTGTGTATCTTTGTTTTTAGCGAAGAATGTTTGACACTGTTGTGGCAGGAATAACAGGTAGTATGCAAAAGTAGGGATAGCGTAGAAAGCATCGGTATATCGCGATTTCGTAGAACGTGTTCTCAGAATGCCCGACTCAGTATGATATTTATTTACATTTTTATTTGATCTTTATGTTCAGTTTTCGTAATAGACTTACATATATAGAAATTATAGGCATAATTGATGCCTTACAAATCAAGATCCTCTAACCATTAGGTATGCAATAATAATAATAATAATAATAATAATAATAATAATGATAATAATATAATGATAATTATAAAAAATAATGATGATAATAATAATAATAATAATAATAATAATTTAAAAAATTATTATTATTATTATAATTATATTAATAATAAAATAAAATAAATAAAATAATAACAACAATAATAATAGTTATAAGAATAATAATTATAATAGTAAACATCATTATTTTATTATCAAACATGACTATATATGGTACTTGACTGTATGCTTGAGGAACGAAAAACAGATTATAACATTGTCAGGAGGGCTATCGACTGTATCTCAATGCTTGCACGCAGCAATTTATTCCTAATATAAAATCATCCTGTGGAAACTCATACCATTGTTCCATGCTTTTGTTAAATTTCAAATAAATTCCTAAAGTCTTCCTAAACTTTCATTCTTTCTGTAATATAAGTGTATGTAATCAAATGTTTGAATTAAAAATAACACCAAATTATTGAATGATGATAAATATACTGATTATAATAGGAAAGGTAGTAATGAAGTTTTAATTTTAGCTAGAAATCTTGAATGGCACAGTTGTTATTTTCTAATTCTATTTAAAACAACATAAACAACATTCTTTTCAAAATATATTGTGTTTTTCTCAAAGTTCCGTTAATACAAAGATACTGGAAGAACATTAAATTAGCTATGCAGGGGACATTTTATTGCGAGAGATTATATTCTATAATCTAGTGGTGTTTGATCGTTAGTACATCAATACGTCAATTTTTATTTTAATTCCGCAGCCCAGTATGAAGTAAAGATCATATGCATTAAGATAAAAACATTTCAAGGCAAAAATGTAATGCAATGCTAACAATGTCACATCGAATTTTAAATTTCTCTCTCAAGTTCTTTTGTGGCCCTGTTCATTTAATATACCCAAATACACATAGACATATTTATCGTTGTAACTAAAACCTTTCCGTCTTTGGAATAAACTCTCTCATTAGTCACGAAATATTCCTCAGCTGATATGTTGATATTTTTTAAGTCTTTAAGTACCTTTAGAAAATGGCGTATTAATCAAGATATGTAACAATTTACTGTTATGACTCTTTGGATTAAACTATGTCAGAGGAAACAAAAAGAAAATAACAATTTAATAAACAATTTATTTCAGAATAATACCGATGTTCTGCTACGCTTTCTAAGGTATGGAGTGTTCGGAATGAATTATGATAGTCTTTAAAAAAATAAATGCATCACAATAATATAACCCAAAAAATACATTGAAGAGTGCTTTCCAATCCCAAATTATTGCTTAAGTCGAAAATATCAAATTTGTGATTGTTCTAAATCAAATGAATAATTTTAAAAAAAAAACCATTCCGCTCAAATTATATCTGAACCGCACTATAAATGATTCCAAAGACTTGTATTACAACAGGAATGAATAATTGTTACCAATATATATATATATATATATATATATATATATATATATATATATATATATATATATATATATATATATATATATATGTATATATATATATATATATATATATATATATATATATATATATGTATATATATATATATATATATATATATATATATATATAAATATATATATATATATATATATATATATATATATATATATATATATATATATATATATATATATATATATATATATATATATATCCCGACTTAATATATGCGGCAGTAGCATTTTCTGAATTTTTTAAAATGGAAACTTTCATCAAATTGTTAAATGTTCGCTTTCAACATATTTAAAGCTCAAAACATACAATATAAATGATGCATAACAAGAGGTTTTGGAGGTTTTTGGCTTTTTCTGATAAAATAAATATATGTAAACCAAGATTACCATGATACTGAATAGTAGAGGGCATCGGTCATGTTTCCAATGATCTGACAACGAAATAACAGTCGTGGCTTTTTAAAGCTTTGTCCATCTATTGCATTTACATCGGCGAAGAAAAGCAGCGGCTGTACCTTAAGGGAGACCGGCGAAAGGTCAGATTGGTCTAGAAGAAACAAAAATAAATGCATGGATTGGTTAATAAATTTGAAGGCTGGAATGTCTGTACTTTTATTCCATTGGCTGATAACTACAGATTCTATCTTACCCGCTTAAATATAGTCCTTGTATGGAATTGTCTGTAACGTTAGTTAACAATTAAACGAGCTTTATGCCGATTTCTCGATCAGGTAATCCTATTTTGGGAATTGCATAAATGCAAAATGTTGAACAAGATGATGAAATTCAAACGAAAGTAACTTGTAACAGTGGTAGGCAATGTACTTCATAAAGGGATGATTTCAGCTGAAAATGAGAGTATGACAGTTTTAAGATATCATTTGTTTCTAATTTGTAATATAGATATCGCTCCGGTGGCCCCGTGTTTAGAGCATCTGCCTCAGATGCGGTAGGTTGTGAGATAGATCCACAGCCGAGTCATACCAAAGACTTACAAAAATGGCATTAACAGCTGTCTCGCACGGCGATCAGCATTAAGAGGTTAGTGTTGAGACTGGTGGGCCTAGTGTCAGGATAATGACATCATGCTACATGTCAGAGGCATGATGCCCCACTGCTAGACATCACTACAAACTGTCACACTGCATACATTGTAGCTTTATGACTGCAGTGTGACACACACACACACACACACACACACACACACACACGCAGAGTAGTCAGGCGCATATATTTGAAGTAGCTAGTTCGTGTGATAGCATCTTTACTAATCCGGCGGTCCTTATACATTTAACACTTGTATGGTTCAATATCAGTCCAACGAGGGTTCTTATCCCTGTAAATTTGCTAAAGACTATATTTCACAGAATTCAAAGGCATTCTGTGAGTTAAAATAAATAAGAACAAAAGAACCAAACATATGCGCCTTATAAATTATAATTATCTAACCAGTTTGGTTATGTTTTAATTTTGTTTTTGCTAGTCTGCTTTAAACAATATAAATACTGTACATGATTTAAATGGAGTGAATTTGTTTTCTTCATCTAACGAACTCTTTTAAAACTAAGCATTAATAACAGTATGACCAAATGATTGAATCTGCCATGAAGCCGATCCATTGGCGCAATGGTAGAGTGTTGACCTATTACACAAAGCAGCGATAGCCAAGTGCAAATGTCACTGATAAATTAGTTATTTTTACTTACGCGTGTACTATCTTGCCTTATATTAGAAAAGGCAAGTATGATGCTAATATTTTCCACTCTGATATACATAGCATAACATAACAGCTGAAATTATCTATATGGTATACACTCTAGCTAACCAGTTATTTTGAAAGCTAAAATAAGAAGACAAGTTGCTTGATTTGAGTGAATAATGTTCCATTTCACATCGTGCATGAATCACTTTGCCATTCGCGCAAATTCTCAATATTTCACCTACTCGATAAAATATATACGTTATTCACTCAATGAATGCAAATATTCTTGTATTATTCTATCATATAATTGTGGCTCGATAAAAAACTTGGGATCAAAGGATAAGCCTTTTTCTTTATAAAATAAGTGACGGTTTATAATTAGAACTTCATAGATAAATAATACAATGTTTAACAAAAAAAAAGACGAATCGGGGTTTTGCATTTAGCTCAGTGATAAAGTTTTGCTTCCCTCTTGAATAATTACTTCGACTTTGTGCAATACTTGTTATGTAGTTAAATGCATAATATGAAAGCAAGGGATAAGAAAGCAAGGGATACGAACGCAAGGGGTAGGAAAACAAGAAACTTGGTTTTATTATTCGCGGCACTGGTTCCATTTATACCGAAATTCAAACTGGGTACCTCAGTTAACGGCACATACTGTCTTGGCTGCAATTTCATTGTTTTTGTCATTTGTTTTACTTTAGTGCATTCATATCATTATAGATGGTGTAAAGCGCTTAGAGCTTCGAAAGATTAGGTGCTAAACAAAGTCATTATTATTATTATTATTATTATTATTATTATTATTATTATTATTATTATATCGGGGTTCAACGCTGGCTGAAAGTACGTGTTTTAGCGATTCAACATATCAAATTAGCATCCCACTAAATTCCAAACAATAACTTACCTGCAGTAATTTGCACAGAAGGGGAAATAGAGGTTAAATCTTAATACATGGCGTCTATCAGGATTCAACGCTTTGGCAAAGTTCGTGAAGCAAAGTCATATCACATCAATGGCATACCCTCTATTCAAATTATAATTCGCAGTGATACCCCTAGGGTATTCACATACCCCCTAAACTGGGTGCCACATAATCCATAATACAATCATTCGTGCAAATCAGACAATCCGCGTATCGACCCAATAATTAAATCGAATATATCGACCCAGTAACTAACTCCAAGTACCACAGAACAAAAAGGTTATTATAGTGAGTTACAAATATGCACACTAAGGGGTGGAAAATGGTATCTCTTGATCATACAGGAGGATGCGTAATTATATAAACAGCGAACTTTTCAATATAATGAAACAGTAACAACATACAGGTCGGAGAAATCTGATTTCGAACTCTACGAAAATTAGAACATTGGTCCGCTGATTTATACAGCCATCGCCTAATCTTTATCTACCATCACACATATAAAAGTTGTAAACTATGATAGGTAAAAACGTTGAATCGCCGAGGCAAATACAATAGCAAACATTTAAAAATGAAACACATATCAGACAAATCATCTATTTTCTCTATATATAAGTATGAACATAAGAGCAAATATCTAAAATAATGGCGACCCTGACATTTCACGCTGATGTTGATTCATGTTGTAGCATCTAAGCAATAACTTTAAAACACTGTTCAAATACCGGTGCAATAATTACATGTAAACGTGCTATGTAACAAAAACAACAGTCAAATATGCAACTATAATTTACCTAGGGACCTACTCTAATCTCCACTGACTTGAGCATATGTCACACATTTTCGAGTAATTTGCGTGACACAAAGCGGGTGGCGAATGGGTTCAATTCTTTTACAACACATCCATTGTCTCCAAGAGGAAAAGATAATCAATTTAACTTGTAAGTGTTCTAAAATACCTACCGAAACAGTAGGCTGTGTAGTAGTAGTAGTTGTAGAAGAATTGATAGTAGTTATGATAATAAGAATAAGTAGAATTCAATGCCGATAGGTTGTAGAGCATATGGGTTCCGCAGTTGATTACTTCAATTTCAAGTTTGAAATAGCATTCGCCGTAATAAGAAACTATGCAAGCTGTGCGAGTAACTTTTCCGTCACTGGTCTGTGGAATTGTACCTTTGTTAAACGAAAAACAAAACAGAAATGAAAGTGTGACAATATTGTTATATTGGTCGTAAAAAAATATTTTGGGTCCTATAACTATTATTACAGGATGGTTGATATAGATAACACATATTGTTTTTCATTGAAACATTGTAAAAAATAAAATGTATAAACTATGTATAAGAATTCACAACCCAAACTAACAAATGTTTACTTTTAAAAAAATGTAGTTGCATTTTCAATATTATCGTGGAAATGACTGATTAAAACGACTATCTTTGACGCTCATTGACAAGGAATGTGGCAATCTTGTCCACTTTTACATACGTGAAATGTTTTTTATTGATACCCATACAGTTAAACAAAACGTCATATTACATTTAGGAGTTTAACAACATTTGAATTTCTGAATAGCATTTACATCAACGTAAGCTTCAACCACCTTAATTTGAAATTACTCACCATTCATCCAGATTGGATTGACGGTTCCGCATGAATTGTAAACATTCAGCTTGCTTGGATCCGTAGGCATGTTTCTGCTGCCGACATTATACCATCCACTATCTAGGTACTGATCACTTACCCAGGGCCCGGTATACTGAGCTGAGTGATTGGTGGCTCTTTCTTCCGGCATGTTTAGGGTCATGTAGTGTCCATTGCAGCTTTCTCCTGTTGAGATTGATTCCTCACAATGTTATATATAGTCATATATATATATATATATATATATATATATATATATATATATATATATATATATATATATATATATATATATATATATATATATATATATACATGTTACAAAATGAATGTATAGTATTTTGAAATTACTCCAAAAACATCATAAAGGCTATATCAAAAGTCCAAGGAATGTATCATTTCTAATTAATTGTTATGGAACGAAACGTCTAACAACCAATCTATTGATTAAAATTGAAAAAAGTAGAACAATTACGATTTGTTAAAATTACACTTTTAAAATACCTTTCGATCTAAACAACTAAATAAGGAAGTTCATTCAAGGAAAACAACAATAGGCAAGGACACCAATGAAGAAGTACATCACTAATTTTCTTCTACGTATCAAACAAACGAATTTAAATATAGTTTATTATTCAGCAAGACTTTTTTTCCCGTTGGATTTGACCTTTAAGTCTTTTGTTGAGTTTGCTTCTATTTATAATGCAGTAAATACGAATTTTATTTCAAAAGCTTAAGTTTCTGTTGACTTGGACATTAATAAATGTATCACTGACGAAATAAATCCTATCAAAATTTAACATTCAAAATAACGCCAATTTTTTTTATCATTGATATTATTATTATTATTATTATTATTATTATTATTATTATTATTATTATTATTATTATTATAGCATACCTGATGGCTAGACGATCGTGATTTGGAAGGCGTCAATTTTGCCTATAATTTCTATATATGTAAATAATTTAATATGAAACGAATTTAGATGTATTATTCGTTGATAAATGCGTTGCTCTATCTATTAAGAAGGATATTCGTTTTATGATTATATTACTATTGCTATTTTATATATCAGTTTTAAATACGTAAACTGCAATAGAAAAAATATTAATAATTCAAAAGTGTGCTAACAGAAACTGTTGTTTTAACTATGGACCATAAGATATTTATATTTCTTCTTCTGCTCCTTTCAACATCTGAAAGCAGCAAAGAAGTGCGTATGGAATTAAAACAGCCTACCTTTAATAGACCCGAGAAAACACCATACACATATTAACAAAGCAAGGTGCATGTTTCTATCGCGTGTAATTCCTGAAAATAAATTAAAAATATATGCAATGATGTTTGAGGTGTCATCTGAAAAAAAACATGAACTTGTAATGTCTTAATTTTAAAACTATAACAATGGCAGTGTCAATGTTTTCGAAAATGATTTTTGGCGCAAGCTTATTCTGTATTGTACTACTACTACTAACACTACCACTACTAAGACTAAGACTATTAAGACTACTACTACTAAGACTATTACTACTAATACTATTATTACTAAGACTACCAGAACTTAGACTACTATTACTACTAAGACTACTAGTACTAAGACTAATATTACAACGACTAATACTACTAAGACTACAACTACTAAGACGACTATTACTACGAAGACTACTACTACTACTACTACTACAAGACTACTACAACGACTACTACTACTAAGACTACTACAACTAAGACTACTATTACTACTAAGACTACTAAAACTAAACTTACTACTATTAAGACTGCTACTACTAAAACTAATACTACTAAGACTACTACTACTAAGACTACTACTATCTGACTGCTATTACTAAGACAACTATTACTAAGACTACTACGAAGATTAATATTACCAAGACAACTATTACTACTTAGACTACTACTACTAAAACTACTACGAAGACTACTACTAAGACAACTACTACTAAGACTATTACTGAGACTAATATTACTACTAAGACTATTACTACTAAAACTGTTACTACTACTAAGACTACTACTACTAAGGATACTACTAAGACTACTATCAGTAGTAAGACTATCACTTCTAAGACTAATACTACTAAGACTACTACTACAAAGACAACGCCTACGACGACTGATACTACTAATACTACTACTACTAACACTAATATAACTACTAAGAATATTCTTACTACAACAACTGCTACTACTAAATCTACAACAACGACTACTAATACCAAGACTAATATTACTACTAAGACTTCTACTGCTAAGACTACTACTATGACTACTACTACTCATACTCCTACAACGATTATCACAACTAAATGTACTACTACTAAGACTACCACTACTGAGAATAATACTACTAAGACTAATACTACAGGGACTAATACTACTAAGACTACTATTATTAACACTACTATTACTACCAAAACTACTACTACAAAGACTACTAATAAGACCACTACTACTAAGACAACTACAACGACTACTACAAAGACTACTTCTACTAAAACTACCACTACAACGACTAATACTACAAAGACTACTACAACTAAGTTTACTATTAATACTAAGACAATTACAATTAAGACTACTACTAAGACTACCACTACGAAGACTAATACTACTATGACTACTTTTATTAATACTACTATCACAAAGACTTCTACACTACTAAGACTTCTACCACTAAAATCACTATTACTAAGACTACTATTACTACTAAGACTACTGCAACTATAACAACTACAACTAATACTACTACTACCAAGACAAACTACTACGAGGTCTAATACTACTAAGAGTAATATTACTAAGACTACTATTACTACTATGACTATTACTACTAAGACTACTATTACTACAACGAATACTGCTAATAAAACTACTACTACTAAGACTACTACCGCTAAGACTACTTCTACTAAGAATACTATTAAAACTATTATTACTAATAAGAATAATACTACAAAGGCTTCGACTTCAAAGACTAATACAACGACTACTACTACTACTACTAAGACTACCACAATAACGATTAATCCTACTAAGACTAATGCAACTAAGACTACTATTACTGCTAAGACTTCTACACCTAAGACAAATATTACTACTAATACTATTACTACTAAGATTAGTATTACTAAGACTACTACTACTAAGACTACTACTAATATGACTAATTATTACTACTACGACTACTAATATCAAGTCTAATATTACTACGAAGACTACTATTACTACGAAGACTACTACTACTAAGACAACTACTAAAACTACTACTACTAAGACTACTATTACTACAACAACTACTACTTCCAAAACTAATATTACTACGAAGACTACTATTACTTCGAAGACTACCACTACTAAGACTACTACTAAGACTACTATTAATACTAAGATTACTACTATTTAGAAAACTACGAAGACTACTATTACTAAGACTACTACAACGCCTATTAATACTAAGACTAGTACTACAAAGACTAACACTACAACGACTAATACTGCTAAGACTACTAGAACTAAGAAAACTATTACTACTAAGAATAGTATAGCTAAGACTACTACTACGAAGACTAATATTACTAAGACTACTAACACTAAGACTACTAACACTAAGACTATTACTTCGAAGACTACTAATACTACTTAGACTAATACTACTAAAACAACTATTATTAAGAATGCTACTACTACTACTAAGACTACTGTTACTAATACTACTATTACTAAGAATACTAGTACTAAGACAACTATTACAAAGACTACTATTATTAAGACTAGTACAACGTCTAATACTAATACTACTAAGACTACTTCTACTAAGACTACCACTACAACGACTAAAACTACTAAGACTGCTACAACTTAGACTACTATTACTACTAAGCCTACTAGCACCAAGGCTTCTACTAAGACTACTACTGAGACTATAACTACTTAGACTACTTCTACTAAGACTAATACTACTAAGACTAATATTGCTACTAAGTCTGCTACTGCTAAGGCTACTACTACTAAGACTACCACAACGACTAATACTACTAAGACTACTACAACAACGACAAATACTACTAAGACTGCTACTACTAAGACTACTAATACTAAGACTATCACTTTTAAGACTACTAATACTACTAAAACTACAACTACTAAGTCTACTTTTACTAAGACTAGTACAACGATTACTACTACTAAGATTTATACTACTAACACTACCACTACAACGACTAATACTACTAAGACTAATACAACTTAGACTACTATTACAACTAAGACTACTAGTACTAAGACTAATACAAAGACTACAATTACTAAGACTACTACTACTGAGATTACTACTACTAAGACTATTACTACTAAGACAAATATTACTACTAAGACTACTAGTACTGAGACTACTACTAAGAAAATTACCATTAAGACTAATATTACTACTAAGACTACTACAACACCTAATACTACCAAGACTACCACAACAACGACAAATACTACTAAGACTACTACTACTAAGACTGCAATTAACACTACTACTGCTAAGCATACTACTACAAAGACTACTACTACTAATACTACTACTACTAAGTCTACTACTACTGAGGCTAATACTACAACGACTAATACCACCATGACCACTACTACTAAGACTACTATTACTACTAAGACTACCACTTACTACTGCTAAGACTACTACTACTGAGACTAATACTACTAAGACTACCACTACAACGAGAAATACTACTAAAACTAATACTAAGTTTAATATTACTACTGAGACTACTACTTCTAAGACAACTATTACTACCAAGACTACACCCCTAAGACTACTACTACTAAGACTACTACTTCTAAGACAACAATTAATACTAAGACAACCTTTACTACTAAGACAAATATTACTACTATGACTATACCACTAAGACTACTACTACTAAAACTATTACTATTAAGACAACTATTAATACTAAGACAACTTTTACTACTAAGACTACTACTACTGAGATCACTACTACTAAGACAACTATTACTACTACAATAGTAGTGTATCTAATATCATTAACACTAGCTTTTACTTCTCCTATATTTACTGAATTATTACGCTTAAAATATAATGTATGCAACTAGAATTCAAAGTTGGAGTAAAATTTTAAATGCATTAAAATGAACACGGTTTAATAGATATGTAATGTTATGGATGTATGTATGTTTGCTCTCATCTGAAAGAGACTGCATTTAGTAATTACCATTCCTACACAATAACAACAGACAATGTAATTCGATCCAAATGAATTTAAAATGAAGATATACTGATCTTGTTATAAAACAAAAAAAGTCATTAGAACCTGTAACAGCAATTTTCAGAATTATGTATGTATGTATGTATGTATGTATGTATGTATGTATGTATGTATGTATGTATGTATGTATGTATGTATGTATGTATGTATGTATGTATGTATGTATGTATGCATGCATGCATGCATGCATGCATGCATGCATGTATGTATGTATGTATGTATGTATGTATGTATGTGTGTGTAAGTATGTATGTATGTATGTAGGTATGCATGTATGTATGTAGGTATGTATGTATGTATTTATGTATGTACATGTATATGTGTGAATGTATCTATATGTTTATGCATGTAATGATTGATTTATATAATTATTTGACTGTCAGTCCATCCGTTCTGCAGAAGGATGACACATTGGAAAATCAAACGATATTAAGAGGTCATATTGAAAATTTCAATCGGATAGGGCCCATTAGAAATATGATGCTACAATATGACTGAAACTAACATTTAATGACACCCTGGGGCCCATAAGGAATTCAACATTAGGTTACCACCTTTAACTTAGATATGTTGTCATATCACGCCAGACGTACTTAGCATTGAAACAAAAATGAAATATATATTTTACAAGCAATACAACATAAGAGAGGAAACTCAAATACCAAATCTACTTGAAACAAACAATATTGAGATAGCACATCCTAAAACTGTACTGTTAATAACAAATATTTTTTTAAAAAAAATTAACATAAATTGTTATTAAAATAAAATGTCAAATCCTAACGGAAATATATCTTTCCATTAAGTAAAAGGAAACTGCTCAGAAAAATATAAACGGTACATTTCCTACTTAAACAAAGCCGCAATCAGTCTTCCTGAAAATGATTACTCGTACTTAAAACGATGAAATGGCTCTTATATATATATATATATATATATATATATATATATATATATATATATATATATATATATATATATATATATATATATATATATATATATATTAAAATATATATTGAACCAACATAGATCTGACATAAAAAATTATATACATAAATCTTTTTCATCTCATGTTGCCGTACACTTTAACAATAGTTCTCATACTTTGCAAGATTTCTCCTTTCAACCTATTGTTATAGCTGAATCTGAAATGGAACGTTTGCTTAAAGAAACCTACTGGATTCACCGTCTTAATACAGTGTATCCGAAAGGTCTAAATTCCAAAGCACTTTACGACCTTCATTAATGTAATATATATATATATATATATATATATATATATATATATATATATATATATATATATATATATATATATATATATATTGCATTATATGTATATATGTATATATATATGTGTATGTGTATATGTGTATATATATATATATATATATATATATATATATATATATATATATATATATATGTGTATATGTATGTATATGTGTATATGTGTATGTATATGTATATATATATATGTATGTGTGTGTGTATGTGTATCTATATGTGTGTGTGCATGTGTATCTATATGTATAATTTTTTTTTTTTTTTTTTTTTTTTTTTTTTTTTTTTAAATATATATTTATATACATTAATTAATTTGTATCATACATATTAAAAGTAAAAATTAAACTGTTTATCTCTATTTATTCATAATTTTTTTTATATATATATATATGAGACACTTAATTAACTATTGAAGGGAAATAACTCCAACAAAAATAAATAAGAGAAGGAGATACTCGTTTCAAGATTTAAAGGAAAAACGCACGTACAGCATTTATGAAGGATAAGAAGAAAAAAAGAAATATAATTTGCATAAAATAACTCAAATAATACATAACTCTTACCTAAACCTAAAAATAAATAGCTAATGAGAAATGGAAGGAAAAATCTTTCCATGAAAGAGAATATTTACTCAACATATTACCAAGAACGAAAACATAACTTGTACTATAAAATAAAGGGAATTAACTCTTAATTCAGATGTGAAATGAAGAACTAACTATTCTAATAAATTTTACTTAGGAATGTGGTGATAACTCCTAAAACTCATACTTCTCTCGAAAACATTAAAAACAAAGAAATATGCGCTAACTAAAATATAAAGAAGAAAATAGAGAGATTGTGTAAAAGGAATATATAATAAGGGAAAGATATAACATAAAAATCGTATACTGTGAAACACTAACGAAATGTATTGATTCTATTGAATTTGTTTCAGACGTTATTGAACGGACTAACGGTTTAGTGGTCACGATACATTGGAAGGCAAACGTTTACCTCCTGTATCTGCTGAACCCCAACCTCAAACGTTCCCTATGTGTCTTCAAGTAATCATTAACATTTTAAAGAGTCCATTATATTTGATTTTAATTGTAAAATAGAAGAAAGAAAACGAGCAAAACATTGCAGATAATACTATCTATTCCTAACGATTCTTAGGAAACGCTAGAGCATTCAATTTATTAGGATGAAAACTTTTGTTTTATTTAATGTTAAGAAAATGATATTTTTGGGGTGTTTTTTTTCTGAGGTAAAAGTATTTCATTTTTTTTGTCTTTAAATATTTCATATGTTAAAGGTTTCTCACAAAATCAGAATTGACGATCAGCTGCTTTCAATGTAAATATAATGGTGCGCTCGAAAATAATGGACTGTATTTCGCACCCTAATCAAATGCAAAATTAGTAGAATATTTCACCCTTCTTCCACAAAGTAAGAAAGATATTATACACGACAACAATTTATTTGTTTCGATGATAGCATGGCCCCTTTGTGATTTCTTATGCACGTAGTCAGAATGGTTGGGGTCGAAGGAATCGTGTCAAGCAACGGATGTAAATCAAACTGCAAGTGCTAAAAGAAAACAGTTTTTCTACTTCATGATATCTGTGTCTGTAGCTATATTAAATTTCGAGAAAGGACATAAGTATCTCGAAATGTCGATGGTATTACTAAACTCCATTTGGCACAAATATTTTTGATCCCATTTATATCGAGCAAAACCACTTTTTTAATGCATGCTGGAAATGAGTGGCCTGTACTCATGCCTGTCGCCACTTTGGTCCTGGAGCTACGTTACATTCCAGTTTTGATTGCGGCTCAAGTCCTATAGAGGTGTAGCAGGAAGGGCATAATTCAACGTCATAACAGCTGATTCATTCATTCATATCACAGACTTTCAGTTTTCTGTCCATATACACGCTAATGATCTTTCAGTCTGAATTCGTTTATTTTTCGTTAAACTTTTCGCAAGTATCTACCAATGCATTTTTTTCTTCTAAGCAATTAATTGTTTATATTGAGTTTTAAACAAGCTGCTATTCTGCTATATCGTTTTGTTGTTGCTATTGTCAAACAAGACAAAGAATGTTAAACGAAAAACTCTAAAACTATGAAAATGGAGATAAAGTCAAATGAACTCCGCATTGTTTATGGGTTTTATACTCTCTCATTCTCTATTTTACATATCTCTAAATTGTGTATATCTGTACGATCCCCCATCTCTGTCTCTCAATTGATTGAGATAGAGGGCGAGGTGTCGGGGGGAGCAAGACGTATGGATTTAAAACGTGGTACGGAGCAATCATATTAGTACTTAATACAACACCAGCTATGTCAATAATAAATTTCAGACGAAGATGAGAAAGATATAAAATATCACTTACCATTAATTGAGAATCTGAAATTGCTTCAAGTATTTGGAGTAATATATCTTTGTTCACTGATGCAGGACGACGAATCAGGTACACTTTTTGTACCACAAAAGAGCTTAATATATAGGTATTGAGGTGTTCCGATTGGTTATTGATTATTGACGAATCAATATGATCTCAAACTACCTGTTTTAAAACTTCCTTATTGAAGAGAATTTGTATATCATCATTAATATTCTTATCTTTAGTCAGTCAAGGGTACGACCTAAATGACCTGCCAGCACTTATGCATGTTTACAATTTATCACATATGTATTGACACGTCACGCTATCACAAACTAGTTGGCGTAATTGTTTAACATTTGAATTTCAAGTCTGATATAGGCTTCACACAAATACAGATCGTGCTTAAAAATAACTAGTAAGAAATGGAACACATAATATGGCTCATGGCCTTAGTCAAGCATAAGGCATCAGCATACAAAAGTAACGAAATGTCTACAGGTTAGTTGTGCTCCCCACACTACTTACGCAAGCGAAACGTGGACGGTGTACTAATGCACGCCAGGAAGCTGGACCACGTTAACATAAAACGTGTCAGGAAAATTCTCAATATCAACTGAAAGAGCAAGGTTTCAGACACTGAGATACACTCCCAAGCAGGTCTCCGCACCATCCGCACCGTCCTGAAGCAGTGCCAACTATCCTGGGCAGTCATGTTGTAAGTATGTCAGACCACGAGCTACCTAATGGACTCTTCTAGGGCGGGGGTACAGCAAGGACAGCGATCCCACGGAGGTTAGAAGAAACGCTTCAAAGATAATCTGAAAGCTGCATTGAAAGCACTCAACATTATCTCTGAATTCTGGGAGCAGACAGCATGCTTTTGAGTAACTTGGCGTTCCGCTGTTCACAAATATTCCAAGTTTTGCGAATCTAAAAGACTTACTCATTCACATTCTTTACCTCAGACACTACATATCAGCAACACTAACATTAAATTCACACAGTCAATAGTACCAAACCTAGGTGTTACTCTAGACAGAGATATATTTTAGTTGATGCCACTAAAACACGTGTGTGTTCATTAGTTTTTTTCAAGACTGGACTATTTTAACTCAATTATATCTGGGTCGTCTCAATATCAACTCCAGAAAAAAAGTTCAAAACGCAGCTGCTTGGATTATCTTTATAGTACCTTGGTCAGAGCACACCTCACCACTGCTTTGTACCCTACACTGGTTATCAATTCGATACAGAATCAAACACAAAATGTGTTTTCTGTGTTATGTTTCACTGGCAAATAACACCAATCCAACATACCTACCCTTCCTCACCCATGTGTATACACCTGCAAGATATAAACGCCCCTCTTCTGACAACTGTATACTCATTGTTCCCACTATAAAAACGAAGTCATATGGAAAACGTTATTTTGCATGCCAGGGCCCTGCGATGTGGAACGAATTGCCCATAGAAATTAGACAGTCCTCTTTAAGAGTGCTCTTAGAAGTCACCTTTTGCGACTGCAGGAACAAGATAAAAGACCTAATAATGTTTTGTATCTTATATGTTTTTAGCATGTTTTTATATTTCCGATTTCATGGTTTTTGTTATTTGTTTTTCTGTAGTGTAGTCATATCATTATAGATGTTGTAAGGTGCTTAGAGCTTCTAAAGATTAGGCGCTATGCAAAGTCCTAATTATTATTATTTAAGTACGAGATCAAAATAATCCCTTAGTTACATGTATTTTCAAATGTTTTCATGCTGTAAGTACGCCACGACTCTGAGAAAGAAGAGCCATACACTATAACTGGTGGAGGAAGACAACATTCAAATATTTAGTATTTACTGATTTTCGTTTGCTTAGCATTCAACGGAGTATATTGACATTGTGTATGAGTTTGATAACAGTTAACATATCTAGTTTTTTTTAATAATGAAAAAAGACAATAATAGCAAATGAATGTGGGTACCTTGTTATCAATGCATATTTTACATCAACAGTAGCTATTACAATATTGGCTATCTACTACATGCTAAAACAAATATGATAAAATACCAAAAGATAGACAATAACATGTGATTCACGATCTAAGTAACGATAATGTCAATAGTTGTCAGAGCGTATGGTTTATATTGGATATACGTATTTCTAGTTTTTAAGGGACTGTATTATTTGAAGGCCTGTGTTCACATACTTGTACATTTCTAGTGTTTAACCTTTTAACAAAATCCACTGTTATTAAAGGAGACAAAAGAAATAGCAAGATGCATGTCGACATCTTTTTTATCATTAACACATTCGTAGTTTGGAAGCGTTACCATATTTAATAAAGTTCTGTGATGGAACACACGGACGTTTTCAATTGGCAAATGTTTTACTGTCTATACAATTCTGACTCATATATTGAGAATATTTCCAGCTTGTGTACGTTGTATTAGTGTCCTTGATACTTGTGTTTGTGTATTTACCCATATACCTATTAGTTTCAATCTAATGTTTAAAATATTTAATGATAGAAGGCTTTCAATAACTCTTTTGTCGAACTGAACAGTATATATATATATATATATATATATATATATATATATATATATATATATATATATATAGAGAGAGAGAGAGAGAGAGAGAGAGAGAGAGAGAGAGAGAGAGAGAGAGAGAGATAAAACTAAAGTAGATAAAAGTGAAGAAAATAAATCCTGAAAGTAACCTTGAGAAGTTTTTTCAAATAGACCAGCTACTCTAAAACGTCTGACTGAGTAATTTGCAAACTGGCATTCAAAACCGCAATGGTTGCAACGCCAACTAAATATATTTTGGTCTCTTTCAACCCACCGTATAAGATAAATGGAGTAGTTTCATCATTAACTCGAACAACAATTAAGATAGCACATGTGGTTAATTCATATCTCTTATTGATTATTTGTAACCATGAGTTAACGCTGAGCACTAAAGTCTATATCATACCGTGAAAGGTAAATTGCAACAGAAGACAATTATTATAATCGAATGTCTTCCAAATATAGTCAACTGGACAGAATATGATTAAAAGACAAATACCTTTGTAACATTTTGTATATTTCGGGTTTAACTTGGTACTGATGAATGCACATGACTTTTCTAAACTTATCTACATTATAGTTAAGACAAAGTTCCGCAAACGGTTTTATTGAACATTTAATGCATATCAGTCAGTCTTCGCCATTCAGCATCCAGTAGTCAACTGTGGGTACCAGTGAGGAGCCCATTGAGTGAGACGTGGGCCCATTGAGGAACTTCGATAACTTGTCAGAGGAGAAGATGGTACTTTCCGGAAGATAAAAAACACATTGGAAAAAAAAGATGCGTGTACTTTAGGATGGTGAAGCAATTGTATGCACTACTTTAGGACCCGCATTTCTTAGGAGTTCCAAGACGATCCCTTGCATGACCCCTAAATCTAGATTTCTAGAAACAAATTACTAATTAGCAAGGAAAATAACCTAAATGATTTGTGCTCATTTCTGCTCGTACATATGTGTTTTCAAAAATAAAATAGACATACTATATTGTTAGGCATCTTTTCTGTACAATGTAATGTATATGTTTGCTTGCAAATAAGTGGCGAATCATGTTCTGATCTGAATCTGTTTGATAGTCACACTCACATATTCTTTTCCATCATCCATACGTGTTTGTATGTGCGTTGTTATTCATTCAAGAGACGTACGGATCTGTAATGTTATGGCATTGGTCCCTAAAGATATGCACTATTCAGTCATGGTATGTGTGTAAGTAACTATCATATGGTTAATAGCTACGTAAGTCCTCTTATCCTTCTAGATTAAAATAACCACCTTTCTTCTTCAGAAATTATAGAGATAGGTCTTGATTCTTGTTCAGTCTAAATTAGTGTGGGTAAGTCAATGACGTATGTTATAAAATAAATTCGCTTACCCTCGCCATCTACCACCTCTGCATAAAACGTGGTTGGAGAATGCGCTTCAATTGCGGATGAATAGCGAATCAAAACATAAAAATGGTATTAGCAGCTGCCTTGCTTGGCGCTCAGCATTAAGAGGTTAGTTATATAACTGGCCGATCAGGTGTCAGGATAATGTGACTGTGTGGGACATTATGTTCCCTCTCTGCGGCATGATGCTTCAGTGCTAAACATCACTATAAACTGCCACACTGCAGATATTGTAGCGATATGAATGAAACATTGTTAAAGCTACGTTATAAATCCAAACCAAACTCACCCATACCCACACACTCACCCACCCACTCCTTTTCCATTCTAGTATCAGCAGTGTCATTAACTAATGAATTTCCATTATCACCATAGTATTTCATCCGTAATGTACAGTATATGGTAACTACACGAATACCATTATGCCCGGGCCCCGAGTGGCCGAGTGCTCACAAACGCTGTCGGTTACGGATCACTGTCATCTCATCTATCTCTCCGTGTTTTCGAGTATCAGATTCGGCCAATGTGAGTATGTGGAAAAGTTTGCAAGTAGCTTCTCATGCGTAGGTGGCTTTTTTCCGGGGAGAGGGGTCTCGGGTTCTTCATCCACCTTTAATACTGGCCGCAATGTATATCCTATCGTGGGCAGAAACATTTCCTCAAACTTTACAACAAATACAACCATTTGGCCGGCAACATGGCCACCCTACCTACAACCGTTATTGCTTATACAGACATTATGTCCCTTTATATATATATATATATATATATATATATATATATATATATATATATATATATATATATATATATATATATATATATGAAGTCAAAAGTTCGTTTAATTTGTTATATTTTTCATTTGGTTACCTAATGCAAATGTTTTAAGTTGAAACGTGGAAAATGTACATTTCATTAATTTACTGTTTCTTTTTCTTTTCTCGACATTGTAAAATATGTTTCATGATATGATACTGTGTTTTTGGTTTGTATTCCCGTTACGTTCTCGAGCCACATTTGTATCCGAGTTCTATAAAAGTTTGTAATATTCTCTTGCACACTCGCTAAATCATGAGTGAATGATCACGCTTTTGAAAGTGATATATATAACGGATGATCAATGACAGTCAACTATATATATATATTAAACCCTTATGTGTTATAATGTACAGTACAAGGATATGGTGGATAGTTGTCTTAAAGTGGCGCAAGAATGGACTTAATATGTTTGCTCCTTATTGTTTTATATTTCTTGTAGGTCAGAACATATATTTGTGCTGTTATTTCTGTCATACAAAAGTCCAGGTATTTTTTGGTCATTTTACATTCTTATATTCGGTAGATTTTACTGTTCCGCTCACAGAGTTTGTATTAATGTTTAAATGAGTTATTTTGTATCCGAAAATGTAAATTACAGCAGTATATAATTATTTGATATATTTAGTCGAATCTTTATTGAAATGTTTGAATAATTTATTGTTATGTTTATTTTAATTTCTTTTCATACTGCTAATGTTGTGTTGGGTAGAATTTCTTGCTACATCATTATGTTACCAAGGAAGATGTTATTACAGTATTAGCAATTAACATTTGAACTCAATAACTTTATAACTACGTATTTATAAATCACGTCATATTTCTTCCTAGTTGTATTTAGACATGGTCACTATGAAGCGTTTAGTAATAGACACGTTTTAGCTCCACCTGAACTTTAGATGTAAAATGACTAATGCTATCGAGTTTGTGGTTACATGGGAATACCATGTCAGTAAACTTGGCTAAATATGCCAATGAAATTAACCCCAGTGACTGACGTAAACAGGTAACAATTGAAGCAAAATTAGTATTGACTTGGACGAGATTTAACGATCGCAAAAGACCCGGAAGATTTCTTTCTGTTTCCATTAGTTTCATAAACACAGTTAACATACTAATGAATATGCGGTAGCTACGTATATATGTGTGGACACAAGGGCAAATTATAACCTAGACTTTTGAATTATAAGTCAGAGTCTATCGCAACAAAGAGTCAAATTATCGATGTATACTATAACTAACTGTATGGATATATTAGTAATTCAGTATAATTAACATTTAATCACTTTAAGATCGATATGTAATGATGAGTGGCCAACTCTTTTTGATATACACGTAAGTTAAACACAGAAAACTACAGATAAAATATGATAAACACGAGTTCCCATTCGGAAGATAAATCGAAATTAAAGTTTGAATCATCCACGAGAATAATACTGAGGACGAATATGGCAGTCAACGTTATCTCCCGTGGTTGCGCAAAAAGATATTCTATTAGGACGAAGATCACATAACCCCCACCCACTGCCGCCAATTTTTTTAAAATTAAAATAGAATTTAAAGGGGAGTAAAAGCTTCCTGAAATAACGGGAAGACGTATCTTACTAGTATAATTGCAAAATAACGTTTGCTCAAACATAAAGTAAAGCAGGAAGATTTATTGAGTATATATCCAAGTTGGATTATTTAGTTCCTGTTTGGTATTCAGAGTTACCCATACTGGGCTTACTTAAAAACTCATGTGGGGTAGAAGTCCTTGAAATGTTAATGACAGTTTCATGATCATCTAAATCACTTTATAAAGTCGTCTACGAATACACAATAATGAAGTACTTAAAGAGACGAATGTAATATAGAATAACATGATTGATATTTAGGGGAGATCTTTATCAAGCCTGAAAAAACCCACCGCGGAAATATCTGCAACCGGTGACATAAAAAAATAATCGAAGATGAAATAGCTGAGGTGTTGAAATTAGCAAGTGTTGATCCCAATGAAATAGTTGTATTTCAAGATCGTCAGGGTAAATTGAAAACTAGTAATATTTCCCTTGATGATATTTTAGTTAAACAACGCGGCGCAATGGAAGATACTATCGCGTTGTTTTCCAAGGAGGATAAACTTAGACCGGGTGTACTTGTTTCAACTATTGTGGATATAATTAACAATTTAGAACCATAAAAAAAACAACGCGATGAAAACGACGACCATATAACTAAATTCGATCAGTTTTCTGAATTAAAAAGAAGTATAACTGACAATATTGAAAAACCTCTATTAGATTTCCTTGGAAATCCACCGGTGACCACACCGAAACTCACAGAGATAAAAACAACTATGTTAGAATTTTCAACACTTCAATCCAGATATGAAGAACACGTAAAACAGTTTTCAACTTTTCGTAAAAATATCATAGATAAATTTCTTGGAGTCCATTTTGATAAATTCTACATAAAACTCCCCGATATTAGAAAATACATCGATGAGATGAAAAACAGCATCGAGTCAATCAAAGATGATTTACCGAGGATGATAGAAAAACTTGAAAAAAGAAAAATCCCTCACGAACAAAAAAATATCATAAATAACGTGTACGCGATTCAATACGGATCATTTACGTGGACACCATCCACTAATATATTAAATATCACCGCTGCCGTCAAAGCTATTTATCGATTAAGACAAATGGCACCAACTCAATTTAATATTTCATCAACGAGTTCATCTGGGGTCAACAATACGATATCAACGATCATCGACAAGGGAACAATTGAACAATTCACAATAGCACCCACTGATAATAATTTGGCTAGGGTTTCAGTAACATGGTATGTGGAATTCGTAGCGGATTTAAGTAAACAACTAAATTGAATTCTATTTAAAAGCACTAGTGTTTTCAAAATAAAATATCATCACAGCAGTATCGCTAAGATCAGGTCAGAGAATTTCAAACTGAAATTAAAACCCTCACTGAGGAGTACCAAACAAAAATCAAACAATACCGACGAAGAATCAAGCCAGTTGATGTTACCGTGTACTCGGTATCAGGTGTAATCACCGGAGCTGGAATAATACTATCCTCGGTTCTAATTTGTATATCGTCGGCGACAACAATCGCGTGAATTATTTCGATTATAACAAAAAACATATCATCGTGTAGTCAGCGCAAACTGCAAGATTACGTAGTTAAATTTCATTTTGTGTCAACCGCATACTTCCAATTATCCTCGATGATATCGTCGTCACTCGATGACACATTAATATCAGATAGTGAGTTCTCAGCAATGGTACGTGTTTATGATTCCGCGATGTCAAAATTAGAAAAAAATAATAACAATAATAACAAAAACAACAATGGCAACATCGCAATAACTATTTCAACGAATAGCGGAAAATACCAACCCGGTGAAAACAAGTATGATATCAATAACATCACTCGATCCTGAATTCAGTGTGAATTTTGCTTCTGCGATTGCCGTGAAAGAAATAGCGTTAGCAAAGTTACGAGTGTATCACAGTTGGCCTAATATTAGGTCGGTAGCATTTAGTGGTCAACAACCTAATAATTCCTTGGTGTTTGCGAGTAAAAAAAAACAAGACGGAACTCCAGACTGGAACGTTGTTTCGCTACCATCAGGGTCTTACCAAATCGAACAAATCAATGAGAAATTACAACGTAGAATAAAATCAATTAGTGGAAAAGAATTGAAAATCGCTATAACAGTTCACGAGCCGACGTTATCACCCGCGATTGAGATAAACTCGCCCGGATATGTCATAGATATCTATCAGAGTTCTATAAGGACAATATTAGGTTGGCCTGAAATACCACGTCGACAAGAAACCGTTAATTTACCACCTGAACCGAAAGAAAAATCTGATTACATTCCTGATAAGGAAGATTATCATATTGCTTCTATAGATTATACTAAAGCATATATCAAATTAGATGTTTTTGTTCCAGTTAAAAATGAACACGATCGCTGGATTATATCATTAAAAGATGCCATTACCACTCGTTTCACGGAAATAAAAAATGAATTTAAAAAAGAAAGATTTATTTAAATATACTCTCGGAGATGAATTCATCGAGAACGTAGAAACATGCAACAAAAATAATAAAAATTATTCAAGAAATATTATGTCATGCTAAAACAAGAACAGAGTTTGCAACAAAGTATAAAATACGCGTAGAAGATATTCGAGATTTTAAACTTCCAGGATAGTGTCTCAGAGATGAAAAAATCTCTCAATGATGCCATCGATGATGGTTTCAAAAGGATTCACGACTCATGGAAAAAATACCACAACCGCAAACAACAACAATCCTCAAGCATAATAATGACCCAGACGAAGGCAGTAGGCATATCGCTCCTCAAAACGTCAATATATTCTCGGTGATTGCATTAAATTTAGTATGTGATGTTATCGAAGGAAGCTATCACAAAAAATATCGAAATATCAAATCAAGCCCAGCAGGGATATATTTTATATTCATTTGCACCAACAGCTTCACCCGGATTTTTAATAGTTGTGGATCCAACTAATCCAGTCTATATGCGATGTCATAATGATTCGTTAACGAGAATTAATTTCAAACTCACTGACCAGTCAAATAATTTGATTGATTTACGAGGTAAGATCCTACAATTTTACTCTGTTTATGAAATCATAAAAGGATTTTCATCGTCAGAAAAAAGATTTTTAACCCCATACCAGCAGGGAGGGCGCGACAACGATTTTGGCGTCTTTATTTTCGATTTCGTGAAAGCCAAATGGACGCTTTTTCACGATGCTGGAGGAAGCCTTGGTTTACCAAATGGACGCCTCTATAAAAGGTTGTCCGATTCGCCCTTCCTGCTGCTCATGATCTCACGTCTTTTTGATACAACCGTCATTCAGGGGAGCAAACATTTTGAATCTGTTAGAGAGGACACTCGATACCTGTTATTTGCCAATATTGATGATCCTAGAGGTGTCATATCGTGAGTGTTTCTGAAGTCTTTTGTTTCGTATAGTGTTGATCCTTGCCTTAGCTTTGCCATCAAGAGAACATGGTATGAGCAAACATCTGCTCCTCTACATGCTCTCACGTTCATCTGTTCCACTCCATCTGCTGGCGATAACATGGATTCCGATTGTTTCTCTGTTGCAGCATCTGTAAATGGTCATGTAAACTAGTAGATTTTACAATGGGGAAAACTGCCACACCATTCATTACGTCGTTCAGGCCGAAGCCATTCGTAATTGTTCGATCACAAGGCTGAGACAAATGAAGAATGAAATCCACCATAAAACCACCATTCCGAAGTAGGGGTGTTCATTCAAGCCATATCTGTAATGTAGAGAGTGGATCACTCCTAGGTCTGTTAGGGGAAATGGAATTTTACCTGAAAAGAGACGCCTAAAGAGGGTAAAACTTATGCAAAATATTGTAGACTTTTGATTGAAAAGTCCTGGACGAAGAAGCCACCATAATGCAATCAGCAGGGACTGAAGAGACTCACAAATTGGAGTGACATAATTGGACATAAAATTGACCACCTAAACTACCATTGCAGGAGGAAAACAAAATCTGCGTATGAGAAAGAGGAATAGAAGAAGGATGCCATCGATAATCCTTTAAGCCCGTTATCCCATCAATGCAGTTTGTGACATAGATGATATTTTACTGTGTGTTAGCCGGCCATGGTACGATCACGATGCGATAAGGATCGTATAATAAAACTTGAATTGTATGGTCACTCATATCTTTAGCAAACATATATGCTACAGACCGCCAATACTCTTGTTTGCACGTTTGTTTATGTGTATTTCTCTTTATTCACAAGCCGAATTTAACTTTAAATCCCTTTCCTATCTTGTACTCTCGCGCGTGTGTGTAAGTATATCGTGTGCATAAAGATTCCAGCCATTGTTTGTGAATGTGATAGTACATCTGTAAATATATCGTAAGCATGAACACTCCTCCCCTGACAAAGACGTCAACAGAAGGACCAAACAAGAATAGACTACAAATAACAGGTCAGAGAATCATACAACACAATTGTTTCTTGCTAGTCCCGGCGACCATTTTCTTGACTCTTAAACACTAAATTCGAAAAAATTCATTCTTTTTTATTAGCATAAGAAATTATAATGTTATAATCTTAGAAATTTATAACGTAGAGTTTCATGTAGCATTTCATAGTACACCTTTTGCCTTGCTACTAAAATGATAACAGTCCATCCCTTTTGTAACATATTCTCAAAAACACATTAAAAATTTAACATAAAACGTATACTAAAACAGAAAAGTAGTATGATATCTATATTATGTTGTGTTTTACATTTAACCTTGGAACCCCGATGAACCAATGGGGGCATAGAAAACATCTTTCTACAAATTCATGTCCTCATAAGAAGAAACCTATCAAGCGTGGCCGCTGTATCATGAACTAATAAATAATGTTAAATGTTTCGAGGACTACTGAAAATTCTTAAGCAAAAGCAAAAGTTATGAAGATTTCAGTTGTCACATGGTGTATGATGACAGAGGCTTGGGTGACGAACATAAGATCAGAATGTCCGACAACCTGTATGTGTGTGTCTGTATGCCTTGATGCCTTTACACGCTCGCTCGGGATAGATTTTATCGGTGGTAGATAGGATACACTTTTAAAATATACCAGGAAGTCTTTGGGGGAATCACCAAACGAATCACTGGCATTTTGCCCAATCAGAAATTATTCTCTGTTAAAAATACCCATAATACTTCACCTTTTACCCAAGAAACTTCCCCTTCATATTCTAATAGTAAAGTAAGTTAATTTTGTTTTTCTCTGCATGTAAAAGCAAAATCTAATAGTTAATTGAATCTAGTCTGTTGTGAACAATTTATATACATGTGCGCAATAAACAAAGGTTCATTCAGGAAGGCATATAAGCAAACGAGTTTGCTCTTGTGATGTTGCATATATATATATATATATATATATATATATATATATATATATATATATATATATATATATATATATATATATATATATATATATATTTGATGAGTATAATTTAAAAATGTATTAAATCTAGACCACTAATTGCGTTCCAAGGCGAACGGTTTTAATACTGCACATCTGAATATTTAAGTATAAAAAGCATTGCTGTTGACTTCAGAGCAACATTTATCGACCTTTTGCAATTCAGATAGTTTTTTATGTAGAAGCTTTGGATTGTTCTTCTAATGCAGAAGTTACTGTAATAACATGACAGCCGTTCTGTTTAATCTATCAAATGCTTATACAATTTAATTTGTCTGAAAACATAATAGGTATTACTAATTATGGTGATATAACTATAGTTCAAGTGTTTCAGAAAATCCTTAAACAAATAATGTACAAAAGAATAGCTATATTTTCTAAACAGATTTCAGTTCCAAATCCATTACAACATGGATTTAGGAACAACTGCGGATGTATAAATACAGCTGTCTATATCAAGAAATCTTTATACCATTATACTCTTGTATATGTTACGTTTCTAGACAATGCTAAAGCATCAGTAAATTTTAGGCACAGTGGGTTTTTGTACAAATTGTACACACCTGGAATCAAAAGAAAGTCCTGGCATATTCTTTAGAATACCTGGTAAGAGTACAGCCATAAATCAAACGGGTTTGAATTCAGCACACCCAGATATGCATTCTAATTGAATTTATTATTTTGAAACTTTATATCCATATATATATATATATATATATATATATATATATATATATATATATATATATATATATATATATATATATATATATATATATATACTTAAGGCAGCAAAAATATATAAAATAATTGTACAATATTTAATTTAAGTACAGGGAAATCAGTTTAAGATAGTATTTTTGCAATATATTATATGATCCGGTACATGTGTCGCTACCAAAACGGGACCTCATTGGAGTCCGAAATAAGCTAGGTGGTGCTAGCATTATTAATATGACAGAATTAGATTACCTTCAGATATAATTTGAATTCCACATTATATGTTTGACTCAGTCGCATATGCTTATTGTTGTCAGGATGTTGTAAAGTACATAAGTAAATATTAAATAAAATACAAATGAGGCCAGTCTTTCTTTTATGGATCATTTGGGATAATTAAGTGATACATACTCGACTGCTAACCTCTGTTATGGCTGTACAAGTTTGAGAAATGTTAACAAAAGGTATCGATTCAACTTCGGGTAACATAACGTGTTAACAAGATCTTTAAAAGGCTATATTGTTCTGTGAATGCTTTCATATCACGAAAATATCAAATATATACAGTCCGCAGTGAATAACCAATCTGTATATCTCTTGAGGACTGTTAAAGGTATGATCTAACCTATTCACAAAATGCTGTTTTGCAGCAAACGAAATAAACAACAAGGTCTATTATATATATTGCAGATTCAGTTGGAATATCCTTGTCTTTTTCTAATGTAAACGAGTAACTTGCACTTTCTGTAAACGAGAAGGTTTTTGTCTAGTTGACGACAAGAAAGGCAGAGGACGTTCCACTTAATTGCAGATTATATTTAGATTTGACGTTTACGATATACACTATGAAATAAAGTTAATACAAAAATGAGACAGATTCTATCATTTTATTACGGTAAAAACTGTCATTATAAACTAAAATTTAGAATTTAGTATCATCTGCTTTTGTTAATCCAAATATAACAAACGGAAAATAATTTAAGGTCGACTCTGTTGTACTCAGATACCTAATTTTATTGTTTTCAAATTCTCTATTCGTCTTATCTGTGCCAAACTTTCAAATATTAAGAGTTACATGCCTGAAGCTTGCACAACAGCAACGCTTTAGCGGACGTTTTCTCATTCCTAAAACCTTTGCAGAAGTGGTGTACTGCATTTTGTAGATAATTTGTAGCACCATCGACACTCCAAGATTGCAAGCATACTATAGAGCGTATTTTCTACTACATGATACGTTGTCATGGCTATTATATCAGGTTTGAGAAATTTAACAGACACTGAGATAAACTGCGTACTTTTCAGTCTAAGGAGGTAGTGTGTCATACAGAGAATTGCTGTTTGTCGTCAAATACGCAACGCATTGGAGATTATTACTGAGATAAAGAAAACTTTCAGAAACTCCAGACAAATGCGTATACACATTAATTGTCAGCTGGTAAAATTATAAAAATATATAATAAACAGAAATTATTATTCCAATGATTTGCTTAGTGCATATTATACATATGCCAATTATTTTGTGCTGTTAAACATTGAGGATTGACAGTAATATATTTTCTCATTTGCTCCTCAAGGTCAAAGCTGTGATAGTAATTACGACCCTTTACTTGAATTGGAAAACATAGATCAAAGCTTTCGTCTTTTCGAAAATGGACCAGACAATTTTGACGCAGTTCTCGACAACAAACTGTATTGTTTCAAAGACTGGAATATACTAAATGATCCCACAAATTTGAAGATTGGTTCTTGACCAATAACTCTGTCTGGATTCAAGGTCTTTGTCATGTTCAAAGTGTTAGTTAAATCAGTAAATTTTTGTTTTCTTATGACTAAAGATTATGTCATTTTGAACCTTTGAACAAACAATTGTTGTAGTCTTTTTCACTTAATTACAAATTATATTAATATATCAGTACATATATAAATAGCAAGATAGCCTGACTCACGCCAGTGTTACTAAATGGTTATATAACAAATTTCAATATTAGCACAATGTTATAAAAAGATATAAATTCAATGTAAGAATTTTATAAAATCAGTATTAAAGTCAGATTAGTAAAGACATTACTGTGAAGCATTTGAAAATAATAATTAGTGTTGATTTAGTGCTCAGGCATTTAAATTCCTAGCGTTATCTAGAACAAACATAATTCAAAAATAAAAAATTAAAACATTTTTACCTAACAGGTTTAAATATTTGTAAGTTACATTATGATATATATATAAATATATATATATATATATATATATATATATATATATATATATATATATATATATATATATATATATATATATATATATATATATATAGCTTCAAGAGACATCAAATGCAGATTTGAATAACTTATCCATCATGGCCATATTCAAAAAGAATTTAACATACTTAATTAAACAAAGGATTTTTGTTTAATATGTTTAAGCCTATATTGATGATTTGCCTAGTTAGTTTTGCCACTTTCAGATCAAGTATTAACTGAGTACATTTTAACAATTGGATATCTGGCATTGTGTTAGAAGTAATTTTGTTTTATCGCTACACATTGGGAAATCTATTTTAAATGAAACCGCTTTTAGTTTAGCTATAGCTCATGCTAGTTTCTGTATTCGTCTTTGTGACAGGTTAATCACATGCACACTATTTTTGATTGTGGATTTGCACCGATAAAATAGTAATAACAATGTTAAGTATAGTACTTGCTGTCGACAAGTGCATGGAAATATATTCGACTGTTATATAGCAACTGGGTTATACATATCATTAGCGAGTTGATATCCAGCGCTTTTAAACAGGTTTCAACAATTGTTTACCAATGTAATATTTGTACCAGAACCGGTATCACCATATGCATCTGTTTCTCGTACTTCACGTATGGCTTTGTACGGTAGAAAAAAAAAACATGTCTTTATCTTGCGTTTTAAATGTTCTGTTGCCCATCTTGTTTACACTCATTGGAGTTTTCCTCAAGATATTCAATATACTGAAACTCTGTTGCATAGTCCTCAGTGGTAAGCTCATCGGCATGATCAATACAACTTGTATAGAAATTTTAAATGTAATCGTCTGACAAAATAGTGTTTATTTTGGAATTATCTAAAAGGCAGCACGATCAAGTCTAGTGCTAGCAGCCCGAGGTTTAGCTCGTGAAGCTAATTTCCTATTTCAATGCTACAGTTATTTTTTTTATTCGTGTTCGTAATTTGGTTATACGTGCAGGCTTTTTTAAAATTGAAATACAGGTAATACTCCAATACTAACAACGGAAATTTAACACGTGATCTTGACAAAGACCTGTGAGCCACATTATGTGTCCCATTTTATAATAGCTATTTTTAAACACGATCTGTGTTTGTCGGAAGCTTAAATCAGACTTGAAATTCATAGGCAAAACAATTATGCTCAATAGCTTGACATATCAGTAACCACGTGATATATTGTAAATTTGAATAACTGTTGGAGGGTCATTTAGATCATACCCTTGTATTGCCTAAAGAAACGAATACTAATGATGACATAATATTCTCTGCAATAAGGAAGTTTAAAAGTTGCTGTGTCATGCCTGGGAATATCAATAAAAATAATATAGCTGAATTGCAGCTTGTTTAAAGATCAGCAAATAAAAAATAAAATGGATTGCTTATAATAATGAATTTGAGAACATTAGCGAAAAGTTTAACGAAAAATGAAACATATTCAGAATGAAAGATCATGAACACTTACTGATGGATACAACTGTGAAAATCTGTGATAAGAAAGAATAAAAGGTTATTCCTTTGAATTGTGTCGCGCCTGCTTTACCTCTGTAGAACTTGAGTCTCAATCAAAACTGGACTGTTCCATAACTTCAGTACCAAAGTGGAAACAGGCGTGAGTACAGACCACTCATTTCCAGCAAGCATTAAATGACTGGTTTTGTTCGATACTAACGGGATCAAAACTATTTGTGCACGAGACGATTTTGGTAATTCTATCGCCATTTCGAGATGCTTTTGTGCTTACGTGAAAATTCACCGAGCTACAACCAAAGATATCATGAACTAAATAAACAAATTCCTTTTATCACTTGCAGTTTGCTTCACAACCGTTGCTTTATATGATTCCTACGACCCCCAACCCTCCCCACTACGTACGCATGAAATAATATAAAAAAAACTCTTGTGTCTTTCTTCGTGGGAGGGGGATGAAATGTTATACTAATTTTGTCTTCGAACAAGGTGCGAAATACAATCCAATGTTTTCTAGCGCACCATTCTATTTACATTGTACGCAGCAGGTAAACAAATCTGCTCTATTGGTAAACCTTTAATATATGAAATGTTTAAGGACATACACAACCTATCGTTTAGGTTAGAATATAAACACAGTCCAAAAATATCCTTATCTGAAAAAAAAAATAGAAAAAACAAAAATTGGCAGTCTAAATTTTGATTGATTTAGCGTCTACTAACAATCGTTAAAGGTTTAGATTGTATTATCTGCTATCATTGTACTCAATTGGAGGGTCATTTAGATTATACCCTTGTATTGCCTAAAGAAACGTATACTAATGATGACATACATATTCTCTGCAACAAGGAAGTTTAAAAGTTGCAAATGAAATTCAAGCACTTTGAAACCATATTGATTCGTCAAGAATCATTTACCAATCAGAACACCTCAATACCTATATACTAAGTTCTTTAGTGATTAAAAAAGTGTTCCTACTTTGTCGATCTACATCAGTGAACAAAGACATATTACTCCAAGTACTTGAAGCAATTTCAGATGCCCTATCAATGTTAAGTGATTTTTATTATTTTGGAAAAAAAGAAACACTCAGTCGAGAGAGTAAGAGAGAGATAAAGATGGATGGTCGTGCTAAGAGACACGATTTAGAGATATATAAAAGGCAGAATGAGAGCACAACCAATTTACAATGCAGATTAAATTTGACTTCGTCTGCTTTTATTTTGTTATGTGGGTTTAACATTAAACTTGCTGTGTCATGCCTGAGAATATCAATACAATTAATAGAGCTGAATAGCAGCTTGTTTAAAGATCAGCAAATGAAAAATAAAATGGATTGCTTATAATAATGAATTTGAGAACATTAGCGAAAAGTTTAACGAAAAATGAAACAAATTCAGAATGAAAGATCATGAACACTTATTGATTGATACAAATGTGAAAATCTGTGATAAGAATGAATAAAAGGTTATTCCTTTGAATTGTGTCGTGCCTGCTTTACCTCTTTAGAACTTGAGTCTCAATCAAAACTGGACTGTTCCATAACGTCAGTACCAAAGTGGAAACAGGCGTGAGTACAAGCCACTCATTTCCAGCAAGCAATAAATGACTGGTGTTACTCGATACTAATGGGATCAAAACTATTTGTGCACGAGACGATTTTGGTAATTCTATCGCCATTTCGAAATGCTCTTGCGCTTAAGTGAAAATTCATCAAGCTATAGACACAGATATCATGAACCAAATAAACAATTTCCTTTAATCACTTGCATTTTGCTTTACAATCATTGCTTTATATGATTCATACGACCCCCAACCCTACCCACTACGTACGCATGAAATAATATAAAGCAACTGTTGTCATGTATACTGTCTTTCTTCGAGGGAGGGGGATGAAATGTTATACTAATTTTGTCTTCGATCAAGGTGCGAAATACAATCCAATGTTTTCTAGCGCACCATTCTATTTACATTGTACGCAGCAGGTAAACAAATCTACTCTAGTGGTAAACCTTTAATATATGAATTTATTAAGGACAAACAAAACCTACCGTTTACTTTAGAATATAAACACAGTCCAAAAATATCCTTATCTGAAAAAAGAATAAAGAAAAAAGAAAAAATGGCAGTCTAATAAATTGATTAACAATTGTTAAAGGTTTAGATTGTATTATCTGCTATCATTGTGCTCATTTTCCTTCGTCTATCCTCTAATTAAAATAAAATATAATGGAATCTTTAAGTGGTTAAAGATTTCTTAAATAGCCATCGGGCACTTAAATAACCATTGCAATTATCTGTTGTTTGTATAGAGAACAATTCCTAATAAATATCATTACCATACTGGTGAGATAATTTGTACCTGGTACACTATGGAAATTTGAACCTGGGTCGCAGGTTAACGGCACAGATACCATTTGGGCCATACATAAAACTTCAAAAGGAAAAAAAAAGACCAATTAACAAATGATATTACATAGACCGTGCTTAGCAGAAAAACCCATATGTCGACTTTGTAATTTATTTTCATCTGTACACTGTCATTCTGGATTCATAAGACAATATTCAAGGTATTATTGAGAAATATAAATGCACACCAAGCACGACAAAAAGTGGAAACCCTGGATAATACATGAGAATTCTTGATAATAATAACGAATATTTATAGATACGAATAAATAGCAGTGTTATATATAGCAGATATATATATATATATATATATATATATAAACTATGTATGTATGTATGTATGTATGTATGTATGTATGTATGTATGTATGTATGTATGTATGTATGTATGTATGTATGTATGTATGTATGTGTTTGCGTGTCAATGTGTGTTTTCATGCTAGTATTTTACTTAGGTATGGAACTGGTGTCCTTAGGAACATTTACAATGCAAACCATTATATAGTTTTTGTTAATGTTTTCCTATGTTGTCTATTTTGAAAAGACGGATTGTATGAGGACTATCAAATACTACACAATATTCAAAGTGAAGGTAGTTTCAAACTTATCTTTTACTTGAAATGTTTGTATGAAAGTATTGTATATCGCATTTGCAGTTATAAATACAGGAGGTAAACTTTTGCCTTCCAGTGTATCGTGATCATTAAACCGTCAGTGCGTTCAATAAAGTCTGAAACAAGTTCAATAGAATCAATACAATTCGTTAATTTTTCAAAGTATATACGATTTTGTATGTTATAGTTTTCCCTTGTTCATATATTCATTTTAACACATTGCCTTCATCATTATAGTTTAGTAACGCATATCCCTATTTTTATGGTTTCGCAAGAATTATGAGTTTTAAGAGTTATCCCCACATTCTTACGTAATACTTATAGGAAAATTTAGTTCTCTTCATTTCACATATGAGTAAGGGATAACTCCCTTTATTTTATAGTACAACGTATGTCTTCGTTCATGGTAATATGTTGGGTAAAAGTTCTATTTCATGGAAAGAGTTTTCCTTTTATTATCGAATTAGCTATTTAGTTTTTATAGGAATTATGATTTCCAACCCCCCTTATTTTTCATAAATAAATGCTTTCCGTGAGTGTTCCTTATAAATGTTGTAACGAGTAGCTTCTGCTTTAAGTTGTATTTCTGTCGGAGCTATTTCCCTTTAATAGTAAGTAATACTTCTTATCCGATTATACTTAATCAATTTTTGTGAAAGGTATCATGATCATTTAATATATATATATATGTGTGTGTGAGTCATTTCATCTTTTCAAGTACGAGTAATACATTACTTATATTCGATGTATTTTTAGAAAGACTTATTGCGGCTTTTATTAGTAGGAAATTTACCGTTTATGTTGTTCTGAGCAATCTCCCATTGCATATTAGTAACAGTTTATTTTCCTTTTGATTTTTAACAATTATTTTTTAATAACAGTACAATTTTATGATGTTCTTTCTTAACGTTTGTATATATAGTTTGTTTTCGTTTTTCAAGTATATTCGTCATTTGAGTTTTCTATCTGATGTTGTTGTATTGTTAATAAAATATATCATTTATTTTGTTTGAATGCACAAGAACGCCAGGCGTGATGTGACATCATATCCAAGTAAAAGATGGTAACATAATGTTGATTTCCTTTCGGGTCCCAGGGTGCCATCCAATATTAATTTCAGTGACAATTGTATTATTAAATTTATATTGGGCCCAGCAGCAGAGGGGGCGAATCAGACAACTTTTTTTTGTTTTTATTTTTGATTATACCCCCTCCAAAATAACACTAGACCCTTCTCGCGAAAAAATAAGTCTCTGACCCTTGTCTGAAAACATTCGCGTCGCAACGTCGTTGTCACTCACCCCCTCTGCTGCTAGAACTTTCAGTTCTGGGTTAACCGAATATTTTATCAAGTCCTTAGGACGAAAATCATTTATGATTTCACAAATAGACTAATTTGTAAAACCTCCTCTTGTAAATCAATCAGATTATTAGACTGGTCAGTGAGTTTGAAATTAATTCTGGTTAATGAATTATTATGACATCGCATATAGACTGGATTCACCGGGGACTCAATTATTAAAAATCCTGGAGGGGCTGTTGGTGCAAATGAATACAAAATATATCCTTGCTGAGCTTGATTTGATCGTTCTAAATTTATTTGATAGCTTCCTTCGATCACATCACATACTAAATTGAGCGCAATCACCGTTGAAATATTCACATTGAACGGAGCAATATGCCTGCCACCACCATCTGGGTCATTATTATGTTTGAGGATAGTTGTTTGTGGTTGTGGTTGTGTTTTTTTCCACGTATCATGGATTTTTTTGAAACCTTCATCGATGGCATCACTGAGAGATTTTTGTAATTCTGAGATATTATATCCTGGTAGTTTGAATGTGGGGATATCTTTGACGCGTATATTATACTTCGTTGCAAATGTTGTTCTCGTTTGGGGGTTATTGTGATCTAATATATCCTGAATAATTTTTAGGTTAAATGTTTCCATGTCATTGATGATTTTGTTACATGTTTCTACAACGCTGATAAATTCATCTCGAGTGAGAGTACCGGATTTAAGGGGTATTAACAACAATGAAAAATCATTATTCATTGCTGTGAAATTGTCAATGATTTTAGGTTCGTTAACAAAAAAATGATGATGCTCCTTTACTTCCTCCTCTTCTCCAATTGGTCGATATACTAAACTAAAAAACTCTATAGTAAATCTATGATCTTTATAACTCTTTACTGGATTATCAGATTTTGTCCTGTCGGTGATATAATCAGTTTTTTGTGGTTCTGGTAATTTAACGGTTTTTCCACCGGGTGGTAATTCAGGCCATCCCAGTACGGTTCTAATAGAACTTTGATAGATATCTACGACATAACCCTCTGTGCTTATTTCAATGGCAGATGATAGTGTTGGCTCATGAACTGTTATAGCGATTTTTGACTCTACTCCAGTAATCGATTTTATTCTACGCGCGAATTCGTTATTGATTTGTTCGATTTGGTATGATCCGGTTGGTATGGAAACAACGTTCCAGTCTGGGGTACCGTCGGGTTTATTCTTATTTGCAAATACCAGGGAATTATTGGGTTGTTGACCACCAAATGATTTTGACCTAATATTGGGCCAACTGTGGTATACTCGTAATTTTGCTAGCGCTATCTCCTTCACTGGGACCGGAGAGGGGAAATTCACACTGAATTCTGGATTCGTTGAGGTTATTGAGATCATGCTTGTTTGTACTGGGTTTGTGTTCTCCACTATTTGTTGAAGTAATTCCATCTGTGTTGTCATTGTTATTATACTCATGTTGTATTTCTAATTTTGACATCGCAGAATCATATATATCTACCATCGCTGAAAACTCACTCTCTGATATAATTGTATCATCGAGCGATGACGATATCAATGAGGATAATTGCGAGTATGCAGTGGACACAACATGAAATTGAATTATGTAGTCTTGTAGTTTCCGTTGGCTGCATGAGGATATTTTTTTTGTGATTATTGAAATTATTCCAGCGATTGTTGTTGCCGCAGAAATGCAAATTGGAACAGCTATCGGAGCCATCATTGTCACTGAAGACAGTATAATACCAGCTCCGGTGATTACACCACTCACAGCGTACACAGTAACATCAATTGCGGTAATTCTCCTGCGATATTTTTTAATTTTCAATTCATACTCCTCAGACAAGGTTTTGAGTCTAGTTTGATACTCTCTGACCTGATCATAGCGATATTGCGATGATGAAATCATTTTTTATTTTAAATACGCTAGCGTTTTCAATTGAAACCGTTAGTGAAATTGCTTTGCAATTTTCAACTTAAATCCGCTACGAATTCCACATACCACGTTGTTGTAACCCTAACCAAATTTTTATCAGTAGCTATTAACGTGAACTGTTCAGTTGTATCCTTGTCGATGATCGTTGAAATCGTATTATTGACCCCGGATGAACTGGACGATGAAATATTAAATTGAGTCGTTCTCACTATTGTTAATCGATAAATACCCTTAACTGTTGCAGTGATGTCTAATTTGTTGTTTTCAGGTGTCCACTCAAATGATCCGTGTTGGATTGTGTATACCACGTTGTTGGTTTTCTCATGAGGAATTTTTGTTTTTTCAATAACTGTTATCATCCTCGAAAGATCACCTTTGACGGCTTCGATGAAGTTTTTCGTCTCATCGATGGATTTTTTAATATCAGGGAGTTTTAGTTCAATTTTATCGAATGTAGTTCCAATAAATTTATCAATGATATTTCTACGAAATGCGGTAAACTGTTTTATGTGTTCTTCGGTTTTAGGTTGAAGTGTTGCTAGTTCTAACGCAGAATCGTTAAGAGTTTTAAATCGATCTGTAATCGTCGAAAAAAGTACACCCGGTTTGAGTTTACCCTGATTGGAAAATAACGCGATAGTATCCTCGATTGCGTTTTGTTGTTTAACCAAAATATCATCCAGAGAAATATTACTGGTTTTCAATTTACCCTGATCGGAAAATAACGCAACGGTGTTCTCGATTGCCTTTTGTTGTTTAACCAAAATATCATCTAGAGAAATATTACTGGATTTCAATTTACCCTGATCGGAAAATAACGCGATAGTATCCTCGATTGCATTTTGTTGTTTAACTAAAATATCATCCAGAGAAATATTACTGGTTTTCAATTTACCCTGATCGGAAAATAACGCAACGGTATTCTCGATTGCGTTTTGTTGTTTAACCAAAATATCATCCAGAGAAATATTACTGGATTTCAATTTACCCTGTTTGTCTTGAAATACAACTATTTCATTCGGGTCAACACTTGTTAAGTTCAACGTCTCAGCGATTTCATCTTTAATTTTTTTTTTATATCCTTGATAGAATCAGGAGTTGCAGTGTCATCGGGTTTGGGTTTCAGAGGTCTTCCCCAAATATCAATCATGATATTTTATATATCTCTCTCTAAAAAGCGATTACTAGTGTAGTCATTTACGACAATGAGTGGTGATTTTCTAGATGCTGAAATAGCGTCAAGGACATTTAATACTTCACTGCCGCATATTGGTGGGTCATCGATTTGTTGTGTTGGTAGCGTAGAATACCAAGTCTTCATTGGAAGGGTTTTTATATAACGCATAAACTCTTTTGGTGGGGCTAATCCATATGAATCAAAATAGACAATCCCACGTGGATCAATAGCGTATGCAACCCAGTGAGTTCCAGGTCCGGTGCTGTTATCGAGATTAATAATACCTGTTTCAGTTTTGTTTGGTTGATGTGGTAATTGATCTTTCATAAAAACACCTCTGAAATTTTTAATCACTAGTTTTTTAGCAGCATCCATTAAATCAAAATTGGACATTGGAACCATAGATTTCTGAATTAATAAACCGTTCCTGGTAGTCTCAGGCCTGATCCGTGAACGGATCTCCCGCTGTACCATGAATACGGGGTTCCTGGTAGTCTTAGACCCTTTCCGCTGTACCATGAATACGGGGTTCCTGGTAGTCTTAGACCCTTTCCTCTGTACCATGAATACGGGGTTCCTGGTAGTCTTAGACCCTTTCCCTTTTTTTTATACCCTTGACCTTTCTTCGGTTCATATGATTCAGCAATGCTCTGTACCGCTTTTGTTCCCAAGCCTCCAACTACCCACAATGCGGCCGCTTTTGCTACTGCTGGGGCTGCTGCCGCAACCAATGCTGGTATTGCAGCAAACAACGGAAATATACCACCTGTTTTAATCATATTTTTGATAGCAGCCGAAGAGAGTGTGATCTGAACTCCTTTTTTATCCTTGAAAGCATCATTGAAATGTTTCACTTGACGAGTTGTCAGCGATAATTTATTTGCACCACCAGTCATTTGATTAGGTTTCAACGTGATTGTGGTTCCACATTTTTTAGCCGATTCTGATTGCAATTTTTTGATTTGACCAGGAGTTAACGCAACACTAATAACACTATATGACATGTTATACATAATTGATTGATTCTAAATCGTAAAACCATTCAATGGAAATATCCTTTGGATTTTCAATTACATATTTTCCACTGGTGCATCTACCACTCTCATTCTTCCACCAACACCTTCAAGTAGCATTGATTTATCACTGAGAATGACAGCAGCCGCTCTATAATTAATAATACCACCAGGACGGGTTACACGGGCTCTGAAGTGTATATCAACGACAGATTGTCTCACCAAGTCGAGATGTTCCAGCGAAAAGTAATAAATCGGATAGAGGCTTTTAAAGTCGTATTGTGATATTTGCAAACCGGTATCCACATTTTGATCGCGTGCCATAAATGACAACAGGTTATGATAGACACGTGCAATATGATTTTGACCGTAATCAAGTTGCACATCTTCAGATGGTTCCTGCTGTCCGTTTATTCTCAGCGAGACTTCATTAACACCTAACTGATCAAATATCATATGACTTCGTTGTTGATCACCAACTCGCGCATTATTCTGTAATGCAATAAATATATGACGTGGAGCTGAAACCCCTTGTTTTGATGCCAGGTGCCATGTGAATGTACCATTAACATTGTCTTGTTTATTATCCGTAGTCACTGATAACCAACTCAATAACGACTTTCCTCCTTGGTCCATAAATGATAACAATTTTCCTTCTGCTGTGATTGATGGAGTTAACACTGGCATCCACAATGATAGTTTTGTTAAAACGACTTTACCATCAGGAACAGCAGCATCACGCCATATTGCATCATTATCAGTACCCTTTCGTACAAGCGCTACTGTGTGTTTAGCTCCATAAATAACTTTTCGGACGTTTCTACAGAATCCGAATATATGATGCAGTGGAATTGCACATGAAAATTGTCGACGCTGTCCTTGTAATGTTGCTACACGTGTTGCAAATCCTAGATTGTAATTAGTAATAGTATTTATGACATCAAATTCAGCAGGTGGTCTTACATATCCGGCTGGTGCTGGATCAAGTGCTGTAGCTCGTGTTGCCTTGACTCTAGAATACTGGTTGTGTTCAGGGTGATCAGTAATATCCTTTGCAAACATCATAGATGGACCCGCTGATCTTGAATAATCATCAGAATATCTTGCTAACCCTATGATTGTTGTAGCCACATCAACTTCACGGTCAATGGATTCAATTTCTTTTCCATCAATGAGATATCTAGCGCTTTCAAATAACGCCATGATACCGTTATTAACAAAACCAACTCGGGTAGTTGGGCTAATGTCATATGGAGGATCATTATGAGCAGCATCATTTGTTACAAGTTCTCCTTCTACTTCAATAAACGCTTCACAAGGCAAAAAGTATTTACTGGTATCATGAACTTGAAGTTCAATTCGTGATCGGAGATCTGGTTGTACTGCGTGATAAGAATAAAATTGAAAATCGCGTACAGAATCATCTTTACGCACTGGGGCATCCATATCAAATGCTGGATCAGATGACCTTTTGAACATTTTATTCTATTTATCAGAGTCTAAATCGGATTTTCCATTTCATCGTGAAAAACGCTAGCGCTTTCGTCGTGGTTTTTTAAAGCCACTTCCTGCTATCATGTTTGCTGTCATGTTATTTTGGTCCTCTTGATTTACCATCGACGCTAGTTTTTCATCTACTGCGTTATTTATAATTTTACTGACACTCGCAGGCATCTCTGCTGTAGATGGCAATGGTACCTGTTTCTCTTTTCGTCTCACTAATGATGTTATTTTATCCTTCGCAGTTGAAAACGCTTTCCCGGCAAGATCTCCAACAGTACTAATACCCTTATCACGAATAACATCAATGGCTTTCATTCCTAGTTGTTTAGCTAACGGCATCACTTTTGGGGCCGTTCTTGAAAAGAATCCTAAAATGGTCTTGCCGAGGCCATCTCCGTAGTATGCTCTATAAACTGGAAACCGTGAATTAACTACATAGACGAGGGTTGGTTTATCATGATTGTAGTGTATAATCATCTTGTTATAAAACTATTAGTTTTTTAATTAGTGATCAATCGCTGTAATAACCATGGGCATCTTTGTGATTTTCAACTAACTCAGCAATGAGTTCTCGATATACATTAATGTCCATGATACCACCGGCAAATAATCGTCTACAGATATCAGCTGCCTCATTAATTATTTCTGGAGAGTTATTTCCGGCTCGTTTCCCTCCGATGAGGACTTCTAACCGTGATATATCACTGAGAATGTTACCAGGACAAGTAACGCTAGTGTTTTCAACTATTCCGCTACCTAAATACTTATCTTCAGTTGACTCCTCTTCATCCTCTTTAACTACTATATTCATTTGATTTATTTTACTCAATACTTTGTCTTTAAAACTCTCAAAATCATTGCGGTTACCTTCTGTGATTCTAGATCTACCACGGTTTGCCAAGTATATTTTTTTTTATCCAATTCTTGTCGTTTTTTATATACTCTTTATACTCTTTGTTTACAGTTATTTCTCTTTGATCGGGTGAAAAATTCCGCGCGGTAAAGTTAATTAAATCATTGTCATCTTTAAAACTTTTAATTATGTTGTATGCAAAGTTTTTAAATATACTTTGCGGTGAATACATTTTTGCTATAGTAATGTCTTCTTCCTCTTCTTGTTTTCTTGCAATAGCACCTAGTTCTTCTAGTACTTGCTCTTTTTTTTGTTGTTGCCGTGAAGTAGCTACTATATCCACTGGAAGTGTTTTTAATGATTTTTTTGTTTGTTTAGTTCTTTTTGCTATTTTTTCTAACACAGGGAGAAAAGTCTCTTCTTGTTTTTTTCCTTGCTCAGAGATTGTTGACACTATCTGTTTCGTTGTTGTAGTTATTGGTTTAAACAACTCTTCAGATCCTGCAGCAAAATCAGTCTGAAGACTCTGTCGTTCTTGCAGTTTATTCCTGACAGAGTCGCGAATTGGTATAAATTTCTTAATTGCATCTAGTCGCTCACGAGCCAATCGGGTCGTTAATGCTTCATTGACCATTATTTGAAATCAGAAACCATTTTTCAATTGCGAAACAATTTTCCCCATCGATGATTTCATCCTTAACGGTCCAATTTTTTATTGCTGTGAAATATTTTTATTTTTTATCCATTGATTTTGCCTGTTTTGGTGCCATTTAGGTGGTTTTCAGTTGAAAATCTCAAAGAGATTTTACAGTCAAGTAGTCGATTTTACATGGGATTTTCCATAAGGAAAAGCTGTTAAAACTCATTTTTGATGATTTTTAGCCATTTTTCATCAATTTTTGCCTGTTTTCAGTGATGTTTGGTCATTTTTCATCGATTTTCATCAAAAAACCTCGTAGGGTCAAGTAGTCGATTTTACATGGGAAAAAGTTCTTAAAAGTTAGGATTCTATTTTATTTTCGCAGTGTGAAATATTTTCACTGATTCAATCAAAAAATGACCAAAAAAAATGAATCTTTTTTAAAAATTCAGTCTGTATATATAACTATCTTTTTTTAAAATTCAGTCTGTTTATATAACTATCTTTTTTAAAAATTCAGTCTGTATATATAAATATCTTTTTTAAAAATTCAGTCTGTATATATAAATATATTTTTTAAAAATTCAGTCTGTATATATAAATATAAATGCAGACAAAAATAAATATCAACCATGATGAGCGATTATCAGTCATTTGGCCCCCTTGATATAGGCCGTTGTGGTTCTATTTGCATTGATTGGGTCCCTTATTAGGCCTTTGTGTCTTTCATAGGGTTCCTTTGTTAGAGCATTTTTCTGTTTCTGTTTTATATCAGAATGTTTTTGCTCTTTGAGATATGACCCTATGACCGTTTCTTTTAGCCGATAATTCATTCTGGGGTTACCCAATGTGCATCCACGTTTTGGCCGGTAATTCATTTTTGAACACCATACGGGGTAACCCAAATGTGATGGAGAGCTAATTACATCCATGGATGGTATTTATTTTAGGTCATTTATATTTACATTCACCGGAAACATATTCCCCTAAGAGTGAATCTAACTCGTCAAATAACGGGTTATAATCACAAGAGGGTATGTTTACGTGAAATGACCTAGAGGTTACATATATACGACAACACATCTTTGGAACTCCTTGGTTGCCTTCACATCCAAGTAAGCCCAAGGGAAACCCGAAACATACATCTCCGGAAGGGAGGCCTAACGTGGCAAACGCCATCTTAGACCGCCCAGAAGATATGCTTGGGGTGACGTCACAACATATACTTAATTAAGGACAGCACAAATACCGTATATATTTCCACTCGACTGTTGTGGCAATTTGTAGGTATACATATACTTAATTAACTTAATTAAGGACAGCACAAATACCGTATATATCTCCATTCAGATTGTAGGTATACATATACTTAATTAACTTAATTAAGGATGGATTATAATTCAATGATGATGTAATGATGATGGGACGGCACAGATATCACAAACATGAAACGACGGGGCTGATTTTCAAAGGCCAATTCGACCAATCAAAGCAACCCATGAAATTAAACCCGGTTGCATGATTGAGTAAAAGTCAACCACGCACACGTGTCAATGGCGTGGGTTATTTTTTGACTGGTCGAATTGGCCTTGAAAGCCCCAGCTTTCAACCTTTCATTTAGTATATAAGGCGACTAATACAGCAGCTTCAATCCACAGAGTGTGTTATTTTATTTTCTTGAATTACTTGTTAATGGTGCTTCACAGTATTTAAATGAGACAGAATATTTGCATAAAGCACTAAAAAAAAAGAATATAATCGTTTGAAAACATTTTATATTTAATTTCTTTTCTAATTAATTATAGCCCAAGCCGCTGAATCACAATTTAAGGGGAAATAACCCACGCCATTATGTAATGTAATTTTTATAGATGTAGCATTTGTACATCTTTTATAGGTGCCATGTCGGCATCCTCTTTTTTTAAAATCTTGATTCAATATTTACATATTAAATTATACAACTGATAGTCAAAACCCCCAGCATCCGTCACTCATACACACATTTTCACCACACTCACTACATACATACATTTAAAAACACTTATATTTACACATAATAGTAGAAACATATATGAGTAGGTGGGAGGGGAGGTTGTTATTCCCTCCCTTATCAGCTCATTAGTATCTTCATGGGTCTGTAACTTGTTTGATACAGAGAACCTGTATGGCAAAAACAAAACATACGACACCATCTAAGGGAGAGAGTATATAAAGGGAATTAATACATCAATCCGCAAGGTATGCTTTTTTATTTTCTTGAATTACTTATTAATGGTGTTTCACAGTATTTAAATGAGACAGCATATTTGACTTAAACACTAAAACAAAGAATATAATTGTTTGAAAACATTTCTTTTCTTACAAAACAAATCCCAGCGCTGAATCACAATACCCATTAAACAAGTTAACACAATCTAAGGGAGAAAGTATACACGTGTGTTATCCTGTAACGCCTGCATCTCCGGATCACATCCTATGTTTATGAAATACGCATTAATCGCACGTGAGACAGAATATTTGACTTAAACACTAAAAAAAAAGAAAATATTTCTTTTCCTATAAAACAATACTCAGAAGCTAAATCACAATGATAACTCCCTTGGTTATATCATTTAAGAGTGGTCTCCCTTGGTGTTATAGACACATACGAAAATCGAATTTTCTGATAATACCATTACGGAATGCTTCATAATTAACAAGCACGGAGGGGTGAGGTCTGAATTCTTGGTTCATTTGTATAATAACACTATTTTTCTAATTCATTGTTTGGTTTAATTATAAGTCTCTGTATATAATCTTGAGCAGTCTTTATTATTTTGTCATCGTTGGGGTCAATGACAGTATTTTTTATTCTTTTATCATAATAGCGTTTTAGTTCCCTGTATCGTTTGCCTCCACACATAACGCATAATTGCGACCTCCCCCTGACCCCAACCCCACATTGAATACAGGGTAACGGACCAAGGCTTCCACGACGAAAGCTTTGCATATGATACCAACAGAATTCATTTCTGCATGATTTGTTACACGGTGTCACTGATCCAATCATAAGCCATTTGCAATGATTCATTATACTTAAATCTTTCATTTAAATGCTTGTTTTAATTATAGTATGGAGGAGTTTGAGAGATTATCGAAAATTAAGCCCTGGAAAAGTGTTCGATTCAATCTTGATAGAGTTTCTGATACACCAAAGAATAAAATTCTTGATAGAACCTTGATTAGTAAAATCAGAGACTGTTTTAATGAATTCAAGCGTGATGGGGCAGCTCATTGTTGGTCAACATTTCGAATTGATGGTGTTGTTGACGCTACCATGAATGATGAAAAAGCAGCAGTGATAATCTCACGTCTTGGGGAAGAAAGAAATTTTTTTCGAATAAAATTCCTTATCCGTGATAATGGAAAATGGATCATTAGGGACAAATACGAGCCTATTCTTAAGGACAAAAAAACTGTCACTGTGACTCAGGATTCAAAACCAGGAATTTTGACTGGACTTGATAAACCCTACTACGAAAGATCTTATCCTGTCACAGTAGTTGTTTACGGGATATATCCGCTCAATGAAAAACCTGATATTTCAAAACTATCACCCATGAAATATTCGACAGGGCTCAATTGTGTAGCAACACGAATAATAGAACACTTCACAAATGCGTCCCGGGGAAATAAACTAACTGATCTAAGACGAAAAAAAATAACCGAGTGGGAACTGACAGTGAAACAGCATGGGGCAACAATTCAAGATATAGCCAAATTAGAAACATCATTGAGATTTCCAATATCGGTAAGGACAATCACCGGAGAAGTATTATACGAATCTAAATATAAATCACAGGGAGCTCCCATTGAAATTATTGATCATAACGCACACGCGTGATCATCTGCAGTAACAATATTCCCACGGGATAGAACCGTAAAATATCTGTTTGGAACCGAAGAGTTTTTTTCAGAGCAGAAATTATTTGATGCTATTTACCATTTGAGTAAAAACGATTCTGTGTCAGTGTGGCTATTTCATAGTACTTCAGACGAAGAATGTAGATTTGATCAGTTTGTAAGGCCCAACGGAGAATTGTACCGTACTGAAGAACTGCATAATCAAATGAAACAACTAGCTAGTGAGTTTTCTCCCCAGAGTTCTCTGGGGGAAGACAATGATCAATTATTAGCAAACTGTTTTACAGTACCATCAGTTGCAGCACATTTTGCTAGGAAGAAAAACGCGTGGAAACCAACCCGAAGTGAGTTCTTATCAGATGTCAAATTGTCCTGTCTTGAATACAGCCATGGAGGATTATGGAACACAAAATTCACCGCTGATACCGTTATTTCAGTTGATATGATTGCATGTTATCCAGGAAGTTTTCTTGGGTATGGAGAGTGTGAGAAATATTTCAAACGATTTGGACACCCTACACACGAAATGACCCGTGTTGCTATTAATGGACCACTGCCACATTTCGATTTAACCGGATTCGCTTGTGTAGTATCATTTGAAATGGCTGAAGGACTTCATCCGTGTAGTTATCTTTGGATTGGTAAACACATGTCTGAAAAACACTGGATGTCAATAGTGTTATTACGGTATATGCTTGATTGTAAGATGTTAAAATCATTAATTGTCAGTGAAGCAATTATATCCTTTCGAGCACAGAAATCAGTCTGGTTACCACAACCTGATCTTGAAAAAATAATTAGCGAAGAGCGAAAACTGTTTCCTGATTTTAATGAACAACAAATCATGGATTGGTCCAGACAGTTATTTGAAATCAGAAACAATGAAGCAAAAGATCTTGGACGAAGAATAATCGGTAAATTTACCCAAGGTGGCAAAGATGATAATACGAGATATTCTTCACGATTGATTATAGACAATGCTGAATACGATTTTGTAATCAAAGATTTAACGAATAGGGGCTTATATGTCAATCGTAAGGACTCATTTATGTCCGATGGAACCAAATTGGGTACAATTGTTACTTACACTGATGGTATCCATCAGCAGTACACATATTTGAGAGCTTCTATGCTTGGTTATGCTTCTATCAATCTGTTTTCAATGATCAATAGATTTCCTACCACCGCAGTTAGAGTTGCTACTGACGCATTTTACATAAATAGCAAAATGGCTGATTTTAAGGCTACTGGCAACGAGAATTGGGGGTCATGGAGAATTAAGAAGGAAATGCTTCATGATTATATTCCATCAGCAGATGTTACCATTGAAAATAATTACTTAGAAAGCAATCAGTGTTCAGAATTTTCTAGTGCACCACCGATTTCTGATCCAATCTGTAGATATAAAACAGTTTCTTTAAACGGCTGTGGTGGGTCAGGAAAAACAACCCGGGTAATTGAGTTATTCCGTCGTGGAAACGCTAGCGTTTCTAACATGATTGTACTAACACCGACTCACAGACTCGCCAGAGAGATGAAACAACGAGAGGTAAATGCCTGCACTTATCATAGTTTCTTTAGATGGAAGGGAGATAAATGGACTCCTGAGCGCATGGGAGAGAAATTTATTCCTGAAATTATCATTTGGGATGAAATAGACACAGTGTCCGAAGATGTCTTAAAAATATTTCTTGAGTGGTTGTTATTGAAGAATACAAAAGTCGTTATGTGCGGTGATCACGGCCAACCTCCACCATTTGTCGGTGCATCTCCCCATGAATGGCTAAAGGGTTTTGTAGACTATTATGAAGAAATTGATACCGATCATAGATCACTTGATAATGAATTAAAAGAATTTAAGAAACTAATTAGATTACAACCGGATAAAATCCAGTGTGAAATAGCCCGTGAAATAATTTCGGAAACTCCCATGAATGAGTTTTAGGAAGCGTGGAGACCAAATGATTTAATCATTGCAAGTAGAAAAATAGTCAGGGACACACTTCAGATGAAGTTATTTGAATTGCATAAACAAAAATTTGCAACACTTCCAGTACCGTGATGTTATAGGCCATCGGATACACGAAAACAGAACATCGAAGTTGATATTCCAGGACCAAAATCCGAAGGATTTCAAAGACAGATTCTCGTATTAAATGATATTGTGCTGGTTGATATCAATGTCGTTGAAGATGCATTGCGTGCTAATAAATCCCCATGGACGCTAGCTTATGCAGCAACAATACACTCTTCACAGGGATTGACTATATCGGATACAATTGTTTGGATAGTAGATAATCGCATAGAATGGTCAAATTTAGTCTATCTCGCAGTGTCTAGAGTACGAAAAATAAATCAACTTCGAAGAATTGTCTTCGATGATGAAATCATTGGCGATGATAATGACACCACAATAGATGATATTATTGATAAAAAACTCTCCGGTTACAAACAACAAGACAAAAAAAAAAAACAACGAGAATTTGATATTGATGCTGAATTAATAATTACTCTGAAGCAACAACAGAATAATCACTGCGCGAGTTGCAATTGTATAATGCGTTGGCAGTATTCGGATAAGGATCCTCGCCAATTCACCGTGGACAGAAAAAATAACAATCTCGGTCATGTCAGAAATAATGTGATGTTGACTTGTCTTGAGTGCAATAGACGCAAGGGTGCTAGTTAAGCCCATGCGGTGGTAATTGAGTATCCTCAGGTATCACTTGTAATTGTTGTCTAGTAAAACCCCGTTGAGGGGCAGTTGAATCCAGTTTATAGATTGGAGGTCTACCCGTAGATCGTGTTATACTAGATATCTTGTGTGCAGTAACACTCCAAATAGGATCAGTAGCCCTTTTTGTGCCACCCTCAAGCTCTCCTGGTTCGTATAAGTACCTCACAATGACATTACTACCAAGAATTGGTTGGGAAACGCTAAAATCTTTTTGAATTTCCATTTCAGGTATTGACTTCTTTTTAATCGCATTGATAGGTTTCATGTTGATGGTTCTAGTAATCTCGTTATTCAGTGCAGTAATCACAGCTGGTAACCTTTTAACCCATTCACGGGATCTTTTTTCTTGGATGAATTCTTTTGCGTATTGATATCCAAATAACCGCTCAGCAAGGGTTTTATTAAACCGTTCTACAATGGCCTGATCACGATGTAGCGCAGTATGTCCTCGTCTGATAGTGACTTTATGATTTTTCATTATTGATAACACTGCACCCTGAAATTCCTTGCCAGGATCAATTTGTAATAGATTTGGCCAGTGCAGAGGACTCCTTCGATAAATCCTTTCAAATGCAGAAGCCACTTCAGTGGCTGATTTTGTTTTTAACGGTTCTGCTTCTTTGTATCGACTTGCAATATCAACTACGGTTAATGCGTATTTGTAACCACGATCATGTGGCAGAAATAATAGATCAGCCTGATGAACTTCATTGGGTCCGGTCACATCAAAATGCGAGAAATTGATTTGTTTAGGCGGTGGTAGATAAATTTGCCATAGTGCCTGTTTGGATAACCAATGAGCCGCAGTTGTTTTTTTCACTTTCGCAGCGCTAGCGAGTTTATGGATTGCTGATTTACCCCTCCAGTATCCTCTTGGGGAATAATAAATAGATTCCATGTTGTTATTAATTACCAGCACCTAACATCAATTTACTTTTCATAGCCGATTTTATCAAAAAGGAAGCCAATTTTTCTTTGAAAGATTTATCAGAAATAGCATTTAACGCATGAATTAATTTCACATCTGCTAGATGCCTGTGCTGCAGATTACTGCTTTTATAAGATACATCATGAAGGTGACAGGCCTTATCAGTAGCGTTTATTGGTTCCTCACCGGGTCGGGGCTGATTTTGATCATTGAGTCTGATATCAAGTCTTGTTCCCGGTCCACAGTAGCTATATCCTGGAAGGTGTTTTTCTCCGGGGTATTTTGCCCATGGAGTTCCAGGGAGTTTTGCTAATTTGGCTGCGATATCACCTCCTCGTTTTTTTTTAAAGGTTCCTTGAGTTCCTTGGGTTTAGAAACAAATCTAAATTTCTTTGTACTACATTGTACGCATTTACCAGAAAGCGCTGATCGGTTATTTTTAGTTGTAATCGTCGTCAAGTCATCTGTGCCAGTACGTTTTTTACACTTCACACAATATAGATCCATAATTTATATATAACGGCATGAATATAATTGATTATTCAGCTACCCGACGACGGGAACCTATTAAACATCATGAAATGTTGCCGAATTCAATTAGAATAATTATAATCGGACCATCTGGAAGCGGAAAGACACAACTGCTACTTAATTTAATAACGAGATGGATGAAATGGAACAAATTGTATTTAATAGCCCCGAGTGTAGACGATCAGCGATGCTATGAAGTGCTAAAGGATTTTAACGAGAAAGCAAAAGAATTTCAAATCGATGAAGATTTTATTGAGTTTATTACTGATATAGAGGAAGCCCCTTCCGTGGAAGACATCGATGGAAGTATTAACAATTTAGTGGTATACGATGATATCATGTTAGATAATCAAAAAAGTCCTGCTAGAATATTTTCCCGAGGCAGGCATAAAAACACTGATGTGATCTATGTCACTCAACGGTACACACAAATACCAAAAGTGATCAGAGATAATTGCAATGTGTTGTGTGTATTTAACGGCGTTGATACTCATACGCTACGAAATATTCATCAGACCTGGTGCAGCGGTGATATGAATCATAATCAATTTAGAAATTTCTTTAGTCACGCTCAGTCAAAACCACACGGATTTGTGACAATAAATTTAGCAGACCCTAGGACACGATATCGTATAGGACTTGATAAAATATTCGGTTAACCCAGAACTGAAAGTTCTAGCAGCAGAGGGGGTGAGTGACAACGACGTTGCGACAGTTTGTGATTCGCGAATGCGAATCCCATGTTCACTGTCATTTTTCGCGAGAAGGGTCTAGTGTTATTTGGAGGGGGTATAATCAAAAATAAAAACAAAAAAAAGTTGTCTGATTCGCCCCCTCTGCTGCTGGCCCGATACGATTGAAATGTTCAATGGGACCCCGTAATATTGTTTGATGTTACAGTGTACCATCTTTTAGCACAGCGGATTTACCAATTGTCAAACGTGTAAATAAATCATTACATACATACAGAGATACATACACACACGTAGATACATACATACATACATACATACATACATACATACATACATACATACATACATACATACATACATACATACCTATCGAAACACATACATATCGACACACATATATATAGACACAAACACATCCATCCATATATACATACATCCATCCATTCATTCACAAACTCACACACACACATACACACATACAAAAATACATACATACATACATACATACATACATACATACATACATACATACATACATACATACATACATACATACATACATACATTGATTTCAAAATTACTGATACAGGATTCAAATGACCTTTATTTGTTTTTCAACAAAATCTGTATATATTTATTTCATATTCATTTGGATCGAGTTACATTGTCTTTTGTTATTGTGTAAGAATGGTAATTACTAAATGCAGTCTCTTTCAAATGAGACCAAACAAGCATACATCCATAACATTTCATATCTATTAAAAATCTTACTCATTTTAATGCATTAAAAAATTTCCTCCAACTTTATATTCTAGTTGCACACGTTCGATACGATGCACATTCTATATTAAGTGCACTATATCAGTAGCTCTTACAGCAGTAAAATTAAGTGTTAATCGTGTTAGCAGAACAAGCATTGTAGCAGCAGCAGCAGTAGTGGTAGTGGTAGTACTTGTAGAAGTAATGGTACATTACATAATATGATTGTGACAAGAATCATTTTCGAAAATAACGACACTACCATATAATCGATTTAAAACTAAGGCATTACAAGTTCGTGATTTTCTGAAAATGTCAACTCAACCATCATAGCATATATTTTTAATTTCTTTTCAGCAATTACACGTGATTTAAACATGAACCTTGCTTTGTTAATATGTGTATGGTGTTTTCTCGGGTCTATTAAAGGTAGGCTTTTTAATTTTCATACTCACTGTGTGTGCTGCTTTCAGATGTTGAAAGGAGCAGAACAAAAACATATAAATATCATCAGTAAAGGTCATATTTATACAACAGTTTCTGTTAGCACACTTTTGAATAAATAAATATGCGTTTCAAATTGAATTCGTTACATATATAGAAATCATAGGCATCATTGATGCCTTCCAAAGCACGATCGTCTAGTCATCAGGTATGCTATAATAATAATAATAATAATAATACTAATTAATAATCATAATAATAGAACAGAAATTGGCGTTACTTTGAATACTAAATTTTGAGAGGATTTATTTCGATCGTATTAAATTTGATTAATGTTCATGTCAACAGAAACTTTAAAACAAAATTCGTATTTACAGCAATACAAATTGAAGTAAACCAAAGAAAATATTTAAAATGAAAGCCATAATGGATAACAATATCTTGCTGAATAATGAACAACATTTATAAAGAGAACAGTTGAAATTCGTTTGCGTGATACCTAGAAGTAAATTAGTGGTCTACTCCTTCATTGGTGTCCTTTCCTAATATTTATTTTCTTGAATGAACTTGTTTGTTTAGCTGTTTAGAACGAAAGGTATTTTAAAAGTGTAAAAGTAGCAAATCGTAATTGCTCTACTTTTTTTTCCTAATTTTAATCAATATATTGGATGTTATACTTTTTTATCCAGATCAATGTTTTTGGAATGCAATATTCTTTGGACGTGTGACATAAACTGATACCATATTATATTATAGCATATTATATTATAGCATATTATATTATAGCATAGTATATTATAGCATATTATATTATAGCATATTATATTATAGCATATTATATTATACCATATTATATTATAGCATAGTATATTATAGCATAGTATATTATAGCATATTATATTATACCATATTATATTATAGCATATTATATTATAGCATAGTATATTATAGCATATTATATTATAGCATATTATATTATAGCATATTATATTATAGCATAGTATATTATAGCATAGTATACATCAAATACAAGTCCTTTACAATGCACATGATCTGTTTAGAGCCCCTTTATTGAAGAAAATTTAAAACAGGAATACTCAAACACTACAAAGCACCAAGAACCACCAATCACTCAGCTCAATATCGGGTAAATGATCGTTACCTAGCTAGTGGATGGTATGACGTCGGCAGCAGAAAATTGCCTACGGATCCTAGTAAGCTGAATTTTCGCAATTCATGCGGAACCAATTTTCCAATTTGGATAAAAGGTGCGTAATTTCAAGTTAAGATGATTGAAGTTCACATTGATATAAATACTATTCAGAAATTAAAATGCTGGTCAACTCCTAAATTTAATATGACGTTTTGTTTAACTGTATTTGTATCAATAACAAACGTATCACGTATATAGAAGTTGACAAGGTTGTCGCATTCCTTGTCAAATGAGAGTCAAAGATAGTGGTGTAAATCAGTCATTTCAACGATAATATTGAAAATGCAGTAAACATTTGTTAGTTTGGGTTTTCAATTCTATGCATTTTTTATAGATTTTATTTTTACAATGTTCGAATGAAACAATCGATGTTATCCATATCTACCATCCTGTCAAAATATTTGAAGGCGGCAAAATGATTTTTTGAAAATTATTCCTATGGAATGTTTGTTGTGGACGTCGGTAATATATATTTTGTCGACTTAATTTCTTTTTTTTTCTTATTTCTTTCGGTATGAGTTTAATGCTCAATGCTTCGTGAAATTAGTTTGACATATTTTTTTGCGTTACAATTACTCGAAACAAATCATTACAAGAACAATATATTATAGGAATAAACAACTTTAAACAAAATAGGACAATACATATATGTTGCTGAAACGTTTGTCTGGAAATAAGATATAAACTATTAACCAATAATAGAACTGCTTATTCAGTACATATGCCAACAAAATAGAACACTTGAAAAATATTAATATCAGATGAAATGATAACACTTGACTTCTTGTTTTTCTTTCGTTGAACAAAGGTACAATACCGGAGACCAGTGAAGGAAAGGTTACTCGCACAGCTTACATAGTTACTAGTTGGAGTGAATGCCCTTTCACGATTGAAATTGAAGTAATCAACTGCGGAACACATATGCTCTACAAATTATCGGCATTGTATTTGTATGATAAAAAATATAATTATTATTTCTACATCTTTGATATAGCCTACTGTTTCGGTAAGTATCTTAGAACACTCGCATGTTAAATTATCTTTTTTTTCTTGGAGACACTTGATGTATTGTTAAAGAATATAACCCATTCTCCACCTGCTTTGTATCACGTACGTACTCTACAATGTATAACATATGCTTAAGTCTGTGGAGCTTAGAGTATGCCCCAAGGCAAATTATAGTTGCATATTTGACTGTTAATTTTGATACATAACACGTGCATATGTAATTATTGCGTCGGTATTTGAACAGTGTTTTAAAGTTGTTGCTTAGATGTTATATTTTTCTTCTCGTAATAGCACATTGAATTAACAACAGCGTGAGAAGTCAGGATCACAATTATTTTAGATATTTGCTCTTATGTTCATATTTTGCAACTTTATATGGAGAGTGGTAATGTATGGTAAAATGCTAGAATGATTAGAGAATATTTGCATTTATCGAGTGAAGAAAGGAAATAATTTATCGAGTAGGTGAAATATTGAGTATTTTCACGGGTGGTAAAGTGTTTCAAGCACGATGTGGAATCGAACATTATTCACGCAAAGCAAGCAACTTGTCTCCTTATTTTAGCTTTTAAACGAACTGGTTAGCTAGAGTGTATAACATATAGATAATTTCAGCTGTTCACCTGTTATGTTATGCTATGTATATCAGAGTGGAAAATATTAGCAACTTAATTGTCTTTTATAATTTAAGGCAAGAAAGCACACATGTAAAAAGAAAAACAACTATTTTTTCAGTGACATTTGCAATTGGTTATCATTGCTTTTTGTAATAGGTCAACACACTACCATTGCACCAAGGGATTGGTTACATGGCAGAATCAAATCTTTCGTCATAATGTTCGACGAAGAAGAAAACAAAATCACTTACCCCAGGCCGACGAGTCTTAACACTAATCTCTTATTGCTTATGGCCGTGCAAGACACTAGGTAGTACTATTTTTGTAAGTCTTTGGTATGACTTGGCTGGGGATTGAACCCACAACCTACCGCATATGAGGCAGATGCTCTAAACACGAGGCCAGCGGAGCCATCTCTATGCTACTAATTAAAAATAAATGATATCATAAAACTAATATACTTTCATTTTCAGATGAAATCAAACCTTTATGAAGTACATTGCCTTCCACTGTTGCAAGTTACGTTCGTTTGAATTTCACCATCTTGTTCAATATTTTGCATATATATGCAAGTCCCAAAATAGGATTACCTGATATTGAAATCGGCGTAAAGTTCGTTTAAATGTTAACCGACGTTACAGACAATTCCATAAAATGACTAAGTTCAAGCATGTAAGATAGAATCTGTAGTTATTTGTCTAGTCCAGACATTCCAACATTCAAATTTATTAACCAATCCATGATTTGTTTTTCTTTAGACCAATCTGACCTCTCGCCGGTCTCCCATAAGGTACAACCGTTGTTTTTCGTCGCCAATGTAAATGCAATAGATTGGCCAATATTTAAAAATCCACGATTGTAGTTTTGTTGTCAGATCATCGGAAACATGACCGATGACCTCTACTATATAGTATCATTGTAAGCTTGGTATATATGCGTGTTGCAAACCTAAGGTTGTAAGTAGCAGTAACATCTTTGATAATATCAATTTCACAAGGTCTCACATATCCAGCAGGTTGTCCAACAATTGCAGTATCTCGTGCTGTCTTTACTTTAACATACTGAACATTATCAGCGCTATCAGTAATATCCTTTGCAAACATCATTGATGGTCCAACCGATATTGTGTAATCATCAGAATATCTCGCTAAACAAACTATTGTTGTGGCGACGTCGACATCATGCTGAAAAGATTCAATCTCTCATCCATCAATAATTTATTTAGTGCTATTAAACAAGGCCATTATACCGTTATTAACAAAATCAAATCGCACAATCGTATATCTAGCTCCACTAAATAATACCATAATACCACTATTGACAAAACCAATCGACGCATTCGCTGCATATAGTGTATAGTCCATCTTTACATGTTCTACTTCAATAAATGCTTCAACTTGTATCCTGAACTTGAAGTTCAATTCTTTATCTACTATTTTGGTGTTTTGCGTTATAAGAATAAAACCGATAATCGCGTGCAGATTCATCTATGAGAACCCGTGCGTCTATATCAAATGCTGGGTGAGGCGAATGTTTGAACATTTTACTATATATTTCTTGATCAAAATCGCTATCTCAACAAATTTCCCGCTCTTAGATTTGCAGTAATATTTCTTTGTAATTGCTCAGAACCTTGATTCATCAAGGCTGCTAGTTTTTTTTATCAGAGGCGTGCTTTTTTTACTGATATTCGCGAAAATAATTTCCGTACATGGAAATTTTACTGGCTGCAGTTTTCGTCATATTATTCGCGATAGTCTTTCCTTTGCGGTAGAAGACGAACTACCGGAAATAGTACCAATAGCACCAGGAGCTTTTTCTCCGATAACATTAATAGCTTTCATCGATAATTTTTTTGCGATTGGCGCTAGTTTGGGAGCCATTCCTGCAAATAATCCTTGAATAACATTACCAAGACCATCTTCATAAATCGTTACGTAAACGGGTAATCGCGAATTTACAACTCTGACTATGGTTGGTTTATAATGGTGATAGTGTATAATCATTTTATTTATCGTTATATCTAATCGTTGTGATATCCATCAACGAGTTAATCGATACATTCCAATTATACACCGATATCCATGGTTCCACCTTGAAATAATTGTCGACAAAAAGCAGCGGCTTCATTTATTATTTCCGGTGAGTTATTTGCAGCCCTTGCTGCTCCTATAATAACTTCTAATCGTGCTATATCAGAGAGATATTATTGGGACAGGCAACAAGACCATTTCCTTGAGAAAATCCCTCAGCACTACTATAACCAGGCGCATCATGAGATTCTTCTTCAGGTTATTGTTTTGAAGATTTTTGCCTTTTCCTTTGATATTTTCACTGTTTAAGTTCTTCTTTTCGCTATTTTCGTTTTTGTATTTCTTGCTTTTTTAGTTCTTCATATTGACAATATACTGTACCTACCAACTTGAGATATTCTATATAAGGTGCACTTTTGCTCTCGAGTCGACTTTTTTTAGTTTTAATTTTAAACGGTACAACAGCTCAGCGTTGTTCACTTTTAATATTTTTTTATGTTCCATTTTCAACATTTTGTTTTTATTGTTATAAGTCGTAACAACAAGAGGTGGAAGTTTTTTTTAGATCACTTTTATGGATTACTGCTAAAGTATGCTCAGTAAATGTATTACGTAATTCTTCATCGGTGTATTTCAGACCAGATTGAGGTCTTGCCGGTTGAGGTATTACACCAGAAAGATTTTGTAAAAATCTAGATGTTTTTTCAGTTCTCTTTGTGATTTTTTTAAGTTCGGGAAGAACACCTTTTTTTACTTCTTCTCCATCTTTTCCATATAAAACCTCGTTAGTAATTGTTGTAATAGGTTTGAATTATTGTGCTGTGCCTTTTATGGAATCAATTTGAGATTTTTGTCGTTGCTGTAAGTTTTGTTCGACAGAATTACGGACGGATATAAATTTCTTCATTGCTGCTAATCTTTCTTGTTCCAATCGAGTTGATAATGATTACCATTTGTGTTATATGATATGATTTAATTTATATAAATTATCTTTTTATGCTTTTCGTAATAAGCTAAAATAGCTCGATATCTTTTTACTCCACACATAATTGTATTTTTCCATTAATACCACAACCAAGGTTGCCATTATAGTTCTTTTTTCGCGTCATAAGCGCGTGAAGACCGCAGTATTTTCGGTAACATGATTTATTTAATTTTTCAGTACTAGCTTTCTTCAGTCACTGACACATGTGTAGGCTAATCATATACTAATTATGTTTTTAATACGTCTTTAATTATTTATATTATAGAAATATAAATGACTAGAGCAGCCGAGGGCGACTTCGAATAAGCAATCAAGTCCGTACATTTAGAAAAATACCAAGACACCAGCTAGTAAATCCCTAAAAGATACTCTTGGTGAGAGACTCTCGGTTCGTTACAAGCTTTTTTGTTGGGGGGGTGGGGTGGTTTGCCGTTTTTTTTTTCAAATTTGTATGAGACCTTAGTTTAACAAATATACACGTCTAAACACTTGTAGGGTTAGCCCTCTCTGCTGCTAATTCTGTTAGGTAGTGTTAAATCTAAAATACTTTATTTATTAATGAAACAAATGACCTGGTTGTTTCTGCATAAGCAATTTCTTTCTTTGTCTGCATCTGTCAGGTTTTCTGGTTCATTTTGATTTTGTCAACAATAATAATTAATTACACGAAAATATACGAATCACAAAACTTTCTTCTTGATTTGAAAGTATTAGTTAACGTATACAGCATATAGCTGGTTTTACTATTGGCGCTCCAGCCTAATCTTTGCGATTCAACATAAACCACACTCTTCTACCATGTCACTACGTCGTGGGTATGTGGGTGCAGTCTCCTGGGTTGATTTTGGGGGAGAGTGTGTGTTTCGTGTTGAAAGTCGAGAGGGCACCGTCTTTATGTACGTAGCGTCTTTGTCGTCTGCGCTGTCTTTTATGTCCATCGAATAAACAGTAGCATGATGAGCTCTCAAAATCTCTAGTGACAAAGGATGCACAATACACCATTCAACGATTGTCGGGTCATAAGATGGACCTTGTATTACGGATCATTTCAACGGATGCCTCATACATCATTCATGTCTATAGATTTTTTTAAAACATACCTATCTCTGTTTGTCTCATTCATGCCGATAGCTTTTTTTAATCAAACCTATCGCTGTCTGTCTCATTCATTTCTATAGCTCTCATAATCATGCCTATCTCTGTCCGTTTCATTCATGCCGATAGCTTTTTTAATCATACCTATTTATGCCTATCTCATCCATACATATCTGTCACATTTTCTCATAATAGGTTATGAGATTCCTAAAGTATCCATTTGCAAAATCTCATAAATGCAAATAAGTATTTTAATATACCGCTCGTTTTGCTTCTTAGTTTGTCAGTTAGTTTTAGTTACTCTCGTCTATCTAAATGATATTAAAAGAATGGAAATACAAATGTGTTTGCTTAATCGAAATATGTAAAAACAACTTCAAAGTTGCAAAGATGAGTACATATGTCTTTATTTCATCGGAATGCATAAGAAATGTCAAAGTTGTAAAGACGAGTACAGCTCAAGACAGTTTAATGTATCGTCCTTATAGTCGTGGTAGCTGTTACCATGTACAGCATTACGTATTGTGGACACTATATACTTACCTTATAGTCGTGTCTTGATATGGTTACGTAAGGTATGAATAAACAATTTCCACGAGTTTCGTCAATACGAGGGATCGTTGATAATTTTATATACAAGTAAGGGAAGTAAAATTACAAATGAACAACAGGAAAGTCGATGGTTGTCTGTCCTTAATTGTTCAGACTTAGGTTTGGTCTCATTAAGTGTTTGTTTTGCATACAGCATTTGATTTCCGAAATCACAATACAGAAACAGATTATATTCCTAAAGATGGGAACATATTCATCTGAAGATATTGTAAACAAACCAGATAATCTAATTAATTAATTAATCTAATGTATACTTGTTAAGTGTGAGCTGCATCAGTTCTATTCAAGTTCGTAACACAGCATTATTTTATTTTATTTGGTTGAATGCACCTTACAAGACTGATATGGTCTTTCGATATGTTATACGTTATGTTCGTCTTGTACATTTTTCTTTGGTGTATTATTAATGTGCTTATATCAAGTTTTCTTCAATGAAAAGCTTTGTAGAAATGATGTTATTGTCATCCCAAATGATTGTCTTCCATCTACAATAATGAATCGTGTGAATTTCAAGTTCTGCTTTAAGTGCGTCATAATTATCCTTGTTGTCTTTTGCCGCATGTAAATGTATTATAAAAAGCTTTTGTGTCTAATACATGCAAGTTTCTCATTTTCGTTCTTTTAGTACTCATTATGGTTGTTAGTTTACAACTGTTGATGTTTCTCTTAGCAAATATTATACAAGAATACCGATACCAAATTTACTTCTCATAGAAACCTACTCTTTCCATTATGTCTCCAATGTAAGCTGTATCTCCATATCTATATAATTGCATTTATCTACGCCTATCGATGTACTAAAATGTCTGTAACAGGATAGACCTGAATGGATGCCTGGATCAAATGGAGACAACACAATGTGATGAAAGATGGAATTTTATGGAATGGTTTGATAAACAAACGTTGTATATAATATATTCTAATTAAATCAATATGGCCACAATTATACTCACTATAATTACGTTGGTTTTTTTCACACTCTAAAGCATACATCTCATTCAATTACTCTATCCAAACATTCACAAATATGAAAGCAAAACAAATGGTTCATATACAAATGTATGACGGTAAGATTGATACCAAGTCACGTAACTTCAAACAATGAACGCGAGATTCAGTTAACCTCATTTAATTTTCTACAATGAAATTGATATTCAGATTATCTGATGGAATGAAAGTAAAATGCAAATATTCTTCTGTAATGAAAATAAAATTCCAATAATCTAATGAAATCAAAATGACCAAAATGGTACTCATCGAAATAACAATCAACTGGAATAAACATAGGACTCTGTCATTTGTACAGCCGTATGATTCTAGGCTAGAAGTTTTCAATTATCAGTTTCGTCGTTGTATGGCCTTGATGGTTACATCATTATTCTTATCCATATAAACGCACAGACGGCCAGACAGCCTGTTAAACCCGCACGCACATAGGTACAGACAGCACACAGTTCTCCTGAATTGGCTTAGTATTCTTGTATTGGCCGCGCCTAAATTTCATGGATCCACCATGAGCACAGACATGTGTATAGACATACGTACGGACAATAATGGAAAACGTTCACTCCTTGACCAGATTCAAAGACCAGTGTGTCAATTGAACAAATGACTAGCCTTAAATCAACAAGAGAGTTAGCGTTTAGGTAAAATACCCGTGTTTGCCGCGTGTTTTATTGTATAAGGCGAAAAGCGATTTACGACAAGATACATGTTAGTACAGTTCTTTAACTAGAAAAACTATTGTTCACCATAGGTAACGTTGTACGCACATACCACGAGAAATGGTCGCATTGTTCAAAGGCGTAACCCAGTTATTTCGTGCCTAATTATGTGACAATATCTTGATCTGTCCATGTATCAATTGATTATCTCTTGCTCAATGAAATTAGGGATCAAATGCATCTACCAAGATGCTTTTATGTATCTAGAAATGCATCGTGTTACTATCGACGTTTTCACTTGTCATTAGTTCCAAGTAACATCCAAACATTTCAAAAGAAAATTATTAAAATCAGGCGATCAAAGTTTGGTACTTCCATCAATCGCAAACCAGATGGAATAAACCTAAACTAAATACCGTGTAAAACCTTTATGAACAAGAGTTATCTCAGATGCCAAACATAATGATGCCATTAAAAGTTGAACATAATTTTAAGACCAAGATAATCAAAGATACAAATATGCACTTACTAAGTGGAAAGGATTGCTTGATCGCCTAGTAGTTGAGAACCACTTGAAGACAGTGTACAGTTTAAATAAATGATGTATCAAAAAAAATACTTCTCCTCCAGAGATGGGGGAATTGGAATGAACGAGCCGCTAAATTAGCAAAGCACAGTGAAAGTGATGTATATTATGCTTCTGAGAACAACAAATCATTATTATTGTCATTTATTATTTTAGAATTTATGTATGTCTACGAATAAACCAGAATACCAACGTCACAATATCTATTACAATTTCATTTTGTTCGTTCGAAAATGTTTACCTGATGGTGCATGGATTAAAATCGGACAAACAGTTTAAAAATGTACCAATCAAACTAAAATGAAACTATATTACTAATAATTACTATAGCTCTTTGATCTACAGACTAACGTATATCAAAACTAAAATCATCTTCAAAACAGATTATCACCTGACACTGATCTCTGCTCTTACAGTTGAATACAACACGCTTTTATGGCTATTAAGTTTTCCAGTTGTTTCACTGGAAGGCTTGGCTTATCGAAAAGCTGTAAAAATGATTATTCCGTTGTATTTTAATTGACAATTGAGTTCATGTAAATCAGTTGTATCAAATAAAATTGTCGAGCTCAAGAGTTCAATCAGTAAAATGAAAACCTTTCCGCTTTGAATAAAATCAATACATTGAAAATGAATTGCGTTAGTAAGGAGCATAGGGTGACCTGATTGATAAATGAAAGAAATCGTGGAAAGCAATTTTTATTTTAATCTCAAAGCAATAAGGTTGAATAATCGGACTTGGTGTAAGCCAAGGCAAAGGTCACTAATCTGAATAAGGCCAACGTTGACACAGAATCGGCCGTAACAGTTCTGCAGAAAGAAATATCAAATTTTGAGATTAAGATTACTGATTATTTAAATCAAGGTCCATTAGAGATGAAATTTCATTTTTTGCATTGGTGAGACGGATAATGAAGGCGAAAACAGTACAGAAGGTTGGATTAAGGTATTTATTATATTATTTACAGAATTCATTATTATTACCAGTTTGGTTGTATTGTAGCTAACGAGTTAACGAGCTAACGAGTGTAACTAGTGTAGCCGACGAGTTTAACTGAAGCGTAGAGCTGTCTATATGTATGTAGGTATGACTGTACATGTGGTGGATCCATGAAGGGTGCGAGCGGCCGATACAAGTCTGGGCCAATCCAAGGGACGTGATGAAACTGTGCGGTTTGACAGTGCGACTATACAAGGGTCATGAATTATATGTTTGTTCTAATTGTTGTTTCAGTTGGTACATTTGCATTTACATGAGATTATTTTGAATCTTAGTTGAATTTCAGGAGATTTGTAAATCTTACTGACAGTGCAGAACATTTGAAACGTATTTGAAAACTTGAGATTGTTTGTATCTCAATCATAGTCTATATGTGAAATTATCTACATATTTTAGTGTATACTATTATTTCAAACTGAGGTTTCTTGAACATGTATATTACATAGATATAATACTTTTGGTTTATTATCAATGTGTCAGTATTTGCATAAAGTGATTGGATAAATGTATATTGAGATCTTGTGAGAATCATTGTATTTATACATCATATAATTTTATTTTCTAATTATGTTCATAAATTTTCATCTCTCTCTCATTGTGTTTGAGTTATTCATTTATTTCCCAAAATCCAAGTTAATAGAAACGGTTGGAATTTCATTTTAATCTTCATCATCCTGGGGGTCATCATCCAATTCAGGACAAAATATAATGGCCAAAATTGTATCCTCTACAAATTGTATCATTATGCGACGGGCTACTGTACGGTACTCAAAGGTAGCAATTGTTTTTGGCTTTGTCCATGTCTTTACCAAACACTGTATTGAGCCTGGTAGCAATCGAGGTCACCAAACGTTGACCACTAATATAATAGCATGCAGGAATCGTTAAGATATAGGTGGACTGTTGAGTTTTGGGGTTCTATGTTTTCATAGGGTCACTGACAACGCTTTTTCGTCTAGGTTGTTTTGCAGTTGGCCTTCATGAACTTCTATTGTAAAACTGTTTTGATTTTTGACGATGTTTTTTATTTGTGTAGGGTGTATTATTTTCACCAAAGTCACTTCTTGATTAAAATGAATGGCATGAGGTAATTTAGCCGTTTAACATCACAAAGTGTTGAGGGAAACACCTCCATAGAACTGTCGCTGAGTAACGTTCAGAAAAAATGGTTGTTCATAATTCCAAAGTTCTGCTGTCCGAGGGGTCACTCAAGGTCATAAGAGTGTCTAAAAGAGGTTATTGTTATTGAAGGGATTACAGTTGGAAGTATAACCGACATTAAACGCGAGGTCAACGTTGTTGTTGTTGCTGTTGTTCCCGTTGGAAGTGTATTTCAAGGAAGTATTGGGAACAATTGTTTGTCTCTTTGTTGCAAACTCAAATTAGCAATAGTTGCACCTATGACGCAATACACCACACAGATGTGGCAGATTAATACTATTTGCGTTTTAAGTACGCACTATCCACACCACACCCACAAGGGTTGCTTTTGTAGATCTTGCATAGAAGAACTGGGTGAAGAAGTGGTCACTGTGGCAGCTGAGTCTGTGTTGCAATACATGATGGTTTTGTTATAGTCAATGACTTGCGAAGCGTCGATCCAAGAATCAAAACTGGGAGGATATCCTTCCCAACGTACAACGACTTCCTTGACCCGACGTTTTCCAACTTTACGGGTACTTAGTTGCCGACACCTCACCCTTCTTGGGGACATCCATCGTTGGGGACGTACCAAACAGGCGCTAAAAAACAGGAACTTCGTTGTCGGGTGTCACATTTTGGTGGCGCATTTCCAATGAGTCGATTGTAAGATTGGTTGTACGCTTGGAACAAATGGGGTAAGACGTCGATGTACTTGAGAGTCTGTTACTGCGTAAAATAGTTCCACATGTGTTCTTTCACGGTGCGCTGAAAACGTTCCACGATGCTGGCTTTGGTTTCAGGATTCTCGGTGGTAACAAAATGAATATCACGTTTTATTGATTCGTGTTGGAAACCTTGGTTAAGAAACAATTCGGTGCCTTTTTCTTTTTTCTAGGGTGAAGACTACTTTGTTTCAACACAAGTTGGAGGGATGGCTTTCGTTTTCATTTCTGTCGAAAGAGAAGTGGACATCATCTTCTTAGCCAAAGTTTTGAGTACTTTCCTTTGGAAAGTGGGGGAAGGGGTACAAAAGGACGCTGAAATCTTACTAGGAATGGGATCTGCGGAGGGTATTTAAAAGACTTCACGTGCGTCTTCGTCTTCTGATAATTTTGGGAATACGTCTGTCTTAGCCGCTGTGGGCAGTAATGGTGACTTACGTTTCATCAGAGCTTTACAATCTTTCTGAGTGGCTAGAGCTGTTTGTTCAATAGAATTCTGGTGAAAGAGTTGCAGTCGTTGCAACAGTTGATCGTGCTTTTGTCATTTTCCTGTTTCGGACAAATCGTTGTGATCCATTAATGATAGAAAGAAATTCTGTTGTAATTAGGAGATCTCTGTCAAATGGGGATTGCAAGGTAAATATGGGGTTCGTGGTTCTTGCCAACGATGGTATTCCATCAATCATTTGTAAGGTACTAAAGCCAGGTTTTGTCCTTCCATTCGCTTACAAAGGGCACGTCTGAGATCGTTGTACTCCATAGATCCATTTTATTTTCTCATCAATCTATCTTCTAAGTTGTCTAAAAGACTTCCTACAATCCTCCAATACATGGGCTGCTAATGCTTTGACAGAAAGGCTTCCTAACATAGTAGGTAAAACTCCTCCGCTTTGAACCAACGTCGTTTTCTTTTGTCGACTGGGTATTTTCTTCTGGACCATTTGGGGAAGAGGGTGTCGATGTTTGGCTAAGCATTTGTTCTGATGTGGAGACAAAGGTATCATACCTTTCAAGACATTTAAACAGCACTCGCACAGGGTATCAACGAGATCTTTGAAAGCAGGTTTATTGATTCGTTTTCGCATTAGTGGAGAGGCTCTGGACGGGACGGACAAAACGTCCCCATGTTTTCCTAAACGAGGAGGTAGTCCTGTCCTTTTCTTTCCTTTGTGGAGTGAATAAGAGTGTTTTCTGCTGGGTGACACCTATGTTTGTTCCAAAAATACACTTACGTCGATGACTTTACACACACAACCTTTTATCTTCTTTTGGGACGATCACTTCGTCAAAAATATGACGATGTGTTTATCAAAATTCAACAAAAACCTCCTCTTTGGTAGCTCCTTTTTCTCTTTTCAGGACTACGTCTTTTCTGCAGGCGACATCGATGTCTTTTCTCTGATGACGAGCCTGTCTTTTTCCTTTTCAATAAGTCTCAAAAAGATTTACTTTATTGCCTCAACCCACAAACTAATGTGGAATATATATATATAAATATATATATATATATATATATATATATATATATATATATATATATATATATATATATATATATATATATATATATATATATATATATATATATTGGCATTGTTCAAGATTCTCTGTTGGGAGCTATTATTTCGTCGCAGCTGTAATGTTTCATATTATTAACCTTCAACATAATTTTCACAAAACATAGGGAGGGGGGAGGGTCACGGGTGAAGGAGAGATTGACAACTCACATAACACTACTGTATCATAAATTCGGGGCGCACTAATTAAAATACCCTCCGCCTCGGGCTCTTCGAAACATTAGGCTGTCAGTGAATGCATATCACTATAATAAAGTGGACAAAATTAAAACAAATTGGCTCTGGAAATGTCGATAAAAGTGTGCTAATAAAAATAACAGAAACATAACACATTATCCGACGTTTTAAAGGATCACGTACTCGAATATTAAAGGCGCGTATGTGACAAACATACTCTATCCGTGTGAGAGTAATAGTAAAAAGTTGTTCTGTTCACAGAGGATTTCGAAAGCTTGTAAAAGTGGAGGTTTTACCTATATAAATGTATGGAGAGTGTTTCTTGCAGTGGATGATACACATCATATCTAATTGCAATTGCCTCATACAACAATGCGTCAGTATCGGATATGATTGCACAATTTGATAGTATTATTTGAAACCTTCGCCTTTTCTAATTATGGGCTGTAGCTTTTCAAGTGTTTCACTTTAAAAAATAAATACTTTTACATAGATAATGATCAAAGCAACACAAAAAGAAACAAACATATAGTTAGGTATATATTACTCTCAGACACTTCAATGTTTATCCCTAATTAATAGACATTATATATCAGAATAACTAGGTATTTAATAAGTGTAAATAAAGTAATAGCTAAGTGAGCGTTTGAAAATAATCAAATTAGCAGCAGTTGAAGACTGTCCTCTTATAAGTACACAACGAAAAGGATAGGTATCCGTCGTGGTTTCGATCTTCGACCAAGTCCTACCAAAGACTTACAATAATGATACTAACAGCTGCCTCGATTGCGCTCAGCATTAAGAGGTTAGTGTTAGGACTAGTCAGCGTAACACTCAGCATTAAGAAGATAAGTTTTGGACTGGTCAGCCTGGTGTCAGGATCATGTAACTGAGTGGGACGTGATGCTACATGTCTGCAGCAATGATGCCCCAGTGTTAGACATCACAATAAACTGCCATACTTCAGATATCGTAGTGATTTGACCGAATAATGGTTAAGGTTACGTTAAAAATCCAAAATCACATTCTCACACTTTGAAATGATGTAAAAGCACGACGAAAAGGTGCACTCGTTCAACCGTTTAATTTAGTATGTGTTTGACGGTCAGTTTACGTTAATGCTTGCAGGACGTTAGTAGCATCATTGGCACACAAGTTCACTCCTGCATAAACGCTTTAAACAGTATTTAATGCAAAAAGGCGACGAGTATACATATGCTAAATGATTTTGCGCCATATTGTTTTTGGCATAACTATGCTCAGCAGCGTCGCAAATTGGTACAACAAAGGCAACACTTTTCATACTAACTTAGAGTTGCAGGTAAATTTTAAGCCTTTGTAATAATAATAAACATATGCACCAGGCATCAGCTACATTTAAGGTAAAGATGTTGCTTGAATAGTTTTGTGCAGTAATACATTAAGAATTTGCGACATATACGATAGTAATGTAAAAACCCTTGACGCAGTTTCAATTCCAGTTGCAGTAATTTATGCAAGTCTTAGCGTAGAATGACTGGACTTCACTGGAGTGGGTGCTTCTAAGGATGCTGTTTTTTCTTATATATATGTCCATCTCAGCTATTAAACTAGAACAATGACTATTCGCCATTTTTAGGTCGCCTATGATCTCAAAGGCAAAATAATCTCATTGATAGAAAACGCTATAATTGGAATGTTCTAAGGCACCCTCTGATTTTCAGATAATATTTACATTTTATCCTTACTGGAACATATATTTACACTATATCCTCACTACATCTGAGAATATTACATTATATCTTATCTGCATTAGAGAATATTACATCATATCGTATCTCCTTTACAGAATATTACATTGTATCGTATCTGCATTAGAGAATATTACATTATATCGTATCTGCATTAGAAAATATTACATTTTATTCTCACTACATCAATGAATATTACATTATATCCTCACTACATCAGATAATTACACATTTTATACTCACTACATCTGAGACTAATATATTATATCGTATCTGCATTATAAAATATTAAATTTTATTCTCACTACATCAATGAATATTACATTATACACTACATCAATGAATAATATCCTCACTGCATTATAGATGAACATGGACATCTTTACCAACATGAAACAACATACTTTACATACAATATTTATATTACTTTCTCTCTCTCTCTCTCTCTCTCTCTCTCTCTCTCTCTCTCTCTCTCTCTCTCTCTCTCTATATATATATATATATATATATATATATATATATATATATATGTGTGTGTTTGTGTGTGTGTGTGTGTGTGTGTGTGTGTGTGTGTTGTAGTAGAAAAACCAATGTAATTGCAAATAAGTTCCTGTGTAGAAAAAAAAGTATGAATTACAATTTGTTTCTCTAATATGACGTGGTTCAAGTGGAGATCAATCTAGACGTTAGCATGTGTGATGGTGCATCGTCTTAAATAATAAAGTGATAACGGAAAATCCTTAACAGACATACGAGGATCATTCCAGTTTCTGACACCTCATACAAATGTATCGCTGATCCAGACTTTGCTAATTTTTTGAATGAACCAGACAAAAAATTGGATTATGTTTAAGCGCTAATGCCGCTGTTACGTGGTTAAAAATAATAAATGCTAAATCATCTAAATATTACTCTATCTTGAAAGATATGGGTCCTAATCATCTTTCAGTTCCGTTAAAACCAGATCATTTTGGCGTTTCGTTGCATTATGAGCCATGTAATTTCTCCCTCGGACTGAGATACCTTGTCAGCTGCAACATATGTACAATTAATCCGATGTCGATATGTTATAATGTTATTATATTATATGTTATGTCGATAAATTATTGTCGTTTGAATAGTCTGTATGGATACATACAATCATACATATATGCATTCATACATACATACATACATACATACATACATACATACATACATACATACATACATACATGCATGCATGCATGCATGCATGCGTGCGTGCGTGCGTGCGTGCGTGCGTGCGTACGTACATACATCTAATAAATGAGATAATTTTTGTCCGAAAGGTCAGTATTAGTGTTAAATCTATTTTTTGGGGCTATTTTCTACAGAGTAATATGCAACCATTACATGCGAACACTTGCATTATTATTATATTATGCCAAGCATACATTAACTTACTCTGTATAGCTGTTACTTCACTTCAATTATTTTATGACGTCGATAAGACTGAGAGTCCATTATTGTTATTTTATTAATAATATTGTTATTGAATGAAAGGCCAGCCTTGTCCGGTGAAATCAGCAAGCACAAACGAAATACACTCACACACTTCCAGCCGATTACCGGGACCGCTTTTATTGGTAGAATTGTCATGCATTATTAGGAACAGCTCTGTCTCCGGAATACTTATATATCCGGTGATATTGTGGTAGGATGGCCTGGCACCCTTTTTATTAAAAAAGAACACGAATTATGCCAGCACATTTTACATAAAACGATCATCTTTGCCCAATGACTGTTACCCGAACAAAATCACCCTTGCTGGTAAACAGTCTAGATTGTTTTCTCTCTTTGTTTCGGTCATCGTGGTTTAAGCTTAAGCCTTATCACAGCCATGTTGGTCTGGAGTTGGCTGTGGTACATCAGGGTTGTTCCAAAGGGCAATATCTACTTTACCCTTAACAAAATTATATGACAGTTCTAAAACTATCAATTTTAACATCTGCAGCCAGCTGAGCTAACACAGGGTCCGTAAATTCCGCGATCACATCCTCGCGTTCCATTACTAATGTAATAATAATAAAATCTAATATTGAACACAAACACCGTTGATTGTTAACCATTTATCGGGATAATGTTTGAGTGCTTAGAATTTGAATTTCATCTCCGGTAACTAATGATGTTGATAAGTAACTGTGTAAGAATCTACAATACTACTGTCTGGCATGGTAATTAGTAATATGGTCAATAAATGATCAAGATTAAAATTAAGTTTATCAGTTATCAAAATCCCACGTGGCCCTGTTTCCGTTGATTAAAACTATGTTTCGGACTAGTAAATCATTAAAATGTGAGGTTTAGGTATATCGAAAACATTTGCATCAGAACCGGCTGAGATTTTCGGTTTCACAACAGAATACTTTTGACGATAATATAAATACAATGTTTAAAATGAATGACTTGAATGAGCAATTCAATTATCAGTACGTTCGTGTATATTTAATCCGAAATATTGGATTATTAACATAATAAAACAAACGTAATAACGATACATGCAAATACATTACTCTACAAATGACAAACAGGCGCAGTGATTGATTCACAGTAGCTAAACAATGGGGAAAAGGATATAGTTTACCTAGCTAGTAAACAAATGTAGAATTTTACTCATGTAGTAAAATGAATTACTCATAGTGAAATTATGCAAATGAAGAAAAGACAGATATATAACTTATCATTACAGTCCCAAAAGATACAATGGGTTTTAACGAACCCAAAAATTTAGCCAACGGCTACAAGATTACATGCAAGGAGATGGACTCCGTCGTCAGAACACTTTATTTCAGATCTACGGCTATAAAGTTCAGCTTCACAGCTGCAACGAATAATTACTGTAGCTGGATTTACAGCTTGCACCACGTAGACTTTGATCACTCAGATACCTGGAACGCTCCGGTCCCACTGGCCACTCCAGACAACACCGGACACACCAGATAATGGAGACTCCAGATACTGGACAGCTCTACAGATAGGACACTCTAAATACTGGACATCTCCACAGCTGGGACACTCCATAGACTGGATATTTCTGACACTGGATAACATCGGACCTGGACATTCCAGGCACTGGGCAGCTGAAAACATATCCAATACTATGTAATATATTTATGACACGGGCATGAAAACGTAATATCGTTATACGCGGTAAGTTATCCAGTTTTTACCGGCACAATAATTATAAAACGACAAGTTCAGAAATAAACCTAACCCTGCTTAATAACAATCCTAATGTTTTAAACATTTCTAACAATATAGCCTGATATTGTTTGCATTATTCTGTACAAACCAAAGCTAGAAAACATGCAAACATTTGACGTGGTAGTACAATAGTGTTATCATATATACGAGGGCAAAAAAAACTTATATACCTCTACAGCTGGAGATGTGCGATCCTTATAGTACACCACTGACTGACAAGACAATCCATAATGTAACGAGGTTTACATGCGTTAAGATATTTATACACAGATATTGTCTGAACAATGAAGGCATTTAGTTCATCTGATCAAAAGCACTTTGCACGTGCAGCATAGGATGGACCGAACTCACTATTTTGAAATACGACCCAATATACAGTATTCACCCTCGGGTATCGTTGTACGCCATAAACAAAACTCCAGTATACAGATTTAATAAATAGATAAAAGTAAAAAGGTTTATACAATTCTGTGACATCGGCCATATGCTTGAGTTTTATTTTCAGCTGGTTCCTTGTTTTCTTTGACTAATATTCACAAAACTGCCATCTGAAACGTTACTTTATGATCAAAATATCGCTTCATTGGGTGTATCCACATAGCAGTTAATAAAAGAGACCGTCTCTAATGCCACCTATGTCAATGAACACAGCCAGATTTTTTGCTACAAAGCTGCCATTGAGGTTGACAATGATATATTGTATGTCCGTATTGGACGTTTGTAGTTTACAAGTTTGGTCTTCAAAACTAGCAGGCTTACCTGTATATACTCCAACAAGACTTGTAAACTCAGACAAATCCGTTTTGGTGGCAAATCGACACAGATCAAGATCATCATCGTGTCGTCGAGCTGACTAAAGTCCGTAAATGTTAATATACATGTTTTTTACATTAAATGTACTTTAAAAAAATGAAATCAATACGCGACTGTGGTGCTGTTAAACGATTTAGTTGGAAAAACGCTCCAATAACAAGGTGACTGCATATGGAGCCATTCAACAACTGGCATATTTGAATAAAAGAGTGGTTTTCATCCCTGCCTTTTTAAGTAAACGACAATCCTGGTTGACGGCGTAATTTCATACCGGTCAAAATATAACTATGTTCAGGTGTGACAGTAGATGCGACTTAGTAACAGCTCATGTTCCAGTGGCGTCATTAGTGTTATTTGTTACCCAGCGCGGTAACTCGTGGTGTCACTCCCATTGACCCCCTACCTGCACAAAATGCAATAATTTGTTATAGACGATCATTTTAGTGCCATTCCTTCTGATTGTGTCACCAGGTGCCTTCCTCATCCTCCGCGTGACGCCACTGTCCTGTTGCCATGTCTAGGTTGATTATACCGGTTAAACATATACATGAATGTGACACCATTGATTCCAGTTCGTCAAGCAGAAAAACACCACAAAAATGTTTGATTGCTTTTGACTTTACGAGTAATAAAGATTGGTCAATGGTTGTATGAGAATCCTTGCTTCCATCAACGATGTGATCTCTTGTGCGACCTGGTAATCGAAGATGTTTGACTTAGGTACGCGACGATATTCGTTGCTGGTTAATAGAAGGTATTTTGATTTATTATGTGATTTCCTGTGAAATTCCTAAATGAGTTCTGAGATGATCTAACGTCAGAGCCTTTCAACAGCTTGAGACTTTGCTGCGAATAGCTGAAAAAAAATGGAAAATATTCCACCGGACTTTGGCATTTATGTCACCTCTGACTGGAATAAATTTAGTACTATTGACGTGTTTTTGTGTGCTTCTTGTAGATGAGTGTGAAGTAGGTACGAATCAACCAGAAGGGGACATTTCCAATAATCTTTGACGGAAAAGATTTAAACGTGATCCAACAATTGTTTTAATTACATTTTCTATTTTGCAAGTTTATTTTCAGTAAGCCCGACCTTTACTTCGTTATTTGGACATTGTTATCTACATTAATAACAGGTTTAATGGTCCAATTAAAAGTAATAAAAGTGCCTCGAAGTCACTTTGGGAAATATGCAAATCAGTTTCAATGTTTTGAAAACAGTCCATATACAATCACTGATTGTAATGTGCGCTTGCAGTATGTTTGTTTCATAGTTAAGCATAATTTCTTCAGAAGGTTTCACGATGACTGTTTAACCATAACGAAACCTCAGTCAATTCTAAGTCGTCAAATATCATATTCCTCTGTATTTGGAGACAGTCTCAATTTGGACCTTAATAACGTTACAAACACGTGTTTTGGTGCAGTAAAACCCTATTTTGTATTTGGCATGCAAATTGTCGCGCAATAACAAATTGGTGGGTGTGCGTCTGTTGTATGTGCAACAAGTGAAAACGTTGAAACGGTTCCTGACTACATAAACGATAATAAATATGATTCTGCAGCAAGTGCATGAATAACATAGGCATCCACGGTGTTAACATGTATAATACACCAACAAATGCAGCATCTGCACCTCGCCAAACAGTATCGTTGGAATTATGTTTGTGGGTTAATGTGTTTGGATTCAAATAATAACCTTACGAACGTCTGTACAAAATCATGATATGTGAATAAGAGGAATTGCATATCAAAATCGTACTAAGGATTCACATAGTTGTCGTATTTGCTGACCAAATGCATCAATATCAGTGCCGTGAAGTCATTTTAGGAAATCTGCAAACCAGTTTTAATGTTTTGAAACCAGTCCATATACGATCACTGATTGTAATGAGCGTGTTCAGTATGTTTGTTTTATAGTTAATGACCATAACTAGAGGTTGCACATCTACATGAGCGATGCTTACACACCTTTGAGTTCACCTAATTCAGTCCGGTTGAAAATCCGAATTATAAGATTTGTCTTTGATAAACATAGCATGGCCAGCCGTCATCTCGTAGTCATTGCTATATCTTCCAAATACAATAATTGTTGTGACTGCGTTAACATTGTCCAGAAGATACATTATATACGTTCCATCGATGGAATATTGTACACTGTTAAACAACACCATGACCCCGTTGTGACAAATCCAATTGTGGTTTAGGAAGGGTTATCTGAATCATCAGCATCATTCTGTACTGGTTCTCGCTTAACTCCTAAAATGCCTTATATGGAACAAAATAATTTACACATGTGTTACGTGCTTAGGCTCGAATAAACAGTAACATAGAAAGAGTGAAAATAACAAGCTTGTAAAACTTAATAAACAATTTATTGAGTACAAATATTTTTCAGAAAAGAAAAATAAACTTAGGGTTTTAACAATCGATTCCAAAATTAATCCAAAAATAATTGAAAATATTATCCAGTAGAGAAATTGCAAAAGTCCTGGTAATAAAATGTCCAAATAATTCTAAGTTCGAATTCCAGCGAAGTATCCAATATGGAAGACGATGTCAATTGATGAGGTCAGTTCTTGTTAATAAAATTTCTATGAGCACAATTCTTTTCCAGATAAATAACAAAATAAATCCTATTGATCCAAACAAATTGACATAATTTCCAGTATAAGGTAATTTATAATAACTCAAAAAGACACAACGTAATATTCTAAAAGCCCAATTTCTACTGAATAGCTTGCTCCAAAACATAGTTTATATACCTGTTTTTACGTAAACAGGAAAGGGGTCAGGATCTTCTAGAATCTCTCAGAACAATTTTACGTTCAAGAAATCACGTAAACAGCGTATGACCCAACTAAAATAGAAAGATGTTTGTACAAAACTCCATTTTGTCCTTGGAACCAACCAATCATTTTAAAAGCTTGTTTACAACTCTGAAACCAGGTCAGAAATAAAGTCAACACCTGGTGTTTACTCTGTAAAGTACAGGTCACCCCCTCCCCCTTAATGAACGAATCTTAAAACTTAAAATGCCAAATTTATATCTAACAAACAAACAAAAATAAAAATAAATATAAATGACTGATATCAAATATACGTAACATATTATTTGAACTTCAAATGTTTTATCATTGTTTGAGATCCTTGCCGGATATGAGTAATACTTAACAGCTTTGGTGGTTTTAACATTCACGTCAAAATCCCATTTCACGATTTGCAAATCATATGTTAATCTAAAATACCTTCAAAGATGACTTCACGGTGAAGTTTTTGTGAAAGGTTGACCAACATGTTTTTAGCACTCTAAACAGAGCAGCAACAGAACAGTAAACAGAGCACAGATTTCACTTCCGGATCCTCTTATTACTCACTGTGCTCTGTCGCCGAAATACACACAGACAACCACTCTTTTAGCTCATATTCTCAAGAATACACAATGTCCTTAAATCCTTTCCAAAAATGCATACATATAACTCTTCTTCCGCAACCAAAATGAGAGAATATTAAATGTTTAAACTTTGACTAGAACTACATTCGTGTGTACTGAACTCGAAATTCTTATTGTGATGCGATTCCATCTGCCTGCGATCGCAATTGTTTTAATTGATCCACACTATGATTTGTACTTCTATCTACAACTCACATTGTAACGTATTTACCGATCTAGGCAACGCATGATGATAAAGCTATGAGTACTTTTGTCGCGAAAATACATGATCCACAACCAACGTCACATAACCCCGTTATGTAAAATGTCATGTACACTATTGTGTCGCGGTCATAACGTAAATATACAGTCGATCTTTAATGTAAGGTTTTATAGTAATAGTTTCATCGCAAGGATCAACAGCGTGCTCTTCTTGATCTAGAAGAGAAAAATGTATTAGTGTCATTCGATTATTATGCTATGGAGGATACACAGATACTTCGTTAGTAATCGCTACCAAATCACCGCCAACATTATATTGCCTTACACAACTACGCCTTTCATTTAGGACAATCTTGATTGCCTCCGAGAGCTTCGCAAGTTAAACTGAATTGCGTTGTGGATGTAATTCATACAAGTATCCATGTTTGAGTTGATGAGATTGTATTCATCGAGGTAACGCTCCGTTCTGCATTTACTACCAGCTGTTGCATCTCAGCATATATTTCACGAAGCAGAAGCCAGTCAAAATTGTTTCAGAACTAATCATCAGTATATCCATTAAAAATATGTATTACTGTCCATGATGTGATTGGTGAGCAACAGCTGACAAATCGATGTTGCCTCAGTGGCAAATGCGGTTGCGTTGCTGCTTGTACGAATTGATCCACACTGTACACCTTGCCTTGGCTGTTCCTCAAGAGCCTCAGTAAATTCGTCGTGTGGTCTATGGTTTTCGTTCTATATTCGCCGCACCTTTCCCAGCTAACCCTTCAAGTGGTTTTATATGTTTTCATCTGTGTTGTTATATTGGTGAGGCGTTGTTTTGACCGTTTCATTTTAGGGCTTGGGCTGTTGAAGTCACTGTAAGTCGTTGCTGTTCATATTTCAAGTCCATGATTGGCTTCCACGTATGTCTCTGATACAGTGATTGGTCGAGATATGCGCCATATAGAACTTACTTCCAGCCATTTCTGTTCTGGATAGATCACTGATTGTGATGTGTACAGTGCCACATCTTCTCTCCTTAACATTTCACCTTTTGTTACCTGTTCTGTGTATAAATGCCATTTTATAATATTCTTCATTCATGTGTCTATCGTGTATCTTTGATTGTATTTGTATTATTTATTCTTTTGGAAGGGAAATAATCTGTTAAAAGGAACAAGTTTGGTGTTTTGACAATTCCCCCCCCCCCCACCCCACGTCTTCACCAAGTTACTATTTGGTTAGGACACTATCTGGTTTTTAATATTTTATCAATATTGTCTCCACGGTTTTTCTTGCAGCATATTTCTAACTTTGTTACGATTGTCTATCGTATGAATTTGACTAGAGCTTATTCTGTTCCAGTTAACTCAGCCACTCATCCTACAGTTCCTTTCCTAGTCTTTTAATATCCTCAGCACGTTCAGTAATTTCTTTTCTGCATTAAATCAGTGGCAGAAGTGTTTAATCAAACCCGGCGGTGATTTGTTTTGCAGTTTGTCACGACTATTTCATATCTTACAGTCACTGGGCGGATATAACACGAAGAAAACTGGAATTTGCAATGATATGTTGTCTACATTTTTTCAATGTTTGAACGCGTGCACCACTGTTATCCACCTTGATCGCGACTAAGGGGCAATAACCAGCGCTGAGAACAATGTCTAGTTAACATCAGTTTGACCAAAGTTTTGTAAAACTTTCAGATTTCAGAAATCATAGTTCGAAACTGCTGTAAAACGTCTTTACCTGATTTGAAGGTAGGTGAAAAAATTACCACATGGTCCAACTAACCGTTATATTTTTAAAATTAATTCTGGGTACTTCCGATTGTTGTTCTTTTTGTACGAACATAATCCGCTGCTTAAGTAGCAATAACAGATATGAGACGGCAACTACGGTTTTGTTCTTAATCGTATACTACCTCTAAAATGTCATCTTTAGTCAAACATCTTAATAAAGGGGATATTATGCTCGTGCGCAACTTGTTTTAGTTGCTGTATTTTTTGGCTGGTTATGGTCGTTGCATTGGTTGTGACAACCGGCGGTGGTGATAGATTTGTTGTAATTACAGGTCACAATAATTAAAGTATGTCAGATTTTTTTATACGATTTGGTATGTATATTCAGGCATGTTAATACTGTCTTTGGAAAGTCCCTCAACAAATTGTTTTTTTAATTAAAATGTTAACATGGTATAAAACAACAATTACTTCAAAGTTTGTTATTACTTCATTTCGTTATGTTTTATTATCTTATTATATGTGCGTCATAGGTGTTAATATTTTTGAGTTATTTCTGCGTATTTTATAGCAGTTATGATCATATCCACATGGCTAGAATAGTTGATTATATAATTTGATTCCAATTCCACAATTAAGATTTGGATGTGACCCTGAACCCTTAAATATTGTTAGGTCACCTTAATAAACATTGTATGATTCATTTAAGCAATATAGCGATCTCTGTTCAACCGTTATAATTTTGCCATCCAGTCTCTTGTTTGGTTACTGTTAATCTTAGATACCTCCATAAATTGCTTCAGCATACTTTAAACATTGATCGCCTAACACGTATTTAGAATTTCTATATAAGCAAATGCAAGCATATCTTCGATACAAAATATTTACAACTCATATGATTTATATTTCTTTTTACCAGTGCCATAGTAGCAGTTAGTGCATATTCCTTACTGTATAGACTATACTACACAATGGAGAAAGTTAATAAACAACTTCTGTATAGTATGGTTCAAATCAGAAATACATGCATGTGTATGCTGTATTTATTGAAAACACACCTGTACATTTTTGCATTGCATGGGGCTGCTCATAGCGTGTATTAGTCGATACCACATTTCTGAAAAATCACTATTAGTAGTATTAAAGGCTAGGTTTTGTCCTTTTCTGGAAATACGTCAAATGCACTTGCATGGAAAATAAACTCGCTAAACATGCAATGGTGACGGTTACGTATGGGATAACTATGTCATGGAGTGAAGGTAAAGACGGATGCCAGGGGTCCAAAGGTTAGAGAAGGGCAAAAGCCCTACTTTCATACTACTAAAGTTTACATATAAAGTTCTGTAAGGGTCGGAAATGACGAACATCATTCAGGATATACAATTGTAACACTCTGTTTTAAAATCAAATAGAGATCACACTGCTACTTCTTCCAAAGCGTTCCACATAATCTTGATGCATAAAAAGAGCACATTTATATCACCACAATTTGTATTAGTATGCAGACTATTCTGGTCTCTTATGTCTTTATATTATACTGTACTCACTCGAAAAAAGAAACGGATAAACTCTTAATTACTAATAAATAGCAAGGGAATTATTGGACATCAATTGAGATAACAATCAACTTATTATTTTTATCGTTATTGTCATCCTTTTGTAAAAACTGCTACTGTGGCCTAGTGGGTAGAGCGTCCGTCTCAGATGCGGAAGGTTGTGGGTTTGATACCCGACTGATTCATACCAAACACTTGGCGCTCAGCATTACAAGGTTAGTGTTATGTCTAGTCGGCCTGGTTTCAGGATAATGTGACTGTGACATCATGCCTCATATCTGCGTTATGCTGCGCCAGTGCTAGACATCACTATAAACTGCCACATGACATATATCGTAGCGATATGACTGAAAAATTATCAAAGTTATTTTAAAACTCCAAATCACACACAAACACACTCTCTTCATTCAAATATTGCAGATGTAATCAAGAATCTATTGCAATATCGAGTAATGTATCCATGCATGCCTTTCTTTGAAAATAGTACTTACTCACCAAATGGTTGATTTGCTCTTTTAAAATCACGTTGTTTACTAAGCTAGCCTTATGTTATTCACATTATACAAAGACCTCTAACTCTCCATCGTTCTATTTATTGTGATCGGATCGCTACTCTTCTCATACTGTCTACTTGCGTCTAACATCATCGGAGTAGACAGAAAATGACCATACAATGATACATACATATATACATACATACATAAATTCATACGCACGAACATACATACATACTCAATACAAATTGAATTTCGTTGTAGTGTTTGTCAACAGCTTGTTCAGAACCAAATTTGATGACCAGCATTCGCTTGTTTTATGGCAGACACTCAAACATACAGATATACAATTAATATGTACATGTCCTTCTTTGTTCAGTATATATCCTAATTACATACATATTTTGTTTTCGTTATCTGGTCGCTTCCAAAACACAACTATATACTGATTTTCTCGTAAACAGAAAGGGGTCACGTGATTTTCTAGAAGGTCATAGAACGAACCCATGCTCGCAAAGTCACGTTTACATTATGATCTAGAAAGATGTCCTTGAAATCAACCAATCATTTTTAAAATAAAGTTCTAATGTCCTTGAAATCAACCAATCGTTTTAGAAGCTTGTTAATCAGCCTTGAAACAAGGCCAGAAATGAGGTTAACATCTGGTGTTTACTTGTAAAGTATATAGGTCATCCATTTCTAGAAATTACCTCCCAACTAACGAATTTTAACCCAAAATGTCAAATTTGAATCTGACAAACAAAATTAAATGATTTAAATCAAATATACGTAACAGGTATAACGGTTTCAGTTTTGAAAGAATGTCTCCCGTTCGCTCTTGAAGTTGTTCTTAATAGGAATTGTTTGTTATCGTGTTGTTAATCAAATAAGTTTCAGTCTTTGTACTACTAACTGTGAAAACATGCGTATTACTCTTACCGTGCAATAGTTATTTGCAAAAAGTAAAGAAACGTACTGTACACAGGTCAATGATTTCTGATGTATCACTGTCAGCACTGTGTCTTACACTGAGTAAAACATAACTCATATTTTTAAATGTTTGAAAAGCAATGTGAATATTTTAAATAGGATCTCATCTGGTACGAACTAATTGCGAAACAGAACAGACTTATTAATTTTGTGGTATACAAGAGGACTCCATTTCTTCAATTGAAACGTTTCTAAAGCCGTCCTTCCATTCATGCATTCTGTCATGTCTTTCTTCTGATGTTTAAAGGTATCGTACTAGCCTGACAACCATTTAGATCAATCAATACATATAGGTTTTCTTTCTTTTATATAAGCTTCAATGGCTGTTAAATTTAACAAGATATAAACCTGGTATTAATGTTATACATTAGGATGGATAATGTATGTAATAATAGATGACCGAGATCTGCAAGGAAATATTACTTTACACTTACAAACCAAACCCAGCTTTTCATGTTTCATAACAATTGGATTGAATGAAATTATAAACTGGCCCACAGAATTGAGTGAAAACGGGGCTGCACAGAATTTATACAATAAAAACGGACTTTAGTCTCTCTCCAGTCTATCATCAATCATACCCCACCTCCAGTAAATGACATTTTAGTTCATGTAGGGTCTAATGTACATCATAAGCTGTATGACGGTTATTATACAGGTGCTAGCGTAAGAAAAATAAAACTCCGGTGCAGCTACAGTATATACAACGTGCAGGATACCAACCGATATAGCCGATGAAATTAAAAACACAACACAGTTTATATTTTTTGTTATTATATGCCACAGAGTCCAATGCAGATTTCAATAAACGGCTTGATCATATTTATATTCATTGTTAAGTTATTTCTCGGATGTGTTTAAGAGACAATTGCAATATTCAGATCACAAATATGATGATGAATACAAATAAACAATATTATAAAATTATGGCCGATTGGTTTTTTAATAGTTTATGATATATACTATGTTATATACACCATACCAGTTGCCAGCCTTTTTCATCTATAATAAAGGGATACAAAACTGCAGTAAAAATACTTTAACTCATAACTCTGTCTTTGTCTACATTAAATACATAACGTGTAAATATATCATATATTGTTTTCCTTATTATAGTAAATGCGAAGCAAACGGCTTAAATATAATATTATTAGAGTTATTTCGTTTCAGAATCAGATACAATTTTTTAATTTTAAAATTATGACAAACTATAAGTAATGTACTACTACTACTCCTATTACTAGTAATAACGAATACTAATAAGATCTTAACTATTTGTTCTTTGAATGCAGTGAAAGGTTACTTTGGTTCGTATTCTTTATTTATCCCTTCTTTATAATCTTATCGGTCTTACCGGTTGAGATCTTGCACTTCGCATACATTAATTGAAGCATCGAATTTTGAATAAGCAGTGGACATTAAAGCTGAATGCACAGAGAATTAAGACTGTTACACATTTAGACTAGGGGAGTATTTGGGAAGGGTTATTGCGACCTTTTTTCTTAATTTCTTCTATATTAGTATTAAAATTAAAATGTGGCCAGTGTTCTGATTCAATGAAATTGACCGTATCTCTTAAAACGGGTTTGAGTAAGATACACTGAAATTTAATCCATGTCAAATAGTCATACTTCAAAAACAAAAGTAATATAACGTAGTTCAGAGATTCTGAATGACGAAACAAATGGTTTTCTTATGAATATATTTAAAAACTACTGCTTATGATTGGCCAATTGAAATTAAGGTTTACACTTTGGGAGTAATGAGAATAGAATGTGACAACCTTGATTGAACTTTCTTTAAACCAAACATTTCTGAGACAGAGAAGGCTGACACAGAGGAAGCCTGGAAAAGATTGGTGCATTCCTTGTGAAACGCGAAAGGGACCAGGTGTCTCTCTTGTGATAAAGACAGGGTTTAGTGCTGGATGCACAAGTTCTAAAGTTAATAGCATTAAAGAACACACTTTTAATTTCACGTAATATTCTTGTTTTTATTGTTTGATGTATGCAACTTATTTCATATGAAAAGGTTCCATGTTATTTGTCGTTTATGCAATTTCTTGGAAATGGGTTGATGCTAGAGTTGTTATGTAATTTATCTTATTTAATTTCATGGAAATGTGTTGATGCTAGAGTTTTAATTTTACAGTTAATACTTCATTAGCAGAATTGATTGCATGCGATCCAAATTTTAATAAGTGCAAGATTTATAGGGTTATATAAAAAAAAATTTGCTTTGTCTGTTAGGATGATACTGATTATCGTGAGTTAACGATAACTACCTAATTTATTTGCATTTGTAATGTTTACATAATCTGGAAGTTAGTAAGGATCTGTGCATTTTATACAATCGTACTCGAACATGTAGTACCATACGGTAAATGTTCGATAGAGGTCACGTGGTAATTTATGACGAGGTAGTACCGTAGGTAGACTTTACGCAGTGTCTGAATGGCAATTGTGTTCTGAATAAGGTAATTGAATAAATTTTATATCTTTCTAGAAAGTGGTACATAAAGCAATTTAGGGATAATATTTTGTCCTTTAAGGAAACAGTATTCGGAAGGAGAGTGCGAACAGACATACCGAAGATGGATTACAAAATAGAGAAGTGACGAGTGAAGTCCAAAATGAGAGTAGTGATGACTGAAGTCCGAATGGAAAGTGACGAGTACAGATTAGAATCTAGCAAATCAACAAAGGTCGAGGCAGTAGCAAAGGGAAGCCTCAAGCAAATAATAAACGTTGGAACACGGTCAATAATGTTGCAATCAGTCGTGGACATTGCTCGTGATGATGATGAAATACATCCAAATTATATGCTGTTATTAAAGCCTGTTTACATTTAAGTTTAAATGATACTACAAGTATTAATTTGGTTGATTAAATTTGTTGCTTTTCTTGTCAAATGCGTCTTGTATTAGGTTATAAATTCCCAAAAAAGACAATCTTAATGAAGACTTTATATGGCGCCTAATCTTTAGAAGCTCCAAGCCCTTTACAACATAACTACAAAAAACAAAACAAATATCAGAAAACTAGAAAACATAAAAACAAAAGCTGAAACTATTTAAGGTAGGAAACATTATTATGTATTTAAGTTTTTTTTGCAGTTGAAAAGTGAAATTTAAGAGCAATCTTGAAAGAGAGCACTGTAGTTGTGTCTAATTTAAATGGTCCATTCGTTCCAAGTTGTGAGTCCTGTATAACCAACTAGATATGCAAAAAATAAAACGTTTTCCTTATGACGTCCTTTTCATAGTGGGCATAATTGGTATAAGATTATCAGAAGAGGAGCGTAAGTATCTTTCTGGTCTCCATGTGTAGAGGTATGTTGGACTGGAGTCCGTCAGTGCAACGTAGCACAAAGAACAAATGCAGTGTGTGATTCTGGTGCGAATGGATAACCAATGTAGGGTACAGATACAGAGAAGTGTGGAGGTGTACACTGATCGTGGTAATCTAAATATGATCCAAGCAGCTGTGTTTGGAATTTTTGGAAGATTCTGGAGTAGGAATTGGGACGAACCAGATAGAATAAAGTTACAATAGTCCAATCCTGAAAGTACTAATGAACACACAAGTGTTTTAGTGGCATCAACTGAAAGATATTTGTAAATGGAGTTGATTCGTCTCAGCTCAAGATATGCAGCCTTGCATATGTTCATGGCATTTTGGTGCAATGTGACAGTACAGTCCAGTGTAACACCTAGGTGTTGTACTGATTGTGTGAATTTAAAGTTGGTGTTGCTGATAATGGCCTCGGTTTCATTATCATTCATTTGCAGCTTGTTACATGTCATCCATGATTACACATTGGTGACTAGATTTGTATATTTGGGTGTCATCAGCGTACAATTTATGAAACACTAAATGATTATCTATGACACGTGTGAGCGGTGAAGGTGAATAAAATGAAGCTGACAGGTCCAAAGACAGACTAATGTTGAACACCACAACATAGATCAAATAGGCTGGAGTGTTTGTGTCCAGTTCTCTGTTGATTTCGCACACCGAGTCATTTCCCACACCGATTCATAATATTGAGAGAGGTCATTCCATAGATCATGTAGCTATATCTAATAAACTACGATGTTTTTGAGGGTTTTTCGTCTCAGGTAGGTTGTTACAGGTATGTTACGGATAATTAACTTTATCAATTGTACGATGTACCAGTCTTTCCCGAAGATTTTACCTACGTTGGGGTTGTCTGGATGGTAAGTCTGGATAAATTGCATGCAATCAACCTTTTCCATCGGTTCATATTTTATTAGGTCATCGCGGTTTGATTGTTGAGCCCTTTGGGTTGCCTCCGGAATCAAGTGTTTGCCTTAGCCTCCGTAAAGGAAATATTTTGATAACTCTTCAAACCCTTTAAGGAATGTTTCGTCGTTGGAGCAAATTCTGTGTGTCATCAGTGCATGGCTCTATGGAATGTTCCTAAGGCACTGTTTTGGATGACGGATGGTTTGGAGTAGATATCACATTGAAAGATGGAAGTCAGAGACCTAATTTCACTTTGTTTCGAGTTTAGGAGACACCTTGACGGCTTGTTCATTTTCGTATGTAGGCTACAGCACTTTTACAGCACATGGAAATTAAGGGGGTAGTGGAATGCCCCATCCTCGCACCTCCCTAAATGACGTTCGATCACAAGGCTGAGACAAATAAAGAATGACATCCACCATTCAACCACCATTCTGAAGTAGGGAAGTTCATTCAAGCTATTTCTGTAATGGAGAGACTCGATCCCTCCTAGTTACGTTAGGGGAAATAGAATCTTACCTGAAAATGTTTGTGTCTGTATGCCTTGATGCCTTTACAAGCTTGCTCGGGATAGTTTTTGTCGGTGGTAGATAGGCATGGGCACGTAATATGCTTTAATTGACATAAACTTACGCAGTAACCTTCTCGTTTAGTAAGGTAATTTATTGAGATATTGTAACAGTGGCGTTTCAGATATTCTATAGCATGGATTATTTGTAAAGAATCTTTTCCCTACAAGAAGGGTCTTTGCACTTTAAAAATCTACCAGGAAGTCTTTGGGGGAATTACCAAAAACGAATCACCAGCATTTTGCCCAATCAGAAATTACTCTCTGTTATAAACACCCACCGTACCTTACATTTTACTCCAGAAAGTTTCCCTTCAGATTCTAATAGTAAAGTATGTTAATTTGTATTCTCTCTGTATGTAAAATCAAAATCTGATAGTTACTTGAATCTAGACTGTTGTGAACAATTCATACAACTGCTGCATGTTTTAACTATATAATTGCTCAAAATGTTTAGACCTCCCCTACCAATAGTTACATTTTGTAGAGACACTACCATTGCCAAAAGCTTTGACCATCACTAAGCTTTGCTTTCTTTTCAGAGAACTAAGTCTATGCATATATTATACATCTTAGTACTTCTTTTCCATTCGGAGAACTGAGTCTATGCATATAGTAGACATCTTAGTACTTCTTTTCCTTTCAATAAACTAAGTATATGCATATTTTATACATCTTAGGACTTGTTTTCCTTTCAGAGAACTGAGTCTATGCATATGTTAGATATCTTAGGACTTATTTTCCTTTCAGAGAACATAGTCTATGCATATATTAAACATCTTAGTACTTATTTTTCTTCCAGTAAACTGTGTCTATGTATATATTAGACATCTTATGACTATCTGGTTTCGGGTTGTGAGGATCAAATCAAATGTGTTATTGTTATTATTTTGTATTTGATTAAAGAAATCTCATTACCGGAACGTTTAAGTTTGTCATCTAAAAATATATAGTTAAATTAAAAATAAAAATAATCGCAAATCGCGAATAAACGCAAATCAGGTCCAGTCAATACACGATGACTTACAGTTCTTGGTTTTACTTGGTGCAACTCTATTCTTATCGCTACTTCTCTTATAAGAACCTATTGCATGTTAATGTAAACTTACTTGCAGGACATCAAATTTGAATAGAAGCCATCTTTACAGAATTTCACATTTTGCGATTTTTTTCCGCCTTTGACGTTTACTCCATTGTTATAAAGATACTGTTTCGAAAGTATCGACTTAACAATTTTCTCATTAAGTTATCATGGTACACATTTGCGCAATAAGCAATGGTTCATTTAGGAAGGCAAGTAAGCAAACGAGTTTGCTCTAGTCATGTAGCGTATATTATTGATGAATATAATTAAAAATATATAAATCTAGGCCACAAATTGCCTTCAAAATCAAACACTTTTAATACTACACATATGAATATTTGAATATAAAAAGCATTGATGTTGACTTCAGAGTAAGGAGTTATTCTTTCGTACACTACTGAATTAAAGGATTAGAAGACATCGTTTTGATTTGCATTATTCAGAGCAACTTTTCTCGACCTTTTGCAATTCAAATAGTTTCTGATGTAGAAGCGTAGAGTCGTTCTTCTAATGCAGAAGTTACTGTAACAACATGACAGCCGTTCTCTTTAATCTATCAAAACATGTTTATCTAATGTACTTTCTCTGAGAACAAAAAACATATGACTAATTATCGTGATATAACTATAGTTCCAGTGTTTCAGAAAATCATTATCAAATAATGCACAATAGACTAGCTATAATTTCTAAACATATTTCAGTTCCAAATCCATTACAACAGGGCTTTAGAAACAACTGTGGTAGTATAAATACAGCTGTCTATATCAAGAAATACAAAGTACAAATTGTACACAATTGAAATCAAAAGAAAGTCCTGGCAGTATACAGTATAGGAAACATATTTAGTATACCGGGTAAGAGTACAGCACACTCAGATATACATTCTAATTTAATTTATTATTTTGCAACATACAGCATATAGTTAAGGCAGCAAAAAATACAAAATCAATTTACAATATTTAAGTTCAGTACAGGGAAATCAGTAATAGATAATATATTGCATTAAATTATATGATCTGGTACATGTCTTGCTACCATAATGGGACTTCACTGGAGTAAGAAACATGCTAGGTAGTGATAGCATTATTATTATGACAGAATTAGATTCTCTTCAGATTTAATTTGAATTGCCCATTATATGTTTGACTCAGTCGTGTATGCTTATCGTTGCAAGGATGTTGTAAAGTACATAAGTAAATATTAAATAAAATACTAATGAGGCCAGTCTTACTTTTATGGATCATTTGGGAAAATTAAGTGATACATACTCGACTGCTAACCTCTGTTATGGCTATAAAAGTTTGAGAAATGTTAACAAAACGTATCGAGTCAGCTTCGGGTAACATACCGTGTTAAAAAGATATTCAAAAGGCTATATTGTTCATGAATGCATTCATATCACGAATATATCAAATATCTACAGTTCACAGTGAACAGCCAATCTGTATTCCTCTTGAAGACTACTAAATGTATGATATAACCTATTCACAACATGCTGTTTTGCAGCAAACGAAAGAAACAACAAGGTCCATTATATATATTGCAGATTCCGTTGGGATATCCTGGTCTTTTTCCAATGTATATCGAGTAACTTGCACTTTCTGAAAGCGACCAGGTTTTTGCCTAGTTGACGACAAAAAAGGCAAAGGAAGTTCGAGTTAATTGCAGATTATATTTAAATTTCACTTTTACGATATATACTAAGAAATAAGGTTAAGACAAAAATGAGACAGATTCTATCATTTTATTATGGTAAAGACTCTCATTATAAATTAAAAAGTTGAACCTAGTATCATTTGCTTTTGCTAATCCAAATATAACAAACGGAAGATAGTTTAAGATTGACTCTATTGTGCTGACGTACATTATTTTGATTGTTTTCAAATTCTCTATTCGTCTTATCTGTGCCAAACTTGTAAAACTCAAGAGTCACATGAAGTTTGCACAGCAGAAACGTTTTAGCTGAAGTTTGCTCAGTCCGAAAACCTTTGCAGAAGACAAGTACTGAATTTTGTAGATTTTTTGTGGCACCATCGACGCTCCAAGATTGCAAGCATACTATAGAGTGTATTTCTACTACATAATGCGTTGTCATGGTTATTCCATCTGTTTTGAGAAATTTTACAGACACTGAGTACTTTCCCAGTCCATGGAGGTAGTGGGTGATAAAGAATTGCTGTTTGTCGTCAAATACGCAACTCGTTCGAGATTATTACTGTAAATGCTGAGATAAAGAAAACTTTGCACCTTATTTGTTAGTTGGTAAAATTATAAAAATATATAATAAACAGTAATTGTTATTACAATGATTTGCTTAGTACATATTATTCAGATGTCAATTATTTTGTGTTGTTAAAGATTTAGGATTGACAATCATATAGTTTCTCATTTGCTCCTCAAGGTCAAAGCTGTGATAGTAATTACGACGTTTTACCTGACTTGATGCACCGAGATCAAACCTATCTTTAGAAAAAGGACCCGATTACTTTGATGGAGTTCTCGACAACAAATGGTATTGTGTCAATGACTGGAATATGCCAAATGATCATACAAATTGGAAGATTGGATTTTGTGGGACCAAAACCCCTGTCTGGATGACAGGTCTGTATCTGGTTCAAAGTGTTATTTAAAGCAGTTGATTTTTGTCTTCATTTGACTAAAGATTATGTCGTTTTAAACCTTTGAACAAGTGGTGTAGTCATTTTCACGTAATTACCAATTATATTAATATATAAATAAAGATATAAATTTAAATATAGACTGACTCACAACAGTGTTACTAAATGATTATATAGGAAATTTCAATATTAGCAAAATGTTATGAAAAGATATAAATTCAATTTAAGAATTTTATAAAATAAGCATGAAAGTCCTTTATCTCAGGCACAGTTCCGAATGTGGAAGATGACGTAGTTACACGTCCAGTATGCATAATGTCCTATAATAGTTTCTGTTCAGGTTGGGCATAAATGATTTACAAATTGGGCCGGTACTGCTTCAGTGAGTATATTGTATTCTTTTCTTTAGATCTGCCGATCCCAGTAAATAAATAAATATATACATAATACATACATTAATGTATGCATACGTAATTGCATACATATACATAAATACATACATACATACATACATACATACATACATACATACATACATACATACATACATACATGCATGCATTCATGCATGCATTCATGCATGCATGCATGCATCCATGCATTAATGCATACATACATAAATACATGCATACAGACACACACACACGCACACACGCATTCACGCACGCACACAAACACAGATACATACATACATATATATCATACATACATACATACATACATACATACATACATACATACATACATCCATCCATCCATCCATCCATCCATACATACATACATACATACATACATACATACATACATACATACATACATACATACATACATACATACATACATACATACATACATACTCTCTCTCTCTCTCTTGGTAGTCTTTCGAGTCGAGGAAGACAAGTTGTGCACTTTCTTTCAACGGTGGATGCGCATGTGACTCCGGAGTCCGAATTCACATACACACATGCGGTTGCAGGTGGGGCATGGGACACCGGTGGTTGTTGGTATCTGGGATACATTTCTGCGGCGTCTCTCACGGGTTGCAGCAAGACGCTGGCGATGGTCAGCCTCAAAGGTGGAACAGGCTTTTCTGGTCATGGCTAGCCAATGCTTTCTGACTGAGGCAGCGAGCTCGAGCTGGCATGGATGAAGGTCTGCCCACTTGATGTTTGTCTTGAGGTTGTCTTTGTACCTCTTGTGAGGGCGGCCTTGGCTTCGGTTCCCCAGGGATAGCTGGCCATAGAACAACTGCTTTGGGATTCTGTTTTGATCCATGTGGATGACATGGCCAGTCCAGCGAAGCTGGGCCTGGATTAATTTGGCTTCGATGCTTGTTGTGTTGGCTCTATCAAGTACTTCCAGATTGTTGATTCGGTCCTGCCACTTGATCCACATGATAGATCTCAGGGAGCGCTGGTGGAATTGTTTATACTGACTGATGTGCCTTCTGTAGAGTGTCCACGTTTCACAGCTATATAATAGAGACGTGAGGACAACTGCATTGTACGCCTTCAGCGTTGTTGACAGACGTATGTCCTTGTGCTGCAAGACCTTGGTTCAAAGTCGTCCTAGTGTTTGACTGGCTTTTTGGGTCCTCGCAGTGATCTCTTTGTCCAGAGAGCCATCATTAGATATTGTGCTGCCAAGGTATTTGAAGCTGTCCACATTCTTCAGCTGCGTGTCGCCAATGGTGATACAGAGTTGCAAATGGACAGTGTTTGGGGCGGGCTGGAAGATGACTTCTGTCTTTCCTAGACTAATTGTGAGTCCAAATAGGTTGGAGGCTTCAGAGAATCTGTCCACGATTGCTTGTAGGTGAGTCTCTTCATGGGCCATGAGGGCGCAGTCATCTGCAAAGAGTGCATCAATATGGGGAATTTCTCTGAGGATTCACCGTCTGAGAAAATCTCTCCATTAATGTCAATGTGGAGGAGCCGGATGAGGATGGTAAACTTCTGAGGACAACCAAGTTTCTTGAGTACTACCCACAGTGCGTCTCTGTTGACTGTATCGAAAGCCTTTGTCAGATCCACGAAGACAGCATATAGATTCATGTTCTGCTCAAGGCACTTCTCTTGGATTTGTCTCACTGCGAAGATCATGTCAACGGTGCTGCGGTCTGGGCGAAATCCACACTGTGACTCGGGGAGGTTATTTTCTGACACTGCTGCAATAAGCCTGTTGAGCAAGATGCTAGCAAGTATTTTGCCAGCAACGGAAAGCAGGGAGATGCCTCTGTAGTTACTGCAGTCCATACGTGTGCCTTTGTTTTTAAAGAGGGTCACAATTGATGCATCACGGAGGCCATCTGGCATCTCTTCTTCCGTCCAGATGCTGATTAGCACGTCGTAGAATGCCTCCAGAGACTGTTTACTGAGAGTCTTGTACACCTCCGCTGGGATACCATCCTTTCCAGCCAGTTGCCTTGCCACAGTTTGTTTGTTTAATGGCCCTTCTCAATTCCTCCATCTTTGGCGGAATATCCAGTTGGTTGAGCCTTGGCTGTTGGGGTATTTGGTCAAGAACAGATTGGCTGACTGATGAGGGCAGGTTTAGGAGCTGATTAAAGTGCTCTTTCTATCTTTCCTTAATGCTATTCTTGTCTTTTACTAATGTACTGCCATCTGAAGCAAGCAAGGGCATAGAGCTGAACTTTGTGTGGCTGAAGATTGACTTGATGGCGTTGTAGAAATCTTTGGAGTTGTTAGTGTCGGCATAGCTTTGCACTTCCTCAGCTTTCTTTTCCCATAACTGGTCATGCATCTTGCGGATTTCTCTCTGAGCCTCATAGGATTTGAAGCGATCTTTTTTGGGGATGGAGTTTGTGTCATTCTGCCAGTCCATAAAAGCTTTATTTTTCTGGCAAGCAGATCTTCAATTGCAGCGTTGTTCTCTTCGAACCAGTCTTGATGGATTCGCTTCTTTGGACCCATGGTTGTCATAGCTGTTTCTCTTATTATGTCCCTGAGCTTGTTCCATTTTTCAGAGGCGTTTCCACATCACGATCCGTTTGTTGACAGCATGTCATCTAGTCTCTTCTGGAAATCGAGCTGGGTGGAAGGCTGCTGCAGTTTGACAACGTTGAGAGCTATGCGCACAAGCTTAGGACGTCTTAGGTGGTGAGGGGCAATGTGCAGCTGTAGGGTAGTTCTGACAAGTTTGTGGTCTGTCCAGCATTCTGCTCCTCGCATGGGTTTGGTGATTTGGACATCCTTGGCATCACGCTGGCGTACTATTACATAGTCAATTAAGTGCCATTGACGAGGTGTTCTTGTGTTTGTCCGCCATTCTGAACATTGAGTATGTGATTAGGAGGTTAAATTTTGTGCATTTGCTGAGTAGGAGCAGGCCATTGCTGTTCATTCTGCCGACACCGTGCTTGCCAAGCACACCTTTCCATCGAACATAATCGCAGCCAACACGCGCATTGAAGTCCCCAGTACTATGATCTTGTCGTCATCTGGAATTGAGCTAAGTACAGAGCAGAGGTCCGTATAGAACTGCTCGATGGTTTCTGCTGGACTCGATAGGGTAGGGGCGTATGCACTGATGAGTGTTGCGTGCCGTTTGTGGTTTATAGGTATTCGCAATTTCATTAGCCTCTCATTGATACCGACCGGCATTTCCGGGAGCTGCTTCAGAAGACTTGATTTGATAGCCAGGCCGACTCCATGGATCCTGTCCTCATTTTGGGCTTTTCCTTTCCAGAAGAATGTGTAGCCGCTGGCTAGCTCAGTAAGAGAACCCTCTTCTGCGAACCTGGTTTAACTCAAGGCTGCGATGTCAATATTGTAGCGTGCTAGCTCCTTAGAAACTAGAGCTGTTCTCCTGTGGGGTCTTGCTACGTTTTCTTTGTCCATGAGAGTACGGATGTTACATGCTCCAATAATAAGTTTGTTTCTTCGATTATTTCGACCGCAGATATGGATGATCTTGCCAGCCGAGGTATGCTGACCAGATTTTTACAAGGCAAGCTTTTTATAGGCCACCTTTTCTAGGCCTCTCCCTATTTAGGGTGAGCAGCGCCGTCCTAAAAAGGTCTGCTCAGTCACTCCTGAATGCTGCCGAACGGTTCTGCTGCCTTGGGTACAGAGCAGAACGACCACTTGTCCAAGGGCCGCCAACGGGCAGGTCTCTGACTACAACTCCCAGTGGTCATCTCCACCTGATGCGTCGCCAGTCTCCCATCGCCGTAGGACTTTGGTAGGTGTAGGTAAAGAACGATGAGTGTGATGATAAGGATGAATGATAGGTGCACAAAATAACCTGTGTGTGAAGGATATTAAAGTGAAACAGCCTTTGCACAGAGACAGCCGCACTCTCTCGGCCTTGGTAGTTAGAACTCAGTGGTACGAATATTCGTCACGGCTGGGGACTACTTCGGCTGCAGTGGATGGCTATGACGTCTTCCGTGCCTTGTCATACCTTACGCTCTCCACAAAGCGTTTGCAGTTTCGCCTTTGTGGCCGTTGGATCACCCAGTTAATCTCTTCCCCCCATTCTGCCGAATGTGGCTTTACATGCAAGGATAGGCAAGCTCCTAAGTCACCGAGGGTTTGAGGCCCGTCGGCTACCCTCCACCTGGTTTAGCCGGCCAGTCGAAGCCGTTGCCCGTGGTGTGGCCGCTGTGCATGCTACAGCTGCTTGGAGCCCCAGGTGAGGGATGAGCGCCTGGTGAGGACCAAAGATGGGCAGGCTGCTCCCGAATGAGCACGACATGCCACCCACCAGAAGTACTACTACCCCTCCCAGAGCACCCCGAACACCACACATACATACATACATACATACATACATACATACATACATACATACATACATACATACATACATACATACATACATACAGACATACATACATACATACATACATACATACATACATACATACATACATACATACATACATACAAACATACATACATACATACATACATACATACATACATACATACATACATACATACATACATACATACATACATACATAGCCATTACGGTTTGGGAAGGCCCAGGTGTTTTAAGATATGGGTAGGACTTATAAAACTACCAGTTTATCCTGAAGCTGTCTTTAAACTGTATAATTTTCATACATATGTTAGGCTAAGTATTAGACGATTTAGAGTAGACTAATATATGGTTTATTTAAGTCTCTCTCTCTCTCTCTCTCTCTCTCTCTTTCTCTCTCTCTCTCTCTCTCGCTCTCTCTCTCTCTGTGTGCATATTCTATCTATAAGCTGATTGATATGGATTTGGTTCGTAACATCAGCATTGAGCTAAACATTTATATGGTTGCTGGGGCAATTAAATACCTCATTGTTTTACTAATTTAGTGAATATTAGTTTCTCTAAGTGTCTTACTGTTTTTGTTATTTTGTTAATAACCTCGTTAAGCGAACCCCAATCTGAATGACATCTTTTGTTTCAAGAGGTAATGGTCAGAAGAGGTTAGATGAACAGCCAATATATGTCTACTTAGATTCTGTACTTTTTATTCTCTAGACAAGCCTACATTTGCTGAAGGTGAATAAACACTATGTCATGCATTTTGTTTAGCCGTATCTTAGGGAATAATATGCCAAATGTTTTATCCGATAAATACAATTGTTTAAGTGAATAAGCACGCATGCTTTTATCAATTCATAATCGCTAACGTTTTACAATATATCCAAACAATTCATTTATTCTCACGTTTCATTCTTATATGTCTTTCAGTTGTTTTAATGAGAATACCTTTAAGACTAATGCCTTTAATTTGACAATATTTTATAATTTGTTTCCTGATTTTTCACTAATCATGTCCGATCAAATATAACTCGTTTTCACGCAGGTTGGTAAATTTATACGATGTATGAAAATATTGTTGAAGTATCATTGAAAGCATGTGAAACAATTATTTCTTCACGGCTCAATAGGTCGACTGTGGTCAAAACAATTGTAAAAAGCACGCACTACCAATCCATTTTGGCATGTCAACATATATATATTTACAGTGAACCTATAAGTGAAAGACAGTCCAAATCATAATTGCATGAGAATGCGTAATTAAGTCCATACCTATATGAAGTCAGTAGATGTTTTGTGCCTACTGAAATAGGATATTAGTAATTTCTTCAATCTTCAGGCTAAGCACTTACTTTATTTATATAACACTGTCAGATGAATAAAGATATTACTGTGAAGTATTTGAAAATAATAATTAGTGTTGGTTTAGTGCTCCAGCATTTAGATTTCCAGTTCTACCTAGATCATTTACTAAAAATTAAAAAAAAAGTCATTTATTCATTTGTTTAAAATCTATTTATAGATAGTTTGAATGTTTACTAGTCTCAAACACCTATATATGCATGCCTATGATCTTTTTTCCCTCTTTCATTTGTATTTGCCATATAGAAAAAGTTCTATCATCGAGGATAGAAGTTAAAAGTTACCTGACCTTCATACAGGCAACGATTGATAAAAACAAAGAGGTCGTCCTAAATCCAAAGCTGTTTTCCTCATGTGAATTTAACAGAATCAAGGATGAGACAGATCGTCTGGTGTATATTATGATACCTCAGTATAAATATTCTTTTGAGGCTGATAAGGTCATTCTATCCAACTATGTCGGCCTTTATTTAGTTCCTTGTATGTTTTTTTTTTTAAAAATATGTCTTAGCTCTGACTTCTGAATGATTTTGTTCTTTGCTCACGAAAGGGATCTGTGGGAAATGGTCTGTCTGTCTAAAATGGTAAAGTTATATGTAACACTATCATAATATGAAAAATAGTGTTAAAACACAAGAAAAGAAAAGATAATACCAAGGGTGTGCTTATGCAAAGCCATCAATGGATCTGTGCTTTTATGCCGCACCATATCTAGCAGAATCATTTTCATTCGTCTGAAAGTATCTCCCTTTAACATCAAGAATATTCAATTCTATGCTCCAACAACCGATCATGATGATGACAAATTAAGGAGTTTAACGACAAACCACAGGACGTCGAAGGAGACTGGAATGCCAAGTTGGGAAAGATGCTCTAAAAGACTGAGATGATCATTGTGGACCTTCTTGCCATGAGCTTACCAATGAAAGAGGATGACAACTGTTCGAGATCGCTAGCTACTTCAATTTGGTACTAGCCAACACCCTGGGTCAACATAAAGCTTCACTATTCTGGATATGGCACGCACCAAATCGAACCAATAAAAAACAGATCGATTGCATACTGGTTCAAAACCGTTACCGATCTGGCATCAATAGAGCACAACCAAGGACGTTCCCATGTGATGATAATGGTAGTGAGCCCACCCTCGTGATTATGAACTTCCAAATATGGCTGAAACAAATTATCAAGGCAATGATTATCAGGCTCAAATTCAACCTGAACAACAGAAGCGCTCCTTGTGATGGATGTTGATGTTAAAGTGATGGCGGACTATTTACCTAAAACACCCAGACACACAACAGGGGCAATTTATTACCAAGAAATAAATAAAAATATCGGAAGAATCAAAGTTGAAGGAAGCAAAATAAGGTTGGATTGGACAGAAGGGCACAGAGAGAGAGAGAGAGAGAGAGAGAGAGAGAGAGAGAGAGAGAGAGAGAGAGAGAGAGAGAGAGAGAGAGATAGAGAGAGAGAGCAGTTTAATACAGAATAAAAACAAAAAGGCATTGCGAATTGTTAAAAACCTCAAAAGACAGAATCAACCAAGAGTCAGTACTTTTCAAGACAAATTGGAAATGCCTCACAGAAACGAGTGACATTCCAGAAAGATGGACTGAGCATTGCAATGAACAGTACACCCATCAGTCTACAGGAGACTCAGAGGTGCTTGAAGTTCGATACTTCTTTAATGATGATGGTTTCCCCATTCGCAAAGAAGAGGTAAAATCAGCAATAAGAACACTGAAAAATGGTAAGGCAGCTGGAGTAGACAATATCCAAGCTGAATCTATCAGCAATAGAGAAATCAGTGATCGATTTATTAACAAAACATCTGGAACGAAATCTGGCAGACAGGTGAATTGTCACATCCAAGCTGAATCTATCAACAATAGAGAAATCAATGATCGATTTATTAGTCAAACATCTGGAACGAAATCTGGCAGACAGGTGAATTGTCACCACAGTGGACCACGTCACTGATTTTAACACTTCCCCAGAAAGGAAATCTATACTGTGCCACAATTACAGAACTATGAGTTTGATCAGCCATGCTAGTAAGGTGATGCTGAATCTCATCTTGAACAAACTGACACCACAATCAGAAGAATTAAGCGGTGAAGAACAATTCGGGTTTTGGAGTGGAATAAACACAAAATATACAATATTCAACCTCAGGGTTCTGCGTGAAACGTAGTCGAGAAGACATATATCATGTGCTCATAAATTTATAAATGGATTTTGATATAATGTGGCATGAGGCATTGTGGGCCAGATTTGTACAACATGGATCAAACGTTGACCAATACATCAAGCAGCTGTACGCTAAGACTACATGTGCAGCAATTGACCAAGATTATATTGCGGGACCGGTTCCATACAAAAGTCGGAGTACGTCAGGCTGTCTCCTGTCACCCACACTTTTCAACATCTACTTATAGCGCATCATGAGCGAAGCCCTGGAAAACCACTGTGGTGCAGACCGCATTGGATGGCGCAACATCACCAACCTCTGCTTTGCAGACGACATCGGTGGTATGGCATACAATGAAGACGAGCTTGCCACCTTAGTGTTGAACACGGATGAAATACCCTCCAGATTTGACATAGAGTTAAGCGTTTGGAAGACAAAGCTAATGACAAATAATGGCAAACAAATGTCAGCCAAGTTTAAAGTTAGAGAACAGGAACTGGAAACAGTGATCCAGATCAGATATCTTGGATCCATAATCACCAAAGAGGGATCAAAAACAGAACTTTTCTCACGAGCAGCACAAACAACGGCAGCTATGGCAAAGCTAAAACCCATCTGGAAAGACAAGAATATCTGTCTGAAAACTAAATACAGAATATTGAGAGCTCTATTATTATGAGGCCTTGACCCTGATAGCAGAATTACAACGAAGAATCCAGTAACTTGAAATGATATGCTACATAACCATCATTGGCATCTCTTACATGGACCACATCACAAATGTGCGTAACACCATCCAGCACAAAGTAGGCCTATATGAAGACCTCAATAGCACCTACAAAAAAAGAATTCTCAAATGATATGACCATGTTACTACAGACAACAGTATATGCACAACACTCATGCAGGGCAGAGTCTAGGGTTTCATAAGGAGAGTTAGACAGATAATAAAAGGGACAGACAACATCACAGAATTGTCCAGGAACAGTTGTGCGGAGACACAGGCATTGGCACATGATGGAGACAAGTGTATATAACTGGTCAGATGTTTAGCAGCACAGCGTCTCGATCACACTGATGATGATGATGATGATGATTGCTCATTTGTTAGAGGGGGTAGGTATATCTGTGTTATAGAATCCCCACTATAAACAAGCTGAATTAAATGTTAACTTACAGAAGTAAATAAACTTGCCTCTGTTCACAACATAATGTGGACATAAACCGGTCTATCAGTTCACAGAACTTACGCGGTAAATATGTGATGCAAATCCTACTCACAAAATATATTGGTAACAGCTTCAGTATAGAGTCTACTGTTCCAAATCAAATACTGCAAAATTTGCAAATATCCGGTGACAAACAAGTAAATATGTGAATGTATGCATCCTGTAGTCCTCTTTTCGCTTGAATTTCTCAACAATGTAATGTTAAGTTTTGAAAATGAAATTTTGTTTCATAGGGTAAAAATGGATCGTGCACTATAAGCCTACTCTCACCAGTGCTGTATACCGTATCACACGCATACAATATTCTGTTTATTCTGATGGACGCTTATTCTTTTCTTTATTTTTTGTTAATAAAGGCTATGTGATGAAAAGTATCTCAAATGTGTAATGATTTAATACTAAAATTTAAGAAACTCATTGAATAATGTCCAGATTGTTCATGTTTGCTTAGGCTCGCGTCAGCAAAGCATTATTTAAGTCGTGTATGCATGTATGTATGTATGTATGTATGTATGTATGTATGTATGTATGTATGTATGTCGCTTCTAGAAGCATCGAATGCAGATTTGAATAACTTTTTCATCATGTCCCTATACAAAAAGTATTTAACATAATTTTGCAAAGGATTTTTGCTTATTATGTTTGGTTTGCATCAGTTTTTTAATAAAATATTTTGGAGATTAGACTGTATTTAAGATTTGCCTCTTTGTTCATCTTTTCACAAGGGTCTCTTTAGGGGAAGCGACGAAATGGTCAAATTTATATTTGAATGGGCTAATTTAAACATCTAAATATCTCTCAATAACTGTAAATTATCCGGGTATTTCTGCAATGTTGATGAGTAGTAGCAATTTTTTAACAAGACGTTTTACAACTATTTCTATAATACTTTAGTATTATCAAACGTTTTACATCAGTCATCAGGTTTGACAAAAACAAATGAGGATGTTAATGATTGTGTGGAGGAGGATGATGACAGTACTGACGATAATCGAAAATCTTTACAGTGTTACTTATAAAAAATACAAGAGGCGGCAGAGAAGGTGGTGTCAGTTTTAACATGACTCTAACCCTGTTATAGTAACAAACTCTGTTACAGATGAAGAATTGGTATTTCCTGCAATTGCATCAGCAGCAAAAGATTATTTCTAGGTTTGTAAAGCTCATGAGCCAGAACTCTTTGCTTTCAACTAACATCTGACACACGTTTTTGAGGCACATCAACGCCAAGTTTTATTTTGACATACTGACACCTTGTACTCATTTTTTGTCAAATCCTTCTCGCATATTTTCCGGTTTTATCTCTCGTACTTCCTCAAGCATTACCCGATTGCAACCTAGTTTGTCGTGATCTTTGACTTCCGGAAAGATTTCCGCCATCGCTTAACTGCTCGAGATAGGCTCTTCCGATTTTGTGCTATATATATGACATATGCATTGGCTGTTCCGTTCGCATGTGTTTTTTCATCTCCTTGTTTTGGAAACGAGAACAATCAGAATTTTTCTTAGCTGTTCTGTCCCAATGTTAAGACGTCATTTGTTTTTTAATAAACCGTCATCATGTGACCACTTACAATACGACGGACCCTCACTAATTGGATTAAATGACAACACCTTGGTTCTAGATACTACATTGTGTTTAAGGCTAAACAAACTGGGAATACATTCATCATTTCTTAAATGTAAACGGAAGCGAGAAAAGAAACGTTCTTTCAAAGCTAGCCGGAGTAAAACAGGAAGAAGAATTCCAGTTATCTCTCTTCTGGAGCAGTTTCCAAATCTTCTAGAATATGGAAATTCGATAGGTGGCAACCTAATTATTTTTGGAGATTTCAACTTTCACTTTGACTGTTCTGGTAAACCATATATGTCTAAACTCCTAGATTCCATTCATGTTTTCAATCTTAAACAGTCAGTTAACCAACCTACCCATAAACTTGGTCACATTTTAGACTGGTTTCTTTATTGAACTGATGATAATATTCTGCAATCCACCCTTGTATCCCACGAACTTGCATCGGATCACCTCTGCATTGTATGCCATCTCGACGTATCAGTCCCTAACCCTCCACCTCTATTTGCTACTAAGGGAAACCTCCGTATGGATCTTATAAAAGGTTGTTATAACTCAACTTGTATCTCATTTGAATTCAAACATTCTTTTTAGCAATGTACAGGCTGCATATCGCCCTTGCCACACTACGGAAACTACTCTTCTGAAAGTATTTAGTGACATTCTCTCTGCTTGTGATAGTGGAAAGATTACAGTCCTCACTCTTCTGGATTTATCTGCAGCATTTGACACAATAGACCATGATATTTTACTTCACCGTCTCCAGCATGTATTTGGCATTCAGAATATAGCCTTACAATGGTTCAAGTCCTACTTAGTCAACATGGCACAACTTATATCTGCAAAAGGAATACACTCCAGCCCAGTTGACGTATGATGGGGTGTTCCACAGGGATCTGTTCTTGGACCTGTTCTCTTCATTCCGTATTCGCAGCCGCTCTCAAGTATCATAGATCATCACCCAGTGTCGCACCAATTGTATGCTGATGACACCCAAATATACAAGTCTAGCCACACAACTGAACTTGATGCTACCATCCATGGAGTTGAGAAGTGCATTTCTGATGTGAAATTAGGGATGACATGTAACAAGCTGCAGATGAATGATGATAAAACTGATCCTATTCTGATCACAACACAAAGACTTTCTCATTCACATCCTTTACCTCAGACAATAAATATCAGCAACACCAACATTAAATTCTCACAGTCAGTACGAAACTTAGGCGTTACTCTAGACAGTACTCTCACATTGCACCAACATGTCATGAACATATGCAAGGCTGCATATCTTGAATTGAGACGCATCAGTTCCATTCGTAAATATCTTTCAGTTAATGCCACTAAAACACTTGTGTGTTCATTAGTATTTTCAAGACTGGACTATTGTAACTCAATTCTGTCTAATTCGTCATAATATTTACTCCAGAAACTTCAAAACGTTCAAAACACAGCTGCATGGATCATCTTTAGAGTACCTCGATCAGAGCACACCTCACCACTGCTCTGTACCCTACACTGGCTATCGATTCGATACAGAATCAAACACAAAATTTGTTCTCTGTTCTATGTGTCAATGGCAGACTTCAGTCCAACTTACCTGTCCAGCCTCACCCATGTGTATACACTAGCTAGATCCTTACGCTCGTCTTCTCATAATCGTATACTCATTATTCCCAAGGTGAAAACAAAGTCATATGGACAACGTTCGTTTGCACAAAAGGGCCCGGTGACGTGGAACGAATTGCCCATTAAAATTAGACACAAAGACAGTGGTCCCTTTCAAGAGTGCTCTTAAACTCACCTGTTTCGACTGCAGGGACAAACTTATCGACCTAATCATGTTTTGTATCTTATGTTTTCAGTATGTTTTTATGTTTTCCAATTTCATTTTGTTTTCATTTGTTGTTCTGTAGTGTAGTCATACCATTATTAATGGTGTAAAGCGCTTAGACCTTCGAGAGATTAGGCGCTATACAAAGTCCTCATTATTATTATTATTATTATTATTATTATTATTATTATTATTATTATTATTATTATTATAACACATATCATGACGCATGGCAATTGCATCACTTTATTGAAAGGTTCTTGTTTTGGTAACGGATCGTCAATTCCATCGAGTTCCTGATCACATAGATTCCGTGGACCGACATATTTGTGTCCTGGCAATGCCAACCTCCCTTTGGTTTCGTAATTTGTCAACACTTCTATGTATATCAAATCCTGATCCTATGAGTTATGTGATTGCAACGCTGGCAATAAACAACTATTAGTTTTGTTCCAAAACAAAGATCTGTTTTTCACATCATCGCAAATACATTTCATTTATTTGTTTACTTATTCATTTATTCGCTTACAAAAGTAACCTTTTCATGGGACGTTATTTTCGGAGTGATATCTGTCTGGCTTTGCATTGCACAACCACCAGTGATTGTATGACTGGACTTATCATGTTTAAGGAACATACTGTTTAATTTAGCACAGACATCACACATACAATTTAGCACTTTTATTATAAGCGATTGTTTTTGTTGCTTCATCGATGTTAATGGTTTTGTTTCTGCACTTAAGACAATATGTTCTAATTGTATACTTAATGTCAGACAAAATGTTGTTAAGATCGTTTCCCGATTTGTGATCATAGCTCATACTGTGAAACGGGTCAAATTGCAAAAAAAGCTTTTACAAGTTACCTAGTTGTTAACAAGTTACCTAGTTGTCTACTTAAACAGTTACTTTGTTTGCCATTAGACTTAGACATCTGTAAGATAAACATAACGCAATAATTACCACAAGCTGAAGTTCCAACTGGATGATGCTGATTATAGTTATAGTTTATTTGTATTTATAATTATAATGTATTGCGTGACAACACCACCGGAGAATGAACAGACGAGTCCAGGTAGTTGTTGTAAAAGCTACTCAGTGAGATCCAGATCATTGAAACATTGGTTATTAATAGTACAGCTTTGATTATCCTTTGGCGGTAACTCATCTTTGGAAAATTCTCCGATAAATCCGTTGACATCATTATATTTATCATGAATATCAAAGTTGCTTAACGCGGAAGATTTCATCTTCTGGTTCCCGATAGGGTCAGTCATCGGCCACAACTTTCACGAGATCGTTTTCGCATTAAGTATACATGCATTCCGCGTCCTATTCCCAACAGATTAGGTGATAGACTTCCAGCTATCACTTCAGGTTCTTATTTCTTTTGTCCTAGGAGTTTTTTGTGATCGTGTTGTCGGCATTCGTTATAATTATCGATTCCATTAAACTGAGATTTATTCGCGCCACTGTTATTACAACTGTTTGACTCCGTCACTGGCGACTTCATATCCGTATACAGCTATTTTGTCGCTCCTGATACTGCACGTAACATTGCAGCTAATCTTAACATTCATAGCACAGGTAATATCGTTGTCATTAGGGCTAGTGACCGCTCATGTGGCCTAGTAGATAGGGCTGTCCGCCGCGGAAGCTGGAGGTCGTGGGTTCGATCCCCGGCTAAGTCATACCAAAGACTTATAAAAATGGTACTAACAGCTGCCTCGCTTGACGCTTAGCATTAAGAGGTTAGTGTTAGGACTGGTCGGCCTGGTGTCAGGATAATGTGACTGGGTGGGACATCATGCTACATGACTGCGGCATGAGGCCCCAGTGCTAGACATCACTATAAAACTGCCTCACAGCAAACATCGTAGCGATATGACTAAAAATTGTTACAGCTACGTTAAAAGATCTTAATCAATCAAACAAAAAAACATTAGGGCTAGTGCTAAAATAGCTATCATTGTTCCGATTGACCCGCTATATATCACTTTCGATCTGGCAAATGCTGTTATTTGTGCCACTGTCAGATGAAGTATTATCTGCGTACCTTTTAACAATTAGATATCTGGCATTGTGTAAGAAGTAATTTTGTTACAACGCTACACATTTGGAAATCTATTTTAAATGAAACTGCTTTTGAAAAGATTAACTTCGCGTTCCCCCGTTTGTACTGATATTGTGAATAAATACAGTCATGTAGACGATTGCGAGGAAAGATGGTTCAAAGATGAAATATATTTTATAAATACACTGCCCGCGATAAATAAAGAAACGTTTTGACTATTGATAGATCTAACCTTATAGAAACCAAATTACATGATGGTACGAGCAAGAACGACTAAAGAAGATTCAAGAAATTCTCACACATATGGGCTTGATGTCAGCATATAGATCTGAGAAAGAGCAGTTCTGATTGGTAGATTCAATTTCCCGATAGAAACCCTGAGTAAAACTCATCTAGTTGAGGCTGGACACCGAAAGACGGCTATACATTCTTTTTTAGCGGCTGAGGTCACAAAAAGTGACGTCCATATTGTTTTGGATTTTCCATCAAATAGTATTAGATGGATGGATTAATTCACATACATACATACATACATACATACAAACATACATACATACATACATACATACATACATACATACATACATACATACATACATACATACATACATACATACATACATACATACATACATACATATAGACACACACGTCCATAAATAAATTATACATACATTAAAAATCTTTCGTACCTTAAATATTTTCAGCATTTTTTATGTTTTCCAGTTTCATGGTATTTTTTGTTTGTTTTTCTGTAGTCATATCATTATTACTGTAAAGCGCAACACACACACACACACACACACACACACACACACACACACACACACATACATACATACATACATACATACATACATACATACATACATACATACATATCGACACATACATATAGACACACATACATATAGACACACATACATATAGACACAAACACATACATCCATCCATATATGCATACATTTATCCATCCATTCACAAACTCACATACATACATACATACATACATACATACATACATACATACATACATACATGCATACATGCATGCATGCATGCATGCATGCATACATACATACATACATACATACATACATACATACATACATACATACATACATACATACATACATACAAAAAAATTGGACTTTAGCTAACATTGCCTATTTAACATTGTGTTCCATTTCAACAGAGAATATAACTGTAAACTCTACAAAATATTGACTACAGCCAGATCAAAGCATATTCCAAAAAAATAATACAAAGACATACTAAACTCATACTGTATTTTATCAGGATAATGATGTCACTTCCTTTTCGGCAAGAGAATAGACATTTTTTATTCTATGGATGATCAATCATAACAGTCACCCATGTGTGTGATGGCCGAATAGTGACAATGTACAGAAGAAAAAATGAAATTGAAAAAGATATATGATATTATGTTTGTTACGTGTACTTATTAAACAGATCCATCCATTTTTGTTATATACATTACTCACAAGTGTTCCAAGGTAGAATCAGTGTGATAATCCATTTAAATCCTTCCAGTCGAATGCAAATAATTCTAATTCTTTCTCCCTCTTAATCCCCGTTGCTTATAAATTTCGTTTGCATTGAATTATCTCACTCATGTGTTTAGATATTGTTTTTGTTACCTTGTAGATACAATGCTGGCTTAGAAGCCGACCTAGCAATGTAGCGTTCACAAGTTATGCAGCTCCGTTAGAATCTGTGGTCTCAGCATCAGTATTAAGCGACTGAATTTCTATACTTCTGCATCAACGTGTTTCTGGAAAGCCCTAAGTTGAGCCCAACATAACCGTCAATGGCCGAAACGTCAATGTAGTCAACCGCTTCATCCACCTATGCAGTACACTGTCACAGAGCGCCACTATTGACGACGAGGTGAACCTTCACATTGCCAGAGCCATTGCAACTTTCGACAGATTGTAATTCAACATCTGGAATAGAAGAGGCATCAGCATGGTGTTTCTTCAAGATAATTGGGACTTACCTTTGATTCATTTACTCTTTTTATTTGTATCACACCAATTGAATGGCATTTCATTTATAGTGTATTTGTTTGATTCCAGTTGTGTTTATTCGTTAAGTACATTAGACAACTCTTATGTTTAAAATCGCTTTGTTTTAAACATTGTATGTTCAAAGTACTATGTATGCAGTATTTTATCATATATTTAATCCGACATTTTATCAAATCGTTAACAGAAAAACATTTTTGTTGGTGTTTTCTTTACTGCTTTAATTATCTACGATTTTTGAAAAAGAAAATTAATTTATTATTACTCTCTAATATACATGCAAGTTTGTTATTGAAATTTAGGTAATACTTCAATCTTAGCAACGCAAATTTAACACGTGATCATGACAAAGGCCTGTGGGCCACATTATGTGTCCCATTTCTGAATAGTTATCTTTAAACACAATCTGTGTTGATCAGAAACCATCAGACCTGAAATTCAAAGGTAAAAAAATTATGCTCAATAGCTTGACATGTCAGTACACACGTGATTATTATAAATTTGAATAACTGTTAGAAGCTCATTTAGGTAAAACCTTTGATTGCTTCAAAATACGAATACTAATGACGATATACATGTTCTCTACAATAAGGAAGTTTAAATGTTGTAAATGAAGTACAAGCACGTTGAGATAATATTGATTCGTGAAGAATTTATCGTGCAGGATTTGTCGTCCTGCATCAGTGAACAAAGACATATTACTCCAAATACTTGAAGCAATTTCAGATGCCCAATTAATGGTAAGTGATTCTTTTATTTGGAAACAAATGACACACTCACTCGAGAGAGTAAGAGAGAGACAGAGGTGGATGGTCATGCTAAGAGACACAATTTAGAGATATATAATAGAGAGAATGAGAGCACAACCAATTTACAATGCAGATTTCATTTGACTTCGTCTGCTTTTTCATATTTTCTTGGTTTAACATTAAACTTTCTGTTTCATGCTAGCGAATGGCAGCAAAAAAAGATGTAGTTGAATAGCAGCTTGATTAACGATCAACAAATACAAAATAAAATGGATTGCTTAGATAAATGAATTTGAGAACACTAGCGAAAAGTTTAACGAAAAATATTAAAAATTTAAAATATTATTAAAACATTCAGAATGAAAGATCATTAACACTTATTGATGAAAACAAATGTGAAAATCTGTGATAAGAATGAATACAACGTTATTCCTTTGAATTGTGTCGTGCATGCTTTACCTTTTTAGAACTTGAGCTTCAATCAAAACGGGACTGTTCCATAACTTCAGTACCAAAGTGGAAACAGGCATGAGTACAGGCCACTCATTTCTAGCAAGCATCAAATGACTAATTTTGCTTGATACTAATAGGATCAAAATTATTTGTGCACGAAACGAGTTTGGTAATTCTATCGTCATTTCGAGATACGTTTGTGCTTACGTAAAAATTCACCAAGCAACAGACGCAGATATTATAAATTAAAGAAACTATTTCCTTTCACCACTTGCAGTTTGCTTTACAACCATTGATTTATATGATTCCTACGACCCCCAACCCTCCCCACTACGTACACATGCAATAATATAAAGCAACTGTTGTCGTGTATAATGTCTTTCTTCGAGGGAGCAGGATGAAATGTTATATCAGAAACTATCAGACCTGAAATTCAAAGGTAAAACAATTATGCTCAATAGCTTGACATGTCAGTACACACGTGATTATTGTAAATTTGAATAACTGTTAGAAGCTCATTTAGGTAAAACCTTTGATTGCCTCAAAATACGAATACTAATGACGATATACATGTTCTCTACAATAAGGAAGTTTAAATGTTGCAAATGAAATACAATCACGTTGAGATCATATTGATTCGTGAAGAATAAATAACCAATCAGAGCACCTTATTACCTATATATATGAAGCTCTTTAGTGGTAAAAAAGTGTACCAAATTCGACGTCCAGCACCAGTGAACAAAGACATATTACTCCAAATACTTGAAACAATTTCAGATGCCCAATTAATTGTAAATTATTTCTTTATTTGGAAAAAAGACACTCAGTCGAGAGAGTAAGAGAGAGACAGAGATGGATGGTCGTGCTAAGAGACACAATTTAGAGATATATAATAGAGAGAATAAGAGAACAACCAATTTACAATGGGGATTTCATTTGGCTTCGTCTGCTTTTTCATATTTTGTGGGTTTAACATTAAACTTTCTGTGTCATGCCCGGGAATGGCAACAAAAAGCAATGTAGTTGAATTGCAGCTTGATTAAAGATCAACAAATACAAAATAAAATGGATTGCTTAGATAAATGAATTTGAGAACACTAGCGAAAAGTTTATCGAAACATTTAAAAAAATTAAGAATGAAAGATCATTAACACTTATTGATGGATACAAATGTGAAAATCTGTGATAAGAATTAATAAAAAGTTATTCCTTTGAATTGTGTCGTGCCTGCATTACCTTTTTAGAACTTGAGCTTCAATCAAAACGGTACTGTTCCATAACTTCAGTACCACAGTGGAAACAGGCATGAGTACAGGCCACTCATTTCCAGCAAGCATCAAATGACTTGTTTTGCTTGATACTAATGGGAACAAAATTATTTGAAATTTCTAGATACGTTTGTGCTTACGTAAAAATTCACCAAGCAACAGACTCAGATATCATAAATTAAAGAAACTATCTCCTTTTACCACTTGCAGTTTGCTTTCCAACCATTACTTTATATGATTCCTACGACCCCCAACCCTCCCCACTACGTACACATGAAATAATATAAAGCAACTGTTGTCGTGTATACTGGGATGAAATGTTATACTAATTTTGTCTTCGATCAAGGTGCGAAATACAGTCCAATGTTTTCGAGCGCACCATTCTATTTACATTGAACGCAGCAGGTAAACAATTCTGCTCTAGTGGTAAACCTTTAATATATGAAATTTTTAACGACAAAAAAACCTAATTTTTACTTCATAATATAAACACGGTCCAAAAATATCCTTTTCTGAAAAAAAGAAAAAAGAAAAATTGGCAGTCTAATCAATTGATTGTTCTAGCGTCTACTAACAATCGTTAAAGGTTTAGATTTTATTATCTAATATCATTTTGCTCATTTTCCTTCGTCTATCCTGCAATTAAAATATAATGGACTCTTCAACTAGTTAAAGATTATTTAAATAGCCATAGGGGACTTTTGTGTGTGTGGGTGGAGTGGGGTGGTGGGTTGGATTCAGTCATTGTCATTATTTGACTTTTGTATAGATACCACTTCCTATATACGAATATATATCATTACCATACTGGTTAGATAATGTGTAATTAGTGCACTACGGAGATTTGAACCCGGGTCGCAGGTAAACGGCACAGATACCATTTGAACCATGCGAAAATCACCAAAAGAAAAAAGAAGATCAATTAACAAATTATGTTACAGAGACCGTGCTTAGCAGACACACACACACACATACACACACACATACACACACACGTCGACTTTGTAATCTGTTTTCATCTGTACACTGTCATTCTATATTCATAAGACAGAAATCAAGGTAAATATAAATAATTATTGAGAATTATAAATGCACACCAAACAGAACAAAAAGTGGAACCCCTGGATAATAAATTGAAATGCTTGATACTAATAACGAATATATATAAATACGAATAAATAGGAGTATTATTCATATATATATATATATATGTATGTATGTATGTATGTATGTATGTATGTATGTATGTATGTATGTATGTATGTATGTATGTATGTATGTATGTATGTATGTATTTGTGTGTCTCTGTGTGTATTCGTGCTGCTATTTTACTTGAGCAAGGATCTGGAGTGCTTAGGAGATTTCACAATCCAAGCCATTACTATTTATCTTTTGTTAATGTTTTCCTGTGCTGGCAATTTTGAAAAGAAGGGTTGTATGAGGACTATAAATTGCTATACAATATTCAAAGTGTAGGTAGTTTCAACTTAATTTTTAAATTTGGAATGCGTGTATAAAAGTATTCTATATCGCATTTGCAGTTATAGATGCAGGAAGTAAAATTTTGCCTTCCAATGTAATGTGACCAATAAACCGTAAGTCCCTTCATGAAGTATTAAACAAGTTACCTACCTATTTACTTACTTACTTAAAAAAAAAAACCACACACACGCACAAACATACATTTACATAAATACATACATACATACATACATACATAATACATACATACATACATACATACATACATACATACATACATACATACATACATACATACATACATACGCTGATTCTGAAAAATGCTGATACAGTGTTCTAATGACCTTTATTTTTTTTTTAACATGATCAGTATATGTTTCATTTTAAATTCATTTGGATCAAGTTACCTTGTCTGTTGTTATTTTGTAAGAAAGGTAGTTACTAAATGCAGTCTCTTTAAGAAGAGAGCAAACAAGCATACACCCATAACATTTCATATCTATTAAAATCTTGCTCATTTTAATGCATTACAAAAAGTGCTCCAACTTTAAATTCTAGTTGCACACGTTCGATACGATGCACATTATATTTTAAGCGTGCTAATTTAGTAACTCTAGCATCAGTAAAAGTAAGTGTTAATGGTGTTAGCAGCACAACTATTGTAGTAGTAGTAGTAGTAGTAGTAGTAGTAATAGTAGTAGTAATAGTAGCAGTAGTAGTAGTAGAATAAAGAATATGCTAGTGACAAGAATCAGTTTCGAAAACAATGACACTGCCATGTTATCGATTTTAAGACATTACAAGCTCGTGATTTTCTTTAAATGACACATCAACCATTATAGCATATACATGTATTGTTAATGTCTTTTCAGCAATTATACATGAGCGAAACATGAACCTTGCTTTTTTAATGATTGTTTGGTGTTTTCTGGGGTCTATTAAAGGTAAGCTATTTTAATTCTATACGCACTGTGTTTGCTGCTTTCAGTTGTTGAAAGGAGCAGAACAAGAAATATAAATATCTTCATTGAACGTCCAGAGCTAAAACAACATTTTTTTAGCACACTTTTGAATTATAAATATTTTTTTCTATTGCCTTTACGTATTTAAAACTTTTGTGTAAAATAGTAATATAATCATGAAACGAACATCCTTCTTAAGAGAGAGAGAGAGAGAGAGAGAGAGAGAGAGAGAGAGAGAGAGAGAGAGAGGGGATCAACGGATGGATCAACGATTAATTCTGCTAAGTACTTGACACGTATGCGTTTCATATTGAATTCGTTACATATACAGAAATTATAGGCATCATTGATGCCTTCAAAATCACGATCGTCGAGCCATCAGGTACGCTATACTACTACTACTACTACTACTACTACTACTACTACTACTACTACTTCTACTACTACTACAACTACTACTACTATAATATAACATAAATTGGCTTTATTTTGAATACTAAATTTCGAGTATTTCTTTCGTATTAAATTTTATTAATGTCCAAGTCAACCAAAACTTTAAAACAATATTCGTATTTACAGCATTACAAATAGAAGCAAACCGAGGAAAAGATTTAAAATTCAAAGCCAAAAGTTAATACAATTATCATGCTGAATAATGAACAACATTTATAAAGAGAATAGTTGAAATTCGTTTGCGTGATACCTAGAAGTAAATTAGTGGTCTGCTTCTTCATTGGTGTCCTTGCCTAATATTAATTTTTTAAATTTTTTATTCATTTTGATCCAGATCAATTTATTCGAAATGCTATGCTCTTTGGACTTGTGATAGAAACTGTATGATTAATTTGGATTTTTACTCAAAATGCTATACATTTATTTTATAAATACAAAAATTAAGTTATTTGTTACATTGTACTAAACTCGATGGTTTAACTTCTTTCTGTTTTCTTTTAAGACCATATCATATTGTGTTGTGTTGTGTCGTGTCGTATCGAATCGTATCGTATCATGTCATATCATATTGAATTATTGCATATTATATTATAGCGTATTATATATATATATATATATAGAGAGAGAGAGAGAGAGAGAGAGAGAGAGAGAGAGAGAGAGAGAGAGAGAGAGAGAGAGAGAGAGAGAGAGAGAGAGAGAGAGAGAGAGAGAGAGAGAGAGAGAGAGAAAAGTCCTTTACAATGTACAAGATCTGTTTTTAGAGCACCTTTATTCAATAAAAATTTAAAACAAGAATAATCAAATACTACAAAACACGATAAAGCAAGGCGAATAAATTAGGAAGAACGTGCTTCTGGTGAAACGAACACAATATAATGTTAATCTGATACAAAATATTGCCGAAAAATCAGACAACTATATTCTTTCAACAAATATATATATATAACATTGTAAAGAATCAATGTCAACGGGAGAACGCTGCAATGGACACTACATGACCCTATACATGCTGGAAGAAAGAGCCACCAATCACTCAGCTCAATATACCGGGTCCTGGGTAAATGATAGCTACCTAGATAGTGGATGGTATGACGTCGGCAGCAGAAACATGCCTACGGATCCTAGTAAGCTGAATGATTTCAATTCATGCGGAACCATTTTTCCAATTTGGATGAATGGTGAGTAATTTCAAATTAAGACGGTTGAAGCTCATGATGATGTAATTGATATTCAGAAATTATAATGTTGGTAAACTCATAAATTTAATATGACGTTTTGTTTAGCTGTATGTCTATCAATAACAAACGTATCACGTATATAGAAGTGGACAAGGTTGTCACATTCCTTGTCAAATGAGCGTCAAAGATAATCGTTTTAATCAGTCATTTCCACGATAATATTGAAAATGCAACTACATTTTTTTTAAAGTAAACATTTGTTAGTTTGGGTTTTGAAGTATTATACATAGTTTATACATTTTATTTTTTAAATGTTTCAATGAAACACACTATTTTTTATGTATATCAACAATCCTGTAAAAATAGTTATAGGAGGCAAAATAATTTTTGGTGGATTTTTCCTACGTGAAGTTTGTGGTGGACGTCAGAAAAATGTTTTCTCTATTTAATTTCTTCGTCATGAAATTCTTGTTCAATGATTCGTGAATTTAGTTCGACTTATATTTTGGGCGTTACAAATTACGAATCAAAGTATTACTATAAAAATATATTATTATATGAAAACAACATTAAACAAAAATGGGTAATACATATATGTTAGTGAAACGTATGTTTGAAAATTAGGTATAAATTATTAACTAAAATAAAAGTTGATTATTCAGTACATATGCCAACAAAATAAAACACTTGTACAATATTAATATCAGATGAAATGATAACAATATTGTCAAACTTCGATTTCTGTTTATCTTTCGTTTCACAAAGGTACAATACCACAGACCAGTGAAGGAAAAGTTACTCGCAGAGCTTGCATACTTACTTATTACGGTGAATGCGACTACAAGCATGAAATTGAAGTAATCAACTGCGGAACCCATATGCTCTACAACCTATCGGCATTGAATTCTTTTCATTCTTATTATCATGACTACTACTACGACAATTACTACTACAACAGATACTACGACGGCTACTACACAGCCTACTGTTTTGGTAAGTATTTTAGAACACTCACAAGCTAAATTGAGTATCTTTCTCTCTTGACATTTGCTCAAGTCAGTCGAGATTAGATGAAGTCCCAAGGTAAATTATAGTTTATTTTGTTATATAGCAGGTGCATATGTAATTATTGCGTCGGTATTTGAACAGCTTTAAGTTGTTGCTTAGAGGTTACGTTTCCCATTCCGTAATGACATATTGAATGAACACCAGCGTGAAAAGTCAGGGTCACTATTATTTTAGATGTTTGTTCTTATGTTCATATATATATATATATATATATATATATATATATATATATATATATATATATATATATATATATATATATATATATATATATATATATATATATATATATATATATATATATATATATATATATATATCGTGTGTATAATATGTGTTTCAAGGTTTAAATGATTGCTATTATGTATGTTTCGACAATTCAACGTAGTTAGCTATCATATTTTGCAACATTATATGGGGGGGTGGTAATGTATGGTAATATGCTAGAATGATTAGATAATATTTTCCATTTATCGCGTGAATAAAGGAAATAATTTATCGAACTGGTGAAAAATTGAGTATTTTCATGTGTGGCAACGTGTTTCACGCACGATGTGAAATGGAACATTATTAACTCAAAGCATGCAACTTGTCTTCTTATTTTTGCTTTCAAACGAACTGGTTAGCTAGAGTATATAACATATAGATAATTTCAGCTGTTATGTTATGCTATGTATATCAGAATGGAAAATATTAGCATCATACTTGTCTTTTATAATTTAAGACAAGAAAGCACAAACGTAGGAAAAAACAACTATATGGTCAGTGACATTTGGATTTGGGTAGCATTGATTTGTGTAATAGGTTAACACGATACCATTGTAGCAAGGGACTGGCTACATGGCAGACTCATATCTTTGGTCATAATGTTATTAATGCTTAATTTTGAAAGCGTTCATTAGGCGAAGAAGAACAAAATCACTGACCCTTGGACCGACGAGTTTTAACACTAGCCTCTTATTGCCGATGGCCATGCGAGACAATAAATAGTACCATTTTTGTATGTCTTTGGTATGTCTTGGCTGGGGATCGAACCCCAGACCTACCGCAGCAGAGGCAGACGCTCTAAACTCTAGGTCACCGGTGCGATCTCTTAACCGCGAATTAGAAACAAATGATATCTTAAAACTATCATACTATCATTTTCAGCTGAAATCAAACCTTTATGAAGTACATTGCCTTCCACTGTTACAAGTTACTTCGTTTGAATTTCACCATCTTGTTCAACATTTTGCATATATGCAAGTCCCAAAATAGGATTACCTGATCGAGAAATCGGCATAAAGCTCGTTTAATTGTTAACCAATGTTACAGACAATTCCATACAATGACTAAATTTAATCGGGTAAGAATGAATCTGTAGTTATCAGCCAAGTCTAACTGAAGAAAAGTACAGACATTCCAGCCTTCAAATTTATTAACCAATCAATTAATTTTTTTTTCTAGACCAATCTGACCTCTCGCCGGTCTCCCTTAAGGTACAACCTTTGCTTTTCTTCGCTGATGAAAATGCAATAGATGGGCAAAGCTTTAAAAAGCCACGATTGTTGTTTCGTTGTCAGATCATTGGAAACATGACCGATGACCTCTACTATTCAGTATCGTGGTAAGCTTGGTATACATATATTTATTTTATCAGAAAAAGACTTAAACCTCCAAAACCTCTTGTTATGCATAATTATATTGTATGCTTTGAAGAAAAGTACAGACATTCCAGCCTTCAAATTTATTAACCAATCAATTAATTTTTTTTTCAAGACCAATCTGACCTCTCGCCGGTCTCCCTTAAGGTACAACCTTTGCTTTTCTTCGCTGATGAAAATGCAATAGATGGGCAAAGCTTTAAAAAGCCACGATTGTTGTTTCGTTGTCAGATCATTGGAAACATGACCGATGACCTCTACTATTCAGTATCGTGGTAAGCTTGGTATACATATATTTATTTTATCAGAAAAAGACTTAAACCTCCAAAACCTCTTGTTATGCATAATTATATTGTATGCTTTGAGTTTTGTTTACGAGCTTAGAATATTTTGAAAATGAAAACAAATAAGGAACTAATGAAATAATAACCATGAAATTATTCGAACAACCAACATGAAACCTATTAACGCTATCACAACAAAATATATACCCGTACAACGACATGATTTTTCCGAACAACCAGTATTAGGTAATGTTAATATCAGATACTTACATGAACCAGGTGATTTTCAAGATGGTAAAAAAGAGTGACTCATCCAATTTGGTGTGTTACTACACATAAAATATCTAGTATAACAAGATCTACTGGTATACCTGGAATTTATAGATTAGATTCAATCTGCTCCTCCGCGTGGATTAACAATTGCAAGTGATACGCGAGGATACACAATTACCACCGCAATCACTTAACTAGCTCCTCGAAGTCTATTACATTCAAGACATGCCAGAAGCGTATTTTTACGTGTATGACCGCGACTACTATCTCTTCTATCCGCGGTAAATTGTCTTGGATGTATATCCGAATACTGCCATATCATTACTGTGTTACAGCTCGCACAATGATTATTTTGTTGTTGTTTCATCATCATTATAAATTCAATATCAATATCAAAGTCGTGATTAGTTTTTGTCACCTTACTATATCATCGTTAACAATTCGTTGCTGGTGTCAGTAAAATTTACAATAACCCTACCCAGCTGAGATATTCTTCTAACTCGTGACACTGCGAGATAGACGAAGTCTGACCACACGATACGATCATCAATAATCCAAACAACAGCTGTTAACCCCTGAGATGAGTGGATTGTTATTGCGTATTTTAGCGTCCATGGAGATTTGACTATTAAGGCATCCTCGACAGAGCTGATTGAAACTAGAACGATATCCTTTAATACGAGATTATGTTTATTTGAGTCGTCCATTATATTGTCGTCGTGTATTAGCTTGTCTATAACATAAAGGTATAGGAAATTCGAAAAAGTTTCCCTATGCAACTGAAGTAATTGATGTAGAAATTTATCACGAGCTATCGTTCTACTTGCCACTATCCAATCGTTTTGTCTACATTTATCCCAAAAATAATTGATGGAAGTTTCTGTAATTATTTCATGGGATATTTTAAACCGGATTTTGTTCGAATGTAGTCTGATTAATTTATTGATCTCTCTTAATTCCGGATTATGGGCTCTATGATCATCAGTTATTTCTTCGTAATAATCTACAAAATCCTTCAACCAATCGTGCGGAGACAATCCAACAAATGGTGGTGTTTGATAGTGATCGCCACACATTATCACAGCTGTGATCTTTAACAATAACCAATCAAAAAACCGTTTTATATATCCAGCGACACTGTGCATATTTTATCCCAGAATATTATTCTGGGAATATATCTTTCAGCCATCTTCCAATGAGTTCATGCGTCACCGTTGTACCGAAAGAAGCTGTGATAAGTGCATTAATGCACACCTCTCTCTTTCATTTCTCTCGCAAGTCTTCTTTGGGTAGGAGTTAAGACAACAAAATCTGTCTAAAAGACCCAATAACATGAGCTGTTTTCCGCATTGACCGGGTCCATATATGTGTATGTGTGTATGTTTATATGTGTGTGTGTGTGTGTGTGTGTGTGTAATTAGGATTTTTCAACGTAGGATTACCATTTTGTTTAGTCATATTGCTACCATCTCTGAAGTGAGGCAGTTTATATTGATATCTAACACTGGGGCATCATGCCACAGACATGTAGCATGATGTCCCACCATGTAAAATTATTCTGACACCAGTCCGACCAGTTCTAACACTAACTTCTTAATACTGAGTGCCAAGCGAGGCATCTATTAAGCGAGGCAGCTATTAGTACCATTTGTGTAAGTGATTGATGTAACTATTAGTACCATTTGTGTAAGTGATTGATGTAACTCAGCCGGGGATGGAATCCACAACCACCCGCTTCCGCTGCGGACGCTCTAACCACTCGGCTACCGGAGAGGTTTTTCCATTTAGATAAACAGTCTGATGTCTCGATACTGGATTGGATATAGATGGCGCCCTGGACACTTGTTGAGGCGATAATTCTGATATATGATTGCTGCGATAAGTATTTCTTATTTCAACATCTGCAAATTCAGCATCAGTAGTTGTACATTGAGTCACTAATTCTGTACATTTTTTCTCGATATAATTTAATTCGTTGCAACACAAACTGCGATGTCAAGGAATCTATTGATCATCGATAGCAAGTTTATAGAAACATACGTGAGCATGGATGATCTTAGATGTTTATACTGAGGCGAAACATCATCGATATAGACAACATTTGTTCCCAACCGTGTTCCGTTAGACAAGTAAGCATTTTCTCGACTTTCAAATATATCCTCCGCTGTTGCATCTACGATTATAAAATCATACTCAGCATCATCTAGAACTAATCTTGCATGATGTCGCTTATGATCAAATGTATCACCTTGAGTAAATTTAGTGATTATTCTTCTATCCATATCTTTTGCGGTTTTATCATCATCGTGTGGTAACCAAACTTCAGTATGCTTTTGATATGATATAATTGCCTCACTTACAATCAGCGATATCAGTATTTTTCAGTACATTATATAGCCTAATAACGCTATTGGTGCCTAGCATTTTTCACAGAAATGCATACTAAACCAAATATGACAGTTCGGGTGGAGTCTTTCATCAAGCTCGAATGATATAATACGAGCGAATCCAGTTAGATCAAAATCGGGTAGTGGTTCATTTACCGAGTATCGATACCCTAGTCATTTCGTGACGGTGGTGTCCAAATCTTTTAAAATAGCCAGAAAATTACCCGTAGATTACAAAACCTCCTGGATAACACGCGACCATATAAACCGAAATAACATCTTCATAATCGTGTTTGGTATTTCACAATCCACCGTGTCCATATTTACAACAACTTGATTGTACATCCTCAAGAAAGTCAAACCGTGCTGTGCTTCCACGAATTCATTTCTCGGGAAAAGTGAGGTGCAACTGATGGAAGTGTAAAACAATTTATTAGAAATTGTTCAATATTTCCTGTTGAAAATTTTTGATTGAGTTTTTGCATTTCTTCATGAAGAGATTTTTTACGATATATTCCACCGTTAGGTCTATCAATTGATCAAAACTGCTGTTCTATTTTATACAAATATTTCATCTGGTCTAATAAATTCATCGTCGTTTTCAGAACTCTGAAATAACCATACCCACACAATATCATTTTAACTTATTTGGTGACTGAAATTAAACATGTTTCTTTCAGAGTTCTCCCGATAAAATCTTACGTTTTGTTGATCTAGTTGAAATAGTATAAATGCGTTATTCCACGCGTGGGCATAATAATGTTTCGAATTGTATAAAATCTCCCCTGTTATCGTTTTTACTATTATTAGAAATTTTAGTATCTTTTCTAACCCGAATACATCATTAATTGTAGCTCCGGTATTGTTTTTTCCTAATTCAGCCCAGTCGTTTATTTTTTTTTTTTTAGTATTATATCAGTTAATCCGTTTTCACGTATCGCGTTGGACAAATGTTCAATTACTCGATCAGCGATACAGTTTAGTCTGGACAAAACCATTGGTTTCAGATTATCGACACTGGCTTTTTCACATATAACATAAATTCCATAAATAACCACGGTTACAAAATACAGGCTATTTCATAATACTTTTTGTCAATACTAGTCAACATTCCTGGTTTGGAATGTTTACTCAGTATGACAGCAGTTACAAAGAGACCTATCAAATCTATAAATATAGAGACGGGTTAAGAGAAAAAATATCAGTTAATGAAGCCTGCAAATATTTTGAAATCTGCATAGCCTCGATTCACCGTGTAGACGAAAATGCTATTCAATCTGCTTTTTCGAAAAGATTTCAGAACAAAATTCGGTTAGAATATATAACTGAATACAGAGACTGGTGACGTAATAATGACCAATGCCGGTATTATATCATGCTGATAATTTCCATGTTTGTTATTTTTTTTTACAGGAAGTGTATTCCTGACATTTTTGTTATGAATGAACATGTAAAAAAATCCTCTCTCTAAACGATTAAATAGAAGAACAATTTTTAATAATAAGGGAGATAACTCCATTAGGAATGCGTATACTCTTGTAAGGGAAATAACTCTATTGGGAATGTGTATAATGTAAGCGAAATAATCGCTTAATTCTGTTTAGTTATCTAATTCAGCAGCAGCGAGAGCGGGCAAACCCTATAAATGTTTAGAGGTGTATATTTAGTTAACTAAGGTCTCCTACAAAGTCGAAGAAATAGCGGGAGGAAAAAACCCAAAGCTTCAAAGTAACCGAGAGTCTCTGTCCAAGAGTGTCTCTTGTGGGAGTTTACTAGATGGTGTCTTGGTATTTTTCTAAAAGTACGGGTATGATTGTTTATTCGAAGTCGCCCTCTGCTGCTATTATCCAAATATTTTATCAAGACCGATTCGATATGTTGATCGTAGATCGTGTAAATTTATTGTTATAAACCCGTGCGTGACTGACTTAGCATGGCTAAAGAAATTTCGGGTTGTTACTTCGTATAACAGCTATCGCTCTGTAATTAGGGATTGCGATAGCACCTTCGTCATTAGTCGGAAGAGTCACACGAGCTCGGAAGTGTATATCAGCGTCACTCTGTCTGGTTAAATTGAAATGTTCCAAAGATAAGTGATAAATCGGATATAGGTTTCTCAAATCTAATTGCGATATTCGCAGACCAGTATCTACATTTAGATCAAGTCCCAATGATGTCAACAAACGATGAAATGCACGTGCTGTTTGGTTCTTTTCCGTAATTAAGTACAATATTCTCAGATGGTTCTTGTTGGAAGTTTATTCTTAATGAGACTTGAGAAACTCCCATTTGGTCAAATATCGTATGGCTGCGTGTTTGTGAACTTAATCGTGTTTTATCATGTACCGCTACAAATAGATGTCGAGGCGCAGAAACAACGTGTTGTGATTCCATATGCCAAGTAAGTGTACCATTAATACTACTATCAATAATACATGTCTTCAAGGTTAGCAATGATAGTAACGATTTACTACCAGTATCCATAAAGGACTGTAATTTTCCTCTGCGGCGATCGATGGAGTCATTACTGGCATCCACAATGAAAGTTTTGTTATAGTTAATTTACCAGCATTAACACCAGCACCTCGCCAGATTGCCTCATTATCATCATGTTTTTTACTTGTACTACTGTGTGTTTAACTCCAAAGATAACCATTCGTAAATTTCTGCAAAATTCGTAAATATGGGACAGTGGAATCGCACATGAACAAAATCTACGATCGCCATCAACATTACTGCGCGTGTTGCAAACCTACGGTTGTAAGTAGCAGTAACATCTTTGATAATGTCAAACTCACCAGGTATGACATATCCAGCAGATTGTCCAACAATTGCAGTATCTCGTGCTGTTCTTACTTTAACATACTGAACATTATCAACGCTATCAGTAATATATTTTGCAAACATCATTGATGGACCTTCTGATCTTGTTTAATCATCAGAATAACTCGCTAAAACCATTATTGTTGTGGCAACATCGACATCATGCTGAATAGATTAAATCTCTCTTCCATCAGTTCTATATCTATTGAAAAAAACTAAAAAATCTTTATCTCCTGTTTATGTCGAGCAAGATGTGAATTTGCGCTCAGTAGCATATGATATATGTAGAGAAATGATGCATTTTACTAAGCCAGAAGTTAATATTAAAGCAATTTATATTAATGTGGGAGATCGGGATGTTGATATGTTAGGTATTCCTCGATTGTAGCGGGTTTATCTTTTTACGCTTTTCATAATAAGCTAAATAGCTCCATATCTTTTTACTCCACAACCTTCACATAATTGTATTTTTCCATAAATACCAAAACCACAACCATGGCAAGGGGATTTACCATTATAGTTCTTATTTCGCGTTATAAGCGCATGAAGATCGCAGTATTCTCGGTATCATGATTTATTTCATTTTTCATTACTACCTTTCTTCAGTCACTGACACTTATGTAGGCAAATCGAGTACTAATTATCTTTTTAATGCATCTTTAATTATTTATATTATAGAAATATAAATGACTAGAGCAGCAGAGGGCGACTTCGAATAAACAATCACACCCGTACTTTTAGAAAAATACCAAGACACCAGCTAGTAAAATCCCCAAGAGATAGTCTTGGTGAGAGACTCTCGGTTAGTCAGAAGCTGGGGGGGGGGGTTCTTGCCGTCTTTTTTCGTTTTTTATGGAGACCTTAGTTTACCAAATAGACACCTCTAAAAAGTTGTAGGGTTCGCCCATTCGGCTGCTAATTCTGTTAGGTAGTGTTAAATCTAAAATACTTTTTTTATTACTGAAAAAATGTTCTGCTTTTTCTTGGTGCAAAAGCAATATCTATGTTTTTTTTTGATCTGTCAGGTTTTCTGCTTCATTAAGATTTTGTCAGCAATACTAATTAAGTAAATGAAAATATACGAATCACAAACCTTTCTTCTTCATTTCCAAGTATTAGTTAACTTATATAGCATAAAGTTGGTTTTACTGTTGACGCTAGCAGCAGAGAGACAACTTTTACAGGCGTCGATTCGGTAATCTAAGGCTTCTTCGTAAATCGTAAAAAAAAGGCGTCGATTCGATAAATTGAGGCCTCCTCGATGAATTCGTCAATGACGCCATTGTCGTTGTAATTCACCCTCTCTGCTGCTACAGGTTAACCAAATATTTGATCGAGTCCGATACGATATCGTGTCCGAGGATCATGTAAATTTATTGTTATAAATCCATGCGGGGTCGACTGAGCGTTACTAAAGAAATTTTTAAATTGATTGAAGTCCATATCAGAGCACCATGTCTGCCAAATATTTCGGAGCGTATGTGTATCAACGCCGTTGAATACAGCAAGAATATTACAGTTATCTCTGATCACTTTTGGAATCTGAGTGTAGCGTTGAGTGACATATATCACATCAGTGTTTTTGTGCCTGCCTCGGGAAAATATTCTAGCTGGCTTTTTTTGTTTATCTAACATGACATCATCGTATACAACTAAATTGTTGATACTTCCATTGAGGTCTTCTACTGATGGTGCCTCGTCAATATCGGTTATAAATTCAATAATACACTCGCCAGCAATCTCTGAAGCGTTTTCATTAAAATCTTTTAGCACATTATAGCATCGTTGATCATCTACGCTAGGAGCAACTAAATACAATTTATCCCACTTCATCCATCTCATTATTAAACTGGGCAACAATTGCGTCTTGCCGGATCCAGATGGCCCGATTATAATTGCGCGGATAGAGTTTGGTAGCGCTGCATGATGCTTAACTGGTTTTCTTATTTTAGTCGCTGAAAAATCAATTATATCCATATCTCTATACATAAATTATGGATCTATATTGTGTGAAGTGTAAAACGCGTACTAGCACAAATGATGTGACGACGGTTACAACTAAAAATAACAGATCTGCACTTACTGGTAGATGTGCAACATGTGGTACAAAAAAATTTAGATTTATTTCTATGAAATCCGGAAATGTTTTTAAAAAAAACGAGGAGGTGATATCGCAGCCAAATTGGCAAAGCTCCCTGGAACCCCATGGGCAAAGTACCCCTGAGAAAAGCACCTTCCAGGATATAGCTACTGTGGCCCCGGAACACGATTAGATATCAGACTTGATGATCAAAATCTGCCCCGACCCGGCGAGTATCCGATAAACGCTATTGATAAGGCGTGTCATGCTCATGATGTTGCATATAAAAGCAGTAATCTGCAAAATAGACATCTCGCGGATGTGAAATTAATTCATGCGTTAAATGCTATTCCTGATAAATCTTTGAAAGAAAAATTGGCTTCGTGGTTGGTAAAATCGGCTATGAAAGGCAAATTGATGTTAGGTGCCGGTAATTAATAACAACATGGAATCTATTTATTATTCTCCAAAAGGATACTGGCGGGGTAAAGCAGCAATCAGTAAACTCGCCAGCGCCGCAAAAGTGAAAAAGGCCACTGCGGCTAATTGGTTATCCAAACAGGCTATATGGCAAATTTATCTACCGCGCCCTAAACAAATCAATTTCTCGCATTTTGATCTTACCGGACCCAATGAAGATCATCAAGCTGATTTATTGTTTTTACCACATGACAACGGTTACAAATACGCGCTAACCGTAGTTGACGTTGCGAGTCGATACGAACAAGCAGAACCGCTAAAAACAAAATCATCACTTGAAGTTGCTTCTGCATTTGAAAAGATTTATCGACGAGGCCCACTACGCTGGCCAAATCTGTTACAAGTTGATCCTGGCAAGGAATTTCAAGGCGCTGTTTTATCAGCGATGAAACATCACAATGTCACCATCAGACGAGGGCATACTGCGCTACATCGCGATCAGGCAATTGTTGAACGATTTAATCGGACTCTTACTGAACGGTTATTTGGATATCAATACGCGAAGGAGTTTATTCAGGATAAAAGATCCCGTGAATGGGTTAAGAGATTACCAGCTGTGATTACCGCGCTCAATAACGAGATTACTAGAACAATTAACATGAAACCTGTCAACGCGATTAAGAAAGCGTCTATACCAAAAATGGAAATCCAAGGAATTTCACAAAAAGATTTCAAAGAACCAATTCTTGGTAGTAATGTCACTGTTAGGTATTTATACGAACCAGGAGAGCTTGATGGTGGTAAAAAAAAGAGCTACCGATCCTATTTGGAGCGTCACTACGCTTAAGATATCCGGTATAACACGATCTACTGGTAGACCTCCAATCTATAAACTGGATTCAACTGCTCCTCAGCGAGGATTTACTCGACAACAACTACAGGTAATTCCCGAGGATACTCAATTACCACCGCGTGGTCTTAACTAGCACCCACTTCGTCTGTTGCACTCAAGACAAGTCAGCATAACGTTATCTCTGATATGACCAATGCTGCTATTCTTTCTGTCTACGGTAAATTGGCGAGGATCTTTATCCGAATACTGCCAACGCATTATACAATTGCAACTCGCGCAGTGATTATTCTGTTGTTGCTTCAGCGTAATTATTAATTCAGCATCAATGTCAAATTCTCGTTGTTTTTTTTTTGTCTTGTTGTTTGTAACCGGAGAGCTTTTTATCAATAATTTTAACATCAACGATGCTAGCATCATCCATTGTAGTGCCATTATCATCCAGGACAACTCTTCGGAGTTGATTATTCTTCGTACTCTGGATACTGCAAGATAGACTAAATTCGACCATTCGATGTGATTATCCACCATCCAAACAATTGTATCTGATATAGTCAATCCCTGTGAAGAGTGTATTGTCGCTGCGTAACCTAACGTCCATGGGGATTTATCAGCACGCAATGCATCTTCGACGACGCTGATATCAACCAGCACAATATCATTTAACACGAGAATCAGCTTTTCACTCTTCCCTGGAATATCAACTTCAATATTCTGCTTTCGTGTATCCGAAGGCCTATAACACAACGGTACTGGAAGTGTTGCAAATTTTTTTTTATGCGTTTCAAACAACTTCATCTGAAGTGTGTCTCTGACTATTTTTCTACTTGCTACTATCAAATCATTTGGTCTCCACGTTTCCCAAAAATTATTCATGGGAGTTTCTGAAATTATTTCACGCGCTATTTCACGTTGGATTTTATCCGGTTGTAATCTAATTAGCGCTTTGAATTCTCTTAATTGTTCATCAAGTGATCTATGGTCGGTATTAATTTCTTCATAATAGTCTACAAAACCCTTTAGCCATTCATGTGGGGATGCACCGATAAATGGTGGTGGTTGGCCGTGATCACCGCACATGACGACCTTTGTGTTTTTGTTTAACAACCACTCGAGAAATGTTTGTAATACATCTAATGACACTGTGCATATTTCATCCCAGATTATGATTTCAGGAATGAATTTATCACCCATTCGCTCAGGAGTCCATTTGTCACCCTTCCATCGAAAAAAACTGTGATAGGTACGGGCATTTACCCCTCGTTGTTTCATCTCTCTGGCGAGTCTGTGAGTTGGTGTTAACACAATCATGGTTGACCGACGATATAATTCAATTGCACGAGTTGTCTTTCCTGACCCACCACAACCGTTTAAATAAACTGTCTTGTATCTACATATTGGATCAGATACCGGTGGTGCATTAGAAAATTCTGATTGAATCTCATCACACTTTAAGTACCTTTCATCCATGGTAATATCTGCCGATTCACAATACTCATGTAGCGTTTCCTTTTTAAATCTCCAACATCCCCAATTTGCCTCCGGATCTGTGAATTTAGCTACATCTGATTTGTATTTATTTTGTATATACATAGAATCAGTGGCTACTCTAACTGCGGTATTAGGAAATCTATTTATCATCGAAAATGTATTAATAGAAGCATAAGCTAGCATAGAACTTCTCAAATGCGTATATTGTTTAATATATCCATCACAATAGGTAACAATTGTACCTAATCGTCTTCCATCGGATAGAAAAGCATCCTTACGGGTTACAAGTTTTCTCTGTTTCGTTAAATCCGTTACAATAAAATCGTATTCAGCGATGTCTATGCTCAACCGCGAAGAATATTTTGCATTGTCGTATCTTCCACCTTGGGTAAATTTACCGATTATTCTTCGTCCAAAATCTTTTGCTTGTTCTTTTTTAATTTCAAAATAACTTCTTAGACCAATTCATGATTTGTTCTTCATTGAAATCTGGAAACTGTTTTCGCTGTTTGCTAATTATACGATCTAGATCGGGTTGTGGTAGCCAAACTTCTTTCTGAGCTCGATAGCATATAAATAGCTTCGGAAACAATCAACGATATTAGCATACCACAATCAATTATATATCGTAGTAACACTATTGGCATCCAGGCCTTTTCAGATATATGTCTACCAAGCCAAACATAACTACACGGATGTAACCCTGTAGCGAGTTCAAATGATATCACACGAGCGAATCCGGTTAAATGAAAATCAGGTAATGGCCCATTAATCGCAACACGAGTCATTTCATGTGTGGGGTGTCCAAATCGTTTAAAATAGTTACTACATTCTCCATACCCGAGAAAACTTCCAGGATAACACGCGGATATATCAATTGAAATCATACCGCCACGATGGTATTTCGTATTCCACAGTCCTCCATGACTAAATTCGACGCAACTCAATTTAACGTCCTCGAGAAAATCACTTTGTGTTGGACGCCATGAGTTTTTTTCTCTTGCGAAGTGAGCTACCACTGATGGAATTATGAAGCTATCCGTTAATAGTTTTTCATGGGAACTCTCCGGTGAAAAATCACTAGCGATTTTTCTCATTCTGTTATCTAATTCTTCAACGCGATATAATTCACCATTTGGTCTTACAAATTGATCAATCCTATTTCGGGATCTTCATCACTTCTAAGTAACCACACTGACACAAGATCATCCTTACACAGCGTGTGAATAGCATCGAATAATTTCTCATTATAAAAAACATCCCCGACGAACTCCTTAGGGATATATCTCACGGTTCTATCTCATGGAAATATTGTTACTGCAGGTTTCCACGCGTGTTTGTTATGATCAATAATTTGTATTGGCGCTCCTTGTGATTGATATTTCGGTTCGTATAATACTTCTCCGGTTATTGTCGTTACTGATATTGGGAATCTTAATGATGTTTCTAATTTAGCTATATCAGAAATCTTTGCACCGTGCTGTTTCACTGTCAGTTCCCATTCGGTTATTTTCCTACGTCGCAGATCAGTTAGTTTATTTCCTCGGGATGCATTTGTGAAGTGTTCCATTACCCGTGTTGCTACACAATTCAGTGAACTAGAATATTTCATAGGAGCTAGTTTTGCAATATCGGGTTTATCATTTAACGGATATATCCCATAAACAACTGCTGTTACTGGATAAGATCTCTCGTAGTATGGTTTGTCAATTCCAGTTAGAATTCCTGGTTTGGAATCTCTACTCACATTGACAGTTTTTTATCCTTGAGGATTGGTTCAAATTTATCCTGATAATCCATTTGCCTTCGACTTCGATAATGAATTTTATTCTGAAAAAATACTTCTGTTGGGAATTGCTTTGCAATTTACCCTTGAATTTCCAGCTCCTTGGCGGCCCAAGGTGTGAAATTATCTCAGCTGCTCTTTCATTGTTCATAGTAGCATCGATGTTGGGTACATTGACATCTTTATAAATAATTCGAAATGTCGACCAACAGTATGCTGCACCGTCTCGGTAGAATTCATTAAAACACTCCTTGATTTTACTTAGTATAGTTCAAACACCGATTAGACGTTTTGGTGTATCAGAGACTCGATCGAGATTGAATGTAGCATTTTTCCAGGGCTTAATTTTCGATAATCTCTTGAACTCCTTATCGAGATTGAATTTAGTATTTTTCCAGGGCTTAATTTTCGATAATCTCTTGAACTCCTTATCGAGATTGAATTTAGCATTTTTCCAGGGCTTAATTTTCGATAATCTTTGGAATTCTTTCATGGTATAATCAATGAATTTAGGATTTTTCCAAGGCTTAATTTTCGATAATCTCTTGAACTCCTTCATATTATAATTAAAACAAGTATTTAAATAGAAAAATATAGTATAATGAATCACTGCAAGTGGCTAATGAATGGATCAACAACCCCGTGTAACAAATCATGCAGAAGCGAATTCTGTGGGTATCATTTACAAAGCGTTCGCAACGGTTCTTTCGGTTCTCTCTCATGCCTCCAATGTGGGGCTGGGGTAAGGGGAAAATCGCAGTTGTGTCTTGCTTGTGGGGGTAAACGATACAGGGAACTAAAACGCTATTATGACAAACGAATAAAAAATACCGTCATTGACCCTAACGATGACGAAATCATAAAAAACCCTCAAGATTATATCAAGAGATTTATAATTAAAGCAGATATAAATTAGATAAGTAGTATTATTATACAAATGAGCCAAGATTTCAGACCCCATCCAGTGCTTGTTAATTACGAAGCCTCCAGTGATGGTGTTGTTAGAAATTGCAGACTAAAAAGGCCTGTTGGATGGGTAAATAATATGGGATACTTGATGTTTACAGCCGGGGGAAAGAAGTATCTCTGTCACAGAGCCATCTATGAAGCATTTTACGGATTAATTAAAGATGGCTTTATGATTGATCACATAAATGGCGTGAAGACTGAAAATTGTCTTGAGAATCTTCAATCCATCTCGCAGCGCGATAACCTTTTAAAAAGCAACGCTGGTAGGCACTCAAAACGCCATAGGGGGGTCAAATCGTTTGATTTAGAAACCAAAGAGGAGAAAATATTTCAATCAATAAATAAAGCTAGTAGATACTTTGAAATTTGTAGGTCTTCAATACGATTTGTTGCAGAAAATATAATTAAAACTGCTCTGTCTAAAAAAAATGGTCATAAAATAAAATTCGTATACACCTGAAACTATTCAAGGGAGATAAATCCTTTATGGATAAATCAGCCGCAATTTACACTCTACATACTAAGTTCCATTGTATTATGACGTCAAAGGAATTTGTCGTCTGCTATTACCTGTATACCTTGACTAGGCGCGCCGCACACGTGACTGTAATGAAGTATAACATAGTTTCGGTAGAATTTTATTTTTTAACAATTTCTAAAACGTTTTATTGTCGCTTGGCTAAAACCGCATCATTTAAACAGTTGTATTTATTTAGACCATCTATTAATACACTTTCAGTACAGACCTTTCTTTATAATCCAGCGCAATACCTATGCGCTCAGCCGGAACAGTGTTTCCCATTCATTGAAGTAGGTGGGCCACTCATTATTTCAACAAGGCTGAAGTCAAATTTCATGAAAATGATCCATTCATTTGTGAAGCCATCAACAAGGTCGTCGATTTCATAGCAGAAGAGCTTGGTAAAAATTCCTCTGTATACAGCTCTTTGTGATTTAATCGATAATGCATTTTGTCTAGAGAATTAGAACAGGGAAATATACGCTGTTATTTAACAACTGTAGTATTGTTTTATTTAAAATATTTCTCATTTAAATGTTGCAGCATTAATAAGTAATTAAAGGAAATATACCACCCTTAATTAAGTATATATAAATTGTTTCCCACCCTGTATTATCAGTCACTGACGCAGGCATGCGTGACTGATATTTACATTATATTTTAAACAACACAGTTAAATTATTATTCGTTTTGTGTGTACTTAGTATTTTATTTCCTAAATACGATGGATACAGTAAAATTGTCTATTTTAAAAATCTCTTATTGTTAAGTATAATCAGAAGATATATATATATTAAAAAATCTCTATTTTGTATGACGGTTCAGTAGTCTAAACGGTAGCGTGTTTGTCTTGTAAACACAGATCTATCAACTACTACGTGTTCGGTCCCCATAGCAGATACATTCTTTGATGGCGAAACGGAAGATGTTTTTCTATTAATTGGGGTGGGGTGGGGCGGACCCCCTCAGCCAAACCAACATTGTAACTCATGCTATCGCATTCTCGGTAGCGTGGGTTGGTGTTTTTTCCAACTCATGCAACCATGAATTTGATTTCATGGGTTGCCATGTTGGTTTGGTTTACCACGCCCACGCCACAATAACATCCAATCAAACATATACCTTCTGAGAGATCTAATTCAGTGTTTGCTGAGTTAGACCCCTCGCCGGAGATTATGTGTTTGTCAAAGTAATTGGGTGTAAAATAAATGGTATAAATTGATGCAAAAAGCTCTACATTCACATGAGGAACCCCATAGGGTAGCACAGAATGGGCTACCGGCTAATAGAAACGGTGTTAGGGTCGCAAAAAAGAGCATCTGGAATGGATAGCCAAAAGAAAAGACCCTAACAAAGACACAAAGGCCTGAATAAGGGCCTCATGAATGAATAACCGCTCATAATTTACACCATTTATTTTGCATTTTTTTTTAATAATTAAAGATAAAATATATTATATAAATAATGGATATCAAAGATGTAAATTATAATTGCTGAAATTTTAATTTTAAAAAAATAAAGGGATAATATTATCTAAAGATCTCGACTGTGACAGGATTGCCTCGGAATATGAAGACATTGAGTATCAGTCTAGTATAAGGGTCTAGTAAGGGTCGTTATGTTTTACCTAAGATGTACAGACTCGTGAAAGGAATTCAAAAGTCCATCTATGCTTGTTTGTACGGTAACGACATTGATGTATTTATAACGCTATTTAGCACTATTGAAGCAATACGTCAAAAGCTCGGCCAAGAGTATCAAAAACGAGCTGAAATTAGTTCTAAAGTTCGTGATCTTAGAAAAATATTAAACGAGGAAAAACCAGTATCTTAACCACGTGAGCATTACTATAAAAAAGGCTTTCAGTATTTTTTTACTGAAATTTTTTAAAAGCGTTTTTTGTAACACTCACATGGGATTTTCTCCTGAAAGGATACTCAGCAGTTTGGGCTTGCTCATGCAGCTATGTGCGTACTGGATGATCTGGTTGTGGTAGCAAGTAATCATCGCGACTCCTCCATTTTCACGTACTTGTTGTTGTTGCCGCGTCGTTAACAAAAATCGTTCATCGCCGTTCTCAGATATTACAATTCTGAAACCCCCAGCGATGTTGTTTCTGAAACACTCGCGGATAGCGTTGTACAGTTTAACCTTGTCCGAGATGGATACGTTAGCTTGATGGTACATTATTTAATAACTCAGCTTTTAATTGTTATATTTTCACATTTGAAAACTCAGTTCACAAACAATATATGGTAGGTGAATCGCTTACAACTAGATTAGCCCGAGAGCGGCTAGCAGCAATTAAAAAATTTATACCGGTTCGAGACAGACTTCGTGAGAAACTTCAACAACGACAACAAGCGCAGACTGACTTTTCTCTGTCAAGTGAACAACTGTTCGCCCCGGTAACTAAGGCGACCAGCGATGTGAAAACAGCAACTGAACGAGCAATATTTGGAGATATTCCTGAGGAAGGCAAGCGACGAGAAGTGGCTGTTCTTGGTGTGCTTGAAAAAATTGCAGCAGAGACCGAACAAAAAAGTCTTTAGAAACACTTCCAGTAGATATAGTAACTACTTCACGGCAACAACAAAAAACAGTGCGAGTACTAGAAGAACTAGGTGCTACTGCAAGAAAACCAGAAGAAGAGGAAGAAGACGCTACTATAGAAAAAATGTATTCATCGCAAAGTATATTTACACACGATGCATACAAAATAATTAAAAATTTTAAAGATGACAATGATGTAATTAACTTTACCGCGGGGAATTTTTCACTCGATCAAAGAGAAAGAGCTGTAAACAAAGGGTATAAAGAGTATATAAAAAACGACGAGAATTGGATAAAAAAAGTATACCTGGCAAACCGTGATAGATTTAGAATCACAGACACTAACCGCAATGATTTTGAGAGTTTTAAAGACAAAGTATGGAGTAGAATAGATAAAATGGATCTAGTAGTAGTTGAAGAGGATTCAACTGAAGATGAATATTCAGGTAGCGGCATAGTTGAAAACACTAGCGTTACCTGTCCTGGTAATATTCTCAGTGATATATCACGGTTAGAAGTTCTCATCGGAGGGAAACGAGCCGGAAATAACTCACCGGAAATAATTAATGAGGCCGCTGATATCTGTAGACGATTATTTGCCGGTGGTATCATGGATATTAATGTATATCGAGAATTCATTGCTGAATTAGTTGAAAATCACAGAGATGCCCATGGTTATTACAGCGATTGATCACTAATTAAAAAACTACTAGTTTTATAACAAGATGATTATACACTACAACCATGATAAACCCGTAAGCGTCTACGTGGTGAACTCACGATTGCCTGTTTATAGAGCATATTACGGAGATGGTTTCGGCAATACCATTGCGGGGTTATTTACAAGAATGGCCCCAAAAGTGGCGCCGTTAGATAAACAATTATCAATGAAAGCCATTGATATTATTCGTGATAAGGGAATCAGCGCTGTTGGAAATCTTGCAGGAAAGGCATTTTCTGCCGCGAAAGATATAATAATATGATTGGTGCGACGACGAGAAAAGCAACCAGTTGTACTGCCATCAACTACAGTGATGCCCGCAAAAATCAGCAAAGCAATAAATAGCGCAGTGGAAGAAAAATTAGCGTCGTTGGCGAACAGTAACCAAGATGATATCGCAAACATGATAGCAGGAAGTGGTTTGAAACGAAAACAAAAACGACGATGATTACAAAGAGTTTCACAATTGAAAATACTAGTATGTTAATATAATGTTTAAACGAACAGCTGATCCCGCGTTAGATATGGAAGCCCCAGTACCCAAGGACAATTCCGTCCGCGATTATCAATTTTATTCCTATCATGCAATACAAGCAGATATTCGATCGCGAATTGAACTTCAAGTCCATGATACCAGCAAATACTTTTGCCGTGTGAAGCGTTTATCGAAGTAGATGGAGAACTTGTGCGACTTACTGATACTCCTGCTGTACCCGCACCGTATCCAGATGGTACCAAAGTCGGCTTAGTCAATAATGGTATCATGGCGCTATTTGAATCCGCGAGATATCTCATTGACGGAAAAGAGATTGAGTCTATAGAACGTGATGTTGATGTGGCTACAACAATAATTGGGTTAGCAAGATATTCCGACGATTATACAAGATCAGCAGGTCCGTCTATGATGTTTGCAAAGGATAACAAAAACACTGCTGGATCCACTCAATTTATTGTACGACGACCAAATAATAATGCTGGCGATGCTGCTGTTGATGTCGAGATTATGATTATAAATACTGATCCCCAGTACAATCTAGGAGCTGCAACACGAATAGCAATGTTGGCAGGAGAGCGTAGCTCGTTTTCATGTGCGATTCCGTTGCATCATATATTTGGATTCTGCAGAAATGTACGAAAAGTTATTTATGGAGCGAAGCATACAGTAGTACTCGTGCGAAAGGGTAGTGACAATGATGCAATCTGGAGAATTTCAGCGGATCCTGCAAATCCAGATCCTGACGCTGGTAAAGTCATTTTAACTAAATTGGTCTTGTGGATGCCAGTAATGACCCCATCAATTACCACGGAAGAGCGGCTACTTTCATTTATGGATGCGGGTGGCAAATCATTGCTAAGCTGGCTAACAACAACAACAGATGTTAAGCAATCAAATATCAATGGTACATTTACATGGAACTTGGCATCACAACAACGCGTTTCAGCTCCACGTCATATATTTATCGCGTTGCAGGATATGACAAGAGTGGAATCACAATTGCACAGTCATATGATATTTGATCAGTTAGGAGTTACTGAGGTCTCGTTGAGAATAAATGGCCAGCAGGAACCATCCGAAGACATACAACTTAATTTCGGTCAAAACCATATTGCGCGCGTGTACCATCGTATGCTGTCATACATGGGCCGTGATCAAAATGTTGATACTGGTTTGCAAATATCGCAACATGATTTTAAGAACTTGTATCCGATATACTACTTTTCGCTGGAACATCTTGATTTAACAAGGCAATCCGTCGTTGATATACACTTCAGAGCCAATGTCCTTCGTGGCGTTATTGCTAATTATAGAGCGGTTGCTGTTATTCTCAGCGACAAATCAATGTTGTTAGAAGGTGTTGGTGGACGAATGAGAATCATTGACGCACCAGTGGAAAATATGTAAATGAAACTTGAAGAGTTTCCAATTAGATCAATTGAAAGCATAAATGTGTTTTACAATAAAATGACATATAGTGTTGTCAGTGTCAAGCTGACTGATGGTCAGGTCAAGAAATTGCGATCAAAATCCGCTAAAGAATGAGGAACAACAATAACGTTAAAACCAGTGCAGATGTCCGGCGGTACACATAAAATATCATTGACGGATCGTCAAATAAAACATTTCAATGATGCGCTAAAGAATAAGAGAGGGGTTCAAATTGTATTTTCAAAGGCTGCAATAGCGAACATGATAAAATCAGGTGGTATATTTCCATTGTTAGCTGCAATACCAGCATTGATTGCAGCGGCTGCCCCAGCAGTGGCGAAAGCGGCGGCGTTGGGAGCCGGTGGGACCGCGGCAGGGATGGCGTTGAAAAAGGCAACTGGGAAAGGATATAAAAAAAAGGAAAGGGCCTAAGACTACCAGGAACCCCGTATTCATGGTACAGCGGAAAAGGCCTGAGACTAGGACCGGTTTATTAGTTGGAGAGTCGTTTATTGAAGAGTCTTTGACTCCAATGTCCAATTTTGATTTACTCGATGCTGCTAAAAAACTGGCGATTAAAAATTTCAGAGGTGTCTTTATGAAAGATCAATTACCACATCAACCAAACAGCGTTGAAACCGGAATCATTAATTTAGATAACAGCACCGGACCCGGAACTCACTGGGTTGCATATGCTATTGATCCACGTGGGATTGTCTATTTTGATTCATATGGGTTAGCTCCGCCAAAAGAGTTTGTGCGTTATATAAACACTTTTCCAATGAAGACTTGGTATTCTACGCTACCAACACAACAAATGAATGACCCACCAATATGTGGCAGCGAAGTATTAAATGTCCTTGACGCTATTTCTAACTCCTTGGATAACCCAAGGGGAAAGCCACCTCATATTGTCGTAAATGAATACTCTAGTAATCGCTGGAAATCAAAGATTTTAGAGAGAGAAAGAGTTTTACAATAACAATGATTGATATTTGGGGAAGACCTCTGAAACCCAAACTCGATGGCACTGCAACCCTTGATTCTATCAAGGATATAAAAAAAATAATTGAAGATGAAATCGCTGAGACGTTGAACTTAACAAGTGTTGACCCAGGGGAAATAGTTGTATTTCAAGACAAACAGGGTAAATTGAAAACTAGTGATGTGTCGTTGGATGATATTTTAGTTAAACAACGAAACGCAATCGAGAATACTATCGTGTTATTTTCCGATCAGGGTAAACTCAAACCGGGTGTACTCGTTTCGACTATTACAGATAGAATAGAAACTTTCAACAATGAGTTGGAAAATTCTCTGCTGGAACTAACAACAATTCAATCTAGAATTGAGGATAACGGAAAACAGTTTTCAATTTTTCGTAGAAATATCGTGGATAAATTTCTTGGAACTACATTCGATAAACTCGACATAAAACTCCCTGATATCAAAAAATTCATCGATGAGACGAAAATCTTCATCGAGGCAATCAAAGGTGATGCAACGAGGATGATAACAATCATTGAAAAAACAAAAATCCCTCATGAGAAAACCAACAACGTAGTATACACGATCCAACACGGATCATTTGCGTGGACACCTACAAACAACAAATTAGATATCACTGCAACAGTTAAAGGTATTTATCGATTAACACTAGTAACACCGACTCAATTTAATATTTCATCGTCGAGTTCATCCGGGGTCATTAATACAATTTCATCGATCATCGACAAGGATACAACGGAAAAGTTCACAATCACATCTACTGATAAAAATATGGTTAGGTTTTCAACAACGTGGTATGTGGAATTCGTAGCGGATTTAAGTAAATAACTAAATTGAAAGGAAAATCCTTCGGATTTCACAATTGAAAACGTTAGCGTTTTTAAATAAAAATGATTTCATCAACGCAATGTCGCTATTATCAAGTCAGAGAATTTCAAACTAGACTCAAAACCCTCGCCGAGGAGTATCAAATAAAAATAAAAAAATACCGACGAAGAATCACCGCAATTGATATTACTATGTACTCGATGTCAAGCGTTCTCGCTGGCGCCGGAATAATACTTGCATCGGTTACAATGATTGCCCCGGTCGTAGTTCCAATTTGCATATCTGCGGCGGCTACAATCGCGGGTATATCAACCGGGATAACAAAAAGGATATCATCATGCAGCCAGCGTAAACTACAAGACTACATAATTCAATTTCATATTGTATCAACCGCATACTCGCAATTATCCTCGATGATATCGTCGTCACTCGATAATACAATTATATCAGATAGTGAGTTCTCAGCAATGGCCAGTATTTATGATTCCGCGATATCAAAATTAGAGCGACAACATGAGTATAATAACAATGACAACACCGATGGAATTGGAAAACACGAACCCGAAAACCAGAATGATCTCAATAACCTCAACGATATCAGATAGTGAGTTCTCTGTGATGGTCAGTATTTATGATTCCGCGATATCAAAATTAGAGCGACAACATGAGTATAATAACAATGACAACACCGATGGAATATACTTCAACAAATAGTGAAGAACACGAACCCAGTACAAACAAGCATGATATCAATAACATCAACGAATCCTGAATTCAGTGTAAATTTCCCTAGCCCAGTCCCCGTGAAGGAGATAGCAAAACTACGAGTATACCACAGTTGGCCTAATATCAGATCAAAATCATTTGGTGGTCAACAACCCAATAATTCTTTAGTGTTTGCAAATAAGAATAAAGACGACGGGACTCCAGACTGGAACGTTGTTTCGATACAAACAGGGTCATACCAAATCGAACAAATCAATAATGAATTCGCGCGTAGAATAAAATCGATTACTGGAGAAGAATCAAAAATCGCTATAACAGTTCATGAGCCGACGCTATCATCCGCAATTGAGATAAGCACAGAAAGATACGTCGTAGATATCTATCAGAGTTCTATTATAACCGTACTAGGATGGCCTGAATTACCACCAGGGGGGAAAACCGTTGATTTACCAGAACCACAAAAAACTGATTATATCACCGACGTGATAGCATCTGATAATCCAATAAAGAGTTATGAAGATCACCAAATCACTTTACAGTTTTTTGATATCGGAGTCCTACCACCTGAGAGAGGGAAGGAGAAGGATCCCTTAGAGGGATATCATATTGTTAGCGAACGTAGAATTATTGAAAATTTCACAGCGATGAATAATGATTTTTCACTGTTGTTAATATCTCTTAAATCCGGCTCTCTCACCCGAGATGAATTTATCAGCGTCGTAGAAACATGCAACAAAATTATCGACGATATGGAAACATTTAATTTAAAAATTATTCAGGATATATTAGATGACGATAAACCCCAATCGAGAATAACATTTGCATCAAAATTTAAAATCCCCGTCAAAGATATTCCAACATTTAAACTACCGGGATATAACGTACCAGAATTAAAGAAACAGCTTAACGACACCATCGATGTTGGTTTTAAAATAATTCATGATGCATGGAAAAAAACAGCATCATCGGAAATAAAAATCCTCAAACATAATAATGATCCAGATGGTGGCGGTAGGCATATCGCTCCGTTCAACGTGAATATATCCTCAGTGATTGCGCTCAATTTAGTATATGATGTTATCGAAGGAAGCTATCAAATTAATCTCGAACGATCAAATCAAGCTCAGCAAGGATATATTCTTTATTCGTTTGCACCAATAGCCCCTCCAGGATTTTTAATAATCGAGGATCCAACTAATCCAGTCTATATGCGATGTCATAATAATTCATTAACCAGAATCAATTTTAAACTCACTGACCAGTCCAATAATCTAATTGATCTACAAGAGGAGGTGTTAGCGATTAGTCTGTTTGTGAGATCCTAAGGACTTGATCAAATAATCGGTTGAAATCATTTATTATTCTTGTTAACCAGAACTGAAAACTTTAGCAGCAGAGAGGATGAATGACAACGACAATGGCGTCATTGACGAATTCATCGAGGAGGCCTCAATTTATCGAATCGACGCCTTTTTTTTACGATTTACGAAGAAGCCTTAGATTACCGAATCGACGCCTGTAAAAGTTGTCTGATTCACCCTCTCTGCTGCTACGTTCCAGCCTGATATTTGCAATTTAACATAAACCACACAATTCTACCATGTTACTACGTCGTGTGTATGTGGGTACATTCTTCCAGGTTGATTTTGGGGGAGAGTGTGTTTCGTGTTGAAAGTAGAGAGGGCACCGTCTTTATGTATGTAGCATCTGTATTGTCTGTGCCGTCTTTTATGTCCCTCGAATAAACAGAAGCATGATGAGCTCTCCATCTCTAGTGTCCAAGGATGCACCATACACTATTCAAAGATTGTCGGGTCATAAGATAGACCTTGTGTGACGGAGCTTTTCAACGGATGCCCCATACAGCATTCAAAGAATGTCGGGTTTTAAAATAGACCTGAATGACGGATCTTTTGTAAAGGATGCCCTATACAATAATGAGAAAAATAAGAAAAGAATATTGAGCCATTAAAAAGTCTTTATGTGACGGATCCTATCAAAAGATGCCCCATACAGCATTCAATGAATGTTGGCTCATAAGAAGTTCTTTCAGATTTCGAATACTTACAAGAGCTTAAATCGGGGCAAATATATACTCTGCTATCTAAATATAAATGAATTAGGGAAAATTAAATAAATCTTCTTTGCTTCATTAGCTGATGATATAGAATTACAATTAATGGTACCTCTCTTTAACGCAGTAAAAAAATAGATTAGAATTATCGAGATAATACGTAACAAGAAAAACTATCAATACACGAATAAGACAATTAAAATGATTACCGAAAGTGAGAGATGTAACCGTTCCGAAGCATTATAAGTGAAAATAGGCATAGGTCTGTGTTTGTTTGTCAGCGCAAGAATCTCATAAGTACTATTTTTTGTCAGCGCGAGACACTTATTGTGTATAATAATATTAATATTCCTCATGAATTACACATTCAGATGGAGTGTTTACTAGTAAAAATCGTGAACATCATCCGATTTGTAAATTCTCATTGGGTAAATAGTAATAAAATTCACGAAAATAATCCGATTTGTAAATTTTGATAGTGGGAATGGTATTATAATTCACGAAATTATCCGATTTGTAAATTTTCTTAGAATAAATGGTTGTAAAATCCACAAAAAACAGAAACAAAATTATAAGGTCAGTGACTTTTCCGACTGTCTCTAAGATTCTATGTAAAGATTAAGTTGTAGACATTCTCCGGATAAATAAATTAACTTCCCAATCTGGTCCGTAAGTTTGATATTTATTCTTGTCAGTAGTGAATTATGGCATCTGAGATCTACCGAACTAAAGGTTTCTTGTACAATCAAACGTACAGGGGACACCTCAGGCGGACATGTACACAGAATATATCCCTGCTGTGCCTGATTTGATAAATTTGTGTTTGTCTGATAACTCCCATCAATTCCATCACATAAAAGATTGACTGCGATTGTTGATGTTATATTTACTATTCCCGGTGATATATGTCTACCACGGCCAGATCATTGTTATATTTGAGAATAGTTGCCAGTGGTATTCTTTTTCTCCATGCGGTGAGTATTCTAGAAACGTTTCTGTTGATAATATTATTAGTAGATTTTTTTTTAGTTCGTCTGGGTTATACAGGGCGTACTTATAATTTGGCAGATCAGCTTCTTTAATCGAGTATTTCTAAGAATTTGTATTTATTTGTGTTATCCGAATTAATTATCATTTTATTGACTGTTCGATGAATTTGCTCAATATCAAATTGTAATTGATTTAATATTTATATTTGTTCGATAATAATATCTCATGGAAATGATAATCAAAAAGAAACTACGTAAAAAGCTGACTTAAAATGTTTCTTTGATGGTTGTGAATTTAATTTTAGTTATTACAATCATCGGTAAAGGAATCACCCTTTAAATATACGTACCACTACCATTTCCTCTATCAGCGAGGATAGTTGGGAATATGCAGCAGCCACGGTATGTAACTTAATTATATACTCATGTAGTTTATTCTAGCTGCATGTATATATTTTTTCATTTATATTAAGAAGATCAGTAATTGTTGCTGCCACTGAAACCCAAATTGTGACCAGTGCTTGGGCAATCACTAAAGGTGTTATAGTTGATAGCAAAAACCAGTTTCAGCAAAAACAGCTGAAACTAAATATACAATTATATCAACAACGACTACACGCCTGTGATATTGTTTTACCGTATACATGTCAATTTTGTTTGTTTAGTTTGTAATTCATGCACTTGATTGTATCTATACTGTTGCACGTTCATTATATTATGAGCTTAAAGTAATTACAAATTCTGCATAACATGTGAGCGTCGCTAATGCTAAATTACTTCTAATGGGAATTAGTCTAAATGTTTCAGTGGATACATTTTCTAGTATTGCACTTACATTATTAACACGAGTAGATGTACTAGAAAATACATTAAATTACATCGGTGAAATTACCGTTAATCTATATATTCCCCGGACAGTTGCAGTAACTTGAATAGTGTTGTCCAGATAAAATATCCCTACTGCATCGAGTAATCAGAATTTATATTTTTTTATGTCGTTTTTAATCTTATCAAGCCTTTCGGCGATAGCAGCAATATCACTAACAATATTATCCTCTGTTTATTTAATCCTGTCAATGCTCGTCTTGATATCAGAAAGTTTCACCGGATCACGAAAGAAATCATTTGTCGTTTTCTTAAAGTTTTTAAGATTAATTTTACGACAATTTTCATACACTTTTATAAAAGCATCATAATCGGTCCGCATCGTTGATAGTTTTTGTCTTGAAAAAAGGTCCTGGTGCTATTGCTAATATTTCCAGTAAGGCGTTTTCTGCAGCCAAAGAAAGATTACACGATAAATACGACGAAGCCCACAGCCAGTACAATTACCATCGACGAAAGGTATTCCCGCGAATGTCAGTAAAAACATAAACCAAACCGCGGATCAAAAACTAGCATCGTTGTTAAATCAAGAATCTGAATAATTACAAAGAAATATTACCGCAAATTTAATAGCAGGAAGCGGTTTGAGATCGCAATTTTGATCAAGAAATATATAATAAAATGTTCAAATCGTCACCCGACTCAGCATTTGATACAGACGCACCGGTGCTCAAAGATAAATTTGTACACAATTATCAGTCTTATTTGTATGATGCAGAACAACCAAATGAACGAGGGAGAATCGATCTTCAAGTTCAAGATACAAGTAAATACTTTCTACGGGTAGAAGCATTTATTGAAGTAGAAGGGGAAGTTATAACAAATGTTGCAGCTGATACACCATATTAATTAAATACACGTTTTGGTTTTGTTAACAATTTGATTATGGCACTTTTTAGTAGCGCTACATATATGATTGGTCGGAGTGAGATTTAATCTGTTGAAAAGGATTTCAATGTCACCACAACAGTATTAGGTTTAGCAAGATATTCTGATAATTATACAAGATTAGCTGGTCCATCTATGATGTTTACAAAAGATATTACTATTGACGCAGAACATGCTCAGTATGTTTAAGTAAAGGAAACATGATATGCAGTTGATTCAGCACCACCTGGATATATGAGGCCAGGTGACACTTTTGATGTCGTATATGTTATTCCTAATTACAACCTAGGGTTTGCATCATGTGTATAAATATTGCAAGGACCGAGTAGATTATTTTCATGTGAAATTCCACTGTCTCACATATTTGGATGTTGTATAAATCTAAGAAAGGTTATCTTTGGAGCTGAACATGCAGTAGTCCTCGTAAGAAAAGGTGATGATAATGATGCAATCTGGCGAGATAATACTCTTGCTTCTGGTAAAGAAAACAAAACTCTCATTGTGGATGGCAACAATAACCCCATCGATCGTCCCAGATAAAAAATTACTATTATTTATGGATAAAGGTAGTAAATCATTGTTTTCATGGCTACCATCAACGACAGCTAGTATACAGAGTACGATTGATGATATATTCCCATATCATATAGCATTAGAACAGGGTGTTTCTGCGCCTCGAAATATATGTATTGCGTTACATGATTATACTCAATTAAATTCACAAACGCGCAGCCATATGATATTTTGACCAACTGGGTGTTAACGAGGTCTCATTACAAATAAACGATCAACAAGAACCATCTGTGGATATTTTACTTAATTATGACCACACTTAAATAGCACATGCATATCATCGTCTGCGAAGAGTTATGGGACGTGATCTGAATGTGGATATCGGGCTGTAAATATCACAATTAGACTTTAGAAACTTACATCTGATTTCATTACTATTAGTTGGAACATATTGATTTAGCCAGACAGAGTGTCGTTGACATACACTTCCTAGATCGTGTAACACAACCTCCTGTTGTCACGGCAGGTCCACCTATTATGTACGGTTATTACAGAGCAATAACTGTTACACTAAGTGTCAAATCTATGTTACTCGAGGCTGTTGGTGGATGAATGAGGGTAGTTGACGCACCAGTGGAAAATATGTAACATAATTAGATCACTCGTATTATTATAAATGTGATATAGTCACGTTAGTGTTACTTTGACTCCTGGTCAGATTAAAATGTTGCAGTCGGATTGAGCTATAAAATGTATAACTACATTAACACTAAAACACGATCAGATCACCGGTGGTCAGAAAAAAACTAACTCTGACAACGCGCCAGATTAAGCAACACAATGATGCAAAAAAAAAAAAGATAAAAAGGTGTTCAAATTACTCTCTCTGCGGGCGCGATCAAAGATACAATTAAATCAGGTGGTATATTTCCACTTCTCGCGGATACAGCAGCTTTTATTTCCACGGCCGCCTCTGCAGTCGCTGCGGCGTTACAAGCAATTCGAACAGCGGCAGGAATAGCACTACAGAAAGCAACGGGGAAAGGATATACAAAAAAGGAAGTGGTCTAAGGCTACCAGGCAGTCGCTATGGAAGCGGTCTGAGGAAGTATTTACTCTTAAAGCCGCTGTCAAAGTTTGATTTAATGAATGCGGCAAAAAGTTAAGAATTAAAAACTTCAGAGTTGTTTTTTTTTATACAAGACCAGTTGCCTTCCACACCAAAGAACATTGAAACGGGTATTATTAATCTCGATTAATCTCGCATACGCGCGATTGACCCACGTGGAGTTCTTTTTTTGATTCAGACGGGATGGCAAAACCGAATTAATGTATGTACTATATTAATTGATTAAACATTCCTCGCAGCGTGAAGGTTTGGTACTCAACGCTACCAACAAACACAATAACTGACCCACTAATATGCGGCAGAGAAGTAATTTCTGTAATTGATGCTGTATCAGCGTCGACTAATCCACCCCATAAAGTCGTACACGATTAATAACATTTTAAAGAGATCTTAAAGGTATAATGATCTTTACGGAAGGTCTTTCCTTGGACAAAAGAAAACTATCACGTGAGAATTTGAAAAAAAAAATCATTAACGATGACGTATCGTAACTATTAAATCTGGTAGTTGTTGTGTGAAACGAAATTGTTATCACATTTCTCTTATGAATCCCTGGAACAATAGCCTCAACTAGTTAGTTATTTGTTATATGTATATATATATATATATATATATATAGAGTATTCACTTATATACAGGACGGCACAAACATATATTGGGTATGTGTTTCGTATATTCTTGTTTACTTAATATTACTGACAAAATCTAAATGAAGCAAGAAATCTTACATATGCAGAAAAAAGGATATTGTTGCTGTAAATATTTATTTCCTTGACGCTGTCAGGGATACAGAAAAAATATTTATTTAAAACACTGACCTGGACGGTACTCGATTATTTCCCTTATATGATTATATAGTTATTTCCCTTACAAAAAGGAGACAACTCAATTAATTTCCCTTTAGGATTATACACCTTCCTATTAGAGTTATCTCTCCTAATAGAGTGATCACTTTAACAAAAAATAGGAATCAATAACTGTATTCAGATATATTTAAACAGACTTTTCTGTCCTTTGTTTTCAGAAAAGCTGATTTATATACATTTTCTGCGACATATTGAATCGAGGGTATACAAATATCAAAATACTTGCTGGCAGCATGATTTTTTTTTTAACTATTATTTTTTGAGAATCTAGTGATATAGCTTTTTTTGGTTCTTATGACCTAATCGCTGACACTGTCAACATCGTTATATCTTTTATCATAATACCGTTTAATTTCTCTGTATCGCTTACCACCACAATGAAGACACAATTGTGTTTTTTTGTACTCCATCATCGCCTGTTATACAAGGTTTCGGATCTAGACTCACCCGCTGCACACTTTGTGAATGATATCCGCAGAATTGATTTCTGCAGGATTTGTTACAAGGGGTTACATATCTAATCGTCCTATCAACCACTTACAGGTTTTCATTTTAATAAATCTCGTTTATTTAAATACTTGTCTTAATTATAGTATGAATGAGTTCGAGAAATTGTCCATAATCAAGCCATGGAAAACCTAAAGATTTAATGTCGATATAGTCTCGGTAGACGCACCAATGATATGTCTAGCGGAGATTAAAACTGTTATTAATTAAATCTGTGATGCCAAAAATGAATTAAGAAGCGATGGCGAATCTCACTCATGGTCAACATTTCGAATCAGTGATAGTGTTCATGCCACCATGAACGATAAACGAGCAGCGAGTATAATCAAGTATCTCAAAACATAGAAAGTATTTTATCAGCGTGAAATTTATTATACTAGCATAAACAGGAAATTGGATAAAATGTGATAAATACGACCATGTCGTCGCTAATAAAAAAAGTTTCAAGCCAGGAGCATTGACAGGGATTGACACACCGTATTATGAGCGAACTTATCCTGTGAGCGCGGTTATTTATGGAATTTACCCGATAAATGAAAAGCCAAGTGTTGCGAATCTTAAACCTATGAAATTTTCAGCATTGAACTGTGTCGCTGAGCGAGTAACAGAGCGTTTAAAAATTCGATGCGTGAAAAAAATCTAACAGAGCTAAGACGTATCAAGATAAACAAATGGCCTTTATCAGTCTAGGATACTGGTGCTACAATAAAATATGTAGCTGAGCTAGAAAACATTAAATTTCCCAATAATTATAGCAACGATAACAGGGGAAGAATTACACGAATAGAAATATAAAGTAACAAAGCTCCAATAAATATCATTGACCATAATTCACACGCGTGGACTAACGCAGTAACAATATTTCCACAAGATATAATTGTGAGATACTACACGGAGAATTCTAGGCGAAACATGTTTTATTTTATTTACGAGTTCAGTAAAAACGATCCTGTGTCAGTGTGATTGTTTCAGAGTTTTGAAGATGTAGAAGGTAAATTTGATCAATTTGTAAGACCTATCGTTGAAATATAGGAATCTCTTTACGGCACGATGAGTAAACTCGCTGAGAAATTTTCAAAGGATAATACAGGGCAATAACTAACAAACTGTTTTACAATCCCGTCAGTTGCAACTTATTTCGCCAGACAGAGAAATTTGTGGAAACCAACACAATTTGAATTTTTCTCAGATGTTTAAGCTAGTTGTGTCAAATACGGACACGGCGGATTCTGGAATATAATTGTAAAAATGTTATTTCGGTTGCTATGATTGTGCGTTATCCTGGACGTTTCCTCGGTTATGGAGAGTGTGCTGGGTATTTTAAACGATTCGGACATCCCACACCCGAGATGACACGAGTTGCGATTAATGGACCACTACCAGACTTTGACCTAACCGGGTTCACTCGTGTGGTATCAATCGAATTCGCTAAAGGACTCCATCCGTGCTGTTATGTTTGAGTTGGTAGACATTTATCTGAAAAATACAGGGCACCAGTGGTGTTATTACGGTATATGATTGATTGTAAAATACTGATATCGCTGATTGTCGGTGAGGCAATTACATCATATAAAAACAAACTGAGGTTTGGTTACCACAACCTGATGGTGATAGTCTTGATAGTTTTATTGACGATTACAAGGAATAGTATCCTGATCTTACCGAGGACTATATTGTTAAACGATCCAAGGATATGTTTGAATACAGATTTGAGATCAATGATAAAAACGCTAAAGATCTCTGTAAATTCACCCAATGCGAAGCATGTGACCACAAACGACATTAGGCGGGATTAATTCTAGATGACACTGAATACGATAATGGTAGATGCAACAGCTAGAGATATATTTGTCAATCGTGGAAAAGCTTGTCGGACGGAACAAAGTTAGGAACTATTGTTTGGTACATCTATGGCGAATCTCCTCAATATATACATATAAGATCATCTATGTTCGCTTATGTTTCTATAAACCGTCTATCGATGATAAATAGATTTCGTCGCACCGCAGTCAGAGTCGCCAGATTCATTTTATAAAGATGCCAAGTATATAGAAACAGTTGCTCGTTTTATCAAATCTGATTCGCGTTGGGGATCATGGTGAATAAAACAGCAAATGTTACATAATTATACTGAATCAGCGGATGTTACGGTTGAAGATAATTACCTGAAAAATAATCAAATATCGGAATTATCGAGTGCAATTCCGTTATCTGATACAATATGTAGATATAAAACCGTTTACTTGAACGGACCAGGCGGTTGTCGAAAAAGAAACGCGAGTGATCGAATTATTTCGAATTAAGTCAGACATGATTGTGCTAACACCTACACACAGACTCGCCAGAGAAATGAAATAGAGAGGTGTTAATTCCTGTATTTGTCACAGTTTCTTTTCGGTATAAGGGTGATGCATGGACTCCTGAACTAATGGGAGTGAAATATATTCCAAAGAACATTATTTGGGATGAGACATGCACGGTGTCACTGAATATATTAAAACATTGCTTGATTGATTGTTAATGAAACATACAGCTGTTATAATGTGTGGCGATCATGGTCAACCACCACCATTTGTTGCATTGTCTCCGCATGATTGGTTGAAGAATGTTGTAGATTATTACGAAGAAATAAATACTGATCATATAGCGCTCGATCCAGAATAAAGCGAGTTCACAAAATTAATCAGGTTACAGTTAGATATAATCCAATGTAAAATAGCACGTACAATAACATAAGATACGATTATAAATGACTTTTGAGAAGCGTGGAGACCAAACAATTTGATAGTGTCAAGTAGAACGATAGTTAGAGTCACACTTCAACAGCGACTCTTTTCAGTTACATAAAGAAAAATTCCTAATGCTGCCTGTACTGTTATGTTATAGACCATCTGATACACGAAGATAGAATATCGAAGTTCATATTCCTGGAAAGACTGAGAAACAGAATCTTGTTTTAAATAATATTGTTCTGGTCGATATTGATGTTGTCGTTGATGAACTGCGCGCTGACAAATCTCTCTGGACGCTTGGATACGCAATGACGATACACTCATCTCAGGGGTTAACTATCTCTGATACAGTTGTTTGGATCATAGAATGTAGTGTATCTCACACTGTCACGAGTTAGAAGAATAAATCAACTTTGTAGAGTCATTTTAAATTTTAATGACAACACCAACAATGAAATTGTCAGCGATGATATAATAAGAATATAAACCTCGCTGGTTATAAACAAAACGATACACACATAATAGAGAATTTGATATCGATGCTGAATTTATAACGACGCTGAAACAATAGCAGAAAATAATTGTGCGAGTTGTAATTGTGTAATTATATGATGAATTATAAGGTGTTGGTCTAAAGAAAAAAATGCAAGCATATTTATCGCAGACAGAAAAAATAGAAGTCGTGGGCATACACGCGAAAATGTTATGCTGACCTTTCCTGATTATAATAAACGCAAAGGTGCTAGTTAAGTGATAGCGGTGGTAATTGTGTACCCTCGGGTATTACCTGCAACTGTTCATAAATCTGCCATATTACCTGTCTTGATAACCAATCTTCTGCAGGAACTTTTTTGACTTTTGCTGCTTTGGCAATTTTTTATTAATTGCTGATTTACCATTTTGGGGAATAATAAATAGATTCCATAATAATATTATTCAGATGATTAATTACTGGCACCTAGCACTAGCTTACCCGTCATCGCAGATCTTAGTAACCAGTTAGCTAATGATTCCTTGAATGATTTATTCGTGATCGAATTATTCGTAATATAATTTAACGCGTGAATCAATTTCACATCTGCGATCTGTCTATGCTGCGGATTGTTACTGTTATAAGACAGATCATGAGCATGACAAGCTCAATCAATTTCATTTATAGGATATTCACCTCGCCGCAGTGGAAGATATCCTGGAAGATGTTTTTCATGGGTATTTAACCCATGGAGTCCCCGGGAGGTTTGTCAATTTTGCTGCAATATCACCTCCTCGTTGTGTTGTTTAAATAATCACCTGATTTCATTGAAATAAATCTAAATATCTATGTACCACATTGTGCACAATTACCGGTGAGCGCTGGTCTGTTATTACTTGTTGTAGTTGTTGAATTGTTGTTAACTAGCTTGTGTTCGTACGCGTTTTGCATTTAACACAATATAGATCCATAATTTATTTATAGCAAGATGAATGTAATGGATTCCTCAGCGAAAAAACAAAATACAAGAGCCTGTTAAACATCATGCAGCTCTACCAAATTATATTCATTTGATTATCATAGGTGAAATCTGCAAGTGGCAAGACTTAATTTGATAATGAGATGGGTGATTTGGGATCAGCTGTATTTGATAGCGCCATCCGTAGATGATAAGAGGTGTTACGATGTGTTAAAAGATTTTAAAGAAACCGCAAAATCAATCAAATAAAACGGTGATGATATTATTGATATCAACACTGATATCGATGAAGCACCGAGTGTTGATTATAATCAAGGATCTATTGACAATTTAGTCGTATATGATGATGTGATGCTGAACAAACAATCAATTCCTGCTGAAATATTTTCCAGAGGTCTACACAAAAATACTGATGTAATTTAATATTACTCAGCGGTATACACAAATACCAACATTGATCAGGGACAATTGTAACATTATTGTTGTGTTTAATGGAATTGATACTAACACATTAAGAAATATTCATCAGACCTGGTAAAGCGATGGCATGGATTATAATCTTTTTTTTATTTAGTCATGCTAAATCAACCACTCACTGATTTATAACACTAAATTTACATTAGACCAGATCAAGATATCGTATCGGACTTGATACAATAATCGGTTGAGAAAATTATTTAATTCGTAGCAGCAGAGAGGGTGTGATAACGAATATGCGTAACGGTTGGTCAGAGGCATTAATTCTGTTTTTTTCACTATCTTTTGGTTTTGGAGGAGGCCTTGGTTTGACAAATAGACGCCACAAAAACGTATAACTGTCTATAGTGTATACAAATATACAAACATAGTGACTTATCTAGTTTACTTTAATGTTGATTACATCCTTTATCTATTTATGCAGAGTCTTTCTCTAGATTGGAGCGTTTCCTATACCCTCAGTTTTTGTTGTCAGGTATGTCGACGAGCTATATCTACTGAGCAGAGGCCCTGTATTAATCTCTGACATAGATCACACCAACCTTAATGAGAGTGAATTGTTTGAAAGGGGCCTCAAACTGGATATCAATGTAATTATTCTTAGACAGAGAGAGTATTAGAAGCACTCTTATTAATAACTACCTAAAAGAGCATACATATACAAACATACCTACCTACCTACACACACACACACACACACACACACAAACACACACAAACACACACACACACACACACACACACACACACACATACATACATACATACATACATACATACATACATACATACATACATACATACATACATACATACATCCATCCATCCATCCATCCATCCATGCATGCATGCATGCATGCATGCATGCATGCATACATACATACATACATACATACATACATACATACATACATACATACATACATACATACATACATACAAATAATCACAAATATCACAACTCTCAGAAGAAACGAATTAATAAGTTGGATTATTTTGTTTAACTCTACTCAGTTTTATTGCTGTTCTTACATATCGTTTTGTTGTACTTTTACTGTTCTTTCTTCTTTTGTTTGTGAAGATTAAATGCATTGTCAACACGAGCAACAGTACTGAAGGCTTCATGGAAATAAAAACATCGAGTAGTCTTCCATTTTGGCTGGGAATACGGGTAAATGCAAATTTCACACAGTATTCATTTGCGTACTATACATGATTCATTGATGTAAGAAAACAATTTAAATTATAATATTGTTATATCAATTCATACGCGCTGATCTTTTAATTAAATAATCATTCAGATTGAAAACTTAATTTACAAAATGAATTCCTTACAAAAATATTAAATCCCTTTCTTTATCTTCTTTTACTTCTTTGTTTCTTTCTTTTTCTTCTTCTTCTTCTTCTTCTTCTTCTTCTTCTTCTTCTTCTTCTTCTTCTTCTTGGTTCTATTACGGTAAACTAACTGAATCAGAAGTACGACATGCTATGAAACTTAAGTCAGGAATATCACGTGGAAATTGATGACCTTTCTAGTGACCTTTAAAGGTAGCAGGACATATTTCGGTACTTGTCTTAGTATCTGTGTTTAATAAATTGTATGATCTTTGATAAATCCCAAAGTTTTGATCCACGGCTGTTATTACACCCATTCACAAAAAGAGAAACATAACTATGCCTAAAAATGATAATGTTATTAAGCTCTTACAAGTCCTTAGCAAAATATTTACCTTCATTTTAAATGATAAAATAGATAACTGGATCAAAGAACACTATATTTTAAGTAACGAACCGGCTGATTTTAGAAGTGGATATTACACTCTAGATATTAAATTTACCCTAACCACATTGATATGTAGCATCCAAGGAAATAACGAGGTATGTTGAATGCCCATTTTGCCGATTATTTGAAGAAAAAAAACACATTTGGACGTATTGACAGGATTTTGCTTTATCATAAAGTAATAGATAAAAATATTAGCAAAATGCTTATGATACTAAAAGCCATATATGCAAATATCGAAGCTTGTGTGAATATGTCAAATGCATTGACATAAATATTTAAATGCCCGGCTGGAATAAGGCAAGGTTGTGTTTTATCACCAATTTTATCTTCTTTGTTCCTTGACGATGTATTGAAACTCGAAGTTTCCTTTTTATTTGCATTGTTGTACACAGATGACTTGTTTGCCTTCGCAAAAACTGCTACTCAACTTCAAACAACTGTCAATACATTTACAAATTACTGCAACATGTGAAAATTAAAGATAAACCTGAAAAGAAAACTAAAAACAAATCTGTAAGAAATTGGGTAGACTTCCAATGCAAGTAATACAAATATTTATGTACTGGTTCAACATGAGCATACACTTCCATAACAAACATCTAATCTACAGTTGGCATGGGACACTCACTGAGAATGTTGGGTGAATAAAGTCAAGAATCAATTGTTTTCATACGGAATGGGAGAATTTTGGTTTAATATGGGGTGCGCGAGAAGATTGCTTTGGTTATATTACTACAAGGCTGTAAAGATATTTTTCAACAATAACTATATGGAGGTTTAAATTCAATGGATAGATTGCGAGTTAATAATAAATAAAAACTATTTAGATTATTGGAACTCTTTGTACAGTGTTAGCCTGCTACGCTTGTTTAGAAATGGGAGCCTTACAATAAAGGCAAATATAAGTAGGCAACAAAATATCATCTAGGTTTTTCTATAGATATATAACATGAGTTGTACTTTGCTCTCAAATCTATGAGAAAAACATATGTATCTTCATATGATTATCGTAAAGCAGGATTCTTACCTTTATTTAGAGGATCAATAACAATATACCCTACATAATGTTGCTGTTTATCTAGCAAACTCTTTAAAAATGAGAGAAGCAGTGTTTTAACCGTAGCATCGTTATGTTGTACCATATTTTTAATACATGCATGTAGCTTGTGCCGACGGCCTATGTTACAAATATATATATATATATATATATATATATATATATATATATATATATATATATATATATATATATATATATATATATTATTTTAACAATATTGCGATTATTAATATTATAAACTATTATTATTTGTATTACCATTAGTTTTATTATTATAAGAAGGTTATTGTCATTATTATTATTATTATCATTATTATTATTATTATTATTATTATAAAAAGTTCTTATTATTAGTATTATTAATATTATTATTAGTAAATAAGTTTTTGATTTTGATGAACATTAAAGTTTGTAGAAGGCCTCAATTTTCTACATTTTATACTCATTGAATGTGGAATACGTGTAATTTCCAGATAAATATTATAACCGTAACGTGAGAGTTGCTGGCACGTGTTTATAAAACATCAGAGTTTGAAATTCTAATTATATTGTTATCAAAATAAATTTAAATTTGCAATTGAAGAAGTAAATCCTGTGAATCATATTTTGTCAAATAGCCATAACTGAGCAACACATTATTACCATGATGTGAGAGAAGGATGCTTTCTGGTACAGCGTCCAAGCTCCTCTTATCCTAAACTGATATATAAATAAAACATGTTTGTTGTTGTGTTTTCGACATTACGGATAATCATATAGATAATTTGGCATAGGTATTAATTAAATTGACATAGTTTGAAATTTTAATTATATTGTTATCAACAACAATTAAAATTGCAATAGAAGAGGTAAATCCAATGAATCATATGTTGTCAAATAGCCATAATTTAGCAACAAAGATTATTACCATGGTGTGAGAGAAGGAAGCTTTCTGGTACAGCGTCCAAGCTCTTCTGTTCCTAAACTGATATATAAATAAAGCTCATAATATCTTTAAATGATCTATAAATAAAACATATATGTGCTGTTTGTGGTTTTCGACAGTAAGGATAATCATATAAATAATTTGGCATAGGTTAAATTGGCATATATGCTTAATATTATACATTCACTTGTGTGATATGACTTATTGGTCCTTATCTGCAACTTAAACCTTGCTTTAATACACAAAAATTCAAGAAAACTCTTAAACCTGATATAATTAATGCATTTCTAATCGTAATGATGGGGATACTGTTTCGATGGAGGCCTCATTACTAAACGTTATCATGTATGTATCAAAGACATTTCGTAAAATAGATAAATCACTGAATAAATGACAACATCGAATACTACTGTAACATGTCCAACCGATATAGAAATTATCAGTGAGAATGTTTATAACAGCATGTCTTATTAGAAACAAAATGTCTTAGGTTGAATTAGGTATTCCGACAGCTCAGTCCGGTTTGGCTGCTTTGTTTCGTAGCTAGCCAAGGCACATTATTCCAAATGTTTCTTCCCCCGTCGATCTACTCGAGGTTTATTTTTGCATGCTATACACCAAATCCAACAAAACGGTTTTCTAACAAGGTAAACTTACACTTCAAGCCCACCCTACTTTAAAGCATTATTATATTTTCGCGTGATTTATACTTATTGAAATGTCTGTTAAAAGCAACGTAATGAAACATCTTAAAATGTACACTTTATTTTAGCTGCAGTGGTTTTACGTGTGACAAAGAAGACGTTGTTTTATTAAAAGACGCAGGCAGAATCACTGGCACCAAATATAACAAATTATGTTTAAACATTTCATTAAATACGGGACAAATACTGATTTAGATAGCTTAATTTTAGTTTTGCTATTTGTGCACTTTGTCTACAAACATTTACATCCTCTCTCATTCGTGAATCTCTCAATTTCAAGGTGCTGAATCCAACAGTGCAAATTGTACAAGGTAAAACGGCAACTATAAAGCTACAACCTACATTCCCGATCGGATGTTCCTCTAAGGCAGCCGAGCGAAACCCTCTTGCCCAATGTTTGTTATCAGTTCATATGTTTGATCCAGACGATTTCAATAACTGTGACGGTAGCAGCATATCAGTGCAAGAAAGTCAGAGATGTGGAGTTGTAATCCCTGGTTTTTATCATCACCAGTGGACCGAAGGAGCACGCTATGACAATGTGACGGAGATGATAATAACAACAAAGGACCGAACAGATTATAAGGCTGGACGCAATAGATTCATCTTAAAACTTCGGACAGGAGGCACAGGGCTGAATGATATTACACAGGGGAATTACCTCAAAGACGTAACTGTAAGTAACTCACAAACACTAATTGATTGTGGTTATTAGTTAGTGCCTTTGTTTAAAGTTTAATTGTTTTAATTTTTTAGATATAAAGATATAAATTTTATGTCGTCTAAATGTGTCATTGTATACTTGTCATAAAAGGATAAGAGTCACTAGAATTAGTTTGCTTTGACCATGATCAGTTCATTATGAACTATTTACGATAATATTCTATAGTATTGATTTTCCCTAAATATGCAAAACAACTTACATCCAAAGTAATTATTCTGAAATAATGTATATTTTATAGTTTTTTGCTCTGTGTTAAGCAATACGATGGAACTCGTCTTTGTAGTGATAAATATAAAGCTATACGACCTTGGTTTTAGGTTACATCGACATATGAGACAGCATGGCAAGCAAAGGAGTGTTACTCATATGTAGACCCACATATGAAATCGTTTGATGGAAGGTATGTACAGTTCGTACAGTCTGCTGTGAAACGTACACACACACACACACACACACACACACACACACACACACACACACACATATATATATATACACACACACACACACATATATATATATGACAAATTCGTCTACGATATAAAATTAGTTTGTCTTGTCCGACTTCATTTTCGTTCTATTTCTACTGTGACTTCTTGATCTGGATCTTCTAATCCGATTTGATTCAGGCCTATAGTAAACCATATAGCTTGCCCACGTTTGATTTTAAGCTTCAGACGTTAACAATCGAGCTATCTTTGATATGTTCTCTAACGCTTCTCTCATATGAAATGTTTCACTATAAATGTAACGCGTGCTGACATTTTTATACTTACTCTTCTGTATTCCTCCGAATCTTTAAGAACTTAATTTAATATTTTGTTACGAAATATCAGAGGTCCAACATTCAAGCGATGAAATAGTATCTAAGAACCCTATATTTTTCACCCAATTCGAAGGTCTTTTTTTGACAAGTGACGAATCGATTCAGTAATATCACGACACAATCAGAAGACATGACACCACGCTGTACTTAAAGATTCCATATCATTGAAGTATTTATAGTGATTTTTAGGATTAATATTTTGTAATTTAATCCACTTTTAATTTTTTGGGTGTTAATATGGCTGAAGAATGTTTCTTTTAAAACATTTTAAATAAACAAATTTAAAATATTTTTTCCAGACATTACGAAAATCAAAATGTGGGAGTCTTTGTCATGTACCGTCATAATTCAAGCAAACAAGAGGTAAAAAGTACTTTTGAGAGGCAAGACCATTCGTAAAGGAACTTCAAATTTCAACTCTGTGAAGAGTTTATCTCTTATATAGTATTACAGTGCAGTTTATTGTACAGTTATTGGCTTCATAGTTGTAGTTAATAAGAATACTGTCTTTTGTCAGATTTATCTTTTGCTAGTCTTTGTTTGTTGAACGGCCATTCTATGATAAGGAATGATACAAAACATTAGCTACGCTTGTGGTGTTTTCGCCGATATTCCAGAATTGTAACCAATTGTAATACCTGAGGTCTTTATCTTGAAATGAGGACATGACACTTTTTATTAATTTATATTACAATTCGTGTCCTTGAAGATCGGTGTAAATAAAATGATATCTGTTGGAACATAATTCATGGCAGGCATCATTTGTATACAATACATTTATTCGATAAAGATAATATCATACCAAGTGTGGTACATATACTAAAGGCAAATATAAGTATAAGCTGAAGATTCTGCGTTTATCTACAAATAGTCACTTCACTTGTATCCAACTTTACTTATATCTTCTATAGGTTTTTGTCTTAATATTAAGTTGTCCTATACTATCACCCATATACTTACACCAGTTGGACATATTTCCCAGGTTCAGATGAAGACAAAACAGTGCAATAGTGTCGCAACATGCGCATGCGCTGTGGCTGTCCGAGCAGGAGGGGATATATTTTTGATTGACCTTTGCAGAAGCCCAGGTCTCATAAAATATGTTTCGTGCAAAGAGAACATCTTGGATGTCAGACAGATAACTCCATATTCGTATCAGGTAAACATTCGTACAGAAATTGTATATATGAATTAAATGGTAATTCTAGCGTTGTCTGGGAAAGATCCGTGAAAGTAAGATATACTAAGGTTCACCTACGAATTAATGATTACAATACAAACATTGAGTTGAGACTTAATACGGCCTGCTTATAATGGCGACGCTCAGTCTGTCATATCACTGTATTTATGTTGCTTCGTCTGTCATTTTTCTGCATTTGTGAGTTCAACATTGATGCATTTGTTTTTATATGATGATGTTTAATTGAAGATCTACATGCCACTGGGAACCATGACCTCCGTTACAATCAATAACTGGCCGGGATACGAATCAACATTAAATTTGATTATCTACCCGACTGTGAAGGATATGTATGAAACACAAGGCCTGTGCGGTATGCTGAATGATAATCAAACTGATGACTTTACCACGCCGTCTGGAAGAATCGAGATTGACAATAATGTGTTCTCAATATCTTGGAGGTAAATATACACGAAGCGTGGGTAGATAGACATGATACATACATTTGTCTCTTGAGTCTATGATATGCTCCAATTGAAATATTTTACCATGCATATAGCCAAATTGAAACCTCAATTGTGAAAAGCATGGGTTTGTAGTAAATGATAACATATCATAAAGTGACTGAGAAATAACAATATTATATACCTTATAAATATGCGGACTCTGTTAAGTTACCTGGGTAACAATAATTCCATCGATTCTGAACCGCGAAATTTTGATTTATTAAATGTGCATCTAAACCAAAAAGTTCAGTTTGATTCAAATTACACGCTAAATGTTATTTACCGTTTCCATTTACTTTTTAATGTGTAAAGGTCATCATCATTATCATTGTTATGATGACGATTATGATGACGATTGTGATGGAGATGAGTAGTGGTCTTTGTTATTAATGGTGTAGATCAAGCAAAATGCTTTGATTATTATTATTATTATTATTATTATTATTATTATTATTATCATTTATATTATTATTATTATTATCATTATTATTATTGTTTTTATTATTATTATTATTATTATTATTATTATTATTATTATTATTATTATTATTATTATTATTATTATAGAATAGGTAATGAAGATTCCTTTTTTGACCCGCGGAATCATCATCCTGATTTGTCGCAACTGTGGGACCAGAGTTCACTATTTTGTGTTTGTATTGCTATCTCTAACTCGACTACACACTCAAGTATCGCACCTGAAGACCAGTTTGTTCCACTATGCTCAGCTAGCGTATCTTCATCATGTACCAAAAAGCCCGATATACCTGGTACATCGTACCAGTCTTGTAATATTAGAACCAAAAGGTCGAAACAATCAATGTCCAGAGAAATAGAGAGAATACTGAGCAAACGAATTATGGGTTCTGATGCTATCGTTCATAATATAGTCAAGGTAATTTTAAATAGCAATATTCTTTACATTTTAGAAGTAACGGATTCAGAACTATAATCCATTATGATGAATTTGTTGCAGCGTGTACTCCAAAATTAGAAACCAAACTCAGTTTCATACCGAATTCATCAGCAATGGATAGAATATAGGTTTGTTTGTCACCGTTGCTTTACTAAGTCTATTCCATGGTTTCTATTTTCTTGAGCAGAGCGTTTTAGCGTTTCAAAATGCGAATAATACTACGTTGGCCTGTACATAGAAGAGAATTTATATAGTCGTGAGATTTTGAAACTGAATATTTTGGATTTCTCAATCTTTACTGTTTTGATTTTCTTTTTATAGCTGCCGGAACTGTATAACACATATACTATCTATAATTGTAAATAACGCTCCACATGTTGTTATTACGCACTAAACTAAACTTATATTAGCGTCAATAGACATCGCCCTTGCTTCTGTCAGTAACCGGTGCCTTTTTATCATATTAACAGTATGAGTTTTCTAGCTGAAATATTTTGCAGAAACAATTTATAATAAAGAGACTACAAGGCCTAATAAGAACTTTATATGTTGCTGCAATAAACGTTCTAGCCTTGAATGAGAAATGCATTAGTTTTTTTTTCCTCACAGAGATCAACGTTAAATATTACATTATCAGAAGCATTAGATGAGTGTAAACGTTTCTTCAGCGGTAACTGCACGACGTCCTTGTTTGAAAACAGCTTACCAAACAGTAATCAGGATTCCAAGAACAGTTCCATTACAAATTGTGCTCTGGATTATACGGTAGGTACTAATGCCACATATTATCTGAAACGTTCTTTTCGATAAAACGAAAGTTGTGTAAGTCATGCAAATATCAACATTAACAGTTTCTTCTATAAGAAAAACAAATCATCAATTAAGGTAGAGTTTTCGTTTGCTAAGATATATTATATACGAAAACAAAATTGCAGAAGAAAAAAGGTAAATTAAAAGAGTGAAAGATGATGATGACACGTAGGAGGAAAAGTTAATGACAAAGGTAATTCTGCTGCTGATGATGGTGACGTTTAACAGGTGTGTCAAAGATATTAGCGAACGGAAGGAAAGATACTTCTAGACCTTGCAAGTAGTAAGAGTCCCGAGGACAGCTGCATGTAATTATAGACCTAAACGTCACTGCAACGGACCGCTCCGATGGTTTAATAGTTATTTATGCGGCATGATGCCCTAGTGCTAGACATCACTTTAAAGTCCAACGCTCCATACATCAAAGCGCTCTCACTGAAAAATTGTTAAAGCTACTTTAAAAATTCTAATCACGCACGCAATCATTGAGATTGAAATTTTAACTAATTTCAAGTTGACATAAAACTATAATAATGATGGCTATGATGAAGATATTGATCATAATGCTTATTATCGAATGTTTCCCATGTCATTTATAGTGATCTAAACTAGTAATATGGTAACCAAATCATTGAAACTTCATCACAATGTCTTAGCTCTACTTTATTACTCTAATGGAACATTTATTTTTGTGATCGAAATAATAGAACCCCCTAACGACGGTAAGCTGTGAAAATACAGCATAACGAAATAGAAGGGAAAATATCTTGATCATCCTTTGATATATGCGGCGATAACATGTAATGAACCTAATACAAGTACTGATTGATTTAAATGTGTATCGTTTAAATATTTGATTGCATGCATGCTGTTTCCTTGATACTTGATATTTGATTTTTGATATGTAATCCATTTCCATACATATAATAAAAAGTTACTCATTTGAAAACAAAAGAGCGCTGGTATAATGTTGCACACTTTAGAACAATGACTATTTTTACATCGATGGTTTACACCATTTTGTTATTTAGTACACTGGAAATATGTCTCTGGCAAGTCTCCACTGTGAGACCTACAGGTCGGAAGTTGATGAGGAAATACGACGCAACAGTACTTTCAGAGAAAACAACTCGCAGGTAGTTGAATCCTTCCGCGCAATGGCATGCATTAACAACTGTAATAACCATGGGAACTGTGTTAATGGTAGGTAATATATTACCATGCATTTTTATACGCAAAAGCCATTTCTGAACAAGTAAAATTGCACAGGTGTTAATAAATCACATGCAAATTATTATAACAGCTCTAGTGACGTAGTGGTTAGATCGTCCGCCGCGGTAGCGAGAGTTCTTGGGTTCGATGCCCGACAAAGTCATACTAATGAATTACAAAAATGGTCCTAACAGCTGCCTCGCTTGGCTCTCATCATTTAGAGGTAGGTGCTAGGACTGGTTTGCCTGGTTTTAGGATAATGTAACTGGGTGGGATATCATGCTACATTTTTGCAACATGATGATCCAGTGTTAGATATCACTTTAACTGCATCACTCCAGACATCGTAGCGATATGGCTGAAAATTGTTAAAGCTACGTAAAAATCCTAATCAAACAAACAACCGAACATGCGAATTATTGAAAAAATGTGGCATCGCTGATTATATGATACAATAGGTCTGGCCCCCTACAAATTATTATTTTGTCCATTTCGTGGTGCGATTTTGAAGTTTTCTGCTACTGTATAATTTTGGCCAAAATCTTAACATTTTTCTCCGATCCTTTTTGTTCACCGTTTTACAACCCTTGTGTATATTTCAAATTTAAATAAAATATTGTGCCAAATGGAGCTTATTTATATTATGGATTCTAAGTAGACAGTCTGTATTATTATATCCATATTAATAGCTTATAATTGGAATGGCAGGTTCATGCATTTGTCATGAACAGTACATCGAGGAAGATTGTTCCGTGTCATTGCGAGATTATCCTGTAGTAGAAGATACGTATGCTGGTGGACTGTGTGAAAGGAATATGGAGGTTTGCTGTGGAGAAATTCCAATATACGGGTCTCGCTTTGTAAAGGGAACAACTAAACAAAGACTTCAAGGATTTCAGGTAGAAAATATGACATTTTCAATGTTTCTCTAACATTCTACGACACATATTTTAAGTTGTGATCAATTCGTTTAAAGTACAGTTATCACGATTGCTGTTTAAGCTTGAAATATGTTGTAACATGTCTCACTTAATTGTTTGGAGTTTAAATTTTGTTGACGGAGGTACAGAACATCCTAACAGTCAGTTAATCCTCTGATAAATATTTGGTTGACGAGAAAGACTATCGTGTTATTTAAAACTTTTTTGTAGTAGCTATTATTGGCTAACCTAAGTTTCTTTCAATAAGTATATAATATTGACTTTATATCCAATTTTCTGAAACATGTACAATATATTTGCCATAACATAGCATTTCACCAAATAACACGGCGTTAGTAGCTGACCCTAATTTGGTTTTAGTTAAACAAAGACAGAATGAAATATTGTTTGTTTGGGGAAGAAGAAAAAAACGAGATAAATTTGTACGCTGACTATAAATCAGGTGGGATGAAATCGGACATTTTCAGCTGGCAAATTAAATCTAACAATACAAAATATAGTATATATAGGTAACAAATAAAATCTAACCATACAAAAGATGTAATAAATGGACAGAAAATAAAATCTAACAATAAAAAATATAATATATATTGTCAGCGAAGTATACTGCAACGACAAATTCATAAGCTTAACTAACTCCGATACCTGAATACATTTGGCCAATTTGGATTGAAGAATCGAGTGATAAAAGGACTTAAAATTCTGAGGAAATTTAAGCTTGCATATATGTGCGTGTTTATATATATATATATATATATATATATATATATATATATATATATATATATATATATATATATATATATATATATATATATTCTGTATTCATATGCACAAGATTAACAAAAAAATTTCATTGAATACACAAGATGTTATAAACCCTTAAATACTTACCGGTAGTTTTGAAGCGTCATATAAAGCAATGGGCATGTGGATTCATAAAATGTCAGCGTCATAAGTGATCCATACACTGATATTTGACCATTTATAATGAGCACGAAACTCATTGGATAAATTATTGTCTTTCTCAAGGCATGCATTCACTGAAACAAATGAAGACAAACACTGCTGTTTGCTAATCTTTTAGTTTAAGAGTCAAAACATGCGTATATAATGTTCAGAGGTACGTTTGATCGTATACGCTAACTATCGTTTCAGAGAATTGTATAACCTTATGTAATTATGAAAGTTGTTTCCTAATCTTTCTATTGAAATTACTCTCATTACGCGTCTAAACAAAAGCTCAAATTTACACTTTCTAAATCACTACAATGTACAGATCTGATGTTCAAACGGTATCATTATTGCAGATATACATTAATGGAGCTATTGTATTTGGAAGTGCAACAACTGTGCACAATCTTACAGTTATAAATCCTTTTGAGGCGGCGATAAATGTACGTTGCGGCTCCAGACAAAGGCGAACAACAAATAGTGACAACAGCCCGATGCCATTTATCACAGGGACAAGAGTGTCTCTGACGAACGATGACACCAACTATGGACCTACTCAAAACTATTATATTTATGACTCCAAATGCCAAGGTGCCTTGAACAGTACGGATGGATACACATTTTATCTTCTGGTACGAGCGAGATATTTCTTCTCCTTAAAATCTTTGAAATATTTGTTACTTATCGTTGATTCGGAGGTAACACTACTTGGAAATATTACATCCTTTATTTTCTTTAAAGTTAGGAAATTAGTAATTAGTAGTCTTGTTATCAGATAAATACATTTATAGTATTATTATAGCAAATTACAAATAAGTATTGCAAATTGTTTTAGTATCAAAAGGTAAAGAGATGATGTTTCGTTTCGTTGTAGCCAAGAAAAACAAATTCCGTAGGAAATTTTCTTCAGTTAGTTGTTCCTTTACCAACAAATTGAACGAAAACAGAAATTGTGTTGGAAAGTGACAAATATAATGAAGATTTGTTCTCTTCAATAAGGCTGGGACTTGCTATATAGGAGCTGCGTGCTACAGGGAGGGAGAAAGCTATACATCAGATGGTTGCAGAAAATGTTTGCCTTCCCGCGACCCTTATACTTGGACTAATGGTAAATACGACCGTTTTATATTATAAATATTTCCCAAAGCTGTTTTGTAAATGTAATTGTAAATTTTTAGGGATTATATCAACATGAAAGGTTATTTTTTATAAATGTGAATAATTTATATTAATATAACGTATTGAAGAAAGAGCACACGAAGCTATTGTCGTTTTATTGCAGAATGATCAAGATATATGCATATAAATAAAACCCATGTACTGTCCTGGACCTCCTTACAAGGACAACTATATATTGCACAAAGAAAATAAACATTTTTAAATAGGCGTCATAGGAATAATGGTCTAAATTATCAAACAGACAATAATAATTTTTGTTTAGAGTTTTCTGCAAAATTGGTAAACCTACCAATGACTTCAAGTCATTTCATGATTTCTTTGTCAGGATTTGGTAAATTTGATTGGTATAATATCAGTCATAAACATAATCTTGTTGTTGTTGATTCGAAGAGGACCTCTCTAGTTATTAGAGTGTTACAGGGGATCGTTCTGATCTGTGGGTGCGCATGTGGCTGGAGATGTCAACCCTTGCATAGAATGTTCGTTTGCACAAGGGACAGGAGATGAGTGGGACATTTCCAAGAGGGTTCATGGCACGTGCTTGTTTGGCTTGCATTTTCAGCTCTGTGCAGCAGCTGTCCTGCTAGATTCGCACAACTTGGAGCCTTTATGCACAGAAGAACGGCAAGTGACTCGATCGCTTGCTGTTTGCTCCCAAGAATCAGGGAACGTTTTAATGCAGCTTTAGGATTGTCTTTGAAGCATTTATTCTGAACTCTTTGAGATTGCTGTCATTACTGTAGTTCGCCATAGAAGAGTCTCGTAGTCGGTGGTATGCCATGCGTATAACACATCCCGCCCTACGTAGCTGGCACTGCACCAGGGTGGTGTGGATGCTGGGGAGACCTGCATGGGAGAGTACTTCAGTGTCTGGAACTTTGTACTGCCACTTGTTGTAGAGGTTTTCCTGAGACTTGTGGTGTGAATGTTGTTCAGCTTTCTGGCGTGGCGTTGGTATACCCTCCTTGGTTCACATGCTTTAAGTAGTATGCGGATCACAATTCCCTCGTAGACCTATAATTTGGTCTGGATTCTGATGCTTCTTCTATTTCAGACGTTGGAATACAATCTGCCTAAAGTTGCGCTGTTTCTGGCAATGCGAAGATTCACCGAGTCATCAATAGTGACACTTTGTGAAGTGATAGTGTGCTGCTAAGGTTTACTAGGTTCGGGGTTTGGCTGTTGACGGTTATATTGACCTCAAAATAGGGGTTTCCAGGTGCCGGCTGATGCAGGACTTCAGTTGTTTTGGTACTAATGGTGAGATCAAAACTTGTGCGGGAGTTGGAAAACTTGTCAACGCTGCTGTCTGTCATAACCTTGGTTTTCGCTTAAAGCCTCTTCGAATGCAATTATTTTCCATCTGTACGGTACCTGATGCCGACTCCAACCTCTGTGTCTCAAAAAGCGTGAGCCAGCATGACAAACAACAATAGACTGAAGAGTACGGGGGCGAGAACACAACCCTGCTTGACGTAATTGGTTACTGAGATCGGCTCAAATGCCTCTCCATTGTCCCAGACACGTGCCTGCATGCAATCGTTGAGATGATACACTATGGCTATACCTTTTCTTGTGCATTCGTACTTGGCAATAACCTTTCACAAGCCGTCTTTGTCAAGTCGGTGTCGATGGAGAAAAGATCAATGTTTTGCTTTTGACATTTCTCATGTAAATGCCTCGCATGAAAAACCATGTCAATGGTTCCACGTTCTTTTCGGAATCAACACTGACTTTCGGGTAGTAGTCCTTTGTCAAGGTGCGTAGTGAGGCGATTCGCTGAATTTCTCCATAGTGTATGTCCTGCAATTGATAGTAAGGATATAGCCCGGTGCTCTTAGCAGATCTGACGATTCTCTTTGAGCTTAAATATATGATTATGGACGCGGTTTTGAATTCCTGGTGGATCGTCTCTTGTTTCCACATCCGTAATAACAGTTGCTGGTGTCTTTTCATCAGGGTTGTGCCCCGTTCCTTGTAAACTTTAGTTGAAGCTTGAACCAGGTGATTTGCCACTGGAGAGCAAACGTATCGCTTTCCGTGTCTCCAGCAAGGTTGGGGGGGGGGGGGGGTAACCCAGTGCTTCGTTGGTGGGTAATTAGGGAACATGACTGATGTCATCATCATTGATGGATGAAGGATAATTAAGGACGATTTAAAAGTGGTCAGCCCAATTTACTCTTTGTCAGTAATGTGTGTTTCCCGTCTGAACTGAGGGGCTACGATCCAGTGGATGTCGGTTTGATGAGGCGGAGTTTCTCATTGAGCAACTGCTTGATTTCATCGCAGTTCTCATCTAACAAGTCTTGATGCTTTCTGGTTGAGCATCCTTTGATATACGACGCTGTGCTGCAGTCGGTATCCACATTCTGATAGTCGAGAAAGATGGACTTCAGACGTTCTTCTAGGGCATCCACGAGTTTGGTACTGGTGCATTTCAATACCTTAATGTTCAGTTGCTCAGGAGCCTTCTTTCCCTGTGGGCGTCTTTTGGGCGCTGTTGAGCTTGGTGATGATGAGACGGTGGTCTGTCCAGCATTCAGTGGCCCACAGGGACTTTGTACACGCACATCCTGCTTGTCCCTTTTCCTGAGAATTACATAGTTTATGAGTTGCCAGTGATTAGAGGGAGGGTGCATCGAAGACATCCGGTTACAGGTAGTGATGTGGGAGACTGTATTAGTGATCAGCAGTTCATACGCGGCGCACGTCTGGAACAAAACACGACCGTTGCTGATACAGCGACCTACTAGATGCTTTCTTAACACACCATCCCAGGCAGCGTAATTGCGGACTTCTCTTGCATTGAAATCTCCTAGAATGAAGAGCTTACCTGCCATTGTAACGTCAGCAATTGATGATGTTAAGGTGCTTTCTTCCAGACTAGAAGGGGATTTGCATGGTTATGAGTATGTTGTTTAATCCCTTGGGAGGTCCAGCAAATTTCCAATCCATGCTGTCCTCAATACAAACCCAAAAGCAGCCTCGCGGTGCTCTTCGCTTCCTCGGCCGCTCCAACAGAAATTGTATCTGAAGCCCTTTTCACAGAGTGCTCCTTATACAGCAAGCCTGGTCTAGCTCAAGGCAGCAATGGCACGCTGTATCAGTCAAGTCCCTTTCATATTAGGGCGTTTACCTTTGGGGTCTTTTCGTATAGTCTTTGTCCAGTAAGGTGCGTATATTCGACGCGCCAAGTGTGCGAATAACAATCCTCATATTCTATTTTGTATTTTGACCGCTGAAGTAGGTCGCCGCAGCCGCAATAAACTGGCGAGGTATGGTTCCAGCAGGCAATGTTTAGTGCACCTTTTCAAGCCCCTCATCATTGCCAGGGATGTGAGCAGCGCAATCATGAAGAATGCTGCTCATTCACTCAAGGGGCTGCCCCACTCGACCGATGCTCAATGGCAGCCCTTTTCTTAGAATCGCCTTTCTGCCCGTTGACCAGCTGCTGGTTCCTCCTCACAGGCTGCCGAAGCCAGTCTTCACATGCTAGGTAGGCAATGCCTAACCGACCGAGGTTTTAAGACCCGTCGCCTGCCCTCAGCCTGGTTTACCTGTCCAGTCGAGGCACTTTTCTGGGATGTGGCCGCTGCGCATGCCACAGCTGCTTGGAGCCACAGTTGAGAGCAAAGTGGGGAGCAAATGTGGACGAGCTACCCCCGAAGGATTACGTCTTCTTAGCAAGCCAAATGTGTTACCCCTCCCAGGACACCCCATACACTCCATAACAAATATATATCACACAAGAAAGACAAACATTAGTAAATTAGAGCCATTGGAATAATGGTCAAGATTATCTAGCATACAATAATAAATTTTTGTGCAGAGTCAACTAGGGACTAGGTCAACTTAATGGACATGATATCAAGCATAAGCATAATCTAATTAGATATTTTATAACTGCGGTTGGTAGAATTCACAAAGACACAGGGAAAATTATTGACAATTCCTAGATTATTCTTAAGTACGGTATAAATATAATTAATCAAAGTTACACGAGAAGATAACGACGTATGTGAATAGCATTTATCATTGTGTACATGAACTGTTACTTTGTGATACTGATGCAAATTTGGGTGTTAATTAGAGTTGGTGGTTGTGTGGCTAAGCGAACGTCTGTCTAAAGAGCACATCTTGACAACATTAGTTAGGGTCTGCCTTAGAACCATTCAAGGTACAAGAACTACTATAACAATTTGCAACCCAGCTAAAGTGTGAGTTGCCGCCTACAAATCTAGTCTACTTTTGAATAAGAAATATCTTATAATTCTTTGCAGGATGTACAAGCGGTATAACTGATTCAACGATTACAATAATAATCTCCGTATGCGTTGGCGTACCTGTGATTGTAGCTGTAATTGCTGCAATAATCATGTTGAAACGCTGTGTTCAGAAAAGAAAAGGTAGGGATGCATCTTTAATTTAATGATTATAACTTATCGCAATAATGAGTGGACGTTTTATTTTACGGCAAAGTAACTTCACACATTTGTACTGTGTTTGCGAGATCATGGAACGAGGATATATACAGATAAATGGAGATAATTATTGCGTGATCATATTGTTTTTCATTTTCTAGACTTAACAAATCGTGTTTTGTGTGTGCTTTATTTGCAGAAGAAATTTGGGTTTTTGTTTATTTTTTGTAATATAATGAAACATTCTTATTATTCAATATTATTTCGCTTATAGCTTCGCTTTGTTATTGGACGAGTATTAACTTCATGTTCTTCAGGATTGCGGGACTCTTTGACGGGAAACGCAACAGTAATGATGGCTGACCAGAGTAAATTAGATAAGACGTTGACGTTTTGCAGTCCACAGAGCATGCAGGAAAGTGGACTAGGCACAGAATAAGAAACAAACTTTTATCGGAAATATATTGGAAATGCCCGACGTCTGGTACTAATTCTTGGAGTGCAGCTCCAAATATTTGACAGGTGTGACATAATACAAACATAGCCTCGCGTTAAATTCTTTTCAAAATGCCTATTAGACTAATCAAAATATGCCAACTTTTGTAACTGGAAGAAGTTTAATAAAACCCATTTAACATTTTAGCATGCACATAAATTTCAAAGTGGTGTAATTACAAATGCATTTGGAAGCTGATCATGCTCCAAACAAGATTTTAGCAAACAAATTTGTTTATTAAATGAGAATAGATCGATCCATAGTAGTTTCATGACATTTTGTTTAATATAATGAGGATATTAAAGCCTCCTTAATTATTTTATAACAATTAATACATGACTAAACGCTAAACATAAATTGCTGTTTTATAATTGGTCTGAATTATAATTTTGTTGGTTTGCTACCTATAGATAATTGATTAACATTGCTTTTATTTTTTTGAGAGTATTTTATTGATTCTACTTTATCAAAATAGTTTTTTAGTTTCAGCTCTTTTTTTCATTGAAAGTTTACATTTCGCTCTTAATCTTCAGTTGTCGTTTTAAAGCAATATCGACTAAGCCAAAATGTGTCGCAATCCGGACATAATTTTAACCAAATTTAGTGTTATGAAGATTCTTTTTCTTTTCTTCTGGATCTCTGACTCCCTCCTCCAAAAGCATCGCTGACTTTCATATTCGTACCTTTCCATGCTTCGCATTAATATATGTATTGAGAGAGAGAGAGAGAGAGAGAGAGAGAGAGAGAGAGAGAGAGAGAGAGAGAGAGAGAGAGAGAGAGAGAGAGAGAGATCATATTCATATCTATCCTTGACACCTGTATGCATATATTGGTCAAACTCTCGTATTCATATTGATCCCTGTCTTTTACGATCATTATCATGTCTGCCTTATCTCATTCTGTCTGTCTTATTCATGCCGATAGCTTGTTTTAATCATACCTATGTTTGTCTCATTCATTTCTATAGCTCTCATAATCATACCTATCTTTGTCTGTTTCATTCATGCCGATAGATTCATACCTATCTTTGTCTGTTTCATTCATGCCGATAGATTTTTTAATCATACCTATTTCTGTCTGTCTCATCCATACATATCTGTCACTCTTTCCCATAATAGGTTTTCGTATGAGATTCCTAAAGTATCCATTTGCAAAATCTCATAAATGCAAATAAGTATTTTAATATACCATCTTGCTCGTTTTGCTTCTTAGTTTGTCAGTTAGTTTTAGTCACTCTCGTCTATCTAAATGATATTAAAATAATGGAAATACAAATGTCTTTGCTTAATCGAAATATGTAAAAAAAAAAAAACGTCAAAGTTGCAAAGACGAGTACCTATGTCTTTATTTCATCGGAATATATATGAAACGTCAAAGTTGTAAAGATGAGTACATATGTCTCTATTTCATCGGAATATATAAGAAACGTCAAAGTTGTAAAGATGAGTAAAACCCAAGACGGTTTAACATAATGTCCTTATAGTCGTGGTAGCTGTTACCATGTACAGCATTACGTATTGTGGATACTATATACTTTTCTTTTTTCGCGTCTTGATATGGTTGTGTAAGAGGTATGGATCCACAATTTCCAACGGTTTCGTCAATACGAGGGATCATTGATAATTGTATTTATTTATCTTATTATAATGAAATAAATAAATACACAAGTAAGGGAAGGAAAATTACAAATGAACAACAGGAATGTCGATGGTTGTCTGTCCTTAATTATTCAGACTTAGGTTTGGTGTCATAAAGTGTTGGTTTTACATACGCATTTGATTTCCAAAATCACAATACAGAAACAGATCATATTAATAAAGATGGGAGCATATTCATCTGAAAATATGGTGAACAGACCAGATTATCTAATTAATTGTATACTTGTTAACTGTGAACCTCATCAGTTCTATTCAAGTTAGTAACATAGGATTTTTTTATATTTTTTACTCCACCTTACAAGATTGATATGGTATTTCGATATGTTGTACGTTATTCTCGTCTTATACATTTTTCTTTGGTTTATTATTAATGTGCTTATATTAAGTTTTCTTCAATGAAAAGCTTTGTAGAAATGATGTTATTGTCATCACAAATGAATGTCTTCCAGCTACAATAATGAATCGTGTGAATTTCAAGTTCTGCTTTAAGTGCGTCATAATTATCCTTGTTGTCTTTTGCCGCATGTAAATGTATTATAAAAAGCTTTTGTGTCTAATACATGCAAGTTTCTCATTTTCGTTCTTTTAGTACTCATTATGGTTGTTAGTTTACAACCGTTGATGTTTCTCTTAGCAAATATTATGCAAGAATACCGATACCGAAATGTACTTTTCATACAAGTATGCTTTTGTTATTATGTCTCCAACGTAAACTGTATTTCCATATCTATATGATTGCATTTATCTACGCCTATCAATGTATTCAAGTATCTGTAACAGGATAGACCTGAATGGATGTCTGGATCAAATGAAGACAACGCAATGTGATGAAAGATGGAATTTTATGGAATGAGTTGATAAACAAACGTTATATATAATATAATATAATGAAATCAATATGGCTGTAATTGTACTCACTATAATTACACTGAATTTATTTCATACTCTAAAGCATACATCTCATTTAATTACTTTATCCAAAACATTCACAAATATGAAAGCAAAACAAATGGTTCATATAGAAATGTATGACAGTAAGATTCATATAAAGTCACGTAACTTCAAACAATGAACGCGAGATTCAGTTAACCTCATGTAATTTTCTACAACGAAAGTGATCTTCAGATTACCTGATGGAATGAAAGTAAAATTCAAATAATCTTCTATAATGAAAATATAATTCGAATAATCTAACGAAATCAAAATGACCAAAATTGTACTCATCGACATAACAATCAATTGGAATAAACATAGGACTCGGTCATTTGTACAGCCGTATGATTCATACATATTCGTTAAAGCTTACAAATGTATCCACTGACAAACGACAGTTATCCAGAATTCTCGGGTTGGCTCAAACTTGCATCGGCCACTCACACCCTTCATAGATCCATCATGCCTAGAAGTTTTCAATTATCAGTTTCGTCGTTGTATGGCCTTGATGGTTACATCATCATCCTTATCCATATAAACGCACAGACGGCCAGACAGCCTGTTAAACCCGCACACACATACGTACAGACGGCACACATTTTTCCTGAATTGGCTTAGTATTCTTGTATTGGCCGCGCCTAAATTTCATTGATCCACCATGAGCACAGACATGTGTATAAGACATACGTACGAACAATAATGGAGAACGTTCACTCCTTGATCAGATCCAAATCCAGTGTGTCAATTTAACAAATGACTAGCCTTAAATAAACAAGAGAATGAGTGTTAAAGTAAAATACCCATGTACGCCGCGTGTTTTATTGTATAAGGCGAAAAGCGATTTACGACGAGATACATGTTAGTGCAGTTCTTTAACTAGAAAAACAATTGTTCACCATCGGTAACGTTGTACGCACATACCACGAGAAATGGTCGTATTGTTCGTAGGCGTAACCCAGTTATTTCGTGATTAGTTATGTGACAATATCTTTATCTGTCCATGTATCAATTGATTTTCTCTTGCTCAATGAAATTAGTGATCAAATCCATCTACCAAGATGCTTTTATGTATCTAGAAATGCATCGTTTTACTACCGACGTTTTCACTTGTCATTAGCTCCAAGTAGCTTCCGAACATTTCAAAAGAAAATTATTAAAATCAGGCGATCAAAGTTTGGTACTTCCATCAATCGCAAACCAGAATGCATAAATCCAAACTAAATATCATGTGAAACATTTATGAACAAGACCTGTCTCCTATGCCAAACATAATGATGCCATTAAAAGTTGAACATAATTTTAAGACCAAGATAATCAAAAATACAAATATGTACTTACTAAGTGGAAAGGATTGCTTGATCGTCTAGTAGTTGAAAACCACTTGAAGACAGTGTACAGTTTAAATAAATGATGTGTCAAAGAAATACTTTTCTTCCAGAGATGGGGGAATAGGAAAGAACGAGGCGCTAAAAAAGCAAAGCACTGTGAAAGTGATGTATATTATGCTACTGAGAACAATAAATCATTGTTATTCTCATTTATTATTTTAGAATTTATGTATGTCCACGAATAAACCAGAATACCAACGTCACAATACCTATTACAATTTCATTGTGTTCGGTCGCAAATGTTTACCTGATAGTGCATGGATTAAAATCGGACAAACAGTTTAAAAATGTACCAATCAAACTAAAATGAAACTATATTACTAATAATTACTATAGCTCTTTGATCTACAGACTAACGTATATCAAAACTATTATCATCGTCAATAACAGATTAACACGTGACACTGATATATGCTCTTACAGTTGAATAGAATACGTTTTTATAGCTAATAATGTTTCCAGTTGTTTCCTTGGAAGGCTTTTATTATCGAAAAACTGTGAAAATGATTATTCCGTTGTATTTTAATTGACAATTGAATTCAAACAAATCAGTTGTATCAAATAAAATTGTCGAGCTCAAGAGTTCAATCAGTACAATGAAAACCTTTCCGCTTTGAATAAAATCAATGCATTGAAAGTGAATTGCGTTAGTAAGGAACATAGGGTGACCTGATTGATAAATGAGATACATCGTGGAAAGACAATTTTTAATTTAATCTCAAAGCAATAAGGTTGAATTATCGGACTTTGTGTAAGCCAAGGCAAAGGTGACTAATCTGAATAAGACCAACGTTGACACAGTATCGGCCGTAACAGTTCTGCAGAAAGAAATATCAAATATTTAGGTAAAGATTACTAATTGTTTAAGTCATGGTCCATTAGAGATGAAATTTCATTTTTGGCATTGGTGAGACGGATAATGAAAGAGAAGAGTACAGAAGGTTGGATTAAGGTATTTATTATATTTTTTCCGGAAGTCATTATTATTACCAGTTTGGTTGTATTGCAGCTAACGAGTTAACGAGCAAACGAGTGTAACTAGTGTAGCCGACGAGTTTAACTGAAGCGTAGAGCTGTCTATATGTATGTAGGTATGACTGTACATGTGGCGGATCCATGAAGAGTGCGAGCGGCCGATACAAGTCTGGGCCAATCCAAGGGACGTGATGAAACTGTGCGGTTTGACAGTGCGACTATATAAGGGTCATGAATTATATGTTTGTTCTAATTGTTGTTTCAGTTGGTACATTTGCATTTACATGAGATTATTTTGAATCTTAGTTGAATTTCAGGAGATTTGTAAATCTTACTGACAGTGCAGAACACTTGAAACGTATTTGAAAACTTGAGATGGTTGGTATCTCAATCATAGTCTATATGTGAAATTATCTACATATTTTAGTGTATACTATTATTTCAAACTGATGTTTCTTGAATATGTATATCACATAGATATAATATTTTTGGTTTATTATCAATGTGTCAATGTTTGTATAGAGTGATTGGATAAATGTATATTGAGATCTTGTGAGAATCATTGTATTTATACATCATATAATTTTCTTTTCTAATTAATTTCATAAATTTTCATCTCTCCCACATTGTGTTTGAGTTATTCATTTGTTTCCCAAAATCAATGTTACTGGTAACGGTTGGAGTTTCATTTTTAATCTTCACCATCCTGGGGGTCATAATCTAATTCAGGACAAAATATAATGGTCAAAATTGTATCCTTTGCAAATTTTATCATTATGCGACGGGCTACTGTACGGTACTCAAAAGTATCATTTATTTTGGCTTTGTCCATGGCGTTACCAAACACTGTATTGAACCTTGTAGCAGTCGAAGTCACCAAACCTTGAGCACTAAAATAATAGCATGGAGGAATGGTTAAGATATAGGTGGACTGTTGAGTTTTAGGGTTCTATGTTTTCATATGGTCACTGACAACGCTTTTTCGTCTAGTATTTTTTGCAATTGGCCTTCATCAACTTCTACTGTAAAACTGTTTTGATTTTTGACGATGTTTTTTCTATTTGTGTATGGTGTATTATTTTCACCAAAGCCACTTCTTGATTAAAATGAATGGCTTGAGGTAATTTAGCCGTTTAACATCACAAAGTGTTGAGCGAAACACCTCCATAGAACTATCGCTGCGTAATGTTCAGAAGAAATGGTTGTTCATAATTCCAAAATTCTGCTGTCCGAGGGTTCACTCAAGGTCAGAAGAGTGTCTAAAAGAGGTTATTGTTATTGGAGGGTTTACTGTTGTAAGTATAACCAACATTAAACGCAAGGCTCCCGTTGTTGTTTTTGCTGCTGTTCCCGTTGAAAGTGTATTTCAAGGAAGTATTGGGAACAATTGTATGTCTCTTTGTTGCAAACTCAAATTAGCAATAGTTGCACCTATGACACAATACACTACACAGATGTGACAGATTAATACTATTTGCTTTTTAGGTACGCGATATCCACACCACATACACAACGGTTGCCTTTGTAGATCTTGCATAGAAGAACTGGGGTTAGGAGTGGTCACTGTGGCAGCGGAGTCTGTGTTGAAATACATGCTGGTCTTGTTATAGTCAATGACTTGCGAATCGTCGATCCAAGAATCAAACCTGGGAGTATATCCTTCCCAACGTAAACGACTTCCTTGATACGACGTTTTCCAACTTTATGGGTACTTAGTTCGAGAATGATTTCCACGTCGAGCACTTTTTCTATTTTGTTAACGCGTTGTAGCTCTCGCAAGTAAAACGTTCTTTTAATACGTCCCCGTTCATGAATTCAAATGTATACACCTCGCACTCGTCAAATTGACACGAGGCAATACGGGGGTCCAGTTGGGTAAGTAACCTTTGTCTAAAGTGCGTTTGATTTTGCAAATGAGAAGCCAATCTCCAGTTGCCGACACCTCACCTTTCTTGTGGACATCCATCGTCGGGGACTTACCAAACAGGCACTGAAAAACAGGAACTTCGTTGTCGGGTGTCACATTTTGGTGGCTCACTTCCAATGAGTCGATTGTAAGATTGGTTGTACGCTTGGAACAAATGGGGTAAGACGTCGATGTACTTGAGAGTCTGTTAATGCGTAAAATAGTTCCACATGTGTTCTTTCATGGTGCGCTGAAAACGTTCTACGATGCTGGCTTTGGTTTCAGGATTCTCGGTGGTAACAAAATGAATATTACGTTTTATTGATTTGTGTTGGAAACCTTGGTTAAGAAATAATTCGGTGCTTTTGTCTTGTTTGCAGGCTGAAGACCACTTTGGTTCAACACAAGTGGGAGGGTTGGCTTTCTTTTTCACTTCTGTCGAAAGAGGAGTGGACATCGTCGTCTTAACCAAAGTTTTGAGTACTTTCCTTTGGGAAGTGGGGGAAGGGGTACAAAAGGACACTGAACTCTTACTAGGAATGGGATCTGCGGAGGGTATTTCAAAGACTTCACGTGCCTCTTCGTCTTCTGATAATTGTGGGAATACGTCTGTCTTGGCCGCTGTGGGCAGTAATGGTGACGGACGTTTTATCCCCAATACATAGGCTGCTAATGCTTTGGCAGAAAGGCTTCCTAACATCGTAGGTAAAACTCCTCCGCTTTGCACCAACATCGTTTTCTTTTGACGACTGGGAATTTGCTTTTGGACCATTTGGCGAAGAAGGTGTCGATGTTTGGCTAAGCATTTGTTGTGATGTGGAGACAAAGGTATTATACCTTTCAAGACGTTTGCAGTTTACAAGTTTGGTCTTCAAAAATAGCAGGCTTACCTGTATATACTCCAACATGACTTGTAAACTCAGACAAATCGGCTTTGGTGGCAAATCGACACAGATCAAGATCATCATCGTGTCGTCGAGCTGACTAAATTCCGTAAATGTTAATATACATGTTTTTCACATTCAATGTACTTTAATAATCTGAAATCAATACGCTACTGTGGTGCTGTTAAACGATTTAGTTGGAAAAACGCTCCAATAACAAGATGATCGCATATGGAGCCATTCAACAACTGGCATATTTGAAAAAAAAATAGTGGTTTCCATCCCTGCTTTTTTAAGTAAACGACAACCTTGATTGGCGGCGTAATTTGATACCAGTCAAAATATAACTATGTTCAGGTGTGTCAGTAGATGCGACTTAGTAACAGTTCATGTTCCAGTGGTGTCATTAGTGTTATTGTTACACAGCACGATAACTCGTGGTGTCACTCCCATTAACCCCATACCTGCACAAAATTAAAATTTATTATAGACAATCATTTTAGTGTCATTCCCTCTGATTGTGTCACCAGGTGCCTTCCTCATCCTCCGCGTGACGTCACTGTCCTGTTGCCATCTCTAGGTTGATTATACCTGTTAAACATATACACGAATGTGGCACCATTGATTTAAATTCGTCAAGCAGAAAAACACCACAAAAATGCTTGATTGCTTTTGACTTTACAAGTAATCAAGATTGGTCAATGGTTGTATGATTATCCTTGCTTCCATCAACGATGTGATCTCTTTTGCGACCTGGGAATCGAAGATATTTGACTTAGGTACGCGACGATATTCGTTGCTGGTAATAGAAGGTATTTTGATTTAGTTTGTGGTTCTCTGTGAAATTCCTAAATGACTTTAGAGATGTTCTAATGTCGGTGCCTTTCAACAGCTTGAGATGCTGCTGCGAAAAGCTGAAAGGAATGGAAAATATTCCACCGGACTTTTGCATTTATGTCACCTCTGACTGGAATAAATTTAGTACTATTGACGTGTTTTTGTATGCTTCTTGTAGATGAGTATGAAATAAGTACGGGTCAACCAGAAGGGGACATTTCCAATAATCTTTGCCGGAAAATATTTAAACGTGATCCAACAATTGTTTTAATTACATTTTCTATTTTGCAAGTTTATTTTCAGGAAGCCCGACCTTTACTTCATGAAATGACATTGTTCTCGACATAAATAACAGGTTTAATGGTCCAATTAAAAGTAAGAAAAGTGCATCGAAGTCATTTTGGGAAATATGCAAATCAGTTTCAATGTTTTGAAAACAGTCCATATACAATCACTGATTGTAATGTGCGCTTGCAGTATGCTTGTTTCATAGTTAAGCATAGTTTCTTCAGAAGGTTTCACGATGACTGTTTAACCATAACGAAACCTCAGTCAATTCTAAGTCGTCAAATATCATATTCCTCTGTATTTGGAGACAGTCTCAATTTGGACGTTATAACGTTTCAAACACGTGTTTGGTGCAGTTAAACCCTCTTTTGTATTTGGCATGCAAATTGTCGCTCAATAACAAATTGGTGGGTGTACGTCTGCTGTATGTGCAACAAGTGACAACGTTGAAACGGTTCCTGACTACATAAACGATAATAAATATGATTCTGCAGCAAGTGCATGAATAACATAGGCTTCTACAGTGTTAATATCTGTAATACACTAACAAATGCAGCATCTGCACCTCGCCAAACAGTATCGTTGGAATTATTTTTGTGTGTTTGGATTCAAATAATAACCTCATGAACGTCTATACAAAAGCATGATATGTGGCTTAAGAGGAATTGCATATGAAAATCGTAGTGAGGATTCACATAGTTTTCATTTTTGCTGACCAAATGCATCAATATCAGTGCCTTGAAGTCATTTTAGGAAATCTGCAAACCAGTTTTAATGTTTTGAAATCAGTCCATATGCGATCACTGATTGTAATGTGCATGTTCAGTATGTTTGTTTATAGTTAATGACCACAACTACAGGTTGCACATCTACATCAGCGCTGGGTACAAACTTTTGTATTCACCTAATTGAGTAGGGTTGAAAACCTGTATTATAAGATTTGTCTTTGATGAACATAGCTTGGCCAGTCGTCCTCTCGTAATCATCGCTATATCTTGCAAATACAATAATTGTTGTGACTGCGTTAACATTGTCCAGAAAATACATTATATACGTTCCATCGATGGAATATTGTACACTGTTAAACAACACCATGATCCCGTTATGACAAATCCAATTGTGGTTTGGGAAGGATTATCTGTACCATCAGCATCATTCTGTATTGGTTTTAGCTTAACTCATAAAATGCCTCATATGGAACAAAATAAGTTATACGTGATTTGAACTTCAAATGTTTTACCATTGTTTGAGAAGATCCTTTCCATATATGAGTAATAATTAACAGCTTTGATGGTTTTAACATTCACGTCAAAATCCCATTTCACGATTTGCAAATCATATGTTTATCTAAAATACCTTCAAAGACGACTTCATCGTGAAGTTTTTGTCAAAGGTTCACAAGAATGTATATAGCACTCTAAACACAGCAGCAACAGAACAGAAAACATAGCACAGATTTCACTTCCTGATCATCTTATTAGTCACTGTGCTCTGTCGCCGAAATACACTCAGACAACCACTCTTTTAGCTCATATTCTCAAGAATACACAATTTCCTTTAAATCCTTACCAAAAACGCATACATATAACTCTTCTTCCACCACCAAAATGAGAGAGTATTAAATGTTTAAACTTTGACTAGAACTACATTCGTGCGTACAGAACTAGAAATACTTATTGTGATGCGATTCCATCCGAATGCGATCGCAATTGTTTCAATTGATCCACACTATGATTTATATTACTATCTACAACTCACATTGTAACGTATTTACCGATCTAGGCAACGCATGATGATAAAGCTGTGAGTACTTTTGGCGCGAAAATGAATGTTCCACAACCAACGTCACATAACCCAGTTATGTAAAATGTCAGTTATGTAAAATTGTGTCGCGGTCATAACGTGAACGAGTTTTATACGTCCACGCAGATCTGTCATTGTAATTATTAAATATACAGTCGATCTTTACTGTAAGGATTTATAGTAATAGTTTCATCGCAAGGATCAACAGCGTGCTCTTCTTGATCTAGAAGAGAAAAATGTATTAGTGTCATTCGATTATTATGCTATGGAGGATACACAGATACTTCGTGAATAATCGATATCAAATCACCACCAACATTATATTGCCTTGCACAACTACGTCTGTCATTTAGGACACTTTTGATTGCCTCTGAGAGCTTCACAAGTTAAACTGAATTGCGTTTTGGATGTAATTCATACAAGTATCCATGTTTGAGCTGATGAGATTGTTTTCATCGAGGTAATGCTCAGTTCTGCATTTACTACAAGCTGTTGCATCTCAGCATATATTTCACGAAGCAGAAGCCAGTCACAATCGTTTCAGAACTAATCATCAGTATATCCATTATAAATATGTATTACTGTACATGACGTGATTGGTGAGCAACAGCTGACAAATCGATGTGGCTTCAGTGGCGAATTCGGGTGCGTTGTTGCTCGTACGAATTAATCTGCACTGTACACCTTGCATTGGCTGTTCTTCAAGAGCCTCAGTAAATTCATCGAGTGGCCTTTGGTTTTCGTTCTATATTCTCCGCGCCTTTCTCAGCTAACCTTTCAAGTGGTGTTATATGTTTTTATTTGTGATGTTATATCGGTGCGGGGTTGTTTTGACCGTTTCCCTTTAGGGCTTGTGCTGTCGAAGTCACTGTAAGTAGTTGCTGTTCATATTTGAAGTGCATGATTGGCTTCCACGTCTGTCTCTGATACAGTGATAGGTCGAGATATGCGCCATATATGACTTACTTCCAGCCATTTCTGTTCTGGATAGATCATTGATTGTGATGTGTACAGTGTCACATCTTCTCTCCTTAACATTTCACCTTTTATTACCTGTTCTGTGTATAAATGCCATTTTATAATATTCTTCATTCATGTGTCTATCGTGTGTCTTTGATTGTATTTGTATTATTTATTCTTTTGGAAGGGAAATAATCTGTTAAAAGGAACACGTTTGGTGTTTTGACAATTCCCCCCCCCCCCACGTCTTCACCAAGTTACCATTGCGTTTGGTTAGGACATCATCTGGTTTTTAATATTTTACCAATATTGTCTTTGACGTCCTCAACTTCGCTTAATGGTCTCCACCGTTTTTCTTGCAGCATATTTCAAACTTTGGTACGTTTGTCTATCTTATGAATTCGACTAGAGCTTATTCTATTCTAGTTAACTCGGCCACTCATCCTACAGTTCCTTTCCTAGTCTTTTAATATCCTCGGCACGTTCAGCAATTTCTTTTCTGCATTAAAACAGCGGCGAAAGTGGCGAAATCAAACCCGGCGGTGATTTTTTTTTTTGCAGTTTGTCGCGACTATTTCATAACTTACAATCACTGGGCGGATATAACACGAAGAAAACTGGATATTGCAATGATATGTTGTCTACATAATTTCAATGTTTGAACGCGTGCACCACTGTTATCCACCTTGATCGCGACTAAGGGGCAATAACCAGCGCTGAGAACAATGTCTAGTTTACACCAGTGTGACCGAAGTTTTGTAAAACGTTCAGATTTCAGAAATCATAGTTCGAAACTGCTGTAAAACGTCTCTACCTGATTTGAAGGTAGGTGGAAAAATTACCACATGGCCCAACTAACCGTTATATTTTAAAATTAAGTCTGGGTACTTCCGATTGTTGTTCTTTTAGTACGAACATAATCCGCTGCTTAAGTAGCAAAAACAGACATGAGACCGCAACTACAGTTTTGTTCTTAATCGTATACTACCTAAAAAATGTCATCTTTAGTCAAACCTCTTAATAAATGGGATATTATGCTCATGCGCAACTTGTTTTAGTTGCTGTACTATTTTGCTGGTGATGGTTGTTGCAATGGTTGTGACAACCGGTGGTGGTGATAGATTCGTAGTAATTACAGGTCACAATAATTCAAGTATGTCGGATTTTTTTAATACGATTTGGTATATATTTTCAGGCATGTTAATACTGTCTTTGGAAAGTCCCTCAATAAATTGTTTTTTTAATTAAAATGTTAACATGGTATGAAATAACAATTACTTCAATGTTTGTTATTACTTAATTTCGTTCTGATTTATTATCTTATTTTATGTTCGCCATAGGTGTTAATGGTTTGGAGTTTTTTCTGCGCATTTTATAGTAGTTATGATCATATCCACATGGCTAGAATAGCTGATTATATAATTTGATTCCAATTCCACAATTAAGATTTGGTTGTGCCCCTGAACCATTAAATATTGTTAGGTCACCTTGATAAGCATTGTACGATTAATTTAAGTAATTCAGCGATCTCTGTTCAACCGTTATAGTTTTTCCATCCAGTCTCTTGTTTGGTTACTGTTACTCTTAGATACCTCCATAAATTGCTTCAGCATACTTTATACATTGATCGCATAACACATATTCAGAATTTCTTTATAAGCAAATACAAGCATATCTTCGATACAAAATATTTACAACTCATATGATTTATATTTTTTTTACCAGTGCCATAGTAGCAGTTAGTGCATATTCCTTACTGTATAGACTATACTACACAATGGAGAAGTCAATAAACAACTTCTGTATAGTATGGTTCAAATCAGAAATACATGCATGTGTGTATGTTTTATTTATTGAAAACACATATGTACATTCTTTCATTGCATGGGGCTGCTCATAGCGTGTATTAGTCGATACCACATTTCTGAAAAAAAATCACTATTAGTAGTATCAAAAGCTAGGTTTTGTCCTTTTCTGGAAATATGTCAAATGCACTTGCATGGAAAATAAACTCGCTAAACATGCAATGGTGATAGTTACGTATGGGCTAACTATGTCATAGAGTGAAGGTAAAGAAGGATGGCAGGGGTCCAAAGGTTAGAGAAGGGCAAAAGCCCCACTTTCATACTACTAAAGTTTACATGTAAAGCTCTGTAAGGGTCGGAAATAACAAGCATCATTCAGGATATACAATGGTAACACTCTGTTTAAAAATAAAATAGAGATCACACTGTTACTTCCACCAAAGCGTTCCACATAATCTTAATGCGTAAAAAGAAAAGATTTATATAATCAAAATGTGTATTATTATGCAACCTATACTGGTCTCTTCTGTCTTCGTATTATACTTTACTCACTCAAGAAAAAACACGGATAAACTCTTAATTCCTAATAAATAGCAAGGGAATTAATGGACATCAACTGAGATATCAATCAACTTATCATTTTTATCATTAATGTCATCCGTTTTTAAAAAACTGCTACGGTGACATAGTGGTTAGAGCGTCCTCATCAGATGCGGGAGGTTGTGGGTTTGATACCCGACTGATTCATACCAAAGATTTGGCGCTCAACATTACAAGGTTAGTGTTATGACTGGTCGCCATGGTTTCAGGATAAAGTGACTGGGTGGGGCATCATGCCTCATATCTGCGTTATGATGCCCCAGTGCTAGACATCACTATAAACTGCCACATGACATATATCGTAGCGATATGACTGAAAAATTATTAAAGTTATTTTAAAAATCCAAATCATGCACAAACACATACTCTTTATTCAAATATTGCAGATGTAATTAAGAATCTATGGCAATATCGAGTAATGTACCCATGCATGCCTTTCTTTGAAATTATTACTTACTCACCATATGGTTGATTTGCTTTTTTAAAACGGATCACGTTGTTTACGAAGCTAGCCTTATGTTATACACATTATACAAAGACCTCTAAATCTCCATCGTTCTATTCATTGTGATCGGATCGCTACTCGTCTCATACTGTCTACTTGCGTCTAACATCATCGGAGTAGACTGAAATTGACCATACATACATACATACATACATACATACATACATACATACATACATACATACATACATACATACATACATATATAACTTCATATGTACGTACATACATACATACTCAATACAAATTGAATTTCGTTGTAGTGTTAGTCAACAGCTTGTTCAGAATAAAAATTGATGACCAGCATTCGCTTGTTTGATGGCAGACACTCAACCATACAATTAACATAGGGTCTAATGTACATCATAAGCTGTATGACGGTTATTATACAGGTGCTAGCGCAAGTAAAACAAAACTCCGGTGCAGCTACAGTATATACAAAGTGCAGGATACCAACCGATATAACCGATGAAAGTAAAAACACAACACAGTTTATATTTTTTTTTGTTATTATATGCCAGAGTCCAATGCAGAATAAAATAAATGGCTTGATCATATTTATATTCATTGTTAAGTTGTTTTTTCGGATGTGTTTGAGAAACAATTACAATATTCAGACCACCAAATATGATGATGAATACTAATAAACAATATTGTAAAATTATGGCCGATTGGTTTTTTAATAGGTTATAATATATACTATGTTATATACACCATACCGGTTACCAGCCTTTTTCATCTATAATAAAGGGATACAAAACTGCAGTAAAAAATACTTTAAATCATAACTCTGTCTTTGTATTACATTAAATACATAACGTGTAAATATATCATATATCATATATTGTTTACCTTATTATGGTAAATGCGAAGCAAACGGCTGAAACATAATATTATTAGAGTTATTTCGTTTCAGAATCAAATACGATTTCTCAATTTTAAAATTATGACGAACATATAAGCAATGTACTGCTACTACTCCTACTACAAGTAATAACGAATAATAATAAGATCTTAACTATTTGTTCTTTAAATGCAGTGAAAGCGTACTTAGGTTCGTATTCTTTATTTATCCCTTTTTTAATCTTATCGGTTTTACTGGTTGAGATCTTGCACTTTGCATACATTAAGTGAAGCATCGAATTTTGAATGAACAGCGGACATTAAAGCTGAATGCACAGAGAATTAAGACTGTTACACATTCAGACCAGGGGAGTATTTGGGAAGGGTCATTGCGACCTTTTTTCTTAATTTCTTCTATATCAGTATTACAAATAAAAAGAGGCCATTGTTCTGATTCAATGAAATTGACCGTATGTCTTAAAACGGGTTTGAGAAAGAGACACTGAATTTTAATCCATGTCAAATAGTCATTCTTCAAAAACAAAAGTAATATAACGTAGTCCAGAGATTCTGAATTACAAAACAAATGGTTTTCTTATGAATATATTTAGAAACTACTGCTTATGATTGTCCAATTGAAATTAAGGCTTACACTTTGGGAGTAATGAGAATTGAAAGTGACAACATTGATTGAACTTTCGTTAAACCAAACATTTCTGAGACAGAGAGGCTGACACAGAGGAAGCCTGGAAAAGATTGGTGCATTCCTTGTAAAACGAGAAAGTGACCAGATGTCTCTCTTGTGCTAAAGACAGGGTTTAGTGCTGGATGCACAAGTTCTAAAGTTAATAGCATTAAAGAACACACTTTTAATTTCACGTAACATTCTCGTTTTTATTGTTTGTTGTATGCAACTTATTTCATATGAGAAGGTTCCATATTATTTATCGTTTATGCAATTTCATGGAAATGTGTTGATGCTAGAGTTTTAATTTTACAGTTAATACTTCATTAGCAGAATTGATTGAATGCGATCCAAATTTTAATAAGTGCAAGATTTATAGGGTTATATATAAAAAAATTGCTTTGTCTGTTAGGATGATACTGATTATCGTGAGTTAACGATAACTACCTAATTTATTTGCATTTGTAATGTTTACATAATCTGGAAGTTAGTAAGGATATGTGCATTTTATGCAATAGTACTCGAACATGTAGTACCATACGGTAAATGTTCGATAGAGGTCACGTGGTAATTTATGACGAGGTTGTACCGTAGGTAGACTTTACGCAGTGTCTGAATGGCAATTGTGTTCTGAATAAGGTAAGTGAAGAAATTTTATATCCTTCTAGAAAGTGGTACATAAAGCAATTTAGGGTAATATTTTGTCCTTTAAGGAAACAGTTGTCGGAAGGAGAGTGAGAACAGATATACCGAAGATGGATTACAAAATAGATAAGTGACGAGTGAAGTCCAAAATGAGAGTAGTGACGATTGAAGTCCGAAAGGGAAAGTGACGTGTACAGATTAGAATCTAGCAAATCCACAAAGGTCGAGGCAGTAACAAAGGGAAGCCTGAAGCAAATAGTAAACGTTGAAACACGGTCAATAATGATGCAATCAGTCGTGGACATTGTTCGTGATGATGATGAAATACATAAAAATCATATGCTGTTATTAAAGCCTGGTTATATTTAAGTTTAAATGATATTACCATTATTAATTTGGTTGATTAAATTCGTTGCTTTTTGTCAAATGCGTCTTGTATTGGATTATAAATTCCCAATAAAACAAATCTTAATGAGGACTTTATATGGCGCCTAATCTTTAGAAGCTCCAAGCCCTTTACAACATCACTACAAAAAAACAAAACAAATATCAGAAAACTAGAAAACATAAAAACAAAAGCTGAAAATATTTAAGGTAGGAAACATTGTTATGTATTTAAGTTTGCTTTTGCAGTTGAAAAGTAGGATTTAAGAGCACTCTTGAAAGAGAATACTGTCGTTGTGTCTAATTTAAATGGTCCATTCGTTCCACGTTGTGGGTCCTGTATATCCAACTATATATGCAAAAAAAAAACGTCTTTTTCATAGTGGGTATAATTAGTATGCGATTATCAGAAGAGGAGCGTAAGTATCTTGCTGGTTTCTACACATGGTTGGGGCTAGACAGGTATGTTGGACTGGAGTCCGTTAGTGCAACGTAGCACAAAGAACAAATGCAGTGTGTGATTCTAGAGCGAATGAATAACCAATGTAGGGTACAGATACAGAGAAGTGTGGAGGTGTACACTGATCGTGGTAATCTAAATATGATCCAAGCAGCTGTGTTTTGAATTTTTGGAAGATTCTGGAGTAGGTATTGAGACGAACCAGATAGAATAAAGTTACAATAGTCCAGTCTTGAAAGTACTAATGAACACATAAGTGTTTTAGTGGCATCAACTGAAAGATATTTGTAAATGGAGTTGATTCGTCTCAGCTCAAGATATGCAGCCTTCCATATGTTCATGGCATGTTGGTGCAATGTGACAATACAGTCCAGTGCAACACCTAGGTTTTGTACTGATTGTGTGAATTTAAAGTTGGTGTTGCTGATAATGGCCTCGGTTTTATGATCATTCATTTGCAGCTTGTTACATGTCATCCATGATTTCACATAGGGTGACTAGATTTGTATATTTGGGTGTCATCAGCGTACAATTTATGAAACACTAAATGATTATCTATGACACGTGTGAGCGGTGAAGGTGAATAAAATGAAGCGGACAGGTCCAAGGACAGACCAGTGTGAAACACAACAAGATAGATCAAATAGGCTGGAGTGTTTGTCTCCAGTTCTCTGTTGATTTCGCACACCGAGTCATTTCTCACACCGATTCATAATATTGAGGGAGGTCATTCCTTAGATCATGTAGGTAAATACAATAAACTACGATGTTTTTGAGGGTTTTTCGTCTCAGGTAGGTTGCTACAGGTATGTTATGGATAATTAACTTTAACTATTATACGATGTACAAATCTTTCCCGAAGATTTTACCTACGTTGGGGTTACCTGGATGGTAGGTCTGGATAAATTGTATGCAATCAACCTTTTCCATCGGTTCATATTTTATTAGGTCATCGCGGTTTGATTGTTAAGCCCTTTGGGTTGCCTCCGGAATCAAGTGTTTGTCTTAAATATTTGGATAACTCTTCAAACCTTTTTAGGAATGTTTTGTCGTCGGAGCAAATTCTGTTTGTCATCAGTGCCTGGCTCTATGGAATGTTCCTAAGGCAGTGTTTTGGATGACGAATGGTCTGGAGTAGATACTGGTGTTTGTCGGTTGGTTTGGAGTAGATATCACATTGAAAGATGAAAGTCAGAGACCTAATTTCACTTTGTTTCGGGTTTAGGAGAAAACTTGACGCCTTGTTTTTTTTTCGTATGTAAGCTACGGCACTTTTACAGTACATGGAACTTAAGGGGCTAGTGGAATGCCCCCTCCTCGCCCCTCCCTAAATGACGTTCGATCACAAGGCTGGGACAAATAAAGAATGACATCCACTATTCAACCACCATTCTGAAGTAGGGAAGCTCATTCAAGCTATTTCTGTAATGGAGAGACTCGATCACTCCTAGTTACGTTAGGGGAAATGAAACTTTAATTGGAAAAAGACGCCCATAGAAGGTAAGACATCTACAAAATAGCGTAGACGTTTGTTGAAACGTCCAAGACGAAGAAGCCACCATAATGCAATCAGCAGGGACTGACGAAATTCACAAATTGGAGTGACATAATATGGTATCAACATTGACCACCTCCATTACAATTGGAGGAGGAAAACAAAATTTGCGGATGAGAAAGATGATCAGGAGAAGGATGCCATCAATAATCCTTTAAACTCATTGTCCCATCAAGGCAGTTTGTGATATAGATGATATATTACGATGTGCTAGTCGACCATGGTGCGATCACTAAGCGATAACAAGGGTCACTGCTTCTGACTGCCATTATATTTGTTTGCATGTTTGTTTATGTGTATTTCTCTTGATTCACAAGCCGAATTAAGCTTTAAATCCCTTTCCTATATTGTACTCTCGCGCGTGTGTGTAAGTATATCGCGTGCATAAAGATTCCAGCCGTTGTTTGTGAATGTGATAGTACATCTGTAAATATAACGAAAGTATGAACACTCCTCCCCTGACCCCGACGTCAACAGAAGGACCCAACAAAGTCAGACCACAAATAACGGGTCAGAAAATTGTGATAACAATTATTTTATGTTAGTCCAGGCGACATGTTTCTTGATTATCAAACACTAAATTTGATAATTGTCACTCTTATTTATTAGCATAATAAAATATAATGTTATAATCTTGGAAGTTTCTTATGTAGAGTTTCTTGTAGCATTTCATATCATATTTTTTGCCTTGTCACTGAAAGGATAACAGTCCATCCCGGGCGAAACATATTCTCAAAGAACACAATATATATTGAAGAAACAACTTATGCAAAAAGAGAAAAAGTAGCATTATATATATCTTCTGTTGTGCTTTACATTTCACCTAGTAACTCTATTCTTATCGCTACTTCTCTTATAAGGACCTATTGCATGTTAATGTAAACTTACTTGCAGGACATCAACTTTGAATAGAAGCCATCTTTACAGAGTTTCAAATTCTGCCACTTATTTCGCCTTTGACATTTACTCCATTGTTATAAAGACACTGATTTGAAAATATCGACTTTACAATTTTCTCATTAAGTTACCATGGTGCACATTTGCGCAATAAACAAAGGTTCATTCAGGAAGGCAAGTAAGCAAACGAGTTTGCTCTAGTCATGTAGCATATATTAATGATGAATATAATTAAAAATGTATTAAATCTAGGCCACTAATTGCCTTCCAAATCAAACAGTTTTAATACTGCACATCTGAATATTTGAATGTAAAAAGCGTTGCTGTTGAATTCAGAGTAAGGAGTTATTCTTTCGTACACTACTGAATTAGAGGATTAGAAGAAATCGTTTTGATTTACATTATTCAGAGCAACTTTTCTCGACCTTTTGCAATTCAAATAGTTTCTTATGTAGAAGCGTAGAGTCGTTCTTCTAATGCAAACGTTACTGTAACAACATGACAGTCGTTCTGTTTAATCTATCAAAACTTGTTTATCTAATGTAATTCTCTGAGAATTACTCCATTGTTATAAATACACTGATTTGAAAATATCGACTTTACAATTTTCTCATTAAGTTACCATGGTGCACATTTGCGCAATAAACAAAGGTTCATTCAGGAAGGCAAGTAAGCAAACGAGTTTGCTCTAGTCATGTAGCATATATTAATGATGAATATAATTAAAAATGTATTAAATCTAGGCCACTAATTGCCCTCCAAATCAAACAGTTTTATACCGTGATATAACTCCAGTTTCAGTGTTTCAGAAAATCCTTATCAAATAATGCACAATAGACTAGCTATATTTTCTAAACAGATTTCAGTTCCGAATCCATTACAACAGGGCTTTAGGAACAACTGTGGTAGTATAAATTGAGCTGTCTTTATCAAGAAATACAAAGTACAAATTGTACACAATTGAAATCAAAAGAAAGTCCTGGCAGTATACAGTATAGGAAACATCTTTAGTATACCGGGTAAGAGTACAGCACACTCAGATATACATTTTAATTTAATGTATTATTTTGCAACATAAAGCATATAGTTAAGGCAGAAAAAATATGCAAAATCAATTTACAATATTTAAGTTCAGTACAGGGAAATCAGTAATAGATAATATATTGCATTAAATTATATGATCTGGTACATGTCTTGCTACCATAATGGGACCTCACTGGAGTCCGAAACATGCTAGGTGGTGCTAGCATTATTACTATGACAGAATTAGATTCCCTTCAGATTTAATTTGAATTGCACATTATATGTTTGACTCAGTCGTGTATGCTTATCGATATAAGGATGTTGTAAAGTACATAAGTAAATATTAAATAAAATACAAATGAGGCCTGTCTTACTTTTATGGATCATTTGGGATAATTAAGTGATACAGACTCGACTGCTAGCCTCTGTTATGGCCGTAAAAGTTTGAGGAATGTTAACAAAAAGTATCGAGTCAGCTTCGGGTAACATACCGTGTAAAAAAGATCTTCAAAAGGCTATATTGTTCATGAATGCATTCATATCACGCAAATATCAAAAATCTACAGTTCTCAGTGAAATGACTACGCTAATACTGGCGTTTGTAACACTATTACGCTTGAAGACTACTAAATGTATGATATAACCTATTCACAAAATGATGTTTTACAGCAAACAAATGAAACAACAAGGTCCATTATATATATATATATATATATATATATATATATATATATATATATATATATATATATATATATATATATATATATATATATTGCAGATTCAGTTGGAATATCCTGGTCTATTTCCAATGTATATAAAGTAACTTGCACTTTCTGAAAGCGACCAGGTTTTTGTCTAGTTGACGATAAAAAAGGCAAAGGAAGTTCGAGTTAATTGCAGATTATATTTAAATTTCACTTTTACGATATATAGTAAGAAATAAGGTTAAGACAAAAATGAGACAGATTCTATCATTTTATTACGGTAAAGACTCTCATTATGAATTAAAAATTTGAACCTAGTATCATTTTCTTTTGCTATTCCAAATATAACAAACGGAAGATAATTTAAGAGTGACTCTATTGTACTGACGTACCTAATTCTGATTGTTTTCAAATTCTCTATTCGTCTTATCTGTGCCAAATTTGCAAAAATCAAGAGTCACGTGAAGTTTGCTCAGCAGCAACGTTTTAGCTGAAGTTTGCTCAGTCCGAAAACCTTTGCATAAGCCAAGTACTGAATTTAGTAGATTTTCTGTGGCACCATCGACGCTCCAAGATTGGAAGCATACTATAGAGTGTATTTCTACTACATAATGCGTTGTCATGGTTATTCCATCTGTTTTGAGAAAATTTACAGACACTGAGTACTTTTTCAGTCCATGGAGGTAGTGGGTGATACCGAAAATTGCTGTTCGTCGTCAAATACGCAACTCATGGGAGATTATTACTATAAATGCTGAGATAAAGAAAACTTTGCACCTTATTTGTCAGTTGGTAAAATTATTTAAAATATATAATTAACAGAGCAGCAGAGGAAGTGAACAGACCAACTTTTACAGGCGTCGATTTAGCAAACTGAGGCTTTCTCGAAAATGCTTAATATAAGCCTCCATTCATCAAAATAAAATTAAAAAAAAAACGACGCCATTTTTGTTGTCACCATCCCCTTTGCTGCTTGGAACTTTCAGTTCTGAGTTAACGATGCTTGGAAAATTCGTGGAGTTTTCGGGTAAAAAAAAAGACGCCATTTAGTTGACGTTCACCTCCTCGGCTGCTAATGCGCTAACTAAATATTTGATCAAGTCCGACACGATATCTTGTCCGAGGGTCTGATAAATTTATCGTTACAAATCCGTGTGGGATTGTCTGAGCGTGGCTAAAGAAATTTCTAAATCGATTATGATCCATATCACCACCGCACCAAGTTTGCCAAATATTTCTAAGAGTATGAGTATCAACTCCGTTAAATACACACAGCATATTGCAGTTATCTCTGATCACTTTTGGTATTTGAGTGTAACGTTGAGTGATATATATCACATCGGTGTTTTTATGTCTGCCTCTGGAAAATATTCTAGCAGGATTCTTTTGATTATCTAACATGATATCATCATATACGACTAAATTGTTAATACTTCCATCAATATCATCAATATTCGGTGCCTCTTCGATATCGGTTATAAACTCAATAACACCATCACCGTTAATTTCTTGCGCGGCATCATTAAAATCCTTTAATACTTCATAACATCGTTGATCGTCTACACTCGGAGCAATCATGTACAATTTATCCCACTTCATCCATCTCGTTATCAAATTAAGTAGCAATTGTGTTTTACCACTTCCAGATGGTCCGATGATAATCGCGCGAATAGAATTTGGTAACATTGCATGGTGTCTAATAGGTTCCCGTCGTCGAGTAGCTGAATAATCAATTACATTCATAACTGTTATATATAAATTATGGATCTATATTGTGTGAAGTGTAGGACGCGTACTGGCACAAATGACTTGACGACGATTACAACGAAAAATAATCGATCAGCGGTTTCTGGTAAATGCGTACAATGTAGTACGAAAAAATTTAGATTTACTTCCACGAAACCTTTAAAAAAAAACGAGGAGGTGATATTGCAGCCAAATTGACAAAACTCCCAGGAACACCGTGGGCAAAGTATCCAGGAGAAAAGCACCTTCCAGGATATAGCTACTGTGGACCGGGAACACGATTAGATATTAGACTTGATGATCAAAATTTACCAAGACCCGGCGAGTATCCAATAAACGCTATTGATAAGGCGTGTCATGCTCATGATGTCGCTTATAAAAGCAGCAATCTTCAACACAGACATCTCGCAGATGTAAAATTAATTCATGCGTTAAATGCTATTCCTGATAAATCCTTCAAAGAAAAGTTGGCTTCTTGGTTGGTAAAATCTGCTATGAAGGGTAAATTGATGTTAGGTGCTGGTAATTGAAAATGCTAGCATTTTAATATGGAATCTATTTATTATTCTCCGAGAGGATACTGGAGAGGTTACGCAGCAATCAATAAACTAGCTAGTGCATCAAAGGTGAAAAAAACTACAGCGGCAAACTGGTTATCTAAACAGGCAATATGGCAAATTTATCTACCAGCGCCTAAACAAATTAACTATTCGCATTTTGATGTTACAATACCTAATGAAGTTCATCAAGCTGATATACTATTTCTGCCGCATGACAACGGTTACAAATACGCGTTAACGTTAGTTGATATTGCAAGTCGATACAAAGAAGCAGAACCGTTAAAAACAAAATCATCTACTGAAGTAGCTTCTGCATTTGAAAAAATTTATCGACGAGGTCCTCTGCGCTGGCCAAATCTGTTACAAGTTGATCCTGGCAAGGAATTTCAAGGTGTTGTTACATCTACGATGAAACATCATAATGTCGCCATCAGACGAGGACACACTGCGCTACATCGCGATCAGGCAATTGTTGAACGGTTTAATAAAACCCTTGCTGAGCGGTTATTCGGATATCAATACGCGAAAGAATTCATCCAGGATAAACGATCCCGTGAATGGGTCAAGAGATTACCAGCTGTGATTACCGCAATCAATAATGAGATTACTAGAACAATTAATATGAAACCTGTCAACGCTATTAAGAAGGCGTCTATCAAAATAGAAATCCAAGGAATTTCACAAAAAGAACAAATTCTTGGTAGTAATGTCATTGTAAGGTACTTATATGAACCAGGAGAGCTTGAGGGTGGTAAAAAAAGAGCTACTGATCCTATTTGGAGTGTCACTACGCATAATATATCCGGTATAACACGATCTACGGGTAGACCTCCAATCTATAGACTGGATTCAACTGCTCCTCAGCGGGGTTTTACACGCGAACAATTACAAGTGATTCCCGAGGATACTCAATTACCACCGCGTGGTCTTAATTAGCACCCAGGGTGCTGTCACCCCGGCGTCTATTACACTCAAGACAGGTCAACATCACATTGTTTCTGACATGACCGAGATTGTTATTTTTTCTGTCTACGGTGAATTGGCGAGGATCTTTATCCGAATACTGCCAACGCATTATACAATTGCAACTCGCGCAGTAATTATTTTGTTGTTGCTTCAAAGTGATTATTAATTCAGCATCAATGTCAAATTCTCGTTTATTTTTTTTATCCTGTTGTTTATAACCAGAGAGTTTTTTTCTGATTATATCACCAGTGATAAAATCACCAGTGATAATATCGTTACCAATGATTTCATCGTCAACAACAATTCTTCGAAGTTGGTTTATTCGCCGTACTCTGGATACTGCGAGATAAACTAAATTTGACCACTCAATATGATTATCTACTATCCAAAGAGTTGTATCGGATATAGTCAATCCCTGTGAAGAGTGTATTGTTGCTGCATAACCTAACGTCCATGGGGATTTATCAGCACCTAATGCATCTTTAACGACGCTGATATCAACCAGCACAATATCATTTAATACTAAATTCTGCTTTTGTTGTTGTCCAGGAATGTCAACGTCGATATTCTGCTTTCGTGTATCCTTAGGTCTATAACAGAGTGGTACTGGAAGCGTTGCAAATTTTTCTTTATGTAGCGCAAACAACTTCATCTGAAGTGCGTCTCTGACTATTTTTCTACTCGCGATTATTAAATCATTTGGCTTCCACATTTCCCAAAAATCATTCATGGGAGTTTCAGAGATTATTTCACGCGCTATTTCACATTGGATTTTATCCGGTTGTAATCTAATTAGCGCTTTGAACTCGCGTAATTGTTCATCAAGTGATCTATGGTCGGTATTAATCTCTTCATAATAATCTACAAAACCCTTTAACCATTCATGTGGAGATCCACCAACAAATGGCTGCGGTTGGCCGTGATCCCCGCACATGACGACTTTTGTATTTTTCAATAACAACCATTCAAGAAATATCTGTAATACTGTCAATGATACCGTGCATATTTCATCCCAGATTATTATTTCAGGAATAAATTTATCACCCATTCGATCAGGAGTCCATGTATCGCCTTTCCATCGAAAGAAGCTGTGATAAGTACAGGCTTTTACCCCCCGCGCTATCATCTCTCTGGCGAGTCTGTGAGTTGGTGTTAACACAACCATGGTTGACCGACGAAATAATTCGATTGCACGAGTTGTCTTTCCTGATCCACCACAGCCGTTTAAATAAACTGTCTTGTATCTACAAATCGGATCTGATACGGGCGGTGCAGTAGAAAATTCTGATTGAATCTCTGAGATATTATGGTTACTTTTCAAGTATTTATCATCCATAGCAACGTCTGCGGATTTACAATACTCATGTAATGTTTCTTTTTTAAACCTCCAATTTCCCCACGCTTCCTTAGGATCTGTGAATTTAGCTACATCTGATTTGTATTTCTCATGGATATACATCGAATCAGTAGCTACTCTAACCGCGGTATTAGGAAATCTGTTTATCATCGAGAATAGATTAATACAAGAATAGGCTAGCATAGAACTTCTCAAATGTGTGTACTGACAACTATATCCATCACAGTAGGTAACAACCGTACCTAATTTCTCACCATTGGATCGAAAAGCATCCCTACGGGTTACAAATTTTCCTTTTTTTATTAAATCGGTTATGATAAAATCGTATTCTTCATTGTCTAAGATCAATCTCGAAGAATATTTTGCATTGTCAAATCTTCCACCTTGAGTGAATTTACCGATTATTCTTCGTCCGAGATCTTTAGCCTCTCTATTACTACCTTCGAATAATTTCTTAGACCAATCTATGATTTGTTCCTCGCTGAAATTCTTCGAATTTCCATCTAGAAATTGTTTTCGTTGTTCGTTAATTATTTTTTCTAGATCGGGTTTTGGTAACCAAACATCTTTCTGAGCGTTATAACAAATAATCGCTTCACTGACAATTAATGATGTTAACATACCACAATCGATCATATATCGCAATAGCACAATTGGCATCCACGCTTTTTCATACATATGTCTACCAAGCCAAAGATAACTACACGGATGTAACCCTGTAGCTAATTCGAATGATATCACACGAGCGAACCCGGTTAAATCAAAATCAGGCAATGGACCATTAATAGCAACACGAGTCATTTCATGTGTGGGGTGTCCAAATCGTTTGAAGTACTCAGAGCATTCTCCATACCCGAGAAAACTTCCAGGATAACACGCGGATATATCAATTGAAATCATACCATCACGTGAGTATTTCGTATTCCACAATCCTCCATGACTTAATTCGACGCAACTCAACTTCACGTCCTCCAGAAAATCACTTCGTGTTGGACGCCATGAATTCTTTTCTCGTGCGAAGTGAGCTACCACTGATGGAATAGTAAAACTATCCGTAAGTAGTTTTTCTGTAGAAATGCTAGTGTTTCCTTCTAAATACTCATTAGCGATTTTTCTCATTCTAGTATATAATTCTTCAGTTCGATATAATTCACCATTTGGTTTTACAAACTGATCAAATCCTATTTCCGGATCCTCATTACTCCTGAGTAACCATACTGACACAGGGTCGTCTTTGGTTAACGCGTGAATAGCATCAAATAATTTCTCTTCATAGAAATCATCTGAAAATTCCCCGGAAAATTTCCGGGGGATATATCGAACAGTTCTTTCTCGTGGAAATATATTTACCGCGGGTGTCCACGCGTGTTTGTTATGATCAATAATTTCAATTGGAGCTCCTCGCGATTGATATTTTGGTTCGTATAATACTTCTCCGGTTATTGTCGCTACCGATATTGGAAATTTTAATAATGCTTCTAATTTAGCTATATCGGAAATCCTTGCTCCATGTTGATTCACTGTCAATTCCCATTCGGCTATTTTTTTTCTTCGTAGATCAGTTAATTTGTTTCCTCGGAGGGAATTTGTAAAGTGTTCTATTACCCGTGTTGCTACACAATTAAGTGGCAAAGCCACTGATGATGAAAACATTGGAGCTAGTTTTGCAATATTAGGATTATTATTTATTGGATATAACCCATACACAACTGCTGTTACAGGGTAAGATTTCTCATAGTATGGTTTGTCAATCCCAGTTAGAATTCCTGGTTTGGAATCTCTACTCACAATAACAGTTTTTTTATCCTTAAGGATTGGGTCAAATTTATCTCTGATAATCCATTCACCTTCCTCTTCGATAATAAATTTTATTCTAAAAAAATACCTCCGTAGAGAATTGCTTTGCAATTTACCTTTGGATTTCTGGCCAAGGTGTGAAAGTATCACAGCTGCTCTTATATCATTCATAGTAGCATCAATTACAGGTACATTGACATCTTCATCAATAATTCGAAATGTCGACCATGTATGAGATGCTCCATCACGCTTAAACTCATTAAAACAGTCGCTGATTTTACTCAATAGTGGTTTATCATCTACTAGACTTTTAGGTATATCAGAGATTCTATCGAGATTAAATCTAACATTTTTCCAAGGCTTGATTTTCGATAATCTCTTGAACTCCTTCATATTATAATTAAAACAAGTATTTAAATAAGAAAATTTTATATAATGAATCATTGCAAATGGCTTATGATTGGATCAAAGACTCCGTGTAACAAATCATGTAGAAATGAATTCTGTGGGTATCATATGCAGAGTGTGAGAAACGGTTCGGAGGGACCTCTACCATGCTTGCATTGTGGGGTAGGTGTAAGAGGCAAGTCGCAGTTATACATTAATTGCGGGGGTAAGCGTTATAGAGAGTTAAAACGTTATTATGACAAGCGAAGAATCAAAAATCCTGACGACGTCAATGACAACGTCAATGGCAAAATCATAAAAACTACGGATGACTATATAAAAAGATTTGTTAATGTTATAATTCAGCCAATTAACGAATTAGACAAATAGATATATTATATATACAAATGAGCCAAGAATTTCAAAGACATCCTGTTATTAAAAATTACGAAGCTTCTCGTGATGGTGTTGTTAGACACAGTAAAAATAGGAAATCTGTTGGATGGGATAATGGTATAGGGTATTTGATGTTTACTACTGCTGGAGGGAAGAAGTATCTTAATCACCGTTTCGTTTATGAAGTGTATAATGGATTAATCAAGGATGGTTTTGTTATTGATCATATTGATTCTAATCCCAAGAATAACAAGTTGAACAACCTTCAAGCTATAACGCAGCGTGAAAACTCCAAACGAGGAGGAACTGGGAAATACTCGAAAATTGCTAGACCTGTAAGATCGTTTAATACTGACACGGAGATGGTATTTCAATCAATGTCAGAAGCTGGTAAGTATTTCGATATTCACCCCTTCTCAGTACAAAAAGTAGCAGAGGGAATTTATAAGACGGCTTTTTCAAAACGTTTTAAAAACAAAATTCAGTTTTCTTACGTAGGGAGATAACTCCGTTAGGTATAACGCGTGTGAAATCCTACGGATTTCCACCAATGACAGAGTTACGGATCTTAAACATGGAAATATTAATGTTTCTAACATTGATTGGAAAATCTTCGATTTTTCATTGGCTGTTATAATTAAATAAATCCGAACAAAACACAATCAATTTTGTCTTTTTTCAAGTATTAACAAAACTGTTTTATAAACACGTCGTATTTAAACATTTTTTTTAATGTCTGTTTCAAGTATTATATGTGTTTTCAACGTTGTCAGTGATCGCTAATAAACAAACAAATAATTGCAATCACTACACCTATTTTATATCACCTCGTCGTAATGAGTGTATATATACAAATTCGTCTTTATTATAATTGGGCATTTAGCCGAAATTCAAGTGTAAACAAAACCACACCGTCACACGTGGTATGAACGTTATTATTGACATTCAAAACCAAAGTTTCGATTTTGTGGTTTTGTTTACACTTGAATGTAGAATAGCCCGCGTCATCCATTGTCATTGAAATCAATTCATTCATTGTGTCACCTATAATCTATTGTTGTACCGTCGTCATTGTCATTGAAATCAATTCATTCATTGTTCACCTATAATCTATTGTTGTACCGTCGCATTGTCATTGAAATCAATTCATTCATTGTTCACCTATAATCTATTGTTATGTGTTTGTCGGTTGTAACCGTTGAGCGCTGCTTGATGTATAAAACACCAAGGGGGTTCAAAACGGTGAATGTGCCGTCGTCATTCATTATATATAATCATAATCACCTATAATCGCATTAAGCTTCTGGGTATACTAAGATGATCAACACCTTAGTGTATCCAGAATTCATTTTGAAATGCTTTGCATTTAAACAAATATATTTTTATATATATATGAATATTGAAAATCTCAAATTGATTATTATTGAAATCAACAAGTTGAAGGATGAAAATGTAAAATTATGTTCAGGTTTGGATTGTGATCAAATTATGACCAATTTCGAGGATATACAATTTGCAGAACAGACCGGAAAATATGTCCTATCTAAAAAATATTTTTTAATTAAGAATATCCAAAAGCTTATACGTGAGAGCTTAGTAAATACTGAAGATGTTAATGTCTTCGTACCATTATGTAGCATCGTTGAACGTGTTCGAAAGCAATTAAGATTAGAATATGAACAAAAGAGACTTATTAATTGTAAAGTGAGACAATTAAAAACATTAATGGAAAACTCTGAAGGTGATGAGCCCACGCGTAGAGAGCCTCCTTTGTTTGTATAACCGATACGGTATGAGGAAGTAAAATTATGTGTGTAACAACAAGGAAGTATTAAAATGATTTGCATTTTTAGGTTAGTGATTTGCATTTCTAAAATGCTTTGGATTTTTTAATTAAAAATTGCAAAGCAATTTGACAATAGTAATACTCTTTCAATAATGGTAGGAGAATCATTAACAACGAGATTAGCTAGAGAAAGACTTGAAGCTCTTAAGAAAATATTACCCCTTCGTGATAGAATCCGCGAAAAACTTCAACAACGGCAATTATTTCAGACTGACTTCACAGAGGATACAGAACAACTCTTCAAACCTATTGTTAGTGCAACTGAGGGTGTGAAAACGGCAATCTCTAAACAAGAAAGCGCGCAAAAAGAGTCATTTCTCCCTGTGTTAGAGAAAATAGCAAAACGAACTAAGCAATCAAAAAAATCATTAAAAACACTTCCTGGTGATATAATAACTACTGCAAGACGACAAGAAGAACAACAACGAGAACTTCAGGAAGAAATTGAACGATTAGGTGATGTTGATATTTCCTCACTAGAAATGCAAGCATTTCCACCTGAAGAATTTCAAGAAGTTCAAGAAGAAGAAGAAGAAGAAGAGGGAGCTGTTTCAAAGGGGGATTATTCTCCTGAAAATATATTTACAGTTGATGCGTTAAATACAATCAGAAATATCCCAACACTTGCTGGATTAGCTAAATTTACCAAAGACAACGTTAAAAAAGCGAAGAGAGTTAAGTATTTAAGAGACGACACGGCTAAGGATTTTGTAAAGGGTTCAGAAGTTTGGGCAAATAAGGTGTTTTTAGCAAACAAGAGGAAAAACAAAATCACAAAAGAAATAAAATCTGATTATTACCAATTTCTAACTATGGTAAAGGGGATCACAGTAGCACCGCCAGTATACACAGTAGACCCAATCCCTGATGAAATACAAATAATGGCAGAGGCTGATTCTAAGAAGGGTGCAACTGGTATCACTAAAAAATCCAAAGAATTTTCAAAAACAGGCAGTGGCTTAGTTGGAAACTCTAACGTAACATGTCCCGGCAATATTCTCGGTGATATAGCACGATTAGAAATACTTGTAGGAGGAAAACGAGCCGGGAATAACTCACCAGAAATAATCAATGAAGCAGCTGATATCTGTAGGAGGTTATTTCAAGGTGGTATCATGGATATTGCAACATATAGAGATTTCATTGAAGAGTTAGTAGAAAATTCTTTGGATGGAAATTCTTCGAATTTCTACGGTTATCATAGTGACTAATGTCACCACGATTAGATAATTGGAAATGCTTTAGTATTTGGAAACACAAGTGTTAGAAGTATAATACTTCTATATAGAGAATGATCATACACTACAACCATGATAAACCAACTAGTGTCTACGTGGTAAACTCACGATTACCAAAATACCGAGTATACTATGGAGATGGTCTCGGTAATACTATAATGGGATTATTTTCAAGAATGGCTCCAAAAGTGGCTCCATTTGCAAAACAGGCAGCAATGAAAGCAATTGATGTTATCCGAGATAAGGGTATTAACACTGTTGGTGATCTTGCTAGTAAGGCATTTTCAGCCGCTCGGGATAAACTAACAGCGCTAGTTCGACGACGAAATTCTTCGAATTTCCAATCAAAACCTGGAAATGCTAGCATTTCTAGAATGACTTCACTGCCATCTACTGCAGTAATGCCTACACAGGTTAGTAAAATAATAAATAACGCCGTGGATAAAAAACTACAGTCGTTAATGACTAACGCCCAGGATAATATAACAGCAAATATGATAGCCGGAAGTGGGCTTCCGGGAAGTGGCTTTAAGAAGATTCGCCGGAAATGTTAGAAATATTTATTTGAACAGGATTTCCAATTATGATAGTTATTGTAGAAATGCTAGCATTAGAAATATTTGTGTCAGAATCACTTGTGATTCTATTTATTTGAATAGGATGCTCAGTTGTTATGGTTATTGTAGAAATGCTAGCATTAGAAATATTTGTGTCAGAATCACTTGTATCAGAAACATTAATGTTTCTAACGCTATCTTCATTATCAGATATTTTCATCATCATTATTAAAATACACCCAACTAAATAATTTTTTTATATTATAAAATATTTATAATTTGCTAATTTTGTTAGATTTTTTACTTTTTTTACTCATTTTTCTAGTGTTTTTACTCATTTTTCTAGTGTTTTTATGCAATTCATCGACAAAATTTCATGAAAATCGAGGATGAAAACCCCAGGAATTCATTTAGAGAAAATCGATTTTGATCAGATTTTTTATCATGTGAGGCTAAAATTATGTTGTTTTATCGATTTTTCGATGTTTTTTTTATTGATTTTGTATTGTTTTTTGGCTAATCCGTCGACATAATTTCATGAAAATCGATTTTCTCTAAATGAATTCCTTGGGTTTTCAATTCAAAATTCCTTCAGAATTCCTTCAGAATTTTTGATTTAGACCATCGGATATATAATAAAAAATGTTCAAACAAAACCCTGATGTTGCATTTGACATGGAAGCCCCAGTACTTAAAGATACTTCTGTACGTGATTATCAATTTTTTGCTTATCACGCAGTACAACCTAATCTTCGAGGAAGAATTGAACTTCAGGTTCATGATACCAGTAAATACTTTTTACCCGCTGAAGCCTTTATTGAGGTTGAAGGTGAACTCGTACAAAATAATGATCTTAATACAGTATATGGGCCTAATTTACAAGTTGGTTTTGTCAATAATGGTATCATGGCATTATTTGAAAGCGCAAGATATCTCATTGATGGAAAAGAAATCGAATCTATTGAGCGTGAAGTTGATGTAGCAACAACAATACTAGGGCTAGCAAGATACTCTGATGACTATACTAGATCAGCAGGTCCATCTATGATGTTCACGAAAGATATTACTGATAATGCTAATGGCGTTCAGCATATTAAAATACGTACTCCTCAAGATACCGCGTCTGGTCCAAACCAACCCGATACCCCTGAACACAGAGCTAGACCAGGTGCTGCCTTTGATATTCTCGGAAGTGTTAATCCTAATTACAACCTAGGATTTGCAACACGAGTAGCAACGTTACAAGGAGGGCGTCGACATTTTTCATGTGCTATTCCGCTCCATCATATATTTGGATTTTGTAGAAACGTCAGAAAAGTTATTTATGGAGTAAAGCATACTGTAGCACTAGTGAGAAAGGGTAATGATAATAATGCAATCTGGAGCGCTGTTGGCGTTGCCGATGGTAAAGTAAATTTAACAAAACTAACATTATGGATGCCAGTGTTGACTCCATCATTGTCAGTAGAACCGCGGTTGCTATCATTTATGGATCAAGGGGGGAAGAGATTATTAAGCTGGTTGACAACGTCCACAGATACCATGGATTCTAATATTGATGGTACACTTACATGGCATTTGGCAGCACGACAGGGTGTTTCAGCTCCACGGCATATTTTTATTGCTCTACAGGATATTACGAGATTAAACAATCAAGAACGTTCCCATATGATATTTGATCAACTTGGGTGTAGTGAAGTCTCGCTGAAAATAAACGGACAACAAGAACCATCAGAGGATATACAACTTAACTATGAAAATAACCACATTGCACGAGTTTATCATCGATTGCTATCATTTATGGGACGTGATCAAAATGTAGATACTGGTCTACAAATATCACAATTGGATTTTAAAGGTCTGTATCCGATTTATTACTTTTCCCTAGAACATCTTGACTTGATGAAACAGTCCGTAGTTGATATACACTTCCGAGCTCGTGTACATCCTGGTGTTCACCCTGCTGCTCCTCCTCCTGGTGCTGTTGCTGGTGATGTTGTTAATTACAGAGCAGTTGCTGTTATTCTTAGTGATAAATCAATGATACTCGAAGGTGTTGGTGGACGAATGAGACTAGTAGATGCACCAGTGGAAAATCTGTAAGATTTTCTTAATCCAAAATTCTTTAAAAATGACTCGCGATTTAGAATCAATCTATTTTGTATAATGTCGTATAGTAATATCAATGTTACGTTGACACCTGGTCAGCTAAAAAAATTACAATCCAAATCAGCTAAGCAATGTGGAACCACAATAACGCTGAAACCTAATCAAATGAATGGCGGAGGGAATAAACTATCGCTGACGAAAACTCAGGTTAATCACTTCAATAAAGCGTTTAAAGAAAAAAAAGGAACTCAAATTACTTTTTCTAAAGCTGCTATCGCCAATATGGAAAAGACTGGTGGTATATTCCCGTTGTTAGGGTTGATTCCAGGGTTGATTGCCGCAGCAGCCCCAGCGGTAGCGAAGGCAGCAGCGTTAGGAGCCATTGGTACCGCAGCAGGAATGGCGTTGAAAAAGGCAACTGGAAAGGGGTATAAAAAAAAAGGAAAGGGTCTAAGACTACCAGGAACCCCGAGTTCATGGTACAGCGGAAAGGGTCTTCGAATTCCAGGAACGATATAGTTCCGAAATCTTCGATTTCCAAACCGATGGTTCCCATGTCCAATTTTGATTTAATTGATACCGCTAAAAAATTAAAAATAAAAAATTTCAGAGGGGTTTTTATGAGAGATCAGTTACCGGCACAACCAAATGATGTTGAAACCGGTATTATTAATTTAGATAACAGCTCCGGACCTGGAACTCACTGGGTTGCATACGCGATTGATCCACGTGGGATTATTTATTTTGACTCATATGGATTAGCGCCGCCGAAAGAATTTATGCGTTATATAAAAGATTTTCCAATGAAGACTTGGTATTCTACGTTACCAACACAAACAATGCTTGATCCACCAATATGTGGTAATGAAGTATTAAACGTACTTGATGCTATATCCAAAAGATTTTCGAAACCACCTCATATAGTAGTAAATGAGTATACTAGCGGCAAATCTCTTTAAAAGATTCTGAAAGAATTTTAGATTAAAAATCTTTAGATTGAAAATCCATCGGATTTAAACGATGAAAATATTTCTATAATAATGATTGATATTTGGGGACGACCTTTATCATCGCTGAAGAAACCTGATAGTGGAGTTGAAACCGTTGATAACAAGGATGTTAAAAAATTAATCGAAGATGAAATATCCGAAATATTAAACCTAGCAAATGTTGATCCTGGTGAAATAGTTGTTTTTCAAGATCGTCAGGGTAAGTTGAAAAGTAGTAATATCTCTCTTAATGATATTTTGGTTAAACAACGAGACGCAGCAGAGGATGCTATCGCGTTATTTTCTGATGAGGGTAAACTCAAACCAGGTGTACTTGTTTCAACAATTACGGATAAATTAACAACATACGATAACACGGTGAATTCATTAAAATCGCTTAATGATAAGTATGATGATCATATAGTTGCATTTGATCAGTTTACTGCATTACAAAGAAATATAGTTGACAAAATTGACAAACCCATACTAGAATTTTTTGGAAATCCACCAGTGACCACACCAAAACTCACCACAATAAAAGATTCTATATTGGAACTAGCAACTCTTCAATCCGAATATGAAAAACACACGAAACTATTTATGACGTTTCGTAAAAACCTCATGGACAAGTTTATTGGGAGCCCATTTGATAAAATTGAAATAACACTTCCCGATATTAAAAAATCCATCGATGAACTTAAAACATTCAACAACGCAATAAGGGATGATGCAATGAGAATGATAAGCGTTGTTGAAAAAGTAAAAATTCCTCATAATAAATCTATCGTCAACAACGTAGTATACACGATTCAACACGGATCATTTATGTGGACTCCCACAAACAATATTTTAACCGTAACCGCAGCAGTCAAGGGTATTTATCGATTAATAATAGTATCACCGACTCAGTTTGAAATATCATCAAGTAGTTCATCTGGAGTCAATAATACGATATCAACGATCATCGACAAGGATACAACTGAACAATTTACGATAACAAATACAGATGGAAATCTAGCCAAGGTTTCAGTAACGTGGTACGTAGAATTCGTAGTGGATTTAAGTAAACAATTAAATTGATTTAAAAATTCTTTCACGATTCAAAATTACAAAGTAATTTGTAATTGAAAATGCTAACGCTTTTAAAATAAAATGACTCCATCATCGAATCAGTATCGCTATGATCAAGTCAAAGAGTTTCAAACTAAACTCAGTTCTCTCTGTGAAGAATATCAAATAAAAATCAAAAAATACAAACGAAGAATAACCACAGTTGATATCACCGTGTACTCGGTGTCAGGAGTAATCACTGCTGCTGGAATAATACTATCTTCGGTTACAATGATTGCTCCGGTCGTAGTTCCAATCGCTATTTCCGCAGTGGCTACAATTGCTGGTATATTAACTGGGATCACAAAAAAACTATCATCGTGTAGCCAGAGTAAACTACATGATTATTTAATTAAATATCATATTGCATCTGCCGGTTACTCGCAATTATCCTCGTTGATATCATCGTCGTTGGATGACACAACAATATCAGATAGCGAATTTTCAACTATGGCTCAATTGTATAAATCAACAATGCTGAAATTAGAGCAGAATAATAATAATAATGTTGTCGCAAGAACTACTTCAACAAATAGTAACAAATACAACACCGGTGAAAACAAGCACGATATCAGTAACCTCAACACGTCCCGAATTTAGTGTTAATTTTCCAAACCCCGTTCCCGTGAGCGAGATCGCACTAGCAAAACTACGAGTGTATCATAGCTGGCCTAATATTAGATCGGTAGCATTTGGTGGTCAACAACCGAATAATTCCTTGGTATTTGCAAACAAGAATCGTGAAGACGGAACACCAGATTGGCAGGTTGTTTCTATACCAACTGGGTCATATCAAATCGAACAGATCAACGTTGAATTTCAACGAAGAATAAAATCTCTCACTGGAAAAGAATCAAAAATCGCTATAACAGTTCATGAACCAACACTATCATCTGCTATCGAGATAAATACAGAAGGATACGTTGTAGATATTTATCAGAGTTCTATAAGATCAGTGTTAGGATGGCCTGAATTACCACCGGATAACTCGCGAGAAAATTCGAAGGATTTTCCACCCGAACCTAAAAAATCCGATTATATCACCAACAAAATAAAACCCGTCAATGAAGTCAAAAATTATCAAGATTATACCCCCGATAAGTTCATAAATAAAAAAGTTTTTCATTCAATCTACCTCCCTCTCATCAACGGAAATTTCACAGTAATGAATAATGATTTTTCACGACTGCTAATATCTATTAAATCCGGCTCTCTCACCAAGGATGAATTTATCAACGTCGTAGAAACGGGTAATAAAATCATCGACGATATGAAAATATTTCACTCGATAATTATTCAAGAAGTATTAAATGAAGAGATATTACATGATAAGTTTGCGGATCTATACAATATTAATAAAACGGAGATTAAAGATTTTAAAATCCCTGGATATAACCCGGATAAACTAAAGAAACAACTTGACGATGCTATTGATATTGGGTTCAAAAGAATCCACGATAATTGGAAAAAATCGAAGAATCCTACAGCAAATATTCTGAAATTTAATAATGATCCAGAAGGCGGCGGTAGACATATTGCTCCGAATAATGTGAATATTTCAACGGTGATTGCGCTCAATTTAGTATGTGACGTTATCGAAGGAAATTATCAAATAAATCTCGAACAATCAAATCAAGCTCAGCAAGGATATATTTTATATTCATTTGCACCAACGGCTCCTCCAGGATTTCTAATTATTGAAGACCCAACTAATCTAGTCTATATGCGATGTCATAATAATTTGTTAACGAGAATTAATTTCAAACTCACTGACCAATCTAATAATCTGATTGATTTACGAGGTGAGGTTTTACAAATTAGTTTGTTTGTGAAATCTTAAGGACTTGATCAAATATTTAGTTAGCGCATTAGCAGCCGAGGAGGTGAACGTCAACTAAATGGCGTCTTTTTTTTTACCCGAAAACTCCACGAATTTTCCAAGCATCGTTAACTCAGAACTGAAAGTTCCAAGCAGCAAAGGGGATGGTGACAACAAAAATGGCGTCGTTTCTTTTTTTAATTTTATTTTGATGAATGGAGGCTTATATTAAGCATTTTCGAGAAAGCCTCAGTTTGCTAAATCGACGCCTGTAAAAGTTGGTCTGTTCACCTCCTCTGCTGCTAACAGTAATTATTATTCCAATGATTTGCTTAGTGCATATTATTCATATGTCAATTATTTTGTGTTGTTAAATATTGAGGATTGACAATCATATATTTTCTCATTTGCTCCTCAAGGTCAAAGCTGTGATAGCAATTACGACGTTTTACCTGACTTGATGAACCGAGATCAAAGCTATCTTTAGAAAACGAACCCGATTACTTTGATGAAGTTCTCGACAACAAATGGTATTGTGTCAATGACTGGAATATGCCAAATGATCCTACAAATTTGAAGATTGGTTTTTGTGGGAGCAAAACCCTGTCTGGATGACAGGTCTGTATCTGGTCCAAGGTGTTATTTAAAGCAGCTGATTTTTGTCTTCATTTGACTAAAGATTAGGTCGTTGTAAACCTATGAACAAGTGGTGTAGTCGTTTTCACGTGATTATCAATTATATTAATATATAAATAAAGATATAAATTAAAATATAGCTTGACTCACACCAGTGTTACTAAATGGTTATAAAGCAAATTTCAATATTAGCAAAATGTTATAAAAAGATATAATAAATTCAATGTAACAATTTTATAAAAAAGCATGAAAGTCCATTATGTCAGGCACCGTTCCAAATGTGGAAGATGACTTAGTTACACGTACAGTATGCATAATGTCCTATAATAGTTTCTGTTCAGCTTGGACAACAATGATTTAAAAATTGGGCCGGTACTGCTTCAGTGAGTATATTGTATTCTTTTCTTTAGATCTGCCGACCCCAGTAAATAAATAAATATATACATAATACATACATCGATGTATGCATACTTAATTGCATACGTATAAATACATACATACATACATACATACATACATACATACATACATACATACATACATACATACATACATACATACATACATACATACATACATTCACGCACGCACGCTCGCACACACACGCACATACACACACTCACACACACACACACACACACACACACACACACACACACACACACACACACATACATACATACATACATACATACATACATACATACATACATACATACATACATACATACATACACAGCCATTACGGTTTGGGAAGGCCCAGGTGTTTTAAGATATGGGTAGGGCTTATAAAACTACCAGTTGATCCTGAAGCAGTCTTTAAACTGTATAATTTTCATACATATGTTAGGCTAAGTATTAGACGATTTAGAGTAGACCAATGTATGGTTTATTTAACTCTCTCTCTCTCTCTCTCTCTCTCTCTCTCTGCATATTCAAGCTATAAGGTGATTGATATGGATTTGGTTCGTAACATCAGCATTGAGTTAAACATTTATATGGTTGCTGGGGCAATTAAATACCTCATTTGTTTACTAATTGGGTGAATATTAGTTTCTCTAAGTGTCTTACTGTTTTTGTTATTTTGTTAATAACCTCGTTAAGCGATCCCCTAACTGAATGAAATCTTTTGTTTCAAGAGGTATATGTCAGAAGAGGTTTGATGAACAGCCAATATATGTCTACTTAGATTCTGTACTTTCTTATTCTCTAGACAAACCTACATTTGCTGAAGGTGAATAAACACTATGTCATGCATTGTTTTAGCTGTGTCTTAGGGAATAATATGCCAAATGTTTTATCCGATGAATAAAATTGCTTAAGTGAATAAGCACGCATGCTTTTATCAATTCATAATCGCTAACGTTTTACAATATATCCAAACAATTCATTTATTCTCACGTTTCATTCTTTCATTCATATATGCCTGTCAATTGTTTTAATGAGAATACCTTTAAGACTAATGCCTTTAATTTGACAATATTTTATAATTTGTTTCCTGATTTTTCACTAATCATGTCCGATCAAATATAACTTGTTTTCACGCTGGTTGGTAAATTTATACGATGTATGAAAATATTGTTGAAGTATCATTGAAAGCATGTGAAACAATTATTTCTTCACGGCTCAATAGGTCGACTGTGGTCAAAACAGTTGTAAAAAGCACGCACTACCAATCCATTTTGGCATGTCAACATATATATATTTACAGTGAACCTATAAATGAAAGACAGTCCAAATCATAATTGCATGAGAATGCGTAATTAAGTCCATACCTATATGAAGTCAGTAGATGTTTCATGCCTACTGAAATAGGATATTAGTAATTTCTTCAATCTTCAGGCTAAACACTTAGTTTATTTATATAACACTGTCAGATGAATAAAGATATTACTGTAAAGCATTTGAAAATAATAATTAGTGTTGGTTTAGTGCTCCGGCATTTAAATTTATTTTTAAAAATAGTCATTTATTCATTTGTTTGAAAACGATTTATAGATAGTTTGAATGTTTACTAAACTCAGACACCTATATATGTATGCCTATGATCTTTTTCCCTCTTTTATTTGTATTTGCCATATAGAAAAAGCTCTATCATCCAGGTCAGCAGTTAAAAGTTACCTGACCTTCATACTGGCAACGATTGATAAAAGCAAAGAGGTCGTTTTGAATCCAAAACTGTTTTTCTCATGTGAATTTGACAGAAGCAAGGATGAGACAGATCGTCTGATGTATATTATGATACATCAGTATAAATATTCTTTTGAGGCTGAGAAGGTCATTCTATCCAACTATAACGGCCTTTATTTAGTTCCATGTATGTTTTTGTTAAAAATATGTCTTAGCTGATGTGAAACATTTCTAACTCTGACTTATGGATGTTTTTGTTCTTATCTCACGAAATGGATCTGGGGGAAATCGTCTGTCTAAAATGGTAAAGTTATATGTAACAATATCATCATATGAAAAATAGTATTAAAACACAAGAAACGAAAAGGTAATACCATGGGTGTGCTTATGCAAAGCCATCAATGGATCTGTGCTTAAATGCCGCATTGTATCTAGCAAAATCATTTTCATTCGTCTGAAAGCATCTCCCTTTAACATCACGATTATACAAGTCTATGCTATAATAACCGATCATGATGATGAAAAAACAAAGGAGTTTAGCAACAAACCACAGTACTTCCAAGAAGACTGGAATGCCAAGTTGGGAAAGATGCTCTAAAAGACTGGGATGAACATTGGTGACCTTCTTGCCGTGCGTTTACCAATGAAAGATAATGATTACTGCTCAAGGTCGCTAGCTACTTCAATTTGGTACTAGCCAACACCCTGGGTCAACATAAAGCTTCAATATTCTGGACATGGCACGCACCAAACGGAACCAATAAAAAACAGATCGATTGCATACTGGTTCAAAACCGTTACCGATCTGGCATCAATAGAGCAAAACCAAGGACGTTCCCAGGTGATGATATTGGTAGTGATAACACCCTCGTGATTATGAACTTCCGAATAAGGCTGAAGCAAATTAACAAGGCAATGATTATCAGGCTCAAATTCAACCTGAACAACAGAAGCGCTCCTTGTGATCGATGTTGATGTTAAAGTGATGGCAGACTATTTACCTACAAAGCCCAGACACACAACAGGGGCAATTGATTACCAAGAAATAAATAAAAATATCAGAAGAAAAAAAGTTGAAGAAAGCAAAATAAGATTGGATTGGACAGAAGGGCAGAGAGAGAGAGAGAGAGAGAGAGAGAGAGAGAGAGAGAGAGAGAGAGAGAGAGAGAGAGAGAGAGAGAGAGAGAGAGAGAGAGAGAGAGAAAGAGAGAGAGAGAGAGAGAACAGTTTAATACAGAATAACAGCAACAAGGCATGGCGAATTGCTGAAAACGTCAACAGACAGAATCTCCCAAGAGTCAATACTTTTCAAGACAAAATGAAATTGCCTCACAGAAATGAGTGACATTCCAGAAAGATGGACTGAGCATTGCAATGAACACTACACCCATCAGTCCACAGGTGACCCAGGGGTGCTTGAAGTTCCAAACACCTTTAATGATGATGGTTTCCCCATTCACAAAGAAGAGGTAAAATCAGCAATAAGAACACTGAAAAATGGGAAGGCAGCTGGAGTAGACAATATTCATGCTGAACCTATCAACATTAGAGAAATCAATGATCGATCTATTAACAAAAAATCTGGAACGAAACCTCTCAGATAGGTGAATTGCCACCACAGTGGGCCATGTCACTGATTATAACACTCCCCCAAAAAGGTAATCTCTAGCTGTGCCAAAATTACAGAACTATGAGTTTGATCAGCCGTGCTAGTAAGGTTATGCCTAAGCTCATCTTGAACAAACTGAAACCACAAGTAGCAGAACTAAGCAGTGACGAACACACCGGGTTTTGGAGTGGAATAAACACAAAATATAAAATATTCAATCTCAGGGTTCTGCGTGAAACGTAGTCGACAAGACATATGTGCTCATAGATTTCTAAATGGCTTTTGATTTAATGTGGCATGAGGCATTGTTGGCCACAATGTAGAATTACAACACGGATCAAACGTTGTCCAATAAATCAAGCAGCTATACGCTAAGACTACATGTGCAGCAATTGACCAAGGTTATGTTGTGGGACCGGATCCATACAACAGTCGGAGTCCGTCAGGCTGTCTCCTGTCACCCACACTTTTCAATATCTACTTAGAGCGCATCATGAGCGAAGCGGTGGAAAACCACTGTGGTGCAGACCGCATTGGATGGCGCAACATCACCAACCTCTGCTTTGCAAACGACATTGGTGGTATGGCATAGAATGAAGATCAGCTTGCCACCTTGGTGTAGAACCAGGATGAAATATCATCCAGATTCGACATAGAGTTAAGCGTTGGGAAGACAAAGCTAATGACAAATAATGGCAAACAAATCTCAGCCAAGTTTAAAGTTAGAGGACAGGAACTGTAAACATTGAGCCAGTTCAGATATCTTGGTTCCATAATCACCGAAGGGGATAAAAAACATAACTTTTCTCATGAGCAGCAAAACCAACGGTAGATAAGGCAAAGATAAGACCCATCTGGAGAGACATGAATATCTGTCTGAAAACTAAATACAGAATATTGAGAGCTCTATTCATATGAGGCCTTGTCCCTGACAGCAGAATTACAACGAAGAATCCAGTAACTTGAAATGATATGCTACATAACCATCCTTGACATCTCTTATATGGAACACATCGCAAATGTGCGTAACACCGTCAGGCACAAAGTAGTCATATATGAAGACCTCAATACCACCTACAAAAATAGCAATCTAAAATGATATGACCATGTTACTAGAGCCAACACTATATGCACAACAGTCATGCTGGGCAGAGTCTAGGGTGGCAAAAGGAGAGTTAGACAGGGAAGAAAGGGACATACAACATCACAGAATAGTCCAGGAACAGTTGTGCGGAGACACAGGCATTGGCACATGATGGAGACAAGTGTATATAACTGGTCAGATGTTTAGCAGCACAGAGTCTCGATCACACTGATGATGATTATGATGATGATGTTGATGATGATTGCTCATTTGTTTGAGGGGGTAGGTATATATGTGTCATAGAATCCACACTATAAACAAGCTAAATTAAATGTCAACTTACAGAAGTAAATAAACTTGCCTCTGTTCAAAAAATAATGTGGACATAAGACGGTCTATCAGTTCACAGAACTTAATGCGGTAAATATGTGATGCAAATCCTACTCACAACGTATATTGGTAACAACTTCAGTACAGTCTACTGTTCCAAATCAAATACTGCAAATATCTGGTGACAAATACATTCAAGTAAATATGTGAATGTATGCATCCTGTAGTCCCCTTTTTGCTTGAATTTCGCAACAATGTAATGTTAATTTTTGAAAAATGACATTTTGTTTTATAGGGTAAAAATGGATCGTGCACTATAAGCCTATTCTCACCAGTGCTGTATACCGTATCACACGCATACAATATTCTGTTTATTCTGATGGACGCTTATTCTTTTCTTTATTATTTGTTAATAAAAGCTATGTGATGAAAAGTATCTCAAATGTGTAATGATTTAATACTAAATTTAAGAAACTCATTGAATAATGACCAGATTGTTCATGTTCGCTTAGGCTTACGTCAGCAAAGCATTATTCAAGTCATGTATGTATGTATGTATGTATGTATGTATGTATGTATGTATATATATATATATATATATATATATATATATATATATATATATATATATATATATATATATATATATATATATATATATGTATGTATATATATCACTTCTAGAGGCATCAAATGCAGATTTGAATAACCTATTAACTATACAAATAGTATTTAACATAATTAAGTTTACAAAGGATGTTTGCTTATTATGTTTGGTTTGCGTCAGTATTTTAATAAAATATTTTGGAGATTAGACTGTGTTTAAGATTTGCCTCTTTGTTCATCCTTTCACATGGGTCTCTTTAGGGGTGGCGACGAAATGGTCAAATTTATATTTGAATGGGCTAATTTAAACATCTAAAAGTATTTCAATAACCGTAAATTATCCTGGTGTTTCTGCAATGTTGATGAGTAGTAACAATTTTATAACAAGACGTTGTACAACTATTTCTATAATACTTTAGCATTATCAAACATTTTACATCAGTCATCAGGTTTGAGAAAAACAAATGAGGATGTTAATGATTGTGTGGAGGATGATGACAGTACTGACGATAATCGAAAATCTTTACATTGTTACTTATAACAAATACAAGAGGCGGCAGAGCAAGTGGTGTCAATTTTAACATCACTCAAACCCTGTTATAGTAAAAAAAAACAAAAAAAATCTCTGTTACAGGTGAAGAATTGGTATTTCCTTCAATTGCATCAGCAGCTAAATATTATTTCTAGGTTTGGGAAGCTCATGAGCCAGAACTATTTGCTTTCAACTAACATCTGACACAAGTTTCTGAGGCACACCAAAGCCAAGTTTATTTTTTTCCATAATGACACCTTGTACTCATTTTTTGTCAAATCCTTCTCGCATATTATCCGGTTTTATCTCTCGTACTTCGTCAAGGATTACCCGATTGTGACATAGTTTGTCGTGATCTTTGACTTCCGGAAAGATGGCCGCCATCGCTTAACTGCTGGAGATAGGCTCTTCCGATTTTGTGCTATATTTATGATATTTGTGCTTGTTCTCTATCATCGTCCACATTATTGTGTTTCATCATGCATTGGCTGTTCCGTTCGCATGTGTTAATTCATCTCCTTGTTTTGGAAACGAGAACAATTTGAATTTTTCTTAGCTGTTTTGTCCCAATGTTAAGACGTCATTTGTTTTTAATAAACCACCGTCACGTGACCGCTTACAATACGACGGACCCTCATTAATTGGATTAAATGACCACACCTTGGTTCTAGATACTACATTGTGTTCAAGACTAAGCGAACTGGAAATACATTCATCATTTCTTAAATGTAAACGGAAGCGAAAAAAAGAAACGTTCTTTCAAAGCTGGCCGGAGTAGAACAGGAAGAAGAATTCCAGTTATCTCCCTTTCGACCGTAATGGATAAACAACTTCAAAATTCTGCCGTTAATTTTAATAACCTGGTTCTAATTCCTCTTAAATCGTCAACCGTTGTGTCAACTGTCCCAGGGATACCACTATGTATTGCATTATTCAACGCTCAATCAGTACAATCACCGGAAAAGCGCACAGAAATTGTTAATTTTATCAACGACCAGAATATTGACGTCTTCTTAATGACTTAAACGTGGTTACATTCCGCAGGTGATAAATCTAAGTGTGCGGATTTAACACTCAGCGATTACTTCATCAAGTCGTTCTACCCGCAACTCTCGCGGAGATGGAATTGCTGTAATTAAAAAAAATTCCATGATCAAATGCCTTAAGTACAACACAATCTTTAATTTCTGCCACACATCGTTTGAACTAGTGCAAACAACCCTCACACTGGTATAAAAGTCAGTCCATTTTTTCTGTTTCTACCGTCCTCCTCCTAGTAGAAAAAAACAACTGACCGAATCTCCCTTTTTGGAGCAGTTTCCAAATCTTCTAGAGTATGGAAATTCGATAGGTGGCAAACTAATTATTATTGAAGATTTCAACTTTCACTTTGACTGTCCTGGTAAACCATACATGTGAAAATTCCTAGATTCTATTCATGTTTTCAATCTTACACAGTCAGTTAACCAACCTACCCATAAACGTGGTCACATTTTAGACTGGTTTCTTATAGACGTGATTATAATATTCTGCAATCCACCCTTATATCCCACGAACTTGCATCGGATCACCTCTGCATTGTATGCCATCTTGACGTATCAGTTCCGAACCCTACACCTCTATTTGCTACCAAGAAAAACCTCCGTATGATAAATAGAACCAAATTCATGCTTGACATCAAAGAAAACCTAACAAATTTCTTACATGCAACAGCGGAACAACTTGATAACTGCCTGCGTTCATTGCTTGAAAAACATGCCCCAGCCACCAAATGCAGAGTATCAATAAAAAAGTGTTCTCCACGGTAGAGCAATGTTAGGAACCAGCTTCGCACTGCTAAAAGACATCGCCGAAAAGCAGAGAGGCTTTGGCTTTCCACCAGACTCACTATTCATAAACAAATCTACGAAGCGGCTAAGAAGAACGTCACAAACATAGTCCATTTTGCCAAATCATCCCACTATAGTACTAAGATCACGGAGAGTTTCAGCTGTAAAGAGCTCTTCGAGATAACTAACAAACTAATGTCAAGAAACAAATGTACACAACTTCCAACAACCTTCTCTCCACTAGACCTACCAGACCAATTTGCAAATTTCTTCGATGACAAAGTACAAACCATTAGATATTCGCTTGAGAGCACAATTTCAACTGATTCGTCACCATACAATTATGATGCAGAATTTCAGCGGCAACCGTTACGAGCATTTGAACATATTTCTAATGATTTAGTACGGACAATGGTGATGAAAAGTGCAGCAAAGTCTTGTAAACTTGATCCAATTCCGACATCACTGCTGCTTGAGTGCTTAGACCAAATATTGCCTTCACTAACTAATGTTATGGATATCTCTCTCTCTCATCAGGGGAATTCCCATCATTTTTCAAAACTGCCGTCGTAAAGCAACTGCTGAAGAAACCAACACTGGACCATAACGATTTAAAGAACTAAAGCCCAGTTTCTAATCTCCCATTCATATAAAAAATCTTAGAAAAGGTTGTTCTAACTCAACTTGTATCTCATTTGAATTAAACAGTCCTTTTAGCAATGTACAGTCTGCATATCGCCCTTGTAACAGTACGGAAACCACTCTTCTGAAAGCATTTAATGACATTCTCTCTGCTTTGGATTTTGGAAAGATTACAGTACTCATTCTCCTGGATTTATCTGCAACATTTGACACAATAGACCATGATATATTGCTTCACCGTCTCCAACATGTATTTGGCATTCAGAATATAGCCTTTCAGTGGTTCAAGTCCTACTTAGTCAACAGGACACAAATTATATCTGCAAATGGAATACACTCCAGACCAGTTGACGTATGTTGTAGTGTTCCAAAAGGATCTGTTCTTGGACCTGTTCTTGGACATGTTCTGTTCATTCTGTACACTCTGCCGCTCTCAAGTGTCATAGATCATCACACAGCGTCGCACCAATTGCATGTTGATGACACCCAAATATATAATTCTAGCCACCCAACTGAAGTTGATGCTACCATCCATGGAGTAGAGAAGTGCATTTCTCATGTGAAATCATGGATGACATGTAACAATCTGCAGATGAATGATGATAAAACTGAGGCTATTCTGATTACGACTCAAAGACTTTCTCATTCACGTCATATCTGCATATCTTGAATTGAGACGCATCAGTTCCATTCGTAAATATCTTTCAGTTGATGCCACTAAAACACTTGTATGTTCATTAGTAATTTCAAGACTGGACTATTGTAACTCAATTCTGTCTAATTCGTCACAATATTCACTCCAGAAACTTCAAACAGTTTAAAACACAGCTGCACGGAGCATATTTAGAGTACCTCGATCAGAGCACACCTCACCACTGCTCTGTACCCTATACTGGCTATCGATTCGATACAGAATCAAACACAAAATTTGTTCTCTGTGCTATGTTTCAATGACAGACTCCTGTCCAACATACCTATCCAACCTCACCCATGTGTATACACAAGCTAGATCCTTACGCTCGTCTTCTGATAATCTTACACTCATTGTTCCCAAGGTGAAAACAAAGTAATATGGACAACGCTCGTTTGCACACCAAGGCCCGGCGACGTGGAACGAATTGTCCATTGAATTAGACACAAAGACACAGTGGTCTCTTAAGAGTGCTCTTAAGACTCACCTGTTTCGGTTGCAGGGACAAACTTAGCGACCTAATCATGTTTTGTATCTTATATGTTTTCAACATGTTTTTATGTTTTCCAATTTCATTGTTTTGTCATTTGATGTTCTGTAGTGTAGTCATATCATTATTGATGGTGTAAAGCGCTTAGAGCTTCGAAAGATTAGGCGCTATACAAAGTCATTATTATTATTATTATTATTATTATTATTATTATTATTATTATTATTATTATAACACATATCATGACGCATCGCAATTGCATCAACTTGATTGAAAGGTTCTTGTTCTGGTAACGGATTGTCACTTCCATCGAGTTGCTGATCACGTGGATTCCGTGGACCGACATATTTGTGTCCTTGCAATGCCAACTACCTTTTTGGTTTCTTAATTTGTATCAAATCCTGATCCGATGAGTTATGTGATTGCAACGCTGGTAATACCCAGCTATTTTTTGTATTCCAAAACAAAGATCTTCTTTTTCACATCGTCGCAAATACATTTCATTTATTTGTATTCGCTTTCAAAATTAACTTTTTCATAGGACGTTATTTTCGGAGTGCTATCTGTCTGGCTTTGCATTGCACAACCACCAGTGATTGTATGACTGGACTTATCATGTTTAAGGAACATACTGTTTCACTTATCACAGATCACACATACAATTTATCACTTTCATTATTAGGGATTGTTTTTGTTGTTTCATCGATGTTAATGGTTTTCTTTCTGCATTTAAGACAATATGTTGTAATTGTTTACTTGATGTCAGACAAAATATTGTTAAGATCGTTTCCCGATTTGTGATCATAGCTCATACTATGAAACGGGTCAAATTGCAACAATTTTTTTTACAAGTTACATAGTTGTTAACAAGTTACCTAGTTGCCTACTTATACAGTTACTTTGTTTGCCATTAGACTTAGACATCTGTAAGATAAACATAACGCAATAATAACCACAAATTCACGTTCCAACTGGATGATGCTCATTATAGTTATAGTTTATTTGCATTTATAGTTATGATGTATTGCGTGACAACACCACAGGAGAATGAACAGACGAGTCCAGGTAGTTGTTGTAAAAAGCTAGTCGGTGAGATCCAGATCATTGAAACCTTGGTTATTAATAGCACAGCTTTGATTATTCTTTGGCGATCTATCAGCTAACTCATCTTTGGAACATTCTCCGATAAATCCGTTGACATCATTATATTTATCATGAATATCAAAGTTGTTTACCCTCTGGTTCCCGATAACGTCAGTCATCGGTCACGACTTTCACGAGAACGTTTTCGCATTAAGTATACATGCATTCCGCGTCCTATTCCCAACAGATTTGGTGATAGACTCCAAGCTATCACTTCAGGTTCTTATTTCTTTTGTCCTAGGAGATTTTTGTGATCGTGTTGTCGGCATTCGTTATAATTATCGATTCTATAAAATTGAGATTTTATTCGCGCCACTGTTAATACAACTGTTTGACTCCGTCACTGGCGAATTCATCTCCGTATACAGCTGTTTTGTCGCTCCTTATACTGCACCTGACATTGCAGCTAATCCTAACATTCCTAGCACAGATAATATAGTTGTCATTATGGCTAGTGACCGCTCCTGTGGCCTAGTAGTTAGAGCGTCCGCCGCGGAAGCGGGAGGACGTGGGTTTGATCCCCGGCCAAGTCATATCAAAGACTTCCAAAACAGCACTAACAGCTGCCTTGCTTGACGCTCAACATTAAGAGGTTAGTGTTAGGACTGGTCGGCCTGGTGTCAGGATAATGTGACTGGGTGGGACATCATGTTACATGACTGCGGCAAGAAGCCTCAGTGCTAGACATCACTATAAAACTGCCTCACAGCAAACATCGTTGCGATATGACTAAAAAATTGTTAAAGCTACGTTAAAAATCCTAATCAATCAAACATAAAAACATTAGGGTTAGTACTTCAATAGCTATCATGCAAATGCTTTTATCTGTACCACTGTGAGATCAAGTATTAACTGAAAAACCTGTTAACAATTGGATATCTGGCATTGTGATAGAAGTAATTTTGTTCTAACGCTACACATTTGGAAATCTATTTTAAATGAAACCGCTTTTGAAAAGATTAACTTCAAGTTCCCTCGTTTGTACTGATATATTGAATAAATACAGTCATGTAGACGACTGCGAGGAAGGACGGTTCAAAGTTGAAATATATTTTATAAATACACTGTTCGAGATAAATAAAGAAAAAATTGTGACTATTGATAAATCTAACCTTGTAGAAACCAAGTTATATGGTGGTAAGAGCAAGAACGACTAAAGAAGATTCAAGAAATTCGCACACATATGGGCTTGATGTCAGCATATAGATCTGAGAAAAATCAGTTCTGATTGGTAGATTCAATTTCCCGATAGAAAGAGCAGTTCTGATTGGTAGATTCAATTTCCCGATAGAAACCCTGATTAAAACTCATCTAGATGAGGCTGGACACCGAAAGACTGCTATACATTCTTTTTTAGTGGCTGAGGTCACAAAAAGTGACGTCCATATTGTTTTGGATTTCCAACAAATAGTATTAGATGGATGGATTAATATGAGTGTGTGAGTCTATATGTATACCAATATGTATGTATGTGCATGCATACATAAATTATACATACATTAAAAATCTTTCGTACCTTAAATATTTTCAGAATTTTTTTATGTTTTCCAGTTTCATGGTTTTTGTAGTTTTTCAGTAGTCATATCACTATTACTGTAAAGCGCTTAGGGCTTCTAAAGATTAGACGCTATACAAAGTCATCATTATTATATATACATACACCCACCCGCACGCACGCACGCACGCACACAGACAGACAGACATGCATTGGACTTCCGCTAACATTGCCTATTTAACAAAGTGTTCCATTTCAGCAGAGAATATGACTGTAAACTCTTCAATATATTGACTACAGCCAGGGCAAAGCATATTCTGAAAAAATAATAATGCAAAAGACATACTAAACTCATTCTGTATTTTATCAGGATAATGACGTCACTTCCTTTTCGGCAATAGAATAGACATTTTTTATTCTATGGATGATCAATCATAACAGTCACTCATGTGTGTGATGGCTGAAAGAATAGCGACAATATACAGAAGAACAAATGAAATTGAAAAAGATATATGATATTACGTTTGTTACGTGTATTATTTAAATAGATCCATCCATTTTTGTCATATAAATTACTCACAAGTGTTCCAAGGTAGAATCAGTGTGATAATCCATTTAAGTAATTCCAATCAAATGCAAATAATTATAATTCTTTCTCCCTCATAATCTCGTTTGCTTATAAATTTCGTTTGCATTGAATTATCTCACTAACGTGTTTAGATATTGTTTTTGTTTCCTTGTATATACAATGCTGACTTTGAAGCCGACCTAGCAATGTAGCGTTGACAAGTTATGCAGCATCCTTTACAATCTGTGGTCTCGCCATCAGTATGAAGCGACTGAACTTCTGTAGTTTTGCATCAACGTGTTTCTGGAAGCCCTATGTTGAGCCCATCATCACCTTCAATGGCCGAAACGTCAATGTAGTCAACCGCTTCATCCACCTATGTAGTACACTGTCACAGAGCGCTATTACTGACGATTAGGTGAACCTTCGCATTGCCAGAGCCAGCACAACTTTCGACATATCGTAATGCAACATCTGGAATAGAAGAGGCATCAGCATCGAGAGGGCATGTGTGCTCCACACACTACGTAATTGAAACGTGTAAGGTGTACCAACGCCACGCGAGGAAGCTGAACTACATTCACAGCACTAGTCTCATGAAAATCCTCAACATCAAGTGGCAGGACGTCAGAAGAAACGCTTCAAAGACAATCTGAAAGCTACATTGAAACCATTCGACATAAATTCTGATATCTGGGAGCAAACAGTAAGCAATCGAGTCACTTGGCGTTCCTCTGTGCAGAAAGGCTCCAAGTTTTGCGAATCTAGCAGGTGAGATGCTGCAGAGCTAAAGAGGCAGAAAAGCTCGTGACATCAACCCTCCTGGAGATGTCCCACTCATCCCCTGTCCCTTATGCTAACGAACATTCCGTGCTAGGGTTGGCATCATCAGCCACCTGCGCACGCTCAGAACAGGCCCAATCCCTCCATCCCTCGGATGACTAGAGAAGTCCTCGTCGAATCGATAGACGAACAACTAACTAACTACACACACACACAGACACACACACACACACACACACACAGATAAGAATGTTTCAGACATTTGTTGCTTTACATGTATTGTTGCTTCTCCAAGAGAATCGGGACTTACCTTTGATTCATTTACTCTTTATATTTGTATCATACCAAAAGAATGGCATTTCATTTATAGTCTTTTTGTTTGATTCCAGCTCTGTTTATTCGTTAAGTAAATTAGGCAACTCTTAAAATCGCTTTGTTTTATGTTCAAAGTATTAAGTATGCAGTATATTATCATATATTTAATCGGACATTTTATCAAATCGTTAACAGAAAAACATTTTTGTTGGTGTTTTCTTTACTGTTTTAATTATGTACGATTTTTGAAAAAGAAAATTAATGTATTATTACTCTCTATTATACATGCAAGTTTGTTATTGAAATTTACGTAATTCTTCAATCTTAGCAACGCAAATTTAACACGTGATCATGACAAAGGCCTGTGAGCCACATTATGTGTCCCATTTCTGAATAGTTATCTTTAAACACAATATGTGTTGATCAGAAACTATCAGACCTGAAATTCAAAGGTAAAAAAATTATGCTCAATAGCTTGACATGTCAGTACACACGTGATTTTTGTAAATTTGAATAACTGTTAGAAGGTCATTTAGGTAAAACCTTTGATTGCCTCAAAATAAGAATAATAATGACGATATACCTGTTCTCTACAAGAAGGAAGTTTAAATGTTGCAAATGAAATACAAGCACGTTGACGAACCTCAATACCTATATATGAAGCTCTTTAGAGGAAAAAAGTGTACCTGATTCGTCGTCCTGCATCAGTGAACAAAAACATATTACTCCAAATACTTGAAGCAATTTCAGATGCCCAATTCACGGTAAGTGATTTTTTTTATTTGGAGAAAAAGACACTCAGTCGAGAGAGTAAGAGAGAGACAGAGATGGATGGTCGTGCTAAGAGACACAGTTTAGAGGTATATAATAGAGAGAATGAGAGCACAACCAATTTACAATGCGGATTTCATACCTCTAAAGTACAACTTTAAACCAAACGACGCGATTAAAGAATAAGGCGATAAAGGTAAACACTTATTAAACTCTTTTTATTTTATTGGTATCAGAGACGGGGGAATGAACCCTCTAACAAGTATGAAATCTGGAAAAGAATCATTCTACCCTCAGTCCTATATGGATGTGAATTATGGTTGAATATGACAAACACCAATATAGAAGAATTTGAGCCATGTCAGAGATATGCAGCGCGACGTATGCAAGCTTTCGATAAATATTCACCCACAGAAGCATACATAGATAAGATGAAATTGTATTTTTTCAACCGGCTGTGTAGGGGCGATTGGACTCTTATCTGGAAAAAGATTTTCATTTTGTGCTTATGTCAGTACTTGACCAACCCACTAACACACACGGGGTTTACAGCAGATATTGACAAAATATTCAAGAAATATGGTATAGGAAGTGTTCTCTTAGACTATGCAGTAAGAGTACAAACCAAAGGTAAACTTGTTTGGAATCGATATATTGTTGATAATATTCAAAACCTCGAAGAATCTACCTGGAATAGAGATATTGAACTAAGGAGCGATTAACTTCACTTCCGAAACATTCATTTGGAGTTACAACCAAGCAGTATATGGTTTCTTGGGCATAAATTTCCATCTATGTTATGGCCTCTCGCTGAAATAGTGAAGCTATATGTCATGCCTGTTGAAAAGTTATGATATGCAAACTCTGTGGACAAGAAACTGACGACAGAGCGAAACATCTTATCTTAGGTTGTGAAATGCTACTTGACGAACGAAAAGTCTTCTTTGAGAGGGTGATTCACACTTTAGAGTTGAGAGACGGGGTTCATTTATTCAATCAAGAAGACGATATACTATTGGAGACACTTCTTGGAAGCAGAGTAGATTGCTTGTCGTCTATCGACGATGATGTATGGGATAAACTCATGTTGGTGACGGCAAAAAGCATAACCTCATTTTACAATAAAATGCATTCCCTACTCTCAACCAACATGTCATAATATAACAACAATAATAAGTAGTTAAGCTAAATAAATCAATTAATTAATTTAAAAACCAACATAAACAAAAGGCCATCCTGTTGTTGTCAAATTCCGCAATTTTGTTGTATGACAGATCACGGAGATATAATGCTCTCTGGCTCATATAACATAAGAGTGTCATCTTTTGCTATTTTTGTTTCATTCGAGAATGCTTTCATGTTGTTCCACATATATATATGTATAGATGTGTGTATGTGTGTGTATATGTGTATGTGTATATACGTGATTGTGTGTGTATATATATCTATGTGTATGTGTATATATGTGATTGTGTGTGTATATATATCTATGTGTATGTGTGTACATTTATATATATCTGTGTATATGTGTGTGTATGTGTATATATGTGTATGTATGCATAAGTACATATGTCATGCAGAAAGAACTACATTGATAATTACACTGGTATACGTTTCAATTAATGTATTATTTTTTTAAAAAATTGTATACCCTTTTCTGTTGTATTTCATGATTTTGTATTATCCTGAATTTGATTAATTATGCTCAAAAGCTTGACATGTCAGTACACACGTGATTTTTGTAAATTTGAATAATTGTTAGAAGGTCATTTAAGTAAAACCTTTGATTTCCTCAAAATACGAATACTAATGACGATATACCTGTACTCTACAAGAAGGAAGTTTAAATGTTGCAAATGAAATACAAGCACGTTGAGATCATATTGATTCGTGAAGAATCAATAACCAATTAGAACACCTCAATACCTATATATGAAGCACTTTAGTGGTAAAAAAGTGTACATGATTCGTCGTCCTGCATCAGTGAACAAATACATATTACTCCAAATACTTGAAGGAATTTCAGATGCCCAATTAATGGTAAGTGATTTTTTTTTTATTTGGAATAAAAGACACTCAGTCGAGAGAGTAAGAGAGAGACAGAGATGGATGGTCGTGCTAAGAGACACAATTCAGAGATATATAAAAGGCAGAATGAGAGCACAACCAATTTACAAAAGCGGATTTCATTTGACTTCGTCTGCTTTTTCATATTTTGTGGGTTTAACATTAAACTTTCTGTGTCATACCCGGGAATGGCAGCAAAAAAAAACGATGTAGTTGAATAGCAGCTTGTTTAAAGATCAACAAATACAAAATAAAATTGATTGCTTAGATAAATGAATTTGAGAGCACTAGCGAAACATTTTTTGAAATTCTGAATGAAAGATCATTAACACTTATTGATGGATACAAATGTGAAAATCTGTGATAAGAATGAATAAAATGTTATTCCCTTGAATTCTGTCGTGCCTGCTTTACCTTTTGAAACCTTGAGCTTCAATCAAAACGGTACTGTTCCATAACTTCAGTACCAAAGTGGAAACAGGCATGAGTACAGGCCACTCATTTCTATCAAGCATGAAATGACTAATTTTGCTTGATACTTATGGGATCAAAATTATTTGTGCGCGAAACGATTTTGGTAATTCTATCGACATTTCGAAATACGTTTGTGCTTACGTAAAAATTCACCAAGCAACAGACGCAGATATCATATATTAAGAAACTATTTCCTTTTACCACATGCAGTTTGCTTTACAACCATTGCTTTATATGATTACTACGACCCCCAACCCTTCCCACTACGTACGCATGAAATAATATAAAGCAACTGTTGTCGTGTATACTGTCTTTCTTCGAGAAAGCGGGATGAAATGTTATTTTAATTTTGTCTTCGATCAATGTGCAAAATACAGTCCAAAGTTTTCGAGCGCACCATTCTATTTACATTGAACGCAGCAGTTAAACAATTCTGCTCTAGTGGTAAATCTTTAATATATGAAATTTTTAACGACAAAAAACCTAACTTTTTACTTCATCATGTAAACACAGTCCAAAAAAATCCTTATCTTAAAAAAGAAAAAAAGAAAAATTGGCAGTCTAATAAATTGATTGGTCTAGCGTCTACTTACAATCGTTAAAGGTTTAGATTATTATCTGCTATCATTTTGCTCATTTTCCTTCGTCTATCCTGCAATGAAAATAAAATGGACTCTTTAACTAGTTAAAGATTATTCAAATAGCCATAGGGAACTTGTGTGCGTGTGGGTGGGGTGGGGTGGTGGGTTGGATTCAGTCATTGCCATTATGTTTTTTTTGTATAGATACCAATTCCTATATACGAATATATATCATTACCATACTGGTTAGATAATGTGTAATTAGTCCACTACGGAGATTTGAACCTGGGTCGCAGGTAAACGGCACAGATACCATTTGTACCATGCGAAAATCACCAAAAGAAAAAAGAAGACCAATTAACAAGTTATGTTACAGAGACCGTGCTTAGTAGACACGCACACACACACACACAAACACATACACACACACAAAATCATACACACACACAAACACATGTCGACTTTGTAATCTGTTTTCATCTGTACACTGTCATTCTGTATTCATAAGACAGAAATCAAGGTAAATATAAATAATATAAATAATTATTGAGAATTATAAATGCACACCAAACAGAACAAATTGTGGAACCCCTGGATAATAAATTAAAATGCTTGATACTAATAACGAATATATATAAATACGAATAAATAGCAGTATTATTCAGATATATATATATATATATATATATATATATATATATATATATATATATATATATATATATATATATTATATATATATATATATATATATATATATATGTATGTATGTTTGTTTGTGTGTATGCATGCATGCATGTATGTATTTATGTATGTATGTATGTAAGTATGTATGTATGTATGTATGTATGTATGTATGTATGTATGTATGTATGTATGTATGTATGTATGTATGTATGTATGTGTTTGTGTGTCTTTTTGTGTATTCGTGCTGCTATTTTACTTGAGCATGGATGTGGATTACTTAGGAAGTTTCACAATCCAAGCCATTACTATATATTTTTTGTAAATGTTTTCCTGTGCTGGCAATTTTGAAAAGAAGGGTTGTATGACGACTATAAATTGCTACACAATATTCAAAGTGTAGGTAGTTTCAACTTAATTTTTAAATTTGGAATGCGTGTATAAAAGTATTCTATGTCGCATTTGCAGTTATAGATGCAGGAAGTAAAATTTTGCCTTCCAATGTAATGTGACCAATACACCGTCAGTCCGTTCATGAAGTATGAAACAAGTTACCTACCTACCTACCTACTTAAACACACACACACACGCACACATACATACATACATACATACATACATACATACATACATACATACATACATACATACATGCATGCATGCATGCATGCATGCATGCATGCATGCATGCATGCATGCATGCATGCATGCATGCATGCATACATACATACATACATACATACATACATACATACATACATACATACATACATACATACATACATACTTACATACATACATACATACATACATACATACATACATACATACATACATACATACATACATACATACATACATACATACATACATACATCTATAACATTTCATATCTATTAAAATCTTGCTCATTTCAAAGCATTAAAAGAAGTGCTCCAACTTAAAATTCGATACGATACACATTATATTTTAAGCGTACTAATTTAGTAACTCTAGCATCAGTAAAAGTAAGTGTTAATGGTGTTAGGAGCACAACTATTGTAGTAGTAGTAGTAGTAGTAGTAGCAGTAGTAGTAGTAGTAGTAGTAGTAGTAGTAGTAGTAGTACAATAAAGAATGTGCTAGTGACAAGAATCAGTTTCGAAAACAATGACACTGCCATATTATCGATTTTAAGACATTACAAGTTCGTGATTTTCTTAAAATAACACATCAACCATTATAGCATATATTGTTAATGTCTTTTCAGCAATTATACATGAACGAAACATGAACCTTGCCTTTGTAGTGATTGTTTGGTGTTTTCTGGGGTCTATTAAAGGTAAGCTATTTTACTTCTATACGCACTGTGTTTGCTGCTTTCAGATGTTTAAAGGAGCAGAACAATTAATATAAATATCTTCATTGAACGTCCAGAGTTAAAACAACAGTTTCTGTTAGCACACTTTTAATTTATAAATATTTTTTATATTGCCTTTACGTATTGAAAACTTTTATGTAAAATAGTAATATAATTATGAAACGAACATCCTTCTTGAGAGAGAGAGAGAGAGAGAGAGAGAGAGAGAGAGAGAGAGAGAGAGAGCATTCGTTACATTACATATATAGAAATTATAGGCATCATTGATGCCTTCAAAATCACGATCGTCCAGCCATCAGGTACGCTATAATACTACTACTACTACTAATAATAATATAATATAATATAACAGAAATTGTATTTTTTTTTAATACTAAATTTTGAGAGGTGATATTTCGTCCATATTAAATTGTATTAATGTCCAATTCAACAGAAACTTTAAAACAATATTCCTATTTACAGCATTACAAATAGAAGCAAACCGATGAAAAGATTTAAAATTCAAAGCGAAAAGGGAATACAAATATGTTGCTGAATAATGATCAACATTTATAACGAGAACAGTTGAAATTTGTTTGCGTGATACCAAGAAGGAAATTAGTGACCTACTTCTTCATTGGTGTCTTTGCCTAATATTGTTTTTCCTTGAATTAACTTTTTTTTTGGAACGAAAGTTATTTTGAAAATGTAAATGTAGCAAATCGTAATTGCTCTACTTTTGTTTCTAATTTTCATCAAGATATTTGGTTTTCAACATTTTGATCTAGATCAGTTTATTCGGAATGCTATGCTCTTTGGACTTGGAATAGAAATTGTATGATTAATTTGGATTTTTACTCAAAATGTGATACATTTACACTACAAAACACGATAAAGCAAGTCGAATAAATTAGGAAGAACGTGCTTCTGGTGAAACGAACACAATATAATGATAATCTTTAGAAAATATTGCAGAGAAAATCAGGCAACTATATTCTTTCAATATATTTATATATATATATATATATATATATATATATATATATATATATATATATATATATATATATATATATATATATATATATATATATATATATATAACTTTATAAAGAATCAATCTCAACAGGAGAAAGCTGCAATGGAAATTACACGACCTCAAACAGGTTGGAAAAAAGAGTTACCAATCACTCAGCTCTAAATACCGGGGACTGGGTTAATGATTATTACCTAGCTATTGGATGGTATGACGTCGGCAATAGAAACATGCCTACTGATCCTAGTAAGCTGAATGTTTACAAATCATGCGGAACTACCTTTCCAATTTGGTTGAATGGCGAGTAATTTCAAATTAGGATGATTGAAGTTCACGTTGATGTACATTCTATTCAAAATTTAAAATTGTGGTAAACTCCTAAATTTAATATGACATTTTGTTTAACTGTATTTGTATAACGATAATATTGAAAATGCAACTACATTTTTTTCTCAAGTAAACATTTTTTAGTTTGGGTTTTTAATTTTTATACATTGTTTATATGTTTTATTTTTACAATGTTTGAATAAAACACAATCGGTGTTATCCATATTTACCATCCTGTCAAATATTTAAAAGAGGCAGAATTTTTTTTGAGGAGTATTCCTATGGGAAGTTTGTTGTGGACGTTGGTAATATATATATTTTTTTCTATTTAATTTCTTTTTTTTCTTCTGTCGGATTGTGTTTCTTGCTCAATGCTTCGTGAAATTAATTCGACTCATATTTTGTGCGTTACAATTATTCGAAACAAATCATTACAATAACAGTATATTATTATATGAAAAACAACATTAAACAAAAAAATGGATAATACATATATGTTGGTGAAACGTTAGTTTGAAAATTAGATGCCAACTATTACACGTAAATAAGAACTGCTTATTTAGTACATACGCAAAATAAAATGTACAATGTTAGTATCAGATGAAATAATAACAATATTGTCACACTTGAATTTCTGTTTTTCTTTGGTTGCATAAAGGTACAATACCACAGACCAGTGAAGGAAAAGTTACTCGCACAGCTTGCATACTTACTTATTCGAGTGAATGCAACTACAAGCTTGAAATTGAAGTAATCAACTGCGGAACCCATATGCTCTACAACCTATCGGCATTGAATTCTTCTTATAATAAAGATATCTACTCCATCTACTACAACTACTACACAGCCTACTGTTTTGGTAAGTATTTTATAACACTCACAAGTTAAATTGATTATCTTTCTCTCTTGGAGACAATGGACGTGTTGTAAAAGTATTAAACCCATTCGCCACCCGCTTTGGGCCAGGTACCTACTCTAAAATGTATGACATTTGCCCAAGTCAGTCAAGATTAGATGAAGTCCCAAGGTAAAATGTAGTTTATTTTGTTACAGAGCACGTGCATATGTAATTGTTGCGTTGGTATTTCAACAGCTTTAAGTTGTTGCTTAGAGGTTACATTTCCCATCCGGAAATGCATATTGAATGAACACCAGCGTGAAAAATCAGGGTCACTATTATTTTAGATATTTGCTCTTATGTTCATATATATATATATATATATATATATATATATATATATATATATATATATATATATATATATATATATATATATGCTATCATATTTTGCAACATTATATGGGGGGGGTGGTAATGTATAGTATTATGCTAGAATGATTAGAGAATATTTGCATTTATCGAGTGAATAACGGAAATAATTTATCGAACTGGTGAAAAATTGAGTATTTTCACGTGTGGCAATGTGTTTCACGCACGATGTGAAATGGAACATTATTCACTCAAAGCAAGTAAATGGTCTTCTTATTTTAGCTTTCAATCGAACTGGTTAGCTAGAGTGTATAACATATAGATAATTTCAGCTGTTAATTTATGCAATGTATATCAGAGTGGAAAATATTAGCAACATACCTGTTTTTTATAATTTAAGACAAGAAAGCACACACGTAGGAAAAACAACAGCTATCTGTTTATTGACATTTGGACTTGGGTAGCATTGTTTTGTGTAATAGGTCAACACGCTACCATTGCGGGACTGGCTACATGGCAGACTCAAATATTTGGTCATAATGTTGTTAATGCTTAGTTTTGAAAGAGTTCATTAGACGAAGAAGAACAAAATCACTGACCCTAGGCCGACGAGTTTTAACACTTGCTTCTTATTGCCGATGGCCATACAAGACAATAGATAGTACCATTTTTGTATGTCTTTGGTATGACTTGGCTGGGGATCGAACCCCCGACCTATCGCAGCAGAGGCAGACGCTCTAAACAATAGGCCACATGTGCGATCTCTTAACCGCGAATTAGAAACAAATGATCTCTTAAAACTATCATACTATCATTTTCGGCTGAAATCAAACCTTTATGAAGTACATTGCCTTCCACTGTTGCAAGTTACGTTCGTTTGAATTTCACCATCTTGTTCAACATTTTGCCTATATACAAGTCCCAAAATAGGATTACCTGATCGAGAAATCGGCGTAAAGCTCGTTTAATTGTTAACCAACGTTACAGACAATTCCATACAATGACTAAATTTAAGCGGGTAAGAAAGAATCTGTAGTTATCAGCCAAGTCTAACTGAAGAAAATTACAGACATTCCAACCTTCAAATTTATTAACCAATCAATTAATTTTTTTTCTTTTTTTCTAGAACAATCTGACCTCTCGCCGGTCTCCCTTAAGGTACAACCGTTGCTTTTCTTCGCTGATGAAAATGCAATAGATGGGCAAAGCTTTAAAAAGCCACGATTGTTGTTTCGTTGTCAGATCATTGGAAACATGAGTGATGACCTCTACTATTCAGTATCGTGGTAAGCTTGGTATACATATATTTATTTTATCAGAAAAAGACTTAAACCTCCAAAACCTCTTGTTATGCATAATTATATTGTATGCTTTGAGTTTTGTTTACGAGCTAAGAATATTTTGAAAATGAAAACAAGTAATGAACTAATGAACTAATAACAATGAAATTACTCGAACAACCAACATGAAACCTATTAACGCTATCACAACAAAATATATACCCGTACAACGACATGATTTTTCCGAACAACCAGTATTAGGTAATGTTAATATCAGATACTTACATGAAGCAGGTGAACTTCAAGATGGTAAAAAAGAGTCAGTCATCCAATTTGGTGTATTACTACACATAAAATATCTAGTATAACAAGATCTACTGGTATACCTGGAATCTATAGATTAGATTCAAACTGCTCGTCAGCGTGGATTTACACGTGAACAATTGCAAGTGATACGCGATGATACACAATTACCGCCGCAATCACTTAACTAGCTCCTCGAATTCTATTACATTCAAGACATGTCAGAAGCGTATTTTTACGTGTATGACCGCGACCACTATCTTTTTATCCGTGGTAAATTGTCTTGGATGTATATCCGAATACTGCCATATCATTACTGTGTTACAGCTCGCACAATGATTATTCTGTTGTTGTTTCATCATCATTATAAATTCAATATCAATATCAAAGTCGCGATTATTTTTTGTCACCTTTTTATAACTAGCGAGTTTTTCTCTTACTATATCATCGTTAACAATTCGTTGCTGGTGTCAGTAAAATTTACAATAACCCTTCCCAGCTGAGATATTCTTCTAACTCGTGACACTGCGAGATAGACTAAGTCTGACCACACGATACGATCATCAATATTTCAAACAACTGTATCAGAAACAGCAGTTAACCCATGAGGCGATTGTTTGAACATTTTATTATATATTTCTTGATCTAAATCTCAATCTCAACAAATTTCCCGCTCTTAAATTTGCAGTAACATTTCTTTGTAATTTTTCAGATCCTTGATTCATCAAGGCTGCAAGTTTTTGATCCTCGGCGTGGTTTATTTTTTTACTGACATTCGCGAAAATAGTTTCCGTAGATGGTAATTTTTACTTGCTGCGGTTTTCGTCATATTATTCGCGATAGTCTTTCCGTTGCTGTAGAAAACAAACGACCGGCAATAGTACCAACAGCACCAGGAGCTTTTTCACGGATATCATTAATAGCTTTCATCGATAATTGTTTTGCGATTGTCGCTAGTTTGGGGCCATTCCTGCAAATAACCCTTGAATAACATTACCGCAACCATCTTTATAAATCGTTATGTAAACGGGTAATCGAAAATTTACTACTCTGAGTATATTTGGTTTATAATGTTGATAGTGTATAATCATCTTATTTATTATCGTTATATCTAATCGCTGTGATATCCATCAACGAGTTCATCGATAAATTCCCAATATACGCCGATATCCATGGTTTCACCTTGAAATTATTGTCGACAAAAAGCAGCTGCTTCATTTATTATTTCCGGTGAGTTATTTCCAGCCCGTGCTGTTCCTATAATAACTTCTAATCCTGCTATATTTAGATAGAATATTATTGTGACAGGCAACAATACCATTTCTTTGAGAAATTCATCACCACTACATAACAGGCGCATCGTGAGATTCTTCTTCAGGTTATTGTTTTGAAGACTTTTGTCGTTTCCTTTGATGTTTTCACTGTTTAAGTTCTTCTTTTCGCTATTTTCGTTTTTGTATTTCTTGCTTTTTTAGTTCTTCATATTGACAATATACTGTACCTACCAACTTGAGATATCCTATATAAGGTGCACTTTTGCTATCGACTCGACTTTTTTTACTTTAAATTTTAAACGGTACAACAACTCAGTTTTGTTCACTTTTAATATTTTTTATGTTAGCTAAGCGGGTAATGCTAGTCAAAACAATCATAAATGATGTATACGTACTTAACACTGTATTAATTTCCGAGGAGGCTTACAGATGGTTTACTCGATTTCTATTTTATTCATTTTAGAGATTAATCTTTGATCACATTGGTTTCTCAGATCTTATGATTAAACAAATAATGCCAGGACTGTTTGAATGAAGAAAAGAGGTTTTAATGAAAGTTAGATACGTAATATATATATCGATTCGGAAGAAACTAAAATAAAACATCTTTTGCTCCTGTTTATGTCGAGCAATATTCGAATTTACGCTCATTAGCATATGATATATGCCCATAAATGATGCATTTTACCAGAAGATACAATTAAAGCAATTTGTATTAATGTGGGAGATCGGGATGTCGATATGTTAGGTATTTCTCGATTGTAGGAGGTTTATCTTTTATGCTTTTCATAATAAGCTAAAATAGCGCGATATCTTTTTACTCCACAACCTTCACATGATTATATTTTTCCATAAATACCAATACCACAACCAAGGCTGGGGATTTACCATTATAGTTCTTTTTTAGCGTCATAAGCGCATGAAGACCGCAGTAGTTTCGGTAACATGATTTATTTCATTATTCAGGATTACCTTTCTTCAGTCACTGACACTTATGTAGGCTAATCATATACTAATTATTTTTTAATACGTCTTTAATTAGTTATATTATAGAAATATAAATGACTAGAGCAGCAGAAGGCGACTTCGAATAAGCAGTCAAGTCCGTACTTTTAGAAAAATACCAAGACACCAGCTAGTAAATCCCCAAGAGATACTATAGGAGATAGACTCTCGGTTAGTTACAAACTTTTTTTTTTGGGGGGGGGGGGGGATTGCCGTTATTTTTTCATTTTTGTAGGAGACCATAGTTTACCAAATAGACACCTCTAAACACTTGTAGGGTTCGCCCTCTCTGCTGCTAATTATGTTAGGTAGTGTTAAATCTAAAATACTTTATTTATTAATGAAAAAATGATCTAATTGTTTCTGCATAAGCAATTTTTTCTTTGTCTGCATCTGTCAGGTTTTCTGCTTCATTTAGATTTTGTCGCCAAAAATAATTAAGTAAATGAAATTATACGAATCACAAAACTTTCTTCTTGATTTCCAACTATTAGTTAATGTATACAGCATATAGCCAGTTTTACTATTGGCCCTCTAACCTAATCTTTGCAATTCAACATATACCACACTCTTCTACCATGTCACTACGTCGTGGGTATGTGGGTGCAGTCTCCCGGGTTGATTTTGGGGGAGAGTGCGTGTTTTGTGTTGAAAGTCGAGAGGGCACCGTCTGTAGCGTCTTTGTCGTATGTGCTGTCTTTTATGTCCATCGAATAAACCGTAGCATGATGAGCTCTCAAAATCTCTAGTAACAAAGGATGCACAATACACCATTCAAAGATTGTCGAGTCATAAGATAGACCTTGTATTACGGACCTTTTCAAATGATGCCTCATACAGCACTCAAAGAATGTCGGGTCTCAAGATAGACCTGAATGACGGATCTTTTATAAAACATGCCCCATACAATAATCAAAAAAGAAGAAAAGAATGTAGAGCCATTAGAAAGGCTTTATATGACTGATCCTATCGAAAGATGCCCCATACAGCATGCAATGAATGTTGGGTCATAAGAAGTTCTTTCAGATTTCGAATACTTACAAAAGCTTAAATCGGGGGTAAGATATACTCTGCTATCTGAATATAAATATATTAAGAAAATTAAACAAACCTTCTTTGCTTCATTAGCGGATGATATAGAACTAAAGGTGATGGTACCTCTTTTTAACGCAGTAAAACAAAACTTAGTTTATAACTATCAAGAGAATACGAAAGAAAAACTATCAATACACAATCAGTAGACAATTAAAAAGATTACTGAAAGTGAGAGATGTAGCCGTTCCGAAGCATTAAAAGTGAAAATAGGCATAGGTCTGTGTTTGTTTGTCAGCGCAAGAATCTCATAAATACTTTTTTTTTGTCAGCGCGAGACTCTTATTTTCTGTCAATGCAAAATTCATATCAGAAATGTATATAATAATATTAATATTCCTCATGAATTACACATTTAGATGGAATGTTTACTAGTAAAAATCGTGAACATCATCCAATTTGTAAATTCTCATTGGGTAAATAGTAATAAAATTCACGAAAATTATCCAATTTGTAAATTCTGATATTGTAAATGATTGTAAAATCACGAAAAACAGAAACAAAATTATACGGTCAGTGACTTTTCCGAATGTCTCTAAGATTTTATGTAAAGATTCAGTTGTATAATTTCTCCGGATAAATAAATTAACTTCCCAATCTGGTCCGTAAGTTTGATATTTTTTCTTGTCAGTAATGAATTAAAGCATCTGAGATATACCGAACTAAAGGTTTCTTGTAAAATCAAACGTCCAGGGGATACCTCAGGCGGAAATATACAGAATATATCTGTGCTGTACCTGATTTGATAGATTTGTGTTTGTCTGATAACTTCCGTCAAATGCATTACATAAAAGGTTGATTGCGATTGTTGAAGTTATATTTACTATTCCCGGTGATATATGTCTACCACGGCCGGATCATTGTTATATTTGAGAATAGTTGCCACTGGTATTCTTTTTCTGCATGCGGTGAGTATTCTAGAAACGTTTTTGTTGATAATATTAATAGTAGATTTTTTTTAGTTCGTCTGGGTTATACAGGGGGTACTTATAATTTGGCAGATCAGCTTCTTTAATCGAGTTTCTTCTAAGAATTTGTATTTGTTTGTCTTATCCGAAGTAATTACCATTTGTATGACTGTTCGATGAATTTGTTTAATATCAAATTGTAATTGATTTAATATTTATATTTGTTCGATAATAATATCTCATGGAAATGACAATCAAAAAGACACTTCGTAAAAAGCTGACTTAAAATGTTTCGTTGTTGGTTGTGAATTTAATTATAGTTATTACAATCATCGGTAAAGGAATCACCCTTTAAATATACCTACCACTACCATTTCCTCTATCAGCGAGGATAGTTGGGAATATGCAGTAGTCACGGTATGTAACTTAATTATATACTCATGTAGTTTATTCTAGCTGCATGTATATATTTTTTCAATTATATTAAGAAGACCAGTAATTGTTGCTGCCGCTGAAACACAAATGGTGACAACTGCTTGAACAATCACTAAAGGTGTTATGGTTGATAGCAATAAACCAGTTCCAGCAATAACAGCTGAAACTAATTATACAATTATATTAACAACGACTACACGCCTGTGCTATTTTTTTTACCGTATACATTTAAATGAGATTTTTTTGTTTAGTTTGTAATTCATGCACTTGATTGTATCTATACTGTTGCACGTTCATTATACATTATACTATGAGCTTAAATTAATTACAAATTCTGCATAACATGTGAGTGTCGCTGATGCTAAATTACTTCAATGGGAATTAGTCTAAATGTTTCAGTGGATACATTTTCTAGTATTGCACTTACATTATTAACACGAGTAGATATACTAGATAATTCATTAAACTGTCACAGTGAAATTGCCGTTAATCTGTATATACCCCGGACCGTTGCAGTATCTTGAACAGTGGTGTCTAGATGAAATATCCCTGCTGTATCGAGTAAACTGTATTTTACGACAATTTTCTTACTCTTTTATATCAGCATCATTATCGTTCCGCTTCGTTGATAGTTCATTGTCTTGAAAAAGGTCCTGGTTCTATTGGTAATATTGCCAGTAAGGCGTTTTCGACGAAAAGTATCCACGTGAATGTCAGTAAAATAAAAAAAACCAAGCCGCGCATCAAAAACTAGCAGCGTTGTTAAATCAAGAATCTGAAGAATTACAAAGAGATATTACCGCAAATTTAATAGCAGGAAGCGGTTTGAGATCGCGATTTAGATCAAGAAATAAATAATAACATGTTAAAATCGTCACCAGACCAAGCATATGATACAGACGCGCCGGTGCTCAAAGATGAATTTGTACACAATTATCACTCTTATTTTTATAATGCAGTACAGCCAAATGAACGAGGGAGAATTGTACTTCATGCTCAAGATACAAGTAAAGACTTTCTACTGGATAAAGCATTTATTGAAGTAGAAGGGTAAGTTGTAACAAATGTTGCAGCTGATACACCATATCAATTAAATACACGTTTTGGTTTTATTCACAATGGGGTAATGGAGCTTTTAGTAGCGCTACATATGTGATTGGTCGGAGTATGATTTTATCTATTCAAAAGGATTTCAATGTCGCCACAACAATATTAGGTTTAGCAAGATATTCTGATGATTATACAAGATCAGGTGGTCCATCTATGATGTTTACAAAAGATATTACTAATGACGCTGAATATGCTCAGTATGTTAAAGTAAAGGCAACATGAGCATCTGCAGTTGATTCAGCACCACCTGGATATAGCAGACCAGGTGACACTTTTGATGTCGTATATGTTACTCCTAATTACAACCTATTGTTTGCATTACGTATTAATATTGCAAGGACCGAGTAGATTTTTTTTTATGTGCAATTCCACTGTCTCACATAATTGGATTTTGTAGAAATGTAAGAAAAATTATCTTTGGAGCTAAACACACAGTATTCTTCATAAGAAATGGTGATGATAATGATGCAAGCTGGCGAGATGATACTCTTGATTCTGGTAAAGAAAACAAAACTCTCATTGTGGATGGCAACAATGAGTCCATCGATCGTCGTAGATCAACAATTACTATCGTTTATGGATAAAGGTAGTAAATCATTGTTATCATGGCTAACATCAACGACAGCTAGTATTCAGAGTACGATTGATGGTATATTTTCATTACATATAGCATCACAACAGGTGTTTCTGCGCCTCCATATATATTTAATGCGTTACATGATTATACTTAATTAAATTCACAAACGAGCAGCCATATGATATTTGACCAACTGGTTGTCATCGTTGTCTCATTACAAATAAACGGTCAACAAGAACCATCTGAGGATATTTTACCTAATTACGACCACAATTAAATAGCACATGTATATCATCGTTTGCTGATATTTATGGAACGTGATCTGAATGTAGTATCGGGCTGCAAATCTCACAATTAGACTTTAGAAACTTATATCCGATTTATTACTTTTCACTGGAACATGTTGATTTAACCAGACAGAGTGTCGTTGACATACACTCCCAAGCTCGTGTAACACAACCTCTTGTTGTCGCGGCAGGTCCGCCTACTTTTTTCGGTTATTAAATAGCAATAACTGTTACACTAAGTGACAAATTGACTTTATTCGAGGCTGTTGGTGGACGAAAGAGGATAGTTGATGCACCAGTGGAAAATATGTAACATAATTAGATCACTCGTATTATTATAAATGTGATATAGTCACGTTAATGTTACTTTGACTCCTGGTCAGATTAAAATGTTGCAGTCGGATTGAGCTATAAAATGTATAACTACATTAACACTAAAACACGATCAGATCACCGGTGGTCAGAAAAAAACTAACTCTGACAACGCGCCAGATTAAGCAACACAATGATGCAAAAAAAAAAAAAGATCAAAAGGTGTTCAAGTTACTCTCTCTGCGGGCGCGATCAAAGATACAATTAAATCAGGTGGTATATTTCCACTTCTCGCGGATACAGCAGCTTTTATTTCCACGGCCGCCTCTGCAGTCGCTGCGGCGTTACAAGCAATTCGAACAGCGGCAGGAATAGCACTACAGAAAGCAACGGGGAAAGGATATACAAAAAAGGAAGTGGTCTAAGGCTACCAGGCAGTCGCTATGGAAGCGGTCTGAGGAAGTATTTACTCTTAAAGCCGCTGTCAAAGTTTGATTTAATGAATGCGGCAAAAAGTTAAGAATTAAAAACTTCAGAGTTGTTTTTTTTTTTATACAAGACCAGTTGCCTTCCACACCAAAGAACATTGAAACGGGTATTATTAATCTCGATTAATCTCGCATACGCGCGATTGACCCACGTGGAATTCTTTTTTTGATTCAGACGGGATGGCAAAACCGAATTAATGTATGTACTATATTAATTGATTAAACATTCCTCGCAGCGTGAAGGTTTGGTACTCAACGCTACCAACAAACACAATAACTGACCCACTAATATGCGGCAGAGAAGTAATTTCTGTAATTGATGCTGTATCAGCGTCGACTAATCCACCCCATAAAGTCGTACACGATTAATAACATTTTAAAGAGATCTTAAAGGTATAATGATCTTTACGGAAGGTCTTTCCTTAGACAAAAGAAAACTATCACGCGAGAATTTGATAAAAAAATCATTAACGATGACGTATCGTAACTATTAAATCTGGTAGTTGTTGTGTGAAACGAAATTGTTATCACATTTCTCTTATGAATCCCTGGAACAATAGCCTCAACTAGTTAGTTATTTGTTATATGTATATATATATAGAGTATTCACTTATATACAGGACGGCACAAACATATATTGGGTATGTGTTTCGTATATTCTTGTTTACTTAATATTACTGACAAAATCTAAATGAAGCAAGAAATCTTACATATGCAGAAAAAAGGATATTGTTGCTGTAAATATTTATTTCCTTGACGCTGTCAGGGATACAGAAAAAATATTTATTTAAAACACTGACCTGGACGGTACTCGATTATTTCCCTTATATGATTATATAGTTATTTCCCTTACAAAAAGGAGACAACTCAATTAATTTCCCTTTAGGATTATACACCTTCCTGTTAGAGTTATCTCTCCTAATAGAGTGGTCACTTTAACAAAAAATAGGAATCAATAACTGTATTCAGATATATTTAAACAGACTTTTCTGTCCTTTGTTTTCAGAAAAGCTGATTTATATACATTTTCTGCGACATATTGAATCGAGGGTATACAAATATCAAAATACTTGCTGGCAGCATGATTTTTTTTTTAACTATTATTTTTTGAGAATTTAGTGATATAGCTTTCTTTGGTTCTTATGACCTAATCGCTGACACTGTCAACATCGTTATTTCTTTTATCATAATACCGTTTAATTTCTCTGTATCGCTTACCACCACAATGGAGACACAATTGTGTTTTTTTGTACTCCATCATCGCCTGTTATACAAAGTTTCGGATCTAGACTCACCCGCTGCACACTTTGTGAATGATATCCGCAGAATTGATTTCTGCAGGATTTGTTACAAGGGGTTACATATCTAATCGTCCTATAATCAACCACTTACAGGTTTTCATTTTAATAAATCTCGTTTATTTAAATACTTGTCTTAATTATAGTATGAATGAGTTCGAGAAATTGTCCATAATCAAGCCATGGAAAACCTAAAGATTTAATGTCGATATAGTCTCGGTAGACGCACCAATGATATGTCTAGCGGAGATTAAAACTGTTATTAATTAAATCTGTGATGCCAAAAATGAATTAAGAAGCGATGGCGAATCTCACTCATGGTCAACATTTCGAATCAGTGATAGTGTTCATGCCACCATGAACGATAAACGAGCAGCGAGTATAATCAAGTATCTCAAAACATAGAAAGTATTTTATCAGCGTGAAATTTATTATACTAGCATAAACAGGAAATTGGATAAAATGTGATAAATACGACCATGTCGTCGCTAATAAAAAAAGTTCCAAGCCAGGAGCATTGACAGGGATTGACACACCGTATTATGAGCGAACTTATCCTGTGAGCGCGGTTATTTATGGAATTTACCCGATAAATGAAAAGCCAAGTGTTGCGAATCTTAAACCTATGAAATTTTCAGCATTGAACTGTGTCGCTGAGCGAGTAACAGAGCGTTTAAAAATTCGATGCGTGAAAAAATCTAACAGAGCTAAGACGTATCAAGATAAACAAATGGCCTTTATCAGTCTAGGATACTGGTGCTACAATAAAATATGTAGCTGAGCTAGAAAACATTAAATTTCCCAATAATTATAGCAGCGATAACAGGGGAAGAATTATACGAATAGAAATATAAAGTAACAAAGCTCCAATAAATATCATTGACCATAATTCACACGCGTGGACTAACGCAGTAACAATATTTCCACAAGATATAATTGTGAGATACTACACGGAGAATTCTAGGCGAAACATGTTTTATTTTATTTACGAGTTCAGTAAAAACGATCCTGTGTCAGTGTGATTATTTCAGAGTTTTGAAGATGTAGAAGGTAAATTTGATCAATTTGTAAGACCTATCGGTGAAATATAGGAATCTCTTTACGGCACGATGAGTAAACTCGCTGAGAAATTTTCAAAGGATAATACAGGGCAATTACTAACAAACTGTTTTACAATCCCGTCAGTTGCAACTTATTTCGCCAGACAGAGAAATCTGTGGAAACCAACACGATTTGAATTTTTCTCAGATGTTTAAGCTAGTTGTGTCAAATACGGACACGGCGGATTCTGGAATATAATTGTAAAAATGTTATTTCGGTTGCTATGATTGTGCGTTATCCTGGACGTTTCCTCAGTTATGGAGAGTGTGCTGGGTATTTTAAACGATTCGGACATCCCACACCCGAGATGACACGAGTTGCGATTAATGGACCACTACCAGACTTTGACCTAACCGGGTTCACTCGTGTGGTATCAATCGAATTCGCTAAAGGACTCCATCCGTGCTGTTATGTTTGAGTTGGTAGACATTTATCTGAAAAATACAGGGCACCAGTGGTGTTATTACGGTATATGATTGATTGTAAAATACTGATATCGCTGATTGTCGGTGAGGCAATTACATCATATAAAAACAAACTGAGGTTTGGTTACCACAACCTGATGGTGATAGTCTTGATAGTTTTATTGACGATTACAAGGAATAGTATCCTGATCTTACCGAGGACTATATTGTTAAACGATCCAAGGATATGTTTGAATACAGATTTGAGATCAATGATAAAAACGCTAAAGATCTCTGTAAATTCACCCAATGCGAAGCATGTGACCACAAACGACATTAGGCGGGATTAATTCTAGATGACACTGAATACGATAATGGTAGATTCAACAGCTAGAGATATATTTGTCAATCGTGGAAAAGCTTGTCGGACAGAACAAAGTTAGGAACTATTGTTTGGTACATCTATGGCGAATCTCCTCAATATATACATATAAGATCATCTATGTTCGCTTATGTTTCTATAAACCGTCTATCGATGATAAATAGATTTCGTCGCACCGCAGTCAGAGTCGCCAGATTCATTTTATAAAGATGCCAAGTATATAGAAACAGTTGCTCGTTTTATCAAATCTGATTCGCGTTGGGGATCATGGTGAATAAAACAGCAAATGTTACATAATTATACTAAATCAGCGGATGTTACGGTTGAAGATAATTACCTGAAAAATAATCAAATATCGGAATTATCGAGTGCAATTCCGTTATCTGATACAATATGTAGATATAAAACCGTTTACTTGAACGGACCAGGCGGTTGTCGAAAAAGAAACGCGAGTGATCGAATTATTTCGAATTAAGTCAGACATGATTGTGCTAACACCTACACACAGACTCGCCAGAGAAATGAAATAGAGAGGTGTTAATTCCTGTATTTGTCACAGTTTCTTTTCGGTATAAGGGTGATGCATGGACTCCTGAACTAATGGGAGTGAAATATATTCCAAAGAACATTATTTGGGATGAGACATGCACGGTGTCACTGAATATATTAAAACATTGCTTGATTGATTGTTAATGAAACATACAGCTGTTATAATGTGTGGCGATCATGGTCAACCACCACCATTTGTTGCATTGTCTCCGCATGATTGGTTGAAGAATGTTGTAGATTATTGCGAAGAAATAAATACTGATCATATAGCACTCGATCCAGATTAAAGCGAGTTCACAAAATTAATCAGGTTACAGTTAGATATAATCCAATGTGAAGTAGCACGTACAATAACATAAGATACGATTATAAATGACTTTTGAGAAGCGTGGAGACCAAACAATTTGATAGTGTCAAGTAGAACGATAGTTAGAGTCACACTTCAACAGCGATTGTTTCAGTTACATAAAGAAAAATTCCCAACGCTGCCTGTACTGTTATGTTATAGAGCAGCTGATACACGAAGATAGAATATCGAAGTTCATATTCCTGGACAGACTGAGAAACAGAATCTCGTTTTAAATTATATTGTTCTGGTCGATATTGATGTTGTCGTTGATGAACTGCGCGCTGACAAATCTCTCTGGACGCTTGGATACGCAATGACGATACACTCATCTCAGGGGTTAACCATCTCTGATACAGTTGTTTGGATCATAGAATGTAGTATATCTCACAGTGTCACGAGTTAGAAGAATAAATCAACTTTGTAGAGTCATTTTAAATTTTAATGACAACACCAACAATGAAATTGTCAGCGATGATATAATAAGAATAAAAACCTTGCTGGTTATAAACAAAGCGATACACACATAATAGAGAATTTAAATATCGGTGCTGAATTTATAATGACGCTGAAACAATAGCAGAAAAATAACTGTGCGAGTTGTAATTGTGTAATTATATGGTGTTTGTCTAAAGACAAAAATGCAATCATATTTATCGCAGACAGAAAAAATAGCAGTCGTGGGCATACACGAGAAAATGTTATGTTGACCTTTCCTGAATATAATAGACGCATAGGTGCTAGTTAAGTGATAGCGGTGGTAATTGCGTATTCTCGGGTATTACCTGCAACTGTTCACCTGTAATCCACGCTGAGGTGCAGTTGAATCTAATATATAGATTGCGGGTCTACCAGTGGATCTTGTTATGTTAGATATTTTGTGTGATGTAACACTCCAAAAAGAATCGGTAGCTCTTTTTTTACCAACTTCAAGTTCACCTGGTTCATACACATTACCAAGTATGTTTTGTTCTGAAAGATCACTTCGTGCGGATATATTTTTTGTTATCACGTTATTAGCTTTGCATGTTAATTGTTAGAGTAATTTCATTATTTAATGAATCTATCACACTTGGTAATCCTACAACCCATTCAAGAGATATCCTATCTTGAATAAATTCCTTCGCGTATTGATATCCAAATAACCGCTCAGCAAGTGTCCGATTCAATCGATCAACAATTGCCTGATCGCGGTGTATTGCAGTATGTCTTCGTCTGATGGTGACATTATGTTGCTTCATTAATGATAACACCGCACCTTGAAATTCCTTGCCACGATCAACCTGTACTAGATTTGGCCATTGCTAAGGTCTTTGTCGATTAATTCGTTCAAACTCAGCAGCTACTTCTGATGTTACCTTTGTCAATAATGGCTCAGCTTCTTTGTACCTACTCGCAACATCAACTACAGTTAACGTGTACTTGTAAGTCCCTCTTTTGACAGTATCATGTGGGAAAATTAAAATATACACCTGATGAACTTTATTTGTAACGTTGACAGCAGGAGGTGGTAGATAAATCTGCCATATTGCCTGTCTTGATAACCAATCTTCTGCAGGAACTTCTTTGACTTTTGCTGCTTTGGCGAGTTTATTAATTGCTGATTTACCATTTTGGGGAATAATAAATAGATTTCATAATAATATTATTCAGCTGATTAATTACTGGCACCTAGCACTAGCTTACCCGTCATCGCAGATCTTAGTAACGAGTTAGCTAATGATTCCTTGAATGATTTATTCGTGATAGAATTATTCGTAATATAATTTAACGCGTGAATCAATTTCACATCTGCGATGTGTCTATGCTGAGAATTTGTTACTGTTATAAGACAGATCATGAGCATGACAAGCTCGATCAATTTCATTTATAGGATATTCACCTCGCCGCAGTAATTATATCCTGGAAGATGTTTTTCATGGGGTCCCGGGAGGGTTGTCAATTTTTCTGCAATAACACCTCCTCGTTGTGTTGTTTAAATAATCACCTGATTTCATTGAAATAAATCTAAATATCTATGTACCACATTGTGCACAATTACCGGTGAGCGCTGGTCTGTTATTACTTGTTGTAATTGTTGTTAAGTAGCTTGTGCTCGTACGCGTTTTGCATTTAACACAATATAGATCCATAATTTATTTATAGCAACATGAATGTAATGGATTGTTCAGCGACAAAACAAAATACAAGAGCCTGTTAAACATGATGCAGCGCTACCAAATTATATTCATTTGATTATCATAGGTGAAATCTGCAAGTGGCAAGACTTAATTTGATAATGAGATGGGTGAAGTGGGATAAGCTGTATTTAATAGCGCCATCCGTAGATGATAAAAGGTGTTACGATGTGTTAAAAGATTTTAAAGAAACCGCAAAATCAATCAAATAAAACGGTGATGACATGATTGATATCAACACTGACATCGATGAAGCACCGAGTGTTGATTATAATCAAGGATCTATTGACAATTTAGTCGTATATGATGATGTGATGCTGAACAAACAATCAAACCCTGCTCGGATATTTTCCAGAGGTCTACACAAAAATACTGATGTGATTTATATTACTCAGCGGTATACACAAATACCAACATTGATCAGGGACAATTGTAACATTATTGTTGTGTTTAATGGAATTGATACTAACACATTAAAAAATATTCATCAGACCTGGTATAGCGATGGCATGGATTATAACCTTTTTATTTCTTTTAGTCATGCTAAATCAACCACTCACTGATTTATAACACTAAATTTACATTAGACCTGATCAAGATATCGTATCGGACTTGATACAATAATCGGTTGAGAAAATTATTTAATTCGTAGCAGCAGAGAGGGTGTGATAACGAATATGCGTCACGGTTGGTCAGAGGACTTAATTCTAGATTTTGACACTATTTTTTGGTTTTGGAGGAGGCCTTGGTTTGACAAATAGACGCCACATAAACGTATAACTGTCTATAGTGTATACAAATATACAAATATAGTGACTTATCTAGTTTGCTTTAATGTTGATTACATCCATTATCTATTTATGCAAAGAGTCTTTCTCTAGATTGGAGCGTTTCCTATACCCTCTATTTTGTTGCCAGGTATGTCAACGAGCTATATCTACTGAGCAGAGGCCCAGTATTAATCTCTAACATAGATAACACCAACCTTAATGAGAGTGAATTGATTGAAAGAGGCCTCAAACTGTATATCATTCTAATTATTCTTACACAGAGAGATTCTTAGACGTACTCTCATTAATCTCAGTAACAACTACCTAAAAGAGCATGAGTATACATACATACATACATACATACATACATACATACATACATACATACATACATACATACATACATACATACATACATACATACATACATACATACATACATACATCCTTACATACATACATACATACATACATACATACCTATCTACCTACCTACCTACATACATACATACATACATACATACATACATACATACATACATACATACATACATACATACATACATACATACATACATACATACATACATACATAAATGTTATAATGTTATGCCGGTATATCTGGTTTAAGTCAGCTGCGTCAACTTTAGCTAGATTACAGCATGGCATTCTCGTTCACTGCACCAAACCGTAACATACATTTTGTTTATATAATGAGTTATTTCGTGCAACAAGGAATTACCCTATTAGTTATACGTAATTTTTACGCTTACAATGTAAGTTTTAATTCACAGAGATGTAGTCTTATTTCTGCAGACCATTCATGCGTAGGACATGTTGTTTCTTCCCTCACCGACGTGTTGTAGATGAATGTTGAAAAACTCGGCTTGTCTACTTACATCTTAAATGTATGACACATTGTGTAGTTGCATTTTATTTATAATCATTTGTGTGGTAATTTGTGGAATTAAAACTTTTGCGTGTCTCTAGTTCTGATTCCTCACTACACTTTCGGTAAATAATGTCTGATGCTTGATTTTGATTGGACAGTAATTCTTTCTTGCCCGATGATCGCAAGCGCCTATTTCTGATTGGTCAATAATAATGAGAGAGAGAAAGAGAGAGAGAGAGAGAGAGAGAGAGAGAGAGAGAGAGAGAGAGAGAGAGTGAGAGAGAGAGAGAGAGAGAGAGAGAGAGAGAGAGAGAGAGAGAGAGAGAGAAGGCAGAATGGTTTATTTAAAATGATTCAAACAAAATATTCCATATATTAAACTTATCTTTTCTTTATCGGTTGAATTCTAATTTGCTCTGTTTAAATATGCGCTAATAACTTTTAACTATTTAGATTTTTAAGCTGTTCAGAGATTACACAAATAATATCTTTTACCACAAAAAAGATTTAGTTATTCATATACTTATATTGTGAGGTCTCGATATATCTAGGGCTGTATTTAAGTGTCTGACAACTCTCAGAAGTAAGGAATTAATAAGTTGGATTTTTTGTTTAACTCTGCTGAGTTTTATTGCTGTTATTACATATCGTTATGTTGTACGTTTTACTGTTCTTTTATCTTTTGTTTATGAAGATTAAATGCATTGTCAACACGAGCAACAGTACTGAAAGCTCCAAGGAAATAAAAACATCACAAAGTCTTCCATTTTGGCTGGGAATACGGGTAAATGCAAATTTTACACAGTTTTCCTTTGCGTACAATACATGATTCATTGATGTAAGAAAACAATTTAAATTATAATACTGTTATATCAATTCATAAGCGCTGATCTTTTAACTAAATAGTCATTCAGATTGAAAACTTAATTTACAAAATGAATTCCTTTTAAATCCCTTTCTTTATCTTCTTTTTCTTCCTCTTTGTTTCTTTCTTCTTCTTCTTCTTCTTCTTCTTCTTCTTCTTCTTCTTCTTATTATTATTATTATTATTATTATTATTATTATTATTATTATTATTATTATTTTTATTATTATTATTATTGGTGCTATTAATATAAACTGAATCTGAAGTATGACATGCTATGAAACTTAAGTCAGGAATATCAGGTGGAAATTGATGACCTTTTGAGTGACCTTTAAAGGTAGCGGGACATATTACGGTACTTGTCTTAGTACCTTTGTTCAATAAATTGTGTGATGTTTGATAGATTCCAAAGTTTTGATTCACGGCTGTTATTACACCCATTCACAAAAAGAGAAACATAACTATGCCTAAAAATGATAATGTTATTAACCTCTTACCAGTCCTTAGCAAACTATTTACCTCCATTTTAAATGATAAAATAGATAACTGGATCAAAGAACATTATATTTTAGGTAAAGAACCGGCTGATTTTAAAAGTGGATATTACACTCTAGATATTAAATTTACCCTAACCACATTGATATGTAACATCCAAGGAAATAACGAGGTATGTTTAATGCCCATTTTGCCGATTATTTGAAGAAAAAAAACACATTTGGACGTATTGACAGGATTTTGCTTTATCATAAAGTAATAGATAAAAATATTAGCGAAATGCTTACGATACTAAAAGCCATATATGCAAATCTCAAAGCTTGTGTGAATATGTCAAATGCTTTGACATAAATATTTAAATGCCCGGCTGGAATAAGGCAAGGTTGTGTTTTATCACCAATTTTACCTTCTTTGTTCCTTGACGATTTATTGAAACTCGAATGTTCCTCATAATTTGCATTGTTGTACACAGATGACTTGTTTGCCTTCGCAAAAACTGCTACTCAACTTCAAACAACTATCAATACATTTACAAATTACTACAACATGTGAAAATTAAAGATAAACCTGAAAAGAAAACTAAAAACAAATCTATAAGAAACTGGGTAGACTTCCAATGCAAGTAATACAAATATTTAAGTACTGGTTCAACATGAGCATACACATCCATAACAAACATCTAATCTACAGTTGTCATGGGACACTCACTGAGAATGTTGGGTGAATAAAGTCAAGAATCAATTGTTTTCATACGGAATGGTAGAATTTTGGTTTAATATGGGGTGCGCGAGAAACTCGCTTTGGTTATATTACTACAAGACTGTAAATATATTTTTCAACAATAACTATACGGAGGTTTAAATTCAATGGAAAGATTAGGAGTTAATAATAAATTCAAACTATTTAGATTATTGGAACTCTTAGTACAGTGTTAGCCTGCTACGCATGTTTAGAAATGGGAGCTTTATAATAATGGTAAATATAGGTAGGCAACAAAGTATCCTCTAGGTTTTTCTATAGATATATAACATGAGTTGCACTTTGCTCTCAAATCTATGAGAAAGACCTATGTACCTTCATATGATCACCGTAATGCAGGATGCTTACCTTTATCTAGAGGATCAATAACAATATACCCTACATAATGTTGCTGTTTATCTAGCAAACTCTTTAAAAATGAGAGAAGCAGTGTTTTAACCGTAGCATCGTTATGTTGTACCATATTTTTAATACATGCATGTAACCTGGGCCGACGGCTTGTGTCACAAATATATATATATATATATATATATATATATATATATATATATATATATATATATATATATATATATATATATATATATATATATATATATATATATATATATATATATATATATATATATATATATATATATATATATATAATTTTTAACAATATTGCTATTATTAATATTATAAACTATTATTATTTGTATTAAAATTAGTTTTATTATTATAAGAAAGTTATTGTCATTATTATTATTATTATTATTATTATTATTATTATTATTATTATTATTATAAAACAAGTTCTTATTATTGGTATTATTAATATTATAATTATTAAATAAGTTTTTGATTTTGATGAACTTTAAAGCTTGCAGAAGGCCTGAATTTTTTACATTTTATACTCATTGAATGTGGAATACGTGTAATTTCCAGCTAAATATTATGACTGTAACGTGAGAGTTGCTGGCTCGTGTTTATAAAACATCAGAGTTTGAAATTCTAATTATATTGTTATCAAAATAAATTTAAAATTGCAATTGAAGCAGTTAATCCAGTGAATCATATTTTGTCAAACAGCCATAACTGAGCAACAGATTATTATCATGATGTGAGAGAAGGATGCTTTCTGGTACAGCGTCCAAGCTCCTCTTATCCTAAACTGATATATAAATAAAACATGTTTCTTGTTGTGTTTTCGACATTACGGATAATCATATAGATAATTTGGCATAGGTATTAAGTAAATTGACATAGTTTGAAATTTTAATTATATTGTTATCAACAACAATTAAAATTGAAATAGAAGAGGTAAATCCAATGAATCATATGTTGTCAAATAGCCTTAATTTAGCAACAAAGATTATTACCATGGTGTGAGACAAGGAAGCTTTCTGGCACAGCGTCCATGCTCTTCTATTCCTAAACTGATATATAAATAAAGCTCATCATATCTTTAAATGATCTATAAATAAAACTTATATGTGCTGTTTGTGGTTTTCGACAGTACGGATAATTATATAAATAATTTGGCTACCCAAGGCACATTATTCCAAATGTTTCTTCACCCGTCGATCTACTCGAGGTTTATTTTTGCATGCTATACACCAAATCCAACAAAACGGTTTTCTAACAAGGTAAACTTACACTTTAAGTCCATCCTACTTTAATGCATTATTAGATTTTCCCCTGATTTATACTTATTGAAATGTCTGTTAAAAGCAACGTAATGAAACATCTTAAAATGCACACTTTATTTTAGCTGCAATGGTTTTACGTGTGACAAAGAAGACGTTGCTTGATTAAAAGACGCAAGCAGAATCACAGGCACTAAATATAACAAATTATGTTTAAACATTTCATTAAATACGGGGCAGATACTGATTTAGATAGCTTAATTTTAGTTTTGCTATTTGTGCACTTGGTCTACAAACATTTAGATCCTCTCTCATTCGTTAATCTCTCAATTTCAAGGTGTTGAATCCAACAGTGCAAATTGTACAAGGTAAAACGGCAACTATAAAGCTACAACCTACATTCCCGATCGGATGTTCTTCGAAGGCAGCCGAGCGAAACCCTCTTGCCCAATGTTTGTTATCAGTTCATATGTTTGATCCAGACGATTCCAATAACTGTGACGGTAGCAGCATATCAGTGCAAGAAAGTCAGAGATGTGGAGTTGTAATCCCTGGTTTTTATCATCACCAGTGGACCGAAGGAGCACGCTATGACAATGTGACGGAGATGATAATAACAACAAAGGATCGAACAGATTATAAGGCTGGACGCAATAGATTCATCTTAAAACTTCGGACTGGAGGCGCAGGGCTGAATGATATTGTGCAGAGGAATTACCTCCATGACGTAACTGTAAGCATCTCACAAACACTAATTGACTGTGGTTATCTGTTAGTGCCTTTGTTTAAAGGTTTATTTTTTAATCATTTAGATATAAAGATATAAATTTTCTGTTGTCTAAATGTGTAATTGCATACTTTTCATGAAAGGATAAGATTCACTAGAATTAGTTTGATCTGAACATGATCATTTCATTATGAACTATTTACGATAATATTATATAGTATTGATTTTCAATAAATATGCAAAACAACTTACATCCAACGTAATTATTCTGAAATAATTTATATTTATAGTTCTTTGCTCTAAATTAAGCAATACGATGGAACTGATCTTTGTAATGGTACATATAAAGCTATACGACCTTGGTTTTAGGTTACATCGACATATGAGACAGCATGGCAAGCAAAGGAGTGTTACTCATATGTAGAACCACATATGAAATCGTTTGATGGAAGGTATGTACAGTTCGTACACTCGGCTGTGAATCGTACACACACACACACACACACACACACATATATATATATATATATATATATATATATATATATATATATATATATATATATATATATATATATGACACATTCGTCTACGAAATGAAATTGGTTTGTCTTCTCTGACTTCATTTTCGTTCTATTTCTACTGTGCCTTCTTGATCTGAATCTTCTAATCCGATTTGAATCAAACGTATAGTAAACCATACAGCTTGCCCACGTTTGATTTTGAGCTTCTGACGTTAAGAATTGAACTATCTTTGCCATGTGCTCTAACGCTTCTCGCAAATGAAATTTGGCACTATAAATGTAACGCGTGCTGACATTTTTATACTTACTCTCCTGTATTCATCCGAATCTTTAGGTTCTTATTTTCATATCAAAGGTCCAAACATTCAAGCAATTGAAATAGTATCTAAGTCCTCTATCTTTTTCACCCAATTCGAAGGTCATTTTTGACAAGTGACGAATCGATTCAGTAATATTTCGAAACAATCAAAAAACATGACACGATGCGGTACTTAAATATTCCATATCATTGAAGCATTTATAGTGATTTTTAGGATTAATATTTTGTAATTTATTCCACTTTTAATTTATTAGGTGTTAAAATGGCTGAAGAATGTTTGTTTTTAAACTTTTAAATAACCAGAGTTAAATTATTTTTTTCCAGACATTACGAAAATCAAAATGTGGGAGTCTTTGTCATGTACCGTCATAATTCAAGCAAACAAGAGGTAAAAAGTACTTTTAAGAGGCTGGACCATTCGTAAAGGAACTTCAAGTTTCAACGATGTGAAGAGTTCATCTGTTATATAGTATTACAGTGCAGTTTATTTTACAGTTATTGGCTTCATAGTTGTAGTTAATAAGAATACTGTCTTTTGTCAGCTTTATATTTTGCTAGTCTCTGTTTGTTGAGCGGCGGCTATTCTATGATAAGGAATGATACAACACATTAGCGATGATTGTGGTTTTTTCGTCGATATTCCAGAATTGTAATAAATTGTAATCACCTTAGGTCTTTATCTTGAAATGAGGACATAACACGTTTTATTAATTTATATTACAATTCGTTTCCTTGAAGATCCGTGTAAATAAAATGATATCTGTTGGAACATAATTCATGGCAGGCATCATTTGTATACAATACATTTATTCTGTAAAGACGATATCATACCAAGTGTGGTGCATATACTAAAGGCAAATATAAGTATAAGCTGAAGATTCTACGTTTATCTACAAATAGTCACTTCACTTGTATCCAACTTTACTTATATCTTCTATAGTTTTGTGTCTTCAGATTAAATTGTCCTCTACTATCACCCATAGATCTACACCAGTGGGACATATTTTCCAGGTTCAGATGAAAACAAAACCGTGCAATAGTGTCGCTACATGCGCATGCGCCGTGGCTGTCCGAGCAGGAGGGGATATATTTTTGATTGACCTTTGCAGAAGCCCGGGTATGATAAAATATGTTTCGTGCAAAGAGAACATCTTGGATGTCAGACAGATAACTCCATATTATTATCAGGTAAACATTCGTACAGAAATTGTATATATGAATTAAATGGTAATTCTAGCGTTGTCAGGGAAAGATCCGTGAAAGTAAGATACACTAAGGTTCTCCTACAAATTAATGATTACAATACGAACATTGAGTTGAGACTTAATACGGCCTGCTTATAATAGTGACGCTCAGTCTGTCATATCACTGTATTTATGTTACTTCGTCTGTCATTTTACTGAATTTGTGAGTTCAACATTGATGCATTTCGTTTTATATGTTGATTTTTAATTGAAGATCTACATGCCACTGGGAACCATGACCTCCGTTACAATCAATAACTGGCCGGGATACGAATCAACATTAAATTTGATTATCTACTCGACTGTGAAGGATATGTATGAAACACAAGGCCTGTGCGGTATGCTGAATGATAATCAAAATGATGACTTTACCACGCCGTCTGGAGGAATTGAGACGGACAATAATGTGTTCTCAATATCTTGGAGGTAAATATACACGAAGCATGGGTAGATAGTTCTAGGTAACAGGCGATTTCAGACATGATACATATATTTGTCTCTTGAGTCTATGACATGCTCCAATTGAAATATTTTGCCATGAATATGCATATAGCCAAACTGAAACCTCAAGCCTGAAAAGCATGGATTTTGCAGTAAATGAGAAGATATCATAAAGTGACTGAGAAATAACCATATTATATACCTTATAAATATGCGGACTCTGTTAAGGTACTTGAGTAACAATAATTCCATCGATTCTGAACTGAGAAATTTTGATTTATTAAATGTTCTTCTAAACCAAAAGGATCAGTTTGATACAAATTACACGCTAAATGTTATTTACCGTTTCCATTTACTTTTTAATGTGTAATGGTCGTCATCATCATCATTGTTATGATGACAATACCGATGAAGATAAAGATGGAGATGAGTAGTGGTCTTTGTTAATAATGGTGTAGATCAATCACAATGCTTTGATTATTATTATTATTATTATTATTATTATTATTATTATTATTATTATTATTATTATAGAATAGGTAATGAAGATTCCTATTTTGACCCGCGGAATCATCATCCTGATTTGTCGCAACTGTGGGACCAGAGTTCACTATTTTGTGTTTGTATTGCTGTCTCTAACTCGACAACACACTCAAGTATCGCACCTGAAGACTAGTTTGTACCACTATGCTCAGCTAGAGTATCTTCATCATGTACCAAAAAGCCCGATATACCTGGTACACCGTACCAGACTTGTAATATTAGAACCAAAAGGTCGAAACAATCAATGTCCAGAGAAATAGAGAGAATACTGAGCAAACGAATTATAGGTTCTAATGTTATCGTTCATAATATAGTCAAGGTAATTTTAAATAGCAATATTCTTTACATTTTAGAAGTAACGGATTCAGAACTATAATCCATTAGGATGAAATTGTTGCAGCGTGTACTCCAAAATTAGAAACCAAACTCAGTTTCATACCGAATTCATCAGCAATGGATAGAATATAGGTTTGTTTGTCACCGTTGCTTTTCTAAGTCTATTCCATGGTTTCTTTTTTCTTGAGCAGAGCGTTTTAGCGTTTCAAAATGCGAATAATACTACGTTGGCCTGTACATAGAAGAGAATTTATATAGTCGTGAGATTTTGGGACTGAATATTTTGGATCTCTCAATCTTTACTGTTTTGATTTCCTTTTTATAGCTGGCGGAACAGTATAACACATATACGATCTATAATTGTAAATAACGCTCCACATGTTGTTATTACACACTAAACTAAACTTATATTAGCGTCAATAGACATCGCCCTTGCTTCTGTCAGTAACCGGTGCCTTGTTATCATATTAACAGTATGAGTTTTCTAGCTTAAAAAGTTTGGAGAAACATTTTATAATAAAGAGACTACAAGGCCTAATAAGAGCTTTAAATGTTGCTGCAATAAACGTACTAGCCTTGAATGAGAAATGCATTAATTTTTTTTTCCTCACAGAGATCAACGTTAAATATCACATTATCAGAAGCATTAGATGAGTGTAAACGTTTCTTCAGCGGTAACTGCACGACCTCCTTGTTTGAAAACAGCTTACCAAACAGTAATCAGGACTCCAAGAACAGTTCCATTACAAATTGTGCTCTGGATTATACGGTAGGTACTCATGCCACATATTATCTGAAACGTTCTTGTCGATAAAATGAAAGTTGTGTAAGTCATGCAATTATCAACATTTACAGTTATTTCTATAAGAAAAACAAATCATCAATTAAGGTAGAGTTTTTGTTTGCAAAGATATATTATATACGAAAACAAAATTGCAGAAGAAAAAGGTAAAATTAAAAGCTTGAAAGATGATAATGACACGTAGGAGGAAAAGTTAATGACAAAGGTAATTCTGCTGCTGATGATGGTGACGTTTAACAGGTGTGTCAAAGATATTAGCTAACGGAAGGAAAGGTACTTCTATACCTTGCAAGTAGTAAGAGTCCCGAGGACATCTGCATGTAATTATTGACCTGAAAGTCACTGCGACGGACCGCTCCGATGGTTTAATAGTTATTTCTGCGGCATGATGCCCCAGTGCTAGACATCACTTTAAAGTCCAATGCTCCATACATCAAAGCGCTCTCACTGAAAAATTGTTAAAGCTACTTTAAAAATTCTAATCACGCACGCAACCATTGAGATTGAAATTTTAACTAATTTCAAGTTGACATAAAACTATAATAATGATGGCTATGATGAAGATATTGATCATAATGCTTATTATCGAATGTTTCCCATGTCATTTATAGTGATCTAAACTAGTATTATGGTAACCAAATCATTGAAACTTTATCACAATGTCTTAGCTTTACTTTATTACTGTAATGGAAAATTTATGTTTGTGATCGAAATAATAGAACCCCCTGACGACAGTAAGCTGAGAAAATACAGCATAATGAAATAGAAGGGAAAATATGTTGAACATCCTTTGATATAAGCGGCGATAACATGTAATGAACATAATACAAGTACTGCTTGATTTAAATGTGTATCGTTTATATATTTGATTGAATACTTGCTGTTTCCTTGATACATGATATTTGATCTTTGATATGTAATCCATTTCCATACATATAATACAAAGTTACTCATTTGAAAACAAAAGAGTGCTGATATAATGTTGCACACTTTAGAACAATGATTTATTTTTACATCGATGGTTTACACCGTTTTGTTATTTAGTACACTGGAAATGTGTCTCTGGCAAGTCTCCACTGTGAGACCTACAGGTCGGAAGTTGACGAGGAAATACGACGCAACAGTACTTTCAGAGAAAACAACTCGCAGGTAGTTGAATCCTTCCGCGCAATGGCATGCATTAACAACTGTAATAACCATGGGAACTGTGTTAATGGTAGGTAATATATTACCATGCTTTTGTATACGCAAAAGCCATTTCTGAACATGTAAAATTGCACAAGTGTTAATAAATCACATGCAAATTATTATAACAGCTACAGTGACGTAGTGGTTAGAGCGTCCGCCGCGGTAGCGAGAGGTCTTGGGTTCGATCCCTGGCCAAGTCATACTAATGACTTACAAAAATGGTACTAACAGCTGCCTCGCTTGGATCTCATCATTAAGAGGTAGGTGCTAGGACTGGTTTGCCTGGTTTTAGGATAATGTAACTGGGTGGGATATCATTCTACATTATTGCAACATGATGCTCCAGTGTTAGACATCACTCTAACTGCCTTACTCCAGACATCGTAGCGATATGGCTGAAAATTGTTAAAGCTACGTAAAAATCCTAATAAAAAAAAAAACCAACCGAACATGCGAATTATTGAAAAAATGTGGCATCACTTATTATATGATAAAATGGGTCTGGCCCCCTACAAATTATTATTTTGTCCATTTCGTGGCTTGATTTTGAAGATTTCTGCTACTGTATAATTTTGTCTAAAATCTTAACAGTTTTCTCCGATCCTTTTTGTTCACCGTTTTACAACCCTTTTGTATATTTCAAATTTTAAATAAAATATTGTGCCTAATAGAATTTATTGATATTATGGCCTCGAAGCAGACAGTCTGTATTATTCTATCCCTATTAATTGCTTATGATTGGAACGGCAGGATCATGCATCTGTCATGAACAGTACATCGAGGAAGATTGTTCCGTGTCATTGCGAGATTATCCTGTAGTAGAAGATACGTATGCTGGTGGACTGTGTGAAAGGAATATGGAGGTTTGCTGTGGAGAAATTCCAATATACGGGTCTCGCTTTGTAAAGGGAACAACTAAACAAAGACTTCAAGGATTTCAGGTAGAAAATGTGACATTTTCAACGTTTCTCTAACATTTAGTTTCCAGCAAATGTGTCTCAGTTTCTTCATACTTCTACGACACATATTTTAAGTTGTGATAAAATCATTTAAAGTACAGCTATCACGATTGCTGTTTAAGCTTGAAATATGTTGTAACATGTCTCACTTCATTGTTTGGAGTTTAAATGTTGTTGAAGGAGGTACGGAATATCCTAACAGTCAGTTAAACCTCTAATAAATATTTGGTTGACGTGAAAGATTATCGTGTTATTTAAAACATTTTGTAGTAGCTTTTATTGGCTAACCTAAGTTTCTTTCAATAAGTATAGAATATTTACTTTATACCGAATTTTTGAAACATGTACAATCTATTTTCCATAACATCGCATTTCACCAAATGACAAGGCGTTAGTAGCTGACCCTAATTTGGTTTTAGTTAAACAAAGACAGAATGAAATATTGTTTGTTTGGGGAAGAAAAAAAAAACGAGATAAATTTGTACGCTGACTGTAAAACAGGTGGGATGAAATCGGACATTTTCAGCTGGCAAATTAAATCTAACAATACAAAATATATTATATATAGGTAAGAAATAAAATCTAACAACACAAACTGTATTTTATATAGGTATCAAATAAAGTCTAACCATACAAAAGATGTAATAAATGGACAGAAAATAAAACCTAACAATAAAAAAGATAATATATATTGTCAGCGAAGTACACTGCAACGACAAATTCATAAGCTTAACTAACTCCGATACATGAATACATTTGGCCAATTTGGATTGAAGAATCGAGTGATAAAAGGACTTAAAATGCTGAAGAATTTAAGCTTTCATATATATGTGTTTATATATATATATATATATATATATATATATATATATATATATATATATATATATATATATATATATATATATATATATATATATATATATATATATATATATATATATATATATATATATATATACATATATATACTGTATTCACATGCACACAATTAAGAAAAAAATTTCATTGAATACACAAGATGTTATAAACCCTTAAATACTGGTTTTGAAGCGTCCTATAAAGCAGTGGGCATGTGGATTCATAAAATGTCAGCGTCATAAGTGATCCATACTCTGATATTTGACCATTTATAATTAGCACAAAAATCATTGGATACATTATTGTCTTTCACAAGTCATGCATTCATTGAAACAGATGAAGACAACAATGATGTATGCTCATCTTTTAGTTTCAGAGTCAAAACATGCGTATATAATGTTCAGAGGTAAGTTTGACCGTATACGTTAACCATCATTTCAGTGAATTGTACAACTTTATGGAATTCTGAAAGTTGTTTCCTAATCTTTCTATTGAAATTACTCTCATTACGGTTCTAAACAAAAGCTCAAATATATTTACACTTTCTAAATCACTACAATGTACAGATCTGATGTTCAAACGGTATCATTATTGCAGATATACATCAATGGAACTATTGTGTTTGGAAGTGAAACAACTGTGGAAAATCTTACAGTTATAAATCCTTTTGAGGCGGCGATAAATGTACATTGCGGCTCCAGACAAAAGCGAACGACAAATAGTGGCAACAGCCCGATGACATTTATCACAAGGACAAGAGTGTCTTTGACGAACGATGACACCAACTATGGACCTACTCAAAACTATTATATTTATGACTCCAAATGCCAAGGTTCCTTGAACAGTACGGATGGATACACATTTTATCTTCTGGTACGAGAGAGATATTTCTTCTCCTTAAAATCTTTGAAATATTTATTACTTATCGTTGATTCGGAGGTAACACTACTTGGAAATATTACATCCTTTATTTTCTTTAAAGTTAGGAAATTAGTAATTAGTAGTCTTGTTATCAGATAAATACATTTATAGTATTATTATAGCAAATTACAAATAATTATTGCAAAATGTTTTAGTATCCAAAGGTAAAGAGATGATGTTTCGTTTCGTTATAGCCAAGAAAAACAAATTCCGTAGGAAATTTTCTTCAGTTAGTTGTTCCTTTACCAGCAAATTGAACGAAAACAGAAATTGTGTTGGAAAGTGACAAATATAATGAAGATTTGTTCTCTTCATTAAGGCTGGGACTTGCTATATAGGCGCTGCGTGCTACAGGGAGGGAGAAAGCTATCCATCAGATAGTTGCAGAAAATGTTTGCCTTCCCGCGACCCTTATTCTTGGACTAATGGTAAATATGGCAGTTTTACATTATAAATATTTTCCAAAGTTGTTTTGTAAATGGAATTGTAAATTTATAGGGATTATATCAACATGAAAGGTTATTTTTTTATAAATGTAAATAATTTATATTAATGTAACGTATTGAAGAAGGAGCACATGAAGCTACTGTCGTTTAATTGCAGAATGATCAAGATATATGCATATAAATAAAACCCATTTACTATCCTACACCTCCTTACAATGACAACTATATATCGCACAAAGAAGACAAACATTTTTAAATAGGCCCCATAGGAATTATGGTCTAAATTATCAAACAGACAATGATAATTTTTGAGCAGGGTTTTCTGCAAAATTGGTTAATCTACCAATGACTTCAAGTCATTTGATGATTTTTTTGTCAGGACTTGGTAAACTTGATTGGTATAATATCAAACATAAACATAATCTTTTTGTTGTTCGTCCTTTGATTCGAAGAGGACCTCTCTAGTCATCCGAGGTTTACAGGGGATGGTTCTGATCTGTGGGTGCGTATGTGGCTGGAGAGGTCAACCTTTGCATGGAATGTTCGTTTACACAAGGGAAAGGAGATGAGTGGGACATTTGCAAGAGGGTTCATGGCACGTGCTTGTTTGGCTTACATTTTCAGCTCTGTGCAGCTGCTGTCCTGCTATATTCGCACAACTTGGAGCCTTTATGCACAGAAGAACGGCAAGTGACTCGATCGCTTGCTGTTTGCTCCCAAGAGTCAGGGTTTATATTGAACGTTTTCAATGCAGCTTTAGGATTGTCTTTGAAGCATTTATTCTGAACTCTTTGAGATTGCTGTCATTACTGTAGTTCGCCATAGAAGAGTCTCGTAGTCGGTGGTATGCCATGCGTATAACATGTCCTGCCCTACGTAGCTGGCACTGCACCAGGGTGGTGTGGATGCTGGGGAGACCGGCATGGGAGAGTACTTCAGTGTCTGGAACCTTGTACTGCCACTTGTTGTAGAGGTTTTCCTGAGACTTGTGTGAATATTGTTCAGCTTTCTGGCGTGGCGTTGGTATACCGTCCATGGTGCTTCTTCTATTTCAGACGTTGGAATACATTCTGCCTAAAGTTGCGCTGGTTCTGGCAATGCGAAGATTCACCTAGTCATCAATAGTGATACTTTGTGATGTGATAGTGTGCTGCGAAGGTAGGTGAAGCGGTTCACCACGTTCGGGTTTTGGCTTTTGACGGTTATATTGACCTCAAAATAGGGGTTTCCAGGTGCCGGTTGATGCAGGACTTCAGTTGTTTTGGTACTAATGGTGAGATCAAAACTTGAGCGGGAGTTGGAAAACTTGTCAACGCTGCTGTCTGTCATAACCTTGGTTTCCGCTTAAAGCCTCTTAGAATGCAATTATTTTCCATCTGTCCGGTACCTGATGCCGACTCCAACCTCTGCGTCTCAAAAAGCGTGAGCCAGCATCACAAACAACAATAGACTGAAGAGTACGGGGCGAGAACAAAACCCTGCTTGACGTAATTGGTTACTCAGATTGGCTCAAATGCCTCTCCATTGTCTCAGACGCGTGGCTGCATGCAATCGTAGAGATGATACACTATGGCTATACCTTTTCTTGTGCATCCGTACTTGGCACTAACCTTTCACAAGCCGTCTTTGTCAAGTCGGTGTCGATGGAGAAAAGGTCGATGTTTTGCTTTTGACATTTCTCATGTAAATGCCTCGCATGAAACACCATGTCAATGGTTCCACGTTCTTTTCGGAATCAACACTGGCTTTCGGGTAGTAGTCCTTTGTCAAGGTGCGTAGTGAGGCGGTTCACTAAAATTCTCCATAGTTTATGTCCTGCAATTGCTAGTAAGGATATATCCAGGTGCTTTTAGCAGATCTGACGATTCTCTTTGAGCTTAAATATATGATTATGGAAGCGGTTTTGAATTCCTGGTGGATCGTCTGTTGTTGCCACATTCGTAATAACAGTTGAGTTTAGTTGGAGATTGAACCAGGTGATTTGCCACTGGAAAGCAAACGTATCGCTTTCCGTGTCTCCAGCAAGGTTGGGGGGGGGTCACCCAGTGCTTCGTTGGTGGGTAATTAGGGAACATGACTGATGTCACAATCACTGATGGATGAAGGATAATTAAGGACGATTTCAAAGTGGTCAGTCCAATTTACTCTTTGTCAGTAATTAGTTTTTCCCGTCTGAACTGAGGGGATACGATCCAGTGGATGTCGGTCCATGCACTTATTTCAGGGCACTATATAAGTTCTTCATGTTATGCTGGATCGTTTAAGCGTGGCTGCTCAGCCATGTGTCTCACAACTGACGAAACTGCTACAGTTCTGCATATGTTGTTCTACGCATCTTTCCTAGATTTAGATATGGGGTTGTTGAGGTAGGTTTGTAGAGACGGTGTTTCTCATCCAGCAACTGCTTGATTTCATCGCAGTTCTCATCTAACAAGTCTTGATGCTTTCTGGTTGAGCATCCTTTGATTTACGACGCTGTGCTGCAGTCGGTATCCACATTCTGATAGTCGAGAAAGATGGACTTCAGACGTTCTTCCAGGGCATCCACGAGTTTGGTACTGGTGCATTTCAATACCTTAATGTTCAGTTGCTCAGGAGCCTTCTTTCCCTGTGGGCGTCTTTTGGGCGCTGTTGAGCTTGGTGATGATGAGACGGTGGTCTATCCAGCATTCAGTGACCCACGGGGACTTTGCACACGCACATCCTGCCTGTCCCTTTTCCTGAGAATTACATAGTTTATGAGGTGCCAGTGATTAGAGCGAGGGTGCATCCAAGACATCCGGTTAAATGTAATGATGTGGGAGACTGTATTAGTGATCAGCAGTTCATGCGCGGCGCACGTCTGGAACAAAACACGACCGTTGCTGATACAGTGACCCACTCGATGCTTTCTTAGCACATCATCCCAGACAGCGTAATTGCGGACTTCTCTTGCATTGAAATCTCATAGAATGAAGAGCTTACATGCCATTGTAACGTCAGCAATTGATGATGTTAAGGTGCTTTCTTCCAGACTAGAAGGGGAGTTGCATGATCATGAGTCTGTTGTTTAATCCCTTGGGAGGTCCAGCAAATTTCCAATCCTAGCTGTCCTCACTGCAATCCCAAAATCAGCCTCGCGGTGCTCTTCGCTTCCTCGGCCGCTCCAACAGAAATTGTATCTGAAGCCCTTTTCACAGAGTGTGCCTTATACAGCAAGCCTGGTCTAGCTCAAGGCAGCAATGGCACGCTGTATTAAGCAAGTTCCTTTCATATTAGGGCGTTTACCTTTGGGGTCTTTTCGCATAATCTTTGTCCCGTAAGGTGCGTATATTCGACAACAATCCTCATTTTCTATTTTGTATTTTGACCGCTGAGGTAGGGTCGCCGCCAGCCGCAATAAGCTGGCGATGTATGCTTCGAGCAGGCAATGTTTAGTGCACCTTTTCTAGCCCCTCCTCATGCCAGGGATGTGAGCAGCGCAATCATGAAGAATGCTACACATTCACTCAATTGGCTGCCCCACTCGACCGATGCTCAATGGCAGTCCTTTTCTTAGAATCGCCTTTCGGCCCGTTGACCAGCTGCTGGTTCCTCCTCACAGGCTGCCGAAGCCAGTCTTCACATGCTAGGTAGGCAATGCCTAACCGACCGAGGGTTCAAGACCCGTCGACTGCCCTCAGCCTGGTTTACCTGTCCAGTCGAGGCACTTTTCTGGGATGTGGCCGCAGCGCATGCCACAGCTTCTTGGAGCCACAGTTGAGAGCAAAGTGGGGAGTAAATGTGGACGAGCTACCCCCGAAGGAGTACGTCTTCTTAGCAAGCCAGATGTGTTACCCCTCCCAGGACACCCCATACACTCCATAACAAATATATATCGCACAAGAAAGACAAACATTAGTAAATTGGAGCCATTGGAATAATGGTCAAGATTATCTAGCATACAATGATAAATTTTTGTGCAGAGTCAACTAGGGACTAGGTCAACTTAACGGATATGATATCAAGCATACGCATAATCTAATTAGATATTTTATAACTGCGGTTGGTAGAATTCACAAAGACACAGGGAAAATTATTGACAATTCCTAGATTATTCTTAAGTACGGTATAAATATAATTAATCAAAGTTACACGAGAAGATAACGATGTATGTGAATAGCATTTATCATCGTGTCCATGAACTGTTACTTTGTGATACTGATGCAAATTTGGGTGTTAATTAGATTTGGTGGTTGTGTGGCTAAGCGAACGTCTGTCCAAATAGCACATCTTGACAACATTAGTTAGGGTCTGCATTACAACCATTCAAGGTACAATAACTACTATAACAATTTGCAACCCAACTAAAGTGTAAGTTGCGGCCTACAAATCTAGTCTACTTTGAATAAGAAATATCTTATAATTCTTTGCAGGATGTACAAACGGTATAACGGATTCAACGACTACAATAATAGTCTCCGTATGCGTTGGCGTACCTGTGATTGTAGCTGTAATTGCTGCAATACTAATGTTAAAATGCGGTGTTCAGAAACGAAAAAGTTAGGGATGCATCTTTACTTCAATGACTATAACGAAATAATGAGTGGACGTTTAATTTTACGGCAAAGCCACTTTACACATTTGTACTGTCTTTGCGAGATCATGGAACGAGGATATATACAGATAAATGGAGATAAATTATTGCGTGATCATATTGTTTTTCATTTTTGTAGAGTTCACAAATCGCGTTTTGTGTGTGCTTTATTTGCAGAACAAACTTGGGTTTTTGTTTATTTTTTGTAATATAACGAAACATTCTTATTATTCAATCTTATTTCGCTTATAGCTTCGCTTTGTTATTGGACGAGTATTAACTTCATGTTCTTCAGGATTGCGGGACACTTCGACGGGAAACGCAACAGTAATGATGGCTGACCAGAGTAAATTAGATAAGACGTTGACGTTTTGCAGTCAACAGAGCCTGCAGGAAAGTGGACTAGGGACAGAATAAGAAAGAAACTTTTATCGGAAACATATTGGAAATTCCCGACGTCTGGTACTAATTCTTGGAGTTCAGCTCCAAATATTTGACAGGGTGTGACATAATACAAACAGAGCCTGGCGTTAAATCCTTTTCAAAATGCCTATTGAACTAATCAAGATATGCCACCTTTTGTCACTGGAAGAAGTTTACTAAAACCCATTTAACATTTTAGCATGCACATTGATATCAAAATGGTGTAATTACAAATGAATTTATAATGCCGGATACTGATAATGCTCCAAACAAGATTTTAGCATATAAATTTGTTTATTAAATGAGAATGGATCCATCCATACTAGTTTCATGACATTTTGTTTAATATAGTGAGGTAATAGTATAGACTCCTTAATTATTTTATAAGAATTAATACATGACTAAACGCTGTACAGAAATTGCTGTTTTATAATTGGTCTGAATTTTAATTTTGCTGGTTTGCTACCTATAGATAATTGATTAACATTGCTTTTATTTAATTTTTTAGAGTATTTTATTGATTCTTCTTTATCAAAATAGTTTTTTAGTTTCAGCTCTTGTTGGTTTTCTACATATAGATAATTGTTTAACATTGCTTTCATTTTTTTGAGAGTATTTTATTGATTCTACTTTATCAAAATAGATTTTTAGTTTCAGCTCTTTCTTTCATTGAAAGTTTATATTTTGCTCTTAATCTTCAGTTGACGTTTTAAAGCAATATCGACTAAGCCAAGATGTGTCGCAATCCAGACATAATTATAATCAATTTAATGTTATGAAGATTCTTTTTCTTTTTTCTCGATATCCCTCCTCCAAAACCATCGCTGTCTTTCATATTCGTACCTTTCCATGCTTCGCATAAATATATGTATTGAGAGAGAGAGAGAGAGAGAGAGAGAGAGAGAGAGAGAGAGAGAGAGAGATTATATTCATATCCATCCCTGTCACCTGTATGCATATATCGGTCAAACTCTCGTATTCATATTGATCCCTGTCTTTCTCAATCATTATTATGTCTGCCTTATCTAATTCATACCCCGCATCTGTCTGTCTTATTCATGCCGATATCTCTTTTCATTATACCGATCTCTGTCTGTCTCATTCATGCCTATATATATTTTTTAAATCATACCTATCTCTGTCTCATTCATTTCTATAGTTCTCATTATCATATATATCTCTGTCTGTCTCATTTATTTTTATAGCTCTTTTTATCATATCTATCTCTGTCTCTCTCATTCATGCCTGTAGCTTTTTTAATCATATCTATTTCTGTCTGTCTCATCCATACATATCTGTCACACTTTCTCATGATAGGTTTTCTAATGAGATTCCTAAAGTATCCATTTGCAAAATCTCATAAATGCAAATAAGTATTTTAATATACCATCTCGCTCGATTTGCTTCTTAGTTTGTCAATTAGTTGTAGTCACTGTCGTCTATCTAAATGATTTTAAATGAATGGAAATACAAATGTCTTTGCTTAATCGAAATATGTAAAAAAAAACTTTAAAGTTGCAAAGACGATTACGTATATCTTTATTTCATTGGAATATATAAGAAACGTCAAAGTTGTAAAGATGAGTACATCCCAAGACGGTTTAACATAAAGTCCTTATAGTTGTGGTAGCTGTTACCATGTACAGCATTACGTAATGTGGATATTATATACTTATCTTTTTTCGCGTCTTGATATGGTTCTGTAAGATGTATGAATACACAATTGTCATGAGTTTCGTCAATACTAGGGATCATTGATAATTTTGTTTATTTATTTTATTATAAATGAAATAAATAAATACACGAGTAAGGGAAGGAAAATTAAAAATGAACAAAAGGAAAGTCGATAGTTGTCTGTCCTTTATTGTTCAGACTTAGGTTTCGTGTCATAAAGTGTTTGTTTTACATACAGCATTTGATTTCCGAAATCACAATACAGAAACAGATCATATTCCTAAAGATGGGAGCATATTCATATGATGATATGTTGAACAATCCAGATTATCTAATTAATTGTATACTTGTTAATTGTGAGCCTCATCAGTTCTATTCAAGTTCATAACATAGCATTATTTTTTTAAAATTTTTTTACTGCAACTTACAAGACTGATATGGTCTTTCGATATGTTGTACGTTATGCTCGTCTTGTACATTTTTCTTTGGTGTAGTATTAATGTGCTTATATTAAGTTTTCTTCAATGAAAAGCTTTGTGGAAATGATGTTATTGTCATCACACATGTTTGTCTTCCATCTGCAATAATGAATCGTGTGAATTTCAAGTTCTGCATTAAGTGCGTCATAATTATCCTTGTTGTCTTTTGCCGCATGTAAATGTATTATAAAAACTTTTGTGTCTAATACATGCAAGTTTCTCATTTTCGTCCATTTAGTACACATTATGGTTGTTAGTTTACAACTGTTGGTGTTTCTCTTTCTCTTAGCAAATATTATACAAGAATACCGATACCAAAATTTACTTCTCATAGAAACCTACTCTTTCCATTATGTTTCCAATGTAAGCTGTATCTCCATATCTATATAATTGCATTTATCTACGCCTATCTATGTACTAAAATATCTGTAACAGGATAGACCTGAATGGATGCCTAAATCAAATGAAGACAACACAATGTGATGAAAGATGGAATTTTATGGAATGGGTTGATAACGAAACGTTAATATAATATAATATAATGAAATCAATATCTCCCTAATTGTACTCACTATAATTACTTTGAATTTATTTCATACTCTAAAGCATACATCTTATTCAATTCCTCTATCCAAACATTCACAAATATGAAAGCAAAACAAATGGTTCATATACAAATGTATGACGGTAAGATTTAAATCAGTTAAGATTCAGTTAACCTCATGTAATTTTCTACAATTAAAGTGATATTCAGATTATCTGATGGAATGAAAGTAAAATTCAAATAATCTTCTGTAATGAAAATAAAATTCAAATAATCTAATGAAATTAAAATGACCAAAATAGTACTCATCGACATAACAATCAATTGGAATAAACATAGGACTCGGTCATTTGTACAGCCGTATGATTCATATATATTTGTTAAAGCTTACAAATGTGTCCACTGACAAACGACAGTTATCCCGAATTCTCGGGTTGGCTCAAACTTGCATCGGCCACTCACACCCTTCATAGATCCATCATGCCTAGAAGTTTTCAATTATCAGTTTCGTCGTTGTATGGCTTGATGGTTACATCATCATCCTTATCCATATAAACGCACAGACAGCCTGTTAAACCCGCACACACATACGTACAGACAGCACACAGTTCTCCTGAATTGGCTTAGTATTCTTGTATTGGCGGCGACTAAATTTCATGGATCCACCATGAGCACAGACATGTGTATAGACATACGTACGGACAATAATGGAGAACGTTCACTCCTTGACCAGATCCAAAAACCAGTGGTCAATTGAACAAATGACTAGCTTTAAATCAACAAGAGAGTGAGTATTTAGGTAAAATACCCGTGTATGCCGTGTTTTTTATTGTATAAGGCAAAAAGCGATTTACGACAAGATACATCTTAGTGCAGTTCAAATGGATCTACCAAGATACTTTTATGGATCTAGAAATGTACCGTTTTACCATCGACGTTTTCACTTGTCATTAGCTCCAAGTAAAATCCGAACATTTCAATAGAAAATTATTAAAATCAGGCGATCAAAGTTTGGTACTTCCATCAATCGCAAACCAGATGGCATAAACCTAAACTAAATATCGTGTGAAACATTTATGATAAATAGTTATCTCCTATGCCAAACATAACGATGCCATTAAAAGTTGAACATAATTTTAAGACCAAGATAATCAAAGATACAAATATGCACTTACTAAGTGGAAAGGATTGCTTGATCGCCTAGTAGTTGAGAACCACTTGAAGACAGTGTACAGTTTAAATAAATGATGTGTCAAAGAAATACTTCTCTTCCAGAGATGAGGTAATTGAAAAGAACGAGGCGCTAAAATAACAAAGCACAGTGAAAGTGATGTATATTATGTTACTGAGAACAATAAATCATTATTATTGTCATTTATTATTTTAGAATGTATGTATATCCACGAATAAACCAGAATACCAGCGTCACAATACATATTACAATTTCATTTTGTTCGTTCGCAATTGTTTACCCGATAATGCATGGATTAAAACCGGACAAACAGTTTAAAAATGTACCAATCAAACTAAAAAAAACCCTATATTACTAATAATTAATATAGCTCTTTGATCTACAGGCTAATGTATATCAAAACTAAAAATCATCGTCAAAACAGATTATCACGTGACACTGATTTCTGCTCTTACAGTTGAATACAACACGCTTGTATAGCTCTTAAGGATTCCAGTTGTTTCACTGGAAGGATTGGCTTATCGAAAAGCTGTGAAAATGATTATTCCGTTGTATTTTAATTGACAATTGAATTCATGCAAATCAGTTGTATCAAATAAAATTGTCGAGCTCAAGAGTTCAATCAGTAAAATGAAAACCTTTCCGCTTTGAATAAAATCAATACATTGAAAGTTAATTACGTTAGTAAGGAACATAGGGTGACCTGTTTGATAAATGAGAGAAATCGTTGAAAGACAATTTTTAATTTAATCTCAAAGCAATAAGGTTGAAAAATCGTACTTGGTGTAAGCCAAGGCAAAGGTGACTAATCTGAATAAGTCCAACGTTGACACAGAATCGACCGTAACAGTTCTGCAGAAAGAAATATCAAATTTTGAGGTAAAGATTACTAATTGTTTAAATCGAGGTCCATTAGAGATGAAATTTCATTTTTGCATTGCGAGACGGATAATGATAATGAAGGCGAAAACAGTACAGAAGGTTGGATTAAGGTATTTATTATATTATTTCCAGAATTCATTATTATTACCAGTTTGGTTGTATTGTAGCTAACGAGTTAATGAGCTAACGAGTGTAACTTGTGTAGCCGACGAGTTTAGCTGAAGCGTAGAACTGTCTATATGTATGTAGGTATGTGCATGTGGTGGATCCATGAAGGGTGCGAGCGGCCGATACAAGTCTGGGCAAATCCAAGGGACGTGATGAAACTGTTCGGTTTGTCAGTGTATGAATCATGCGACTATAAAAGGGTCAAGAAGTATATGTTTGTTCTAATTGTTGTTCTAATTGTTGTTCTGATTGTTGTTCTAATTGTTGTTTTAATTGGCACATTTGCATTTACATGAGATTATTTTGAATCTTAGTTGAATTTCAGGAGATTTGTGAATCTTACTGACAGTGCAGAACATTTGAAACGTATTTGAAAACTTGAGATTGTTTGAATCTCAGTCATAGTCTATATGTGAAATTATGTAAATATTTTAGTGTATACTGTTATTTCAAACTGAGGATTCTTGAATATGTATATCACATAGATATAATAATTTTGGTTTATTATCAATGTGTCAATGTTTGTATAGAGTGAATGGATAAAAGTATATTGAGAGCTTGTGAGAATCATTGTATTTATACATCATACAATTTTCTTTGACCACACAAATAATAGCATGGAGGAATGGTTAAGATATAGGTGGACTGTTGAGCTTTGGGGTTCTATGTTTTCACAGGGTCACTGACAACGCTTTCTCGTCTAGGTTGTTTTGCAATTGGCCTTCATGAACTTCTACTGTAAAACTGTTTTGATTTTGGACGACGTTTTTTATTTGTGTAGGATGTATTATTTTCAACAAAGCCACTTCTTGATTAAAATGAATGGCTTGAGGTAATTTAGCCGTTTAACATCACAAAGTGTTGAGGGAAACACCTCCATAGAACTATCGCTGAGTAACGTTCAGACAAATTGGTTGTTGTTGTTCATAATTCCAAAGTTCTGCTGTCCGAGGGGTCACTCAAGGTCATAAGAGTGTCTAAAAGAGGATTGTTATTGGAGGGGTTACTGTTGGAAGTATAACCGACATTAAACGCGAGGCTCCCGTTGTTGTTGTTGCTGTTGTTCCCGTTGGAAGTGTATTTCAAGGAAGTATTGCGAACAATTGTTTGTCTCTTTGTTGCAAACTCAAATTAGCAATAGTTGCACCTATGATACAATACACTACACAGATGTGACAGATTAATACTATTTGCGTTTTAGGTACGCGTTATCCACACCACACCCAAAAGGGTTGCTTTTGTAGATCTTGCATAGGAGACCTGGGTGAAGGAGTGGTCACTGTGGCAGCTGAGTCTGTGTTGAAATACATGATGGTCACGTCTTGTTATAGTTAATGACTTGCGAAGCGTCGATCCAAGAATCACAACTGGGAGGATATCCTTCCCAACGTACAACGACTTCCTTGACACGACGTTTTCCAACTTTACGGGTACTTACTTCGAGAATGCTTTCCACGTCGAGCACTTCTATTTTGCTTTCGCGTTGTAGCTCTCGCAAATAAAACGTTCTTTTAATACTTCCCCGTTCATGCCTTCAAATGTATACACCACGCACTCGTCAAATTGACACGAGACAATACGGGGGTCCATTTGGGTAAGTAACCTTTTTGTCGACAGTGCGTTTGATTTTGCCAATGAGAACCTAATCTCCACTTGCCGACACCTCACCTTTCTTGGGGACATCCATTGTCGGGGACGTACCAAACAGGCGCTAAAAACAGGAACTTCGTTGTCGGGTGTCACATTTTGGTGGCGCACTTCCAATGAGTCGATTGTAAGATTGGTTGTACGCTTGGAACAAATGGGGTAAGACGTCGATGTACTTGAGAGTCTGTTAATGCGTAAAATAGTTCCACATGTGTTTTTTCACGGTGCGCTGAAAACGTTCCACGATGCTGGCTTTGGTATTGAGATTCTCGGTGGTAACAAAATGAATATCACGTTTTTTTGATTTGTGTGGGAAACCTTGGTTAAGGAATAATTCGGTGCCTTTGTCTTGTTTGCAGCGTGAAAACCACTTTGTTTCAACACAAGTAGGAGGGATGGCTTTCTTTTTCACTTCTGTCGAAAGACGAGTGGACATCATCTTCTTAACCAAGGTTTTGAGTACTTTCCTTTGGGAAGTGGGGGAAGGGGTACAAAAGGACGCTGAAATCTTATTTGGAATGGGATCTGAGGAGGGTATTTAAAAGACTTCAAGTGCCTCTTCGTCTTCTCATAATTGTGGGAATACGTCTGTCTTGGCCGCTGTGGGCAGTAATGGTGACGGACGTTTCATCAGAGCTTTACAATCTTTCTGAGTGGCAAGAGCTGTTTGTTCAATAGAATTCTGGTGAAAGAGTTGCAGTCGTTGTAGCAGTTGACCGTACATGTGCCATTTTTCTGTTTCGGACAAATCGTTGTGATCCATTAATGTTTGAAAGAAATTCTGTTGTAATTAGGAGATCTCGGTCAAATGGGGATTGCAAGGTAAATGTGGGGTTCGTGGTTCTTGCCAACAATGGTATTCCATCAATCTTTTGTAAGGTACTAAAGCCAGGTTTTGTCCTTCCATTCGCTAACAAAGGGCACGACTGAGATCGTTGTGCTTCATAGATCCATTTTATTTTTTCATCCATCTATCTTCTAAGTTGCCTAAGAGACTTCCTACAATCCCCAATACATGGGCTGCTAATGCTTTGGCAGAAAGGCTTCCTAACATCGTAGGTAAAACTCCTCCGCTTTGCACCAACATCGTTTTCTTTTGACGACTGGGAATTTTCTTCTGGACCATTTGGCGAAGAAGGTATCGATGTTTGGCTAAGCATTTGTTGTGATGTGGAGACAAAGGTATTATACCTTTCAAGACATTCAAAAACATTTGCACACGGTATCAATGAGATCTTTGGAAGCAGGTTGAATGATTCGTTTTCGCATTGGTGGAGAGGCTCTGGACAGGACGGACAAAACGTCCCCATGTTTGCGTAAACGAGGAGGTAGTCCTGTCCTTTTCGTTCCTTTGTGGAGTGAATAAGAGTGTTGTCTGCCGGGTGACACCTCTGTCCGTTCCAAAAATACACTTACGTCGATGACTTTACACACACAACCTTTTATCTTCTTTTGGGACGATCGCTTCGTCAAAAATATGAAGATGTGTTTTCCAAAATTCACCAAAAACTTCCCCTTTGATGGCTCCTTTTTCTATTTGGAGGACTACGTCTTTTCTGCAGGCGACATCGATGATTGGCTATGTCTTTTTTCGGATGACGAGACTGTCTTTTTCCTTTTCAATAAGTCTGGAAAAGATTTACTTTATTTGCCTGAACCCACAATCTAATATGGAATGTATGTATATATATATATATATATATATATATATATATATATATATAGGGATTGTTCAAGGGGCTCTGTTGGAAGCTATTCTTTCGTCGCAGCTGTAATGTTTCATAGTATTTAACCTTCAACTTTTTTTCACAGAACATAGGTAGGTGGAGAGTCACGGGTGAAGGAGAGATTCACAACTCACATAACACTACTGTAGCATAAATTCGGGGCGCACTAATTAAAATATCCCCCGCCCCGGGATCTTTGAACCATTAGGCTGTCAGTGAATGCATATCAATATAATAAAGTAAACAAAATAAAATCAAATTGGCTCTGGAAATGTCGATAAAAGTGTTCTAATAAAAAGAACAGAAAACTAACAATTATCCGACGCGAAAAAGGATCACGTACTCGAATATTAAGGGTGTATATGTGACAAACGTACTCTATTCGCGTGAGAGTTTAAGTAAAATGTTGTTCTGTCCACAGAGGATTTCGAAAGCTTGTAAAAATGGAGGTTTTACTTATATAAATGTATGGAGAGTGTTTCTTGCAGTGGATGATACACATCATATCTAATTACTATTGCATCATACAACAATCCGTGAGTATCGGATATGATTGCAAAATTTGATAGTATTATTTGAAACCTTCGCCTTATCTAATTAAGGGCTGTAGCTTTTCAAGTGTTTCACTTTAAAAAATAAATACTTTTACATAGATAATGATCCAAGCAATACACAAAAAAACATATAGTTGGTATATGTCTCTCAGACACTTCAATATTTATCCCTAAGTAATGGTCATTATATATCAGTATAACTAGGTATTTAATAAGTGTAAATAAAGTAATAGCTAATTGAGCGTTTGAAAATAATCAAATTAGCAGCAGTTGAATACTGTCCTCTTATAAGTACACAACGAAAAGGATAGGTATGCGTCATGGTTTCGATCCCCGGCCAAGTCCTACCAAAGACTTACAATAATGATACTAACAGCTGCCTCGATTGCGCTCAGCATTAAGAGGTTAGTGTTAGGACTGCTCAGCGTGGCGCTCAGCATTTAGAAGATAGGTTTTGGACTGGTCAACCTGGTGTCAGGATAATGTAACTGAGTGGGACGTAATGCTATATGTCTGCGGCATGATGCCCCAGTGTTAGACATCACAATAAACTGCCACAATTCAGACATCGTAGTGATTTGACTGAATAATGGTTAAGGCTACGTTAAAAATCCAAAATAACACACTCACACTTTGAAATGATGTAAAAGCACGACGAAAAGATGCACTCATTCAACCGTTTTATTTAGTATGTGTCTGACGGTCAGTTTACGTTAATGCTAGCAGAACGTTAGTAGCATCATTGACACACAAGTTCACTCCTGCAAAAACGCTTTAAACATTATTTAATGCAAAAAGGCAACAGGTCTACATATACTAAATGATTTTGCCTCATATTGTTTTTGGCATACCTATGCCCAGCAGCGTAGCAAATTGGTACAAAAAAGGCAACACTTTTTATACTAGCTTAGAGGTGCATGTAGAGTTTAAGGCTTTGCAATAATAATAAACATATGCACCAGGCATCAGCTACATGTAAGGTAAAGATGTTGCTTGAATAGTTTTTTTGCAGTAATACATTAAGAATTTGCGACATATACGATAGTAATGTGAAAACCCTTGACGCAGTTTTAATTCCAGTTGCAGTAATTTATGCAAGTCTTAGCGTAGAATGACTGGACTTCACTGGAGTGGGTGCTTCTAAGTATGATGTCTTTTCTTATATATCTTTCCATCTCAGCTATTAAACTAGAACAATGACTATTAGCCATTTCTAGGTCGCCTATGATCTCAAAGGCAAAAAATTTCATTGATAGAAAACGTTATACTTAGAATGTTCTAAGGCACCCTATGATTTTCAGACAAATGTTTACATTTCATCCTCACATTACATTTTATCCTCAATACATCAGATAATATTTACATTTTATACTCAATACATCAGATAATATTTACATTTTATCCTTACTACATCAGATAATATTTACATTTTATACTCAATACATCAGATAATATTTACCTTTTATCCTCACTACATCAGATAACATTTACATTTTATACTCAATACATCAGATAATATTTACATTTTATACTCAATACATCAGATAATATTTACATTTTATACTCAATACATCAGATAATATTTAAATTTTATCCTCACTACATCAGATAATATTTACATTTTATCCTTACTACATCAGATAATATAATATTTACATTTTATCCTTACTACATCAGATAATATTTACATTTTATCCTCAATATATCAGAAAATATCACATTATATCCTCACTACATCAGATAATTATGCATTTTATCCTCACTATATCAGATAATATTTACATTTTATACTCAATACATCAGATAATATTTACATTTATCCTTACTACATCAGATAATATTTACATTTTATCCTTACTACATCAGATAATATTTACATTTTATCCTTACTACATCAGATAATATTTACATTTTATACTCAATACATCACATAATATTTACATTTTATACTCAATACATCAGATGATATTTACATTTTATCCTTACTACATCAGATAATATTTACATTTTATACTCAATACATCAGATAATATTTACATTTTATACTCAATACATCAGATAATATTTACATTTTATACTCAATACATCAGATAATATTTATATTTTATCCTCACTACATCAGATAATATTTACATTTTATCCTTACTACATCAGATAATTTAATATTTACATTTTATCCTTACTACATCAGATAATATTTACATTTTATCCTCAATATATCAGAAAATATCACATTATATCCTCACTACATCAGATAATTATGCATTTTATCCTCACTATATCAGATAATATCTACATTTTATACTCAATACATCAGATAATATTTACATTTATCCTTACTACATCAGATAATATTTACATTTTATCCTTACTACATCAGATAATATTTACATTTTATCCTTACTACATCAGATAATATTTACATTTTATCCTTACTACATCAGATAATATTAACATTTTATCCTTACTACATCAGATAATATTTAAATTTTATCCTTACTACATCAGATAATATTTACATTTTATCCTTACTACATCAGCTAATATTTAGATTTTATCCTTACTACATCAGATAATATTTACATTTTATCCTTACTACATCAGATAATATTTACATTTTATCCTTACTACATCAGATAATATTTACATTTTATCCTTACTACATCAGATAATATTTACATTTTATCCTTACTACATCAGATAATATTTACATTTTATCCTTACTACATCAGATAATATTTACATTTTATCCTTACTACATCAGATAATATTTATATTTTGTCCTTACTACATCAGATAATATTTACATTTTATCCTTACAACATCAGATAATATTTATATTTTATCCTTACTACATCAGATAATATTTACATTTTATCCTCACGACAAAAGATAATTACACTATATACTCACTACATCTGAGAATATTACATTATAAGGTATCTGCATTAGCAAATATTACATTTTATTCTCAGTAAATCTGAGAATATTACATTATATCGTTTCTGCATTAGTGAATATTACATTATACACTACATCAATGAATAATATCCTCACTGCATTATAGATGAACATGGACATCTTTACCAACACGAAACAACATATGTTACATAAATATTTATATTGCTCTCTCTCTCTCTCTCTCTCTCTCTCTCTCTCTCTCTCTCTCTCTCTCTCTCTCTCTCTCTCTCTCTATTGTAGTATAAAAAGCAATGTAATTGAAAATAAGTTCCTCTATAGAAAAAAAGTATGAATTACAATTTTTTTACGCTAATATGTCGTAGTTCAAGTGGAGAACAATCTAGACGTCAGCATGTGTGATGGTACATCGTCTAAAAAAATAAAATGATAACGGAAAATCCTTAACAAACATACCAGGATAATTCTAATTTCTGACACATGGTACAAATGTATCGCTGATCCAGACTTTGCTTATTTTTTGAATGAACCAGACGAAAATTGGATTATGTTTAAGCGCTAATGCCGCTGTTACGTGGTTAAAAATAATAAATGCTAAATCATCTAAATATTACTCTATCTTGAAAGATATGGGTCCTAATCATCATTCGGTTCCTTTAAAACCAGATCATTTTGGCGTTTCGTTGCATTATGAGCCATGTAATTTCTCCCTCGGACTGAGATACCTTGTCAGCTGCAACAGATGTACAATTAATCCGATGTCGATATGTTATTATGTTATTATGTTATATGTTATGTCGATAAATTATTGTCGTTTGAATAGTCTGTATGCATACATGCAATTATACATACATGCATTCATACACACATACATACATACATACATACATACATACATACATACATACATACATACATACATACATACATACATACATACATGCATGCATACATACATACATACAAGCATGCATTAATACATACATAAATACATACATATAATAAATGAGATCACTTTGTCCAAAAGTTCAGTTTTAGTGTTAAATATATTTTTGGGGGCTATTTTCCACATAGTAATATGCAACCATCACATACGAACACTTGCATTATTATTATATTATGCCAAGCATACGTTAACGTTTATGACGTGTTGAAAGTCTTAGTTTAATGTGCATATTATATTTATTATAATTATTCGTCTCAATCTTTTACCATTTTTGATATAATTGCAAAGGTTCTCAAAGACATCCCAGAGCTAGTTTCTTGCAAACTTTGTTGATAGCGATCTACTTCGATCTCTTTGGGTACGATGGCTGAGTCACTCACTTAAATGTCCCCATCAGCTCATTCGCGTGTCTTCTATCTTGTTTTAAATGAGGTTAGGTATTAATGATTTATTCTCTTTTAGTCTCCCGTGGTTGAATATATCATGATACTATATTAATAATAGCATATGTGAAGTCTACCTTACTATAACATATTATTAGATGTCAATGCTATGATTTCATTATATGAAGGTAATTTATATCTTGTTTATAGATCGATTCAGGAAAAATGAGTTGATAATTAAACACGGGTTAAATGATGTAGAAAATATGTAATCGATTACTAAATGTTTACCGTGTAAGAGAGAGGAAAAAATGATCTCAAGCATTCTTCAACTCGTCATTTTCAAATAGGAACATTTGATTTAATGAATATGTATAAACTCAATTAAAATGTTTAGTCGTGCCATGTATAGAAATCACATCCTCGCTAGATATGTTGCGAGGGTATGGCTAACATAAAAGATTGTTTTGTACAACTATACATTTTGCTTTTTTTAAAAGAAAAAAAAGTCGAGTTTTTTTCGTGTGTAACATTTTAAAATACCTCCAAGAGAAAAAAAATTCATTGAACTCCGATTCAATTATGCCACTGGGTGTGGTAAAGTTGTCTGTCGCGTCATGATTCAGTTTGCCACAAAGTCCTACTGTTCTTCCAACATCCTTCACAGACGGCGTGATATCTATATTCAGGTATAATTCAGGATTTGGCCAGTGTTCAATAGTCACCACGACCATTGTACTGAGTGACATATGTATCTGAGAAAATAGGAAACGAAACGAAATATTTGGTTCATTTTAATTTTATAAACAGAATAACAGATCTTCATATTTTCTATTCCTTTTCCTTACACTTGGTATTAATTGCAAACAAAGTAGGACGATTCTCAGGAATAAAGCTAACTCTCAGATGAAAAGTGATGCAATGACTTAAAATTCTCTGAGTTCGAGACAGAAAAACATGACATTAATATTTCTGTTTTAGAGTACAAGCTTGCTACAGCACCCTGCAAACTATACACGCACACGAACAGTAAAGTGTTGTGCAATCATTCGCGTTCGTTTAGAATTTAGAACAAAATTTATAATTTATTTTACTGTTTGCATCATAGTCATTTACGATACAAAGGAAAAAATTGAATATATATATATATATATATATATATATATATATATATATATATATATATATATATATATATATATATATATATATATATATGTCCCAAACTATATATACACCTTCATTGAATATAAAATCGAATTTTTAAAAAGAAAGACTGAAACTGGATTACAGTAAAGAAATACAAAACAAATATTAAAGGGATTAAGGTATCTTTTCTTTGTAATATAACCGAAAATAAAATTATCTAGATACAAACCATCATATCTCTCTCCACGTTGGATGTTTTTCGACCCTCGATTACATCGGTTCAAGCAGATTTACAGAAATGTTATCCGTAACACTGGTTCACAAGCTGATCCTCGGTAATTTACACTTGATATATTTAACAATAATTTTTTACTTTTTTAATTTAATTAGAAAACTTTCAAGTTTAATTTGTGATGCATGTGTTATGTATGGAAGTGACTATTTTTACATCCCGCTTAAAGGTATTTTTTAAAAGGAATTATATTTAAGTGTTTTACGTTGTCATTTAGAAATGTGTTTCTCAGCTGTATAAATTATAAACGCACCTAAAATGCGAATTTTGAGAATATGTTTTCATTTTATTATATATTCAATATCCGACATTGAAACTGGCCTGTAGAATTATTGATTTCGTCACATTGGAGATATCACCTCTGGAACTAACCTTTTCTGATTCATTGCCACGGACAACTAGCAGGGGATGATAAATTCCAAAATTAATGACAACAAGGAACGGGGATCACATGAGCTACTGGTGGGGCATCACAAGTGATCAGGGGGAATACAATAGCCGGATGGAACACCAACATAGACAACAAACAAACAAGATGACATAAATGGATACTCGTAAACAGAGAGTGAGAGAGATAGAGAGAGGGGGAAGGGAGGGAGGTTTCAAAACATGATATGACACATCAAAGTAAATGACAACCAACAAAAACACGATCTTTTGAGCCCACATAAATAAGTAGAAACATTCAAAAATATACAAACATCATTAATTAGAATAGACGAAGAATGTAGCGTCCATTGAAAGCACACACGGGCCCAATGATTCCAAATCCAGGAAAACTTATATATTTACGAACAGAGAATTAGAAGAACTTCAGACGAATACTTTCGAATATTTAGAATTGCTTTGCGTGGGCAACACTAATGCTCGAACCAGTCATATATGATAGGCACCACTTGAAGTTGTCTACGAATACAGAATTTCCGCAGAAATACAACATTTAACTGAAACAATAATTTTTTCCACTATTTTTCTTATATATATATATATATATATATATATATATATATATATATATATATATATATATATATATATATATTAGTATATTAGTATATATATATATATATATATATATATATATATATATATATATATATATATATATATATATATATATACTTTCTCCTATACATAGGTATGCATATGAGGATGAATATTGATTTATATGTATGTTATTACCAACAAAATACACGGGAAAATGACTTAAGTGCCGTCAAATAAAATTTAAATTCTCTAAATGAAATATTTTTTGTGATCTATATATAATATCATAACTATCAGGATAGAGTAATACGTTTCTGATGAAATATATGGAAATAGCCCTGATTCTAAAACTATAGGAATATTTTTCACATTTTCACCGCTCTTTATATTAAATATCCTCTTCATGTTTATCATATTTATTTCTGAACATTGACTAATTTACGATAGTTTCCAAACAAGGAAAGGTGCACATTTTCACTAACAGAACTTATACGATCTGTCAGTGATGGAATTACTCGATGTCTATATCAGAGACATTGGCACTAGCTGCACAGCCGTGTATCAATAGTAAATAACGTATGGTTTTGTTTAGTCAATAGAAGAAACATTGATGTCGCACATTGGCGTTATCACCTCTGGAACTAACCTTTTCTGTTTCATTGCCACATAAAACTTGCAAAAGTAGATGTTGTATGGTTTTGTTAAGTCGATTGTATTACTTTTGTTTCTTTGTTTGTCAATTATGGTTGGTTAAAGTGTAAAAATAACCACATTAGCGAAATGCGAATATAACATTCAATTCACTCAGATTGAAATAGTTGTGACACGTCTGCAAGTTTCGAATGTGCTTTTCTTGGATGCTGTTTGCAGAGTTCATTTGTGTTGTGACTTACAGTCATGAATAAGTTTATATAGATACGCGTTAGATTATGAAACTGCTCTCCATTTGTTTGTCTCATATGCACTAATTTCTTAAAGAGTAACAATATTTCGTTTCTAAAATTTTCTGCATGGTTGGACTCATTATAAGGGATATAATTATTCTCTATATAGCTGACGAAGGAGTTGCTTTTCCTAGTTAATTATGGCAAGTTGATCAATTATATTTCCTTGCCGTGAGTGAAAGTGATTATTCTGCAGAAACATGTAATTGATTGAGAGAATGGGTGATATAATACACTCTTTCCCAATCAATTGCTTCACCTACAAGATTAACTGCAATAGTTGATGTAATATATACATTTGCTGGTGATGGATGGCGATCGTCTCCGTACGGATTATTGTTATGTTTGACAATAGCTGCTGGTAGGGCTTTTGTCCACAAAAATTTGAGAATGTTTACCTTCATATGATTCTTGACTGATTTTGTTTTGTTTTCCTCAGTTTCAAATCCTGGTATTACAAATGTTGGTATGTCTGCTTCGGTTATTTAGCAATGATCTATAAATTCTTTTCTTAATTGGTGTTTAACTACAAGATTTCCGTTTTTGTTGTTGTTGTATTAATGAAAGATCAATTGGTATTCCTCTTTCAATTACTATCTAGTTGGCGAACTCAGTATCTGATTTAACTTTATTGAAATGTTGTAATTTTTCAATGATCTGTTATTTATATAGGTATTGTACTGTTGATTGATACTGGAATAATATGTTTGTAGATTATTTAATATGTAGGTGTGATCAGGTTTTATGTTGTATGGAAAGATTTTGAAAACTTTTTCATCGATATGTAAATTTTTGCCAAATTTTTAGATACTGAACTAATAATTCAAAAGGTTTTGTACCATTTTCACGAGAAAATGATATCGGTTTAATATCTGAAGCCATGGTTATTCTCGATAGTTTTGGATTTGATAAGAATATTTTCTTATCCGTGATAAAAGTCAGCAAGTGTTGGTTTTGGCTGTCTCTTATAAAAAGGTGTCATTGATCAGAATGGTTATATATATATATATATATATATATATATATATATATATATATATATATATATATATATGGCACAATATAGCGAGTTTATTTCAATCGCAGCTGATAAAGTTTTACGTGAACAGTAAGAGCTACAGTTGATTATTTTCCAAAGTTGAGTACCGCGAGTACTTCGCCATCATTTCGCATTGCGACGACATACTTTAATATTATTTTGGTGGTGCCAGACAATACGAATCATACATACAATTCCACGTGAGTACCTGGACTAAGAAAGATTGTCAATACTAATTATACCGGTCTCAACATGTTTGTGGTCTGGAGGTAATTGATCACGAAGAAATAAAACATTTAAACGTTTTCATATTGAATTCTTCGACAAGATTAATTAAATAAAGTAAGACATGGGAAGAAGACGTTCCAACGAAGTGTTTCTGGATGTCTCAGACCTTTCTCGTACCAATAGGGTTTCATGATCGTCTTAGACCCTTTTCCATTTTTTAAAAACTTTTTATTTCTTTTCCTATTGCTGTATTTTATGCCATTCCAGTAGCGGTTCTGACTACTCCAAGTGCGGCTGCTTCGCAAAAGCGAGAGCAACACCAGCATTTAATTGAATATTTAATGGAAATCGGGGAAAGATTAAGTCTAACTTCGGCTTTTGATTCTCAAGCTTTTAAAAGATGTATGACCTGAGCTTTAATTAGTGATAAGATGTATAGACTGCCACTATCAATTTTTGCTTTCTTCGATGTAAGTTTTGTTCTGCATTGACTTTCCAGTTTAAATCTTAATTTGTTTTACTTGATCAGGAGTCAGAATGACAATAATGTGACAATATGTTATTTATAATATCATGACCGATTTAATTACAGATCGTTTTGTAAACGACGTTACGTTTTCCACATGTTTTTCACAAGAGAGACAGACAGACAGACAGAACGACAGACAGAGAGAGACAGAGAGAGACGGAATGAGAGACAGACAGATATACAGAAAGAGAGGGTGATTGATACAATCATGCATATGCAGGAAATCAAGAAGGTTATTGGGTATAATTTAATACTGGTATATTTTGCGTGGTGTTTGGAAGGGGGTCATTTCTATCGCACTTCTGGATTTATTACCTAATGTGTACGACTGTCGTGACATTGATGGACAGAGATGGAAAGTAAGCTGAGAAAGGGAACCGAAAGAAGAAACATAAATAAAATCGGCTGGTCATCTAAATCAATAGTGTTAAAAGGTGTTCTCTGTAATCTAACGATTATATCCCTTTAAAAAACTGTATTGTTGGATCTCTTGCAGGAGAGTTAACATATTCATGGTGACTTTGTACAGCAGGAAAGTGGCTTCCATTGAGTACTGTTAGCAGCAGGAAACTGCCTTCCATTTAGTTCTATGAATCCAATGTATCAACTGGTCATACAGCAAAGACAGCATTAGGGTTGTGTAGAAAGGAAAAGAAATTCTGGATATGCAATTTTAATTTCGGAAAATACGTTTTCTTTTCTGTATACTCATTTCTCATTATGTTTTCGTAGATACAGGCTAATATTTGGCTGAGCATATTTATCATGTAACCCTGTTTTCATGGTTGTTTGCTCACTATCTATTATACATATAATCTCTTAGAATACACATGCAGCGTGGACTTGTCTATAATAATAACCATGACACTGACCAATTCGCTATTAATGCAAGGGTAGAACTGGCTATTCAGAGAATCAGACTTTGTCGACACATTAGGGCAATTAGCTGATATGCATATGCATTGCAATCGAGAACACCTTTAAAAAAATATTTTTAAAACAAATACATTTATACTTTAGTAATCTATGCCAAAACTTAATAACCTCTTGACTCACGATAGTGTGATTTCGATCAGTAATACATGATCTTGTTTTAAAATTGATTTCACTCCTTAGTTTTCTTGAACTGTTATTTTTCTGGTCAATGGCGACTGAATGTAGTGTACTGACTTCGTCTTATTTCATTTGCATTTAATGGTGCAATAGTTTGCAATATAATGTAATTTGTTTTCTTTCAGCTTATATATGTGCACTGCGGTGTGAATTTCATTGGTTATTGAATGACACGACCGTTGATTAAATAATACTGCCTAACTAGTAAGCCTGCATTATTGTTGTTTGTGATATAAACCAATGATTATGATAATCAGGAATACATTGATTTCAAACGTAACGCAGAAATTATCTAACGGGATTATTTGCACTTAAGATAGATGTAAGCATCATTTGATTGCATTTTATGAGAATGCTTTTCGGATAATTTGGCTTAGTTTCAAAACGAATTGGTAAAGTAAGGATTTCCAGAAAAGGTCATTACCAGCCTTTGATACAGCTAATCGTGTTTAGTCATAAATACAACAAGCAGACCCAGGCAATGAATGAATATACCGGTAGCTGCTAATGTGTTTTTGATCAATTCTTGGGCTTTTGATTTGACTTTGACTGTCAAATCTAACTGTTTCTTATTTGTGCTGGTAATCTCGATGATTTTCTATTTTTTTTTCTGCCAGCACAATTTTGTACACTGCCGGATTTGTTTATTTGTTTCTTCGATTTTATCAAATACTGTTTACTGATTATATTAAGACTGCTCTGTATAGCTGTTACTTCACTTCGATTACTTTATGACGTCGATAAGACTGAGAGTCCGTCATTGTTCTTCTATTAATAATATTTTTATTGAATGAAAGGCCAGCCTTGTCCGGTGAAATCAACACGCACGAGCGGAATACACTCACACACTTCCAACCGATTACCGAGACCACTTTTATTGGTAGAATTGTCATGCATTATTAGAAACAGCCCTGTCACCGGAATACTTATATATCCGGTGATATTGTAGTAGGATGGCCTGGCACCCTTTTTAATAAAAAAAACAAGAATTATGCCAACACATTTTACATAAAACGATCATCTTTGCCCAATGACTGTTACCCGAACAAAATCACCCGTGCTGGTAAACAGTCGAGATTGTTCTCCCTCTTCGTTTCGGTCATCGTGGATTTAAGCTTAAGCCTTATCACAGGCATGTTGGTCTGGAGTTGGTTGTGGTACATCAGTTGTTGTTCCAAAGGGCAATATCTACTTTACTCTTAACAAAATTATATGACAGTTCTAAAACTATCAATTTTAACATCTGCTGCCAGCTGAGCTAACACAGGGTCCGTAAATTCCGCGATCACATCCTCGCGGTCGTATTCCATTACTAATGTAATAATGATAAAATCTAATATTGAATACAAACACCTTTGATTGTTAACCATTTATCGGGATAATGGTTGAGTGTTTAGAATCTGAATTTCATCTCCGGCAACTAATGATGTTGAGAAGTAACTGTGTAAGAATCTATAATAATACTTTCTAGCATGGTAATTAGTAATATGGTTAATAAATGATCAAGATCAAAATTAAGTTTATAATTTATCAAAATCCCACGTGCCCTTGTTTCCGGCGATTAAAAGTATGTTTCTAATAGTAAATCATTAAAATGTGAGGTTTAGGTATATCGAAAACATTTGCATCAGAATATAAATCAGGTCGGCTGTAAGAAGATAACCGGGTGAGATTTTCGGTTTTACAAACTAATACTTTTGACGATAATATAAATACAATGTTTAAAAATGAATGACTTGAATGAGCAATTCAAGTATGAGTACGTTCGTGTATATTTAATCCAAAATATTGGATTATTAGCATAATAACGCACAAACGTAATAACGATACATGCAAATACATTACTCTACAAATGACAAACAGGCGCAGTGATTGATTCACAGTAACCAAACAATGGGGAAAAGGATATAGTTTACCTAGCTAGTAAACAAATGTAGAATTTTACTCATGTAGTAAAATGAATTACTCATAGTGAAATTATGCAAATGAAAAAAGGACAGATATATAACTTATCATTACAGTCCCAAAAGATACAATGGGTTTTAACGAACCCAAATATTTAGCCAACTGCTACAAGATTACATGCAAGGAGATACACTCCGTCGTCAGAACACTTTATTTCAGATCTATGGCTGATAAAGTTCAGCTTCACAGCTGCAACGAATAATTACTGTAGCTGGATCTACAGCTTGCACCACGTAGACCTTGATCACTCAGATACCTGGAATGCTCCGGTCCCACTAGCCACTCCAGACAAAACCGGACACTCCAAATAATGGAGACTCCAGATACTGGACAGCTCTACAGATGGGACACTCCAAATACTGGACAGCTCCACAGCTGGGACACTCCATAGACTGGATATTTCAGACACTGGATAACATCGGACCTGGACATTCCAGACACTGGGCAGCTGAAAACATATCCAATACTATGTAATATATTTATGACACGGGCATGAAAACGTATTATCGTTATACGCGTTAAGTTATCCAGATAATATTACCGGCACAATAATTATAAAACAACAAGTTCAGAAATAAACCTAACCCTGCTTAATAACAATCCTAATGTTTTAAACATTTCTAACAATGTAGCTTGATATTGTGTGCATTATTATGTATAAACCAAAGCTATAAAACATGCAAACATTTGACGTCGTAGGACAATAGTGTTATCGTATATACGAGAAATAAAAAGCTTATATACCTCTACAGTTGGAGATGTGCGAGTCCTTATACCACACCGCGGACTGACAAGACAATCCGTAATGTAACGAGGTTTACATGCGTTAAGATATTTATACACGGATATTGTCTGAACACTGAAGGCATTTAGTTCATCTGATCAAAAGCACTTCGCACGTGCGGCATAGGATGGACGAATTATGACATCACCTCGGCACATGCCAGAGAAAATGCCACGCGGGACCGAAAATGGTGGAAAGAAATAATTGACTTCATCTGCACGGGCAATTTTCTAGCAGCATCCACAGTCTCCTATCAACTGCGACCACGCTGATTGGATGGAAACTACGGGATCAAATTGAATTGAAATTGAAATACTACACAATGGAGAAAGTCAATAAACAACTTCTGTATAGTATGGTTCAAATCAGAAATACATGCATGTGTGTATGTTGTATTTATTGAAAACACACCTGTACATTTTTTCATTGCATGGGGCTGCTCATAGCGTGTATTAGTCGATACCACATTTCTGAAAAATCACTATTAGTAGTATCAAAGGCTAGGTTTTGTCCTTTTCTGGAAAATAAACTCGCTAAACATGCAATGGTGATGGTTACGTATGGGCTAGCTATGTCATGGAATGAAGGTAAAGACAGATGGCATATATCGTAGCTTAAAAATCCAAATCACACACAAACACACTCTCTTCATTATAATATACAGATGTAATCAAGAATCTATTGCAATATCGAGTAATGTACCCATGCATGCCTTTCTTTGAAAATATTACTTACTCACCATATGGTTGATTTGCTCTTTTAAAACGGATCACGTTGTTTACGAAGCTAGCCTTATGTTATACACATTATACAAAGACCTCTAACTCTCCATCGTTCTATTTATTGTGATCGGATCGCTACTCGTCTCATGTTGTCTACTTGCGTCTAACATCATCGTAGTAGACTGAAAATGACCATACAATGAGACATACATATATACATACATACATGAATTCATACGTACGTACATACATACATACTCAATGCAAATTGAATTTCGTTGTAGTGTTTGTCAACAGCTTGTTCAGAACCAAATTTGATGACCAGCATTCGCTTGTTTGATGGCAGACACTCAAACATACAGATATACAATTAACATGTGCATGTCCTTCTTTGTTCTGTATATATCCTAATTACATGCATATTTTGTTTTCCTTGTATGGTATAACGGTATTAGTTTTGAAAGAATGTCTCCCGTTCGCTCTTGAAGTTGTTCTTAATAGGAAGTGTTTGTTATCTTGTTGTTAATCAAATAAGTTTAAGTCTTTGTACTATTAAGTATGAAAACATGCGTTTTACTCTTACCGTGCAATAGTTATTTCCAAAAATTAAAGAAACGTACTGTACACAGGTCAATGAGTTCTAATGTCTCACTGTTAGCACTGTGTCTTACAATGAGTAAAACATAACTCATATTTTTAAATGTTTGAAAAGCAATGTGAATATTTTAAATAGGATCTCATCTGGTACGAACTAATTGCGAAACTGAACAGACTTATTAGTTTTGTGGTATACGAGAGAACTCCATTTCTTCAATTGAAACGTTTCTAAACCCTTCATTCCATTCATGCATTCTGTTATATCTTTCATCTCATGTATAAAAGAATCGTACTAGCCTGACAACTATTTAGATCAATCAATACATATAGGTTATCTTTCTTTTATATAAGCTTTATTGGCTGTTAAATTTAACAAGATATAAACCTGGTATTAATGTTATACATTAGAATGGATAATGTATGTAATAATAGATGATCGAGATCTGCAAGGACATATTACTTTACACTTACAAAAAAAACCCCAGCTTTTCATGTTTTATAACAATTGGTGTGAATGAAATTATAAACTGGCCCACAGAATTGAGTGAAAACGGGGCTGCGCAGAATTTATAAAATTTAAAGCAACTTTAATCTTTCTCCAGTCTATTATCAATCATACCCCACCTCCAGTATTCGACATTATTTACCTGGCCTAATGGAAATCGAGATCAAGATTATTTAATCCACTCAAACCTTACAAATTTCAAACCGCACGTTGTTTCGTTTTTGATACTTGTAGTTTGGAAAAAGTCACCCACGGCGAGTGTAATATTAAGTAAATGACATTTTAGTTCATGTAGGGTCTAATGTACATCATATGCTCCATGATTCTTATACAGGTGCTAGCGCAACTAAAACAAAACTCCGGTGCAGCTACATTATATACAACGTGCAGGATACCAACCGATATAACCGATGAAATTAAAAAAACAACACAGTGTATATTTTTATATGCCACAGAGTCGAATGCAGAATAAAATAAATGGCTGGATCATATTTATATTCATTGTTAAGTTGTTTTTCGGATGTGTTTAAAACACAATTACAATATTCAGACCACCAAATATGTTGATGAATACAAATAAACAATATTGTAAAAATATGGCCGATTGTTTTTTAATAGGTTATGATATATACTATATTATATACACCATACCAGATGGCAGCCTTTTTCATCTATAATAAACGGATACAAAACTGCAGTAAAAATACTTTAAATCATAACTCTCTCTTTGTCTACATTAAATACATAATGTGTAAATATATCATATATTGTTTTCCTTATTATAGTAAATGCAAAGCAAACGGTTGAAACATAATATTATTAGAGTTATTTCGTTTCAGAATCAGATACAACTTATTAATTTTAAAATTATGACAATAATATAAGCAATGTACTGCTACTACACCTACTACTTATAATAACGAATAATAGTAAGATCGTAACTATTTGTTCTTTGAAAGCAGTGAAAGCGTACTTAGGTTCGTATTCTTTATTTATCCCTTCTTTTTAATCTTATTGGTCTTACCGGTTGAGATCTTGCACTTCGCATACATTAAGTGAAGCATCGAATTTTGAATAAGCAGTGGACATTAAAGATGAATGCACAGAGAATTAAGACTGTTACATATTTAGACCAGGGGAGTATTTGGGAAGGGTCACTGCGACCTTTTTTCTTAATTTCTTCTATATCAGTATTAACATTAAAAAGAGGCCAGTGTTCTGATTCAATGAAAATGACCGTATGTCTTAAAACGGGTTTGAGAAAGAGACAGCTGAATTTTAATCCAAGTACAAGATTATAGGGTTATATAAAAAAAAATATAAAATAATTTGCTTTGTCTGTTAGGATGATACTAATTAATTATCGTGAATTACCTAATATATTTGCATTTGTAATGTTTACATAAAATTTGTCCTTGAAATTAATCAATCGTTTTAAAGGCTTATTTACCAGCTTAGACGCAAGGCCAGAAAATGAGGCCACACCTGTTGTTTACAAATATAGTCTAGGTCAGCCTGAATTTTCCAGAATAGATATCTCCCAATTAATGAATTTTAAACCAAAATTGACAAATTTGGATCTGTCATTTAAAAATAAATAATTTAAATCAAATATACGTAACAATTCTCAAACACTAAATTTGATCATTGTCATTCTTATTTATTAGCATAAGAAAATATAATGTTATAATCTTGTGAGTTTCTTATGTAGAGTTTCGTGTAGCATTTCATATCATACGTTTTGCCTTGTCGCTGAAAGGATAACAGTCCATCCCGGGCGAAACATATTCTCAAAGAACACAATACATATTGAAAAAACAACTTATACAAAAAGAGAAAAAGTAGCATTATATATATGTATCTTCTGTTGTGTTTTACATTTAACCTAGGAACCCCGACGAACCAATGGGGTCATATAAAAAATCTTTCTTCAAATTCACGTTCTCATGAGAAGAAACATATCAAACGTGGTCACTGAATTATGAACCAGTAAATAATGTTAAATGTTTCGAGGTATACTGAACATTTATAAAGCAATTGCAAAAGTTATAAAGATTTCAATGGTTGCATGGTGTTTGATGACAGAGGTCTGGGTGACGAACAGATGATTAGAGTGTCCGACAACCCATGTGTGTGTGTGTGTGTGTGTGTGTGTGTGTGTGTGTGTGTGTGTGTATGCCTTGATGCCTTTACACGCTAGCTCGGGATAGTTTTCGTCGGCGGTAGATAGGCATGGGCACGTAATTTGCTTTAATTGACATAAACTTATGCAGTAACCTTCTCGTTTAGTAAGGCAATTTATTGATATATTGTGACATCGGCTTTTCAGATATTTTATAGCATGGATTACTTGTAAAGAATCTTTTCCCTACAAGAAGGGGCTTTGCACTTTTAAAATGTACCAGGAAGTCTTTGGGGGAATCACCAAAAACGAATCACCAGCATTTTGCCCAATCAGAAATTACTCTCTGTTATAAATACCCACCGTACCTTAACGTTTACTCCAGAAACGTTCCCGTCAGCTTTTAATAGTAAGGTAAGTTACTTTATATTCTTTTTGAATGTGAAAATAAATCTGATAGTTACTTGAATCTAGACTGCTGTGACCAATTTATATAACTGCTGCATGTATTAACCATAAAAATACTCAAAATGTTAAGACCTCCCCCACAAATAGTTACATCTTGTAGAGACACTACTATTGCCCAAAACTTTGACAGTCACTAAGCTTCTATTCCTTTCAGAGAACTGAGTCTATGCATATATTAGACATCTTATTACTTATCTTGTATGGGATTGTGAGGATCAAATGTATTATTATTATTATTTTGTATTTGATTTTTTTAAAACTTATTACCGCAACGGTTAAGTTTGTCATCTAAAAATATATTATAGTTTAATTACAATTAAAAATTATTGTAAATCGCGAATATACGCTAATTAGGAACAGTCAAGACACGATGAGCTACAGTTCTTGGCTTTTCTTGGTGTAACTCTATTCTTATCGCTACTTCTCTTATAAGGACCTATTGCATGTTAATGTAAACTTACTTGCAGGACGTCAACTTTGAATAGAAGCTATCTTTACAGAGTTTCAAATTCTGCCACTTATTTCGCTTTTGACGTTTACTCCATTGTTATAAAGACACTGATTCGAAAATATCGACTTGACAATTTGCTCATTAAGTTACCATGGTATACATTTGCGCAATAAACAAAGGTTCATTCAGGAAGGCAGGTAAGCAAACGAGTTTGCTCTAGTGATGTAGCATATATATTTGATGAATATAATTAAAAATGTATTAAATCTAGACCACTAATTGCCTTCCAAATCAAACATTTTTAATACTGCACATCTGAATATTTGAATATAAAAGCTATTGATGTTGAATTTAGAGTAAGGAGTTATTCTTTATTACACTACTGAATTGGAGGACTCGAAGTAATCTTTTTGATTTGCAGTATACACAGCAACATTTTTCGACCTTTTGCATTTCAAATTTTTTCTTACGTAGAAACGTTGAGTCCTTCTTCTAATGCAGAATTGACTGTAACAACCTGACAGCCGTTCTGTTTAATCTATCAAAAGATGTTTATATAATTTACTTTCTCTGAAAACAAAATCGCAGCATACGTACTTTTGCAATACTCTATAATCTGCCTATTTTGGTTTGAAACATCCCTAGTATATTAAATATGTTACATGCTTTAGTCAACAACTTTCTACGGTCAAAAAATGGTTGAAACTGCAACACATTTCTCGATGTAGCACAAATTTTAGTTTTGATAATACCTTACATACTGGTTAATAATATCTAAGAATGACATATAGTAACAGTTCGATAAAGCCTTTGATAAAATCCTCAAATAGAGAAAAAGGTCAGATTAGCAATTATTTCTCAGTAAAGATATAACCTGTTATCCGTAGAATCTGTGCAGAGAATGTACTATTTACCGACTCTCGAAGCAATGTACAATTACTTAAAATTATACCCAATAAAAGGTGAGAGACCAAGAAATACCCGAGACATTTTAAACAGGGTCTGGTAATACTAGTCCTTAAAGGTTGGAGGAAGAACAAAATAGGTATGAAAAAGTATCGTGATATGACTACAGTTCCAGTGTTTCAGAAAATCCTGAAACAAATAATGCACAAAAGACGAGGCATATTTTCTAAACAGATTTTAGTTCCAAATCCCTGTTACATCAGGGATTTAGGAACAACTGTGGTAGTATAAATACAGTTGTCTGTATCACAAAGTATGTATACCATTATTCTTCTGTATATGTTACGTTTCTCGAAAATGATAAGACATCAGTACATTTAGGCACAGCGGGTTATTGTACAAATTGTACACACTTGGAATCAAACGAAAATCCTGGCGCACCAATAAAGACACATCCGAAAGCGTGCAATTTTCTGTTGTATTTGTTGGCAAACTGTCACTGTCAGAAAGTATGGCGATTAAGCAGGGTTTCGATCAGGGTCGCATATTTTCTGGTTGGTTCTTCCGCGTCATGATTGATGATTATATATATATATATATATATATATATATATATATATATATATATATATATATATATATATATATATATATATATATATATATATATTCCTTTGGATACAGATTGGCTGTTCACTGAGGACTGTATGGATTTGATATTTGCGTGATATGAATTATTAATATATATATATATATATATATATATATATATATATATATATATATATATATATATATATATATACTACATTGTGATTATTTTTCAGACACCCAAGGTAAAGACAAAGAAAAAAAATGACTACGCTAATACTGGCGTTTGTAACACTAATACTCTTGAAGACTGTTAAATGTATGATATAACCTATTCACAACATGCTGTTTTGCAGCAAACGAATGAAACAACAAGGTCCATTAGAGATATTGCAGATTCAATCGGAATATCCTGGTCTTTCTCCAATGTAAATCAAGTAACTTGCACTTTCTGAAAGCGACCAGGTTTTTGTCTAGTTGACGATAAAAAGGACAGAGGAGGTTATACTTAATTGCAGATTTTTGTTAAATTTCACTTTTACGATATATACTATGAAATAAGGTTAAGACAAAAATGGGACAGATTTATCATTATATTACGGTAAAGACTCTCATTATAAGCTAAACGTGTGAATTTAATATACTTTGCTCTTGCTAATCCAAATAAAACAAACGGAAGAAAGTTTAAGGCCGACTCCATTGTACTCAGGTACCTAATTTTTGTTCTGTTTTCAAATTATCTATTCGTCTTATCTGTGCCAAACTTGCAACAATCAAGAGTCACATGAAGTTTGCACAGCAGCAACGTATTAGTGGACGTTTTCTCAGTCCTAAAACCTTTGCAGAAGTCAAGTACTGAATTTTGCAGGTTTTTCGTGGCACCATCGAACACGCCAATATTATAAGCAAAATATAGAGTATTTTAAACTCTATAATTTGTTGTCATCTGTTTTGAGACATTTTACAGACACTGCGTACTTTTCCAGTCCATAGAGATAGTGGGTGAAACAGAGAATTGCTGTTTATCGTCAAATACGCAACTCATTGGAGATTATTACTGTTAATGCTAAGATAAATAAAACTTTCAGAACAAAGAAACTCCCGACAAATGTGTATATACCTTATTTGTCCGTTGGTATAATTATAAAAATAAAGAATATAGAGTAATTGTTATTCCAATGATTTGCTTAGTGCATATTATTAATATGTCAATTATTTTGTGTTCCTAAACATTGAGGATAAACAATCATATATTTTCTCATTTGTTCTCATTTGTTCATCAAGGTCAAAGCTGTGATAGTAATTACGACGTTTTACCTGACTTGGAAAACCGAGATCAAAGCCATGTTCTTTTAGAGAATGGACCCGAAGAATCTGACGGAGTTCTCGAAAACAAATGGTATTGTGTAAAATACTGGAATATGCCAAATGAACCTACAAATTTGAAGATTGGTTCTTGTGGGACCAACAACCCTGTCTGGATGCAAGGTCTGTGTCTGGTTCAAAGTGTTATTTTATGCAGTTGAGTTCTGGTTTCATTTGACAACATATTAGGTCGTTTTAAATCTTTAAACAATTGTTGTAGTCTTTTTCACGTAATTACAAATTTTATTAAGTTTGACGAGATATAAATTAAAAGATAGCCTGACTCACTAGTGTTATTAAATGGTTATATAGCAGATGTCAGTATTAGCACAATATTATACAAATATATAAATGGGATGTAACTATTTTATAAAATAAGCATAAAAGTCCTTCTTTATCTCAGGCACGGTTCCGAATGTGGAAGATGACGTAGTTACACGTACAGTATGCATAATGTCCTACGATAGTTTCTGTTCGGCTTGGACAACAGTAGAAGTGCGTAACTGTGGCAATCATATGATTTACAAATTGGGTTCGCTCAAGATAGGCCGGTACTGCTTCAGTGAGTATAATGTATTCTTATCTTTAAATCTGCCGACGCCAATCAATAGATACTTATTTACTTATTTACATACCACATACATCGATGTATGCATACCTAATTGCACTTACATATATATATATATATATATATATATATATATATATATATATATATATATATATATATATATATACATACATACATACATACATATATACATACATACATACATACATACATACATACATAACGGTTGGGGATGGCCCAGTGCTCATTATATATGGGACAGGCTTATAAAACCATACGTTTATCCTGAAAGCAGTCTTAAACTGTGTATAAGTTTCATACGTATGCTAGGCTAAGTATTAGACGGTAGAGAGTAGACCAATGTACGCTTTATTTAAAAACATTGGATTGTATCTACGGCGGTATAGAGGACAGGGGAAAAAACCTCCTCCCGGAATCCGGCCATCCATACATTCATATGCATACATTGCATTCATTTTCCAGATACTATTAATGTACATGTGCAAGAAACTAGTGGAAATTCTAGGCTAGATAGTGCACACAGACTGCATCTATATGATACTCTGTTTTTTCCGGTTCAATTTCAATAACACTCTAAAATAGACTTTAATTTTGTAACCTCTCTCTCTCTCTCTCTCTCTCTCTCTCTCTCTCTCTCTGCATATTCTAGCTATAAGTTGATTGATATGGATTTGGTTCGTAACATCATCATTGAGCTTAAATTATGTATCTGGTTGATTGGGCAATTAAATACCTCATTGTTTTACTAAATGAGTAAATTTTAGTTTTTGTATGTGTCTATCTGTTTTTGTCATATTGTTAATAACCTTGTTAAGAGAATCCCTAACTGAATGGCATATTTTTTTTTCAAGAAGTAATGTTTAGATGGGGTTTGATGTTATGAACAGCCAATAAATATCCTACTTAAATTCAGTACTTTTCTATTCTCTCGACAAGCCTACATTTGTTGACGGTGAGTAAATACTATGTCACGCATTTCTATTTGCCGTCTTTTAGGGAATAATATGCTTAATATTTTATCCGAAAAATGAAATTGTTTCAGTGAATAAGCACGCATGTT